>CM022703.1:22093607-22776107 GCA_012295165.1 Asparagus setaceus
ATATATATATATATATATATATATATATATATATATATATAGAAAAATATTTAGATCAAGACGACTTGAAAAATTATTTTCTACTCTAAGCTAAGCATATAAAAATTTTATTACTTTAATTAAAAGTCTAAGTTAAGACTTTAGTGAAGTATACCACTTTGAAAATTATTTCTTAGGACTTTATTTAGAGTTATCACAAAAGCTTAACTTGAATATAAAACTAACTAAGAATAAGAAATTTTAAAAATTATCAAATAGATTAATTATTAAGTAACTCTATTAAGTTGGCAAGTGACAATTTTATTTTTTGAAAAGAAAAGAAAAATATGACATAAAAAGAAGAGAAAAGAAAAAATAGTAAAATAAAGAGGAAAAATGACTAGTCCCACCCCACACCTAAATTTTTGCATTGTCCTCAATGCAAACTCTATGATGCACAAAGTAAAGTAGATAAGAAATGAAATACTTATATTTATTCGGTTGATCTAGAACAAAGAAAAAATTGCAATTACCTTCTGTGATGAGGAGGATGAAGTCAAAATTTTCTTCTTTTTCTTTTTCTTTTTTCTTTTTTTCATCATGATTTTTTCTCTAATCATTTTTTTCAAAGAACAAGAAACTCTCAAATGAGAGAAGAATAAATTCTTTTATTATTCTTATTATTATGAGATAAAAAGTAAAGATGTAGAATGATAGATTAAAATAAAAACCTCATACTCTACATCAAATCCTACCTTATTCTTTGAAAATTCTACCCGAATTTTAAAGCAATCTAACATGATAAACTCAAAGATGTGTTTAAATTCTATACACTCCAAAGTTTTCAATAATTTCTGCAGCATTTAAAGATAGGTGTGAATGGTGTTATGCATTTTAAATTTTTTATGCTGATCAGGTAAAAAGCAACTCTCAGATTTGAACTTAGGTTCCTCATTAATGAAAGTTTATCCTAATACAACCAGTTCTTCTTTAAAAAATTTCTCAAACCCAAGATTCATGCTTGAGGTATGAAAATTTGGTTGTTGTTTATTTTCTAGGAACCAAGCTCATCAGTGAAAAGTTCTTCAAAGCTAAGATCAAATAAACATGTATCTAACTCAGTTCCTTTATTTTGAAAGACCTGATCTGATTCTATTTTCTCTAGTATCTTCAGCTCCACACCAAAGATTTTCTTAAAACTTAGGTCTGACTCATTCTCTTCTTCTATCTCTTCAATTGAATTTTCCTGGATGTAATTTACTTCTAGAGGTTGATCAGTTGGTTGGTCCCTAGATTAAAAATATTGAGATCAACAGTCATATTTCCAAAGGACAACTTCATTTGACCAGTTCTACAGTTGATTAGAGCTTTAGAAGTAGCTAAAACGGTCTTCCTAAAATGACAGGTATCTAACCTTTGGGATTGAAAACAGGCTGTGTTTCCAAGACTATGAAATCCACTGGAAAAATAAACTCCCCAACCTTAATCAGAATATCTTCTATCTCTCCCATGGAAACTTTGATAGATCTATCAGCTAACTGTAAAGTGCATCTGGTTAGTTTAAGTTCTCTTACACCAAGTTGCTGGTAGACAGAATAAAGAAGCAAATTAACACTGGCATCGAAGTCTAAAAGTGTCTTATCAATGAAGGTATTGTCAATAACACATGAGATAGTAGGACAACCAGGATCCTTATGTTTCAAATGTATAGGCTTTGAGAGCATATCACTGATATTGGCAGCAAGAAAGACTTTCTTCAGAACATTTATTATTCTCTTCTTAATGCACAAATTTTTTAAAAATTTTGCATAAGAAGAGATTTGTTCAATTATATCTAAGAGAGGAATGTTGACCTTAACCTGCTTGAAAGTTTCTAGAACTTTCTCTACTTGGGATGAGTTTTTCCTAGGCCTGAGTCTATCTGAGAAGGGAACAACTTGTTTAAAACTATCAAAATTGAGCTCAGGTTCGGATTCGAGTTCTTGGTCATCGGAAGGAGGTGATTGTTGAATAGAGTTATCAGAATGAGAGAGAGTTTGTTCAGGTTCAAGAGATTGACTTGGAGGCATTCTAACTTGATTATCGACTTGTTTTCCTGATCATAGTGAATGGATTACATTCACTTGAGCTTGGTAGGTTGAACTTGATCCCATGTCCTTAGGGTTGGCCACGGGTTGACTCAGAAATTCTTTCTTTTCTCTCTCACTCATAGCACTAGCTAGTTAACCAAGTTAGGTTTCTAACCTAGCTATGGCTTGGGTGTTGAAATTGAGCATTTGTCTGGTTGTTTGCATAAAGAAATTCAAAGTGTTGGATGTCTGAGTCAATAAGTTGGTGGTCTGTGTAGAAGCTTTAATCATGATCTCTAAATCATTTTCTAAAATATTGAGACGTTTATCATGATCAGAACTCGGAGGAATATGATTTACAGATTGATGGTGAGGAGATTGATTTGGATAAGACAGATTTAATTATTGAAAATTATTTTGTTAATTGAAAGGAACTGTGTTTGCTCTAGAAAATTGTTGGGTTGAAGTGGGAGTGAAGTTTTAATTTTCGGAGTAGCTTCCCTGATTCCATACAAAATTTGGGTGATTTCTCCAACCTGGATTGTAGGTTGGAGAAAATAGATCATTCACGGGACGCTGGAATGCAGCGTTTACCTGACCTAGTGGTTGATTGTTTCATAAGAGAGGACATTCCTCTAAAATATGAGTTGGAGAAAAATAATTGTGACAACCTGAGGCAGAAACTTGATTGATTTGAGCCGAAGCTCATTCTTTAATTTCTAAGGCTTCTAACTTACACGTGATTATAGCCATCTTTGCTTGATCATAGTGAATGGATTGCATTCACTTGAGCTTGGTAGGTTAAACTTGATTCCATGTCCTTGGGTTGGCCACGGGTTAACTCGAAAAAAAATTCTTTTCTCTCTCACTCATAGCACTAGCTAGTTGACCAAGTTGGGTTTCTAATATAGCTACAGCTTGGGTGTTGAAATTGAGCATTTGCCTGGTTGTTTGCATAAAGAAATTCAAAATGTTGGATGTCTGAGTCAACAAGTTGGTGGTCTGTATAGAAGCTTTAATCATGGTCTCTAAATCATTTTCTAAAACATTGAGACGTTTATCATGATCAGAACTCGGAGGAATATAATTTATAGATTGATGGTGAGTAGACTAATTTGGATAAAACAGATTTAATTGTTGGAAATTATTTTGTGAATTGAAAGGAAATGTGTTTGCTCTAGGAAATTGTTGGGTTGAAGTGGGAGTGAAGTTTTAATTTTCGGAGTAACTTCCCTGATTCCATATAAAATTTGGGTGATTTTTCTAACCCGAATTGTAGGTTGGAGAAAATATATCATTCACGGGATGTTAGAATGCAGCGTTTACCTGACCAAGTGGTTGATTATTTTCTAAGAGAGGACATTCCTCTGAAACATGAGTTGGAGAAAGACAGTTGTGACAACCTGAGGTAGAAACTTGATTGATTTGAGCTGGAGCTCATTCTTTGATTTCTAAGGCTTCTAACCTAAACAGGATTGTAGCCATCTTTGCTTCAGAGGCTGTGTTTGACTCTAGGAAAAGGCCACTAGATTTGGGTTGGAGAACTGATAAAACTTTGTCATCACAGTGTTTCCACTGCATGGTTTTCTCAGATAAACTCTTTAAAAATTTCTAAGCTTCATCGGCATTTTTCTTCACGAAATTCCCTTGACACATCGATTCTAAGAAAGTTTTTGAAGAATAATCCAATCCTTCATAGATGATTTGGCATAATCGCCACTTTTCTAGACCATGGTGAAGGCATTAGATAAGAAGATCCTTAAACTTATCAAAATATTTCCAGAATGGCTCTCCCGGGATTATCTTAAAATTTTAAATGTTGTTGCTAAGTGACCATTTTATAGATAGGAAAAAATTTCTTCAAAAAAATGGTAACAAATTCATCCCAGGTAGAGATAGAATTTATAGGTAAGCTATACAACCATTTCTTGGCTTTGTCCTTAAGAGCAAAAGGAATAAATCTAAACTTAATCGTATCCTCAGATAGTTCCCTAATCTTAATCATAAGACAAACTTCCTCCAATGCAGAGATAAAAATATAAGCATCTTCGATTTCATTTCCTAAGAATTTCGGAAGCACGTTTATGAAATGCGGTCTAAGCTCAAAATTAGTTCCATTGACATCGAGTAGCTTAATGCAAGATAGAATTGCATTCCAAGTGGGATAACACATATCTTGAAGAACGGACAGATTAGGATTAACCATTTCCTCAAAAAATGGTTCAACACGGATTAAACGATTAGTATTATCCCTAATCTAAACTTGCTTACACCAAAACAAATTCTTGTTTTAGATTTTTTTAACTAAAAAGAGAACAAGGAAGAAAAATTCTAAGAAAAATAAAAGTTAGGTTATTCTTTTTATTTTTCTTTTAGAGAAAAACTAAAAGACCTAAAATATAATGAGAAGAAGGAGAAGGATAAAAGAAAAACTAACTAAAATAAATCAATAGCAATCGTTTTGTGTCAAACACTTTAAATTCTAGGATTAAGCCTAGACTCAACTAGACCAGCTCCTAACTAAAAACTCGTTTAGTGAAAAAATTAAAGTTTTCTCGGTCAGTTAGCCAGGTAAGGATAGTACTAGAGGGAGGTCAATGACCAATTAAGTATCTCATTCCTTACGGAGCGCTTTACGCAACCCCTAAACCTTGCCTTAGACAGCAACCGATTCAAGTAAACTTAAACCGGTTCACTTAGGATTTATTGTTCCTTAATAAACTCAAGTCCTTAGGGGCCAACGTCTAATGAGTTTTAAAAGGCTTGGGTTTGTGTAGTGAGGAATTAGTGATTTGTGTGCTAAGGAAAGGGTGATGAAATCCCTCACCTTATCTTAATTAGTGAGTTTTTGTCCTTAAGAATATTTTCAAGTGAGTGTCAAATCAAGATGCTCAAATCACTTTGGTGAATTCCTACTAATTATATACAATGCAACCCTAGGAATTAAAAGCAACTACACAAGGATGTAAAAATAATTTTTTTATTAGGGTCAACAATCAAACAAATGTGAGAAAGAGAGCTCTTGTTTAAATTTATTATCTTGTTAGTAATTGTCCAAGTAGAGTGTGAATTTTATTAGGGTTGACAAAAGTAAAATAAATTTTTTTCTTTTAGATCCTAATTGTCTCTAATTGTGAGAAACTAACTAAAAGAGTAGAATTAAAAATACTAGAAAGAGGACTTACCTTAAGCAAATCTTCAAACTTCAATCTTCAATCCTCGATCTTCAATCTTCAAAGTGGTTCCTTCACAAGAAAACACACAAATTAAAGAATCAAAATAGAAAAATCCTAATTATAAGCACGTTCCCCGGCAACGGCGTCAAAAACTTGATAGAAAATAAATAATGCAAAGTTACAAGTACACAACTATCAAGTTATAGTATAAAAGATGTCGAATCCTCAAGGAAGGTGTTATAGAGATAATCGAAATTGGTTTTCTAAGTTGTGTGTTGTGTGAATAATTAAGAGTGACAATTGTGGAGAGATAAAGAGAGTGGGTGTGATTTTATGCAAATAAAACAAAACTAGATTAAGCGGGGAGAAGAAATTAGAGGAAAATAAGAAACAAATAAAGGAAAATCAAGAATAAGGTGAAAAATTAAGAAAGTAAAAGATGAGGGATTCAATTAGAGATATGAGGAATCTAGAATTGAATCCACTAGTCAATTTCACTTAGAAATTATGAACTATTCTCTTTTATCATATTTTTTAGATTTATTAAGCATAGACTATCAAACCACTTAAGAAAAGCATAAACTATCAAATTATCATACTTAAATCATGATCATTGATCGAAATTGAATAACATGTCAATATGAATAGTCAAAGTCTAATATTCAAGATTCCAAACTCTCCAATCTTGGGATAATCAATAAACCACGCATGCCTTTATATACCCATCGGTGAGCGTCCTCACACAGGGCACTTGTCCCCACCGAGACCCATTACTATTACCACCCACCGGTGAAGCTTGCTTCACACAGGGCATAATCCATGAATATAGACTATCAATCATCAACAAAGAAAAGAATACTATCATTCTCAATAGTCGAATCATCGAAGCAAGTCAAATTGCAACATTATAATCATTCAGAGGATATCAACGGTATAAAACCAAAATAAACAACATTGGAAGTAGCAATGATTAAGCAATCAACAAAGAGCCCACGTATGAAGTGAATCAATAGGAATATAATGAAAGTGATTAGATATACAACTGAGCATGGGAAATTAGTTCGCAGAATTTCAAAGAAAGTATTCAATCGAACTCTCAAGGAATTGAGAGGAAACAATGAAAGGTTACCTACCGATTATGTCGGGGTTCCTCTGGACCAACGAATGAATCCAAGATTCTCTGTCCTATATACACATACATGCATATCCATGAGATTCTAAATAACTACATCTTTTATTATCATTATTTTCTAACTTATATCATGGTATAAGCTACACTCTAGATGGTTACATCTAATACCTATAATATGCACAACAGCAAAAGTAGTGTACATGCAGCAGTTTGGGATGGATGAATGGTAAAGCAATCGATGCTCAAAATGCATGAGACTAGTGTCATATGACTCTAATATGAGTCTACTTTCAGAATATATAAAATTTATGTCAAGGTATGAAACATAGCAATAGTTATGCTCTCAGCAAACTGTGCATGTCAAGACTGCAGCAGAAAAACAGAGTTTGCAGTCTGAAATGATTAATTCATTTTGGATAATTAACATTATGTAAATTAGGTCATATTTGGCATACAAGTAATATAATGGATTAGCTTCCAAATGCCATGAGTTTCATTAAATTGGCATTTTTATGGTGCAAGTTATATGCAAAATAACACAAGGGGTGCAGACTGGAATTGCCAGTACACATGTAATCCATTAAAATTGGGATTAGACTTATCGAATGTCATCAAAATTAACTCAAAATTGACTCATATGAAAGATAATTGAGTCTAGTTCTGTGAACATAAATAATTTCATGCATGCAAGGTATATAATGAGAGTTATGCGCTCTGAAGTGAACCTATCTCCAGCAGTCTGTTTCAGACACATGCATCTATTTATTATAAGAATTAAAGATAGCAAATGGTATCCAAAATTGACCAAAATTTGTTCAAATCAACACTACTTTAGTCAAGATTTTAAAACAGAAAATTTCACGTAAAAAGGATATTCTTACTGGACGTTATAGTCAAAACACTAACAGGGTGTCCTGCAGAAATTCTCTGCACGAGATTAAGTCATAGAGACCGACATGCATCCCATTCCATCACTCATACATTGCATGCAACTCCTAACCAGATACAAAGATCATCTTTTTCGCAATTTAATATTCCTGCAAAATCCCATTTTTATTGAAAATTAAGAGCAAAGGTGGTGTCTTTTATACTTTCTAATGCCATGCTTGAACCAAAATACCATCTACGCTTACATGCAAGCCAAAACTCAACTAAAAATACACATTGCATGATCAAAGCAACTATTAACCATGGAAAACTCAGAATTATGCTTTCTTGAATCATTAGAAAATAATAGAGTGAAATTTTACTTAGAGAATGCCCAAATCTCCTCTCTTTCTAAGCTTCTATGCCCTTTCTAGGCTATCTCAAGCTTGTTCCTCTTCTTCTTCTTTCTTTTTTTTAAGAGGATGAATGATGGAAATGGGGGCTGCTGCTGCTGGCCGGCCAGAGGAGAGGGGAAGGGTTTTGGTGTTTTTTTCTCTCTTGAAAATGACAAAGAGAGGGAATGAAGGTTGAGTGTTCAACTATATATGCCCATGTGATGAGGAATATTCAATTTGGCTATTGAATGAGGGTTTTTATGCAAATGTGCACCCACTAAGATGGCTGACTAAATTAAACAAATAAGTTAATTAGAGAGTTCTAAAAGAGGTATTTAACAATTGGGTTATCTCTAATCAAAGTTTAAAACAAGGTTGGTGTAGTTGTACATGCTAGGTTTATATGCATGCCATGATGTAGTTAATTTGATCATAAAATGAGAATTTGCTAAGTTAGGATCCTCATACTAGAAGGTTATATGGAATACAAGGAAAGAAAAGATTTACTGATTCACGGATCGGTATCGGTAACGGTATCCGATCATCGGAAAGAAGAAAGAATTTGCGATGATACGAAAACAAATTCTTTTTTTTGATTTTTTTTTAACTAAAAAGGGAACGAGGAAAACAAATTCTAAGAAAAATAAAAGTTAGTTTTTTAATTTTTGTAGAGAAAAACTAAAAGACCTAAAAGATAATAAGAAGAAGGAGAAGGATAAAAGAAAAACTAACTAAAATAAATCAAGAGCAATCACTTTGTGTCAATCACTTTAAATTCTAGGGTTAAGCCTAGACTCAACTAGACCAGCTCCTAACCAAAAACTTCTTTAGTGAAAAAATTAAAGTTTATTCGGTCAGTTATCCAGGTAAGGATAGTACTAGAGGGAGATCAAAGATCAATTAAATACCTCGTTCCTTGCGGAGCGCTTTACGCAACCCCTAAATTTTGCCTTAGACACCAATAGATTCAAGTAAACTGGAACCGGTTCACTAAAAGATTTCTTGTTCCTTAATGAGCTCGAGTCCTTAGGGGCCAACGTCTAATGAGTTTTAAAAAGACTTGGGTTTGTGTAGTGAGGAATTAGTGATTTGTGGGCTAAGGAAAGGGTGATGAAATCCCTCACCTTATCTTGATTAATGGTTTTTGCCCTTAAGAATATTTTCAAGTGGTGTCAAATCAAGATGCTAAATTACTTTGGTGAATTCCTACTATTATATGCAATGCAACCCTAAAATTTTGATTGGAGAACAAGGAATAAATCACCTGCATTAATCGCTTTCTATTATGAACCAATCGGTTGACCAATCGATTGGTCGATCGATCACAATTATAGTTTCCAATCGATTGGTTTGTAATGCATTTTATTTTTATTAATTTTTGACATTTCTTCATGGATCTTTGCTTTTTGGGCCTTCTTTTGTCTTCATATTTAGGCTTCAATAAATGGTAGAAAATCGGGAATTTGATTCTTTTGGGTTTTTATTCATTAATTCTTTATTAACCTGCAAATTAAGATAAAACATGTTCTTAGTGACATATTTATTTAAATAAGATAGATAATGATGATATAAAAATTAATAAAAATGTGATTATCACCAGCTTTGGTTGCTCTGACCACGGGAAAGCCATTTATCCTATATGTGAAGTTTCTAGACCATTTTGGGCACCATGCTAGTCCAAAAGAATGATCATGGATACAAATAGGTCATCTACTACCTAAGTCGCATGATGGTAGGAGCTGAGCACCGATACAACTCGGTTGAGAAAGAATGTCTAGCCCTCGTTCGCAGTTCAGAATATGATAAAACCTAGTTGGGCGGTCCATCCGCATCATATCCCGAATAGATCCTCTATGGATTTTAATGACAAAACCCAGCTCGCTCAACTCGTGGGAGCAAAATGGGCCATCTTACTCTCTCAGTATGAGATGAAGTTTGTGCCCCAGAAAGAAATCAAGGGCCAAGCTTTGGCTTACTTCCTCATAAATCATCCCATGTCCAGGTATTCAAAATTTACGAGGATATCTCGGATGAAGTTTGTGAGTCCAACATTACGACCAATGAGCAGACGTGGCAAATGTGGTTTGGCAGAGCTTCTAGAGTGGGACTAGATGGACACATCATCGCCAGGATTGGCATCGTGTTTATCACACCCAAAAAACATGTCATCTTATGTCTCTTTGACTAAGCATGTTCCAACAATGTGGCCAAATACAATTCTCTGTTAATCGAAATTGAATTAACAAGAGAGCTGGGCGTGGAATACCTCAAAGTAAAAGGAGATTTACAGCTCATAATCAAACAGATCAATGAAGAGTATGCGGTCAAACATGAAGATTTACTCTCGTACTATAACAAAGCTAAAGGAATGATGAAGGGATTCCATGAGGTTAGCTCGATAATCCTTATGCAGATGCACTAGCTGACTAGCGCCTACCTTAGCATTAAGCCACGGGGCCCACCGAGATGTGATGGTGGGAAGTCAGCTTCTATATTGCCCAAAGCTAAAACTCAAGACACTCAAAGCCGAGAGACCAATGCAACGATGACCATCTCAAGGGGTCGAGATTGGTGCATTTCCTCATCATTGATTACATCCTTCATGGAATCCTACCAAGATTTGAAGGAGGCAATATTAATGAGAAGACGCCGAAGATTATACTACTATGCTAGCACAAAGACACTCTATTGTCGCCGTTCGATGGAATACTTCTAAGTGCCTATCCACGGCTGGCCAAGGGAGCAATGAAGGAGGCCTACGGGTATGTGCGGGCTCATCTGGATCCCAAGCTTCATGAATGACTTTGTTAATTGGGCTACCATTGGCCAATGGTGGTTGCCGACGCCATGGAACATGCAGTGATGCCTTGCTTGTCAACATCATGTCGACTTCATCCATCAAGCCCGCCTATTTCGCACAAAATATACTAATCTAGACATAGAAATTACTCACTACTGACATCCCCCACCACACACACACCCACCACAAAAGATAATAATTTCGCATGAATATGAGACTTTCACTATAATACCTCAATCTTTTGTTAACCCCCAAGTCATAGAAAATACAAATTTTGTCATAACCATCCTCCTTTTATGGCATGTCATAACCATCCTTAAAGGAGTAGGATGGTTTTCAACCATAAATAAAATACATAAATTTTCTAAACTCTATCACTATATAGATCACCAATTATTTTATGCATACACCACGCAATTTAGGGCAAAAATCTCTTGATCACAAGTGAGAAGATTTGAGTAGCGTAGCTAGATATACATACGTACTCAAGATTGGGCATTTATACATACATACTCATATCTACTCTGCACATAGCACATAATGTGATTGTCAAAGGAAGAGCTTCAGTGGTGGGGAAAGTCGGGAACCCGTTCGATCCCTCACGTAATAAAATCCATGGCCAAAGTCGCTCTCGCCTTTGGCTCGAATCAGATAGTCTCGACATTGGGAAACCACGGGTATAACGAAAAAGGAAGAGCTTCGAATTAACCTTATTGTTCGTGATAGTGACAGTTTTATTTGAGGCTTGTTCATCAATATATAGGAATTCCACCCTAATGAGACAACCCTATAACCCAATTACAGGCTGCCTTGGTTTCTAAGTATAGTTTCCAACAAAGCCATATGTTGCTTTTCACTAATTGACGTATGGGTCCCTATTAAATAGAAAAGAGAAGAATAAAAGACTAAAGAGAATAATTGGCTTTCTCTTCAAGACCATAAACATGCATCCATGTCTTTCTAAGGGCAAATTAATTGTGCACAAGCAGGTCAAAGGGTGGGAAGTTGTATTTTATTTTCAAATATGCCCTTCTGATATTATGTCTCTTTATTACCTATAGAAGTTGAAAAGAAATTCAATCTTCAATCTTCAAAGTGATTCCTTCACAAGAAAACACACAAATTAAAGAATCAAAATAGAAAAATCCTAATTATAAGCACCTTCCCGACAGCGGCCAAAAACTTGATAAAAATAAATAATGTAAAGTTACAAGTGCACAACTATCAAGTTATAGTATAAAAGATGTCGAATCCTCGAGGAAAGTGTTGTAGAAGATAATCAAAATTAGTTTTCTAAGTTGTGTGTTGTGTGAATAATTAAGAGTGATAATTGTGGAGAGATAAAGAGAGTGGGTGTGATTATTTGCAAATAAAACAAACAAGATTAAGAGGGAGAAGAAATTAGAGGAAAATAAGAAACAAAAAAGAAAAATCAAGAATAAAGTGGAAAATCAAGAAAGTAAAAGATGAGGGATTCAATTAGAGATATGAGGAATCTATAATTGAATCCACTAGTCAATTTCACTTAGAAATTATGAACTATTCTCTTTTATCATATTTTTCTTTTAGATTTATTAAGCATAGACTAGCAAACCACTTAAGGAAAGCATAACCTATCAAATTATCATCCAAGCAAAATCATCATTCATGACAAGAATAAGCAACTATATAGTAATTCTAGAATTCATAATCATAGCCTATCAAACCACTCAAGATAAGCATAGATTATCAAATTTTTCTTCTACCAATTAGTTCTCTAGTTGATTATCCTATCATGATCATTTTAAGCACAAGGGAGCAATCCACAAATTATAAAAAAAATTAAACTAGTTTCATACAACTCTAGAATTCTTACAAGATTTTAGTTCCACATTATTAAAATTAAAAATAAATAAAATATAAACTAGAGAGCTTGAAAGAAAGAGGATAAGAATATAATAAAAATAAAACTAATTACAAAAGGAAAATAAGAATAAAGAAATAAAGATCTAAACTATGAACATAAAAATAAATCTAAATTACAAAAGTAAAAGAACATAAAAATAAATCTAAACTATACAAGAAAATAAATCTATACTACAAAATAAAAATGCAAGAAAATAATACAAAAAATAAAGACATGAAAGTAAATCTACTCTACAAGACATCAAAATAAATCTAATCTACTAAAAGAAAAGAAAAGAAAATACTACAACATGAATATCTAAAACAAGAAAATAAAAGAAAAAGGAAATTTTACATTGCAAGAAGGTTCTAACCCCTTGAAGGCAAATCTTCTATCTTTATCTCATCTTCATCTTCATCAACAAATAAAGAGAAGAAAAAGAAAAATATGAAGAGGCAAAAAATTCTATTATTAATTGTAAATAAAATTTATAATTTTGGAAGGTCTTCTCAATTAAGAGTAACCATTCTCTTCAAATGGAGCTTTTATAAAAATTTTCACACTCAAACCCCTCATAATCTACCCTATTTATAGCCTACATCAATGAATGAGAACCCTTAGATTTTGCTTGGAGAACAAGGAATAAACCTCAGCCAGAAACTATTTCTATTGCGAACCAATCGGTTGACCAATCGGTTGGTCGATCGATTGGCCAATCGGTAGGCCGACCAATTAGTTTGCAATATACTTTTACTTTTATTTTTATTGATTTCTTGACCCAATTTCTTCATGGGTCTTTGAGCTTTCTTGGTCCTTCTTTTGTCTTCATATTTGGGCTTCAATAAATGGTAGAAAATCAGGGAATTTGATTCTTTTGGGCTTTTATTCATTAATTCTTTATTAACTTATAAATTAAGATAAAACATGTTATTAGTGACATATTTATTTAAATAAGATAGATACTAAGGGTATAAAAATTAATAAAAATGTGATTATCACTAGCTTTGGTCGCTCTGACCACGGGAAAGCCATTTATCCTATATGTGAAGTTTCTAGACCATTTTGGGCACCATGCTAGCCCAAAAGAATGATCATGGATGCAAACAGGTCATCTACTACCTAAGTCGCATGATGGTAGGAGCTGAGCATCGATACAACCCGATTGAGAAAGAATGTCTAGCCCTTGTGTTCGCAGTTCAGAAGATGCGATAAAACCTAGTTGGGCGGTCCATCCGCATCACATCCCGAATAAATCCTCTATGGATTCTAATGACAAAACCCGGCTCGCTCAACTCGTGGTTAGCAAAATGGGCCATCTTACTCTCTCAGTATGAGATGGAGTTTGTGCCCTAGAAAGAAAACAAGGGCCAAGTTTTGGCTGACTTCCTCATAAATCATCCCATGTCCAGGTATTCAAAATTCACGAGGATATCCCGGATGAAGTTTGTGAGTCCAACATTACGACCAATGAGCAGACGTGGCAGATGTGGTTTGGTAGAGCTTCTAGAGTGGGACTAGACGGACACATCATCGCCGGGATTGGCATCGTGTTTATCACACCCAAAAAACGTGTCATCTTATGTCTCTTTGACTAAACATGTTTCAACAACGTGGCCGAATACAATGCTCTGTTAATCAAAATTGAATTAACAAGAGAGCTGGGGTGGAATACCTCAAAGTAAAAGGGGATTAACAGCTCATAGTCAAACATATCAATGAGGAGTATGCGGTCAAACATGAAGATTTACTCCCGTACTATAACAAAGCTAAAGGAATGATGAAGGGATTCCATGAGGTTAGCTCGCATAATCCTTATGCAGATGCACTAGCGGGACTAGCAGCTACCTTAGCATTAAGCCATGGGGCCCACCAAGATGTGATGGTGGGAAGTCAGCTTCTATATTGCCCAAAGCTAAAACTCAAGACACTCAAAGCCGAGGAGACCAATGCAACGATGACCATCTCAAGGGGTCGAGATTGGTGTTTCCTCATCATTGATTACATCCTTCATGGAATCCTACCAAAAGATTTGAAGGAGGCAATATTAATGAGAAGACGCTCAGCAAGATTATACTACTATGCTAGCACAAAGACACTCTATTGTCGCTCGTTCGATGGAATACTTCTACGGTGCCTATCCACGACAGAAGCCAAGGGAGCAATGAAGGAGGCCTACGGGGTATGTGCGGGGCTCATCAGTAGGATCCCAAGCTTCATGAATGACTTTGTTAATTGGGCTACCATTGACCAATGGTGGTTGCCGACGTCATGGAACATGCGAAGTGATGCCTTGCTTGTCAACATCATGTCGACTTCATCCATCAAGCCCGTCTATTTCAGACAAAATATACTAATCTAGACATAGAAATTACTCACTACTGACATCCCCCCCCCCCACCACACACACACCCACCACAAAAAAAAGATAATAATTTCGGCATGAATATGAGACTTTCACTATAATACCTCAATCTTTTGTTAACCCCCAAGTCATAGAAAATACAAATTTTGTCATAACCATCCTCCTTTTTATGGCATGTCATAACCATCCTTAAAAGGAGTAGGATGGTTTTCAACCATAAATAAAATACATAAATTTTCTAAACTCTATCACTATATAGATCACCGAATTATTTTATGCAGATACACCACGCAATTTAGGGCAAAAATCTCTTGATCACAGTGAGAAGATTTGAGTAGCGTAGCTAGATATACATACGTACTCAAGATTGGGCATTTATACATACATACTCATATCTACTCTGCACATAGCACATAATGTGATTGTCAAAGGAAGAGCTTCGAATTAACCTTATTGTTCGTGATAGTGACAGTTTTATTTCAGGCTTGTTCATCAATATATAGGAATTCCACCCTAATGAGACAACCCTATAACCCAATTCCAGGCTGCCTTGGTTTCTAAGTATAGTTTCCAACAAAGCCATATGTTGCTTTTCACTAATTGACGTATGGGTCCCTATTAAATAGAAAAGAGAAGAATAAAAAGACTAAAGAGAATAATTGGCTTTCTCTCTTCAAGACCATAAACATGCATCCATGTCTTTCTAAGGGCAAATTAATTGTGCACAAGCAGGTCAAAGGGGTGGGAAGTTGTATTTTATTTTCAAATATGCCCTTCTGATATTATGTCTCTTTATTACCTATAGAAGTTGAAAAAGAAATTCAATCTCTTAATAAACTCTTCTTAGCTTATGAAATTCAGGGAGATTTTCTTGCAAAAAATCTCAGATAGAAAGAAAGGTTTTCTGTACAACAAAAGAACTCTCGAGTTCTTTCAAACATTATTCATTGCTCATTATGCACAAATCACCAAAGCTTATTAACTCTAATAGCATATAACCCCACTCATCTATATCTATACCTTGAGTTGCACTAAGCCCTCTCTACTCGTTTTAGCACTTAGGCCCCTTAATTCATGAAAAATAGTATTGTTAATTGCAATTTATCTTTCTAAATATTGCATTTAAAGGGTGATAAGTTCTAGAGAATGAGTTCGGGGGAAGGAGGTTGGGTTTAGCGCAACTCGATGTGTAAATGAGAGGGTTATATGCTATCTATACATACTTTAAAATGTTAGTAAGCAACTATTATTTAGATATGAAGGTACCTGAAATTTTTATGAATATCTCATGATTTTGTCGAAAATAGTTTATTTACATATATTTATAATATCTTTTTATTTGTCATCTGAATATAAATGTCTACCATGTAGTTATGTTTTCCTTAATTCTATCTCTTTTGGTTTTTCTGTCATGATTCCTCATAATCTAAAAATACTTGGCTACTACTTTTGAAGAAAGCTTCAAGTTTTTCCATAGTAAAGGAGAGATAATTTGTTTTTAGAAATTAAATTTCAATATCTGAAAGTAAAATGTTTTTCAAACTTTAGTTCATGTAAATAAATTTTGATATCTGAAAGTAAAATGTTTTTCAAACTTTAGTTCATGTAAATAAATTTTGATATCTGAAAGTAAAATGTTTTTCAAACTTTAGTTCATGTAAATAAATTTTGATATCTGAAAGTAAAATGTTTTTCAAACTTTAGTTCATGTAAATAAATTTTGATATCTGAAAGTAAAATGTTTTTCAAACTTTAGTTCATGTAAATAAATTTTGATATCTGAAAGTAAAATGTTTTTCAAACTTTAGTTCATGTAAATAAATTTTGATATCTGAAAGTAAAATGTTTTTCAAACTTTAGTTCATGTAAATAAATTTTGATATCTGAAAGTAAAATGTTTTTCAAACTTTAGTTCATGTAAATAAATTTTGATATCTGAAAGTAAAATGTTTTTCAAACTTTAGTTCATGTAAATAAATTTTGATATGAAGGTACCTGAAATTTTTATGAATATCTCATGATTTTGTCGAAAATAGTTTATTTACATATATTTATAATATCTTTTTATTTGTCATCTGAATATAATTGTCTACCCTATAATTATGTTTTCCTTAATTCTATTTCTTTTGGTTTTTCTGTCATGATTCCTCATAATCTAAAAATACTTGGCTACTACTTTTGAAGAAAGCTTCAAGTTTTTCCATAGTAAAGGAGAGATAATTTGTTTTTAGAAATTAAATTTCAATATCTGAAAGTAAAATGTTTTTCAAACTTTAGTTCATGTAAATAAATTTTGATATCTGAAAGTAAAAAAAAAGTGAAAGTACCTCAAATTATTATGTGTGCTTGGATATTTTTTCATCTTGGTATCTGAATTTTTTTAATGATTAATTCACATTTAAGACCACAAAACTTATAATAATCGTTGTATTTTATGAATTATTTATTATTGTGCTAAAGAATTTCAATTCGTTAGGGCGGTTATGCAGAAGAATCCCTACTCATGCTTAAAACTTTTATATAAAAGGAGCAAAAAAAATAAGTCTTTTCTCACTTTCAACTGCTTTAAAACAAAAAAAAGACCTCCCAAGTCTTTTTCTCTCTCTAAAAAAATTGTCCTCTTCTTTTTGAAGAGGAATCCATCGATCGATCTGCTCGTTCTCTTGTCTTCATCTTCAATCATCGATTTCTATCGCTCGTTTAGCAACAACTTAGGTACACAGATCCTCACTCGATCTCTGTTTTTTCCCCTAAATTTGTAACTAGGGTTTCGAGTCGATGGATCTTGTTATTTGTAATTAGGGTTTCGAATCTATTAATCATCAGATAGTTTCTAGGCTTTCTCCTCCCCTTTCTGATCTCAGTTGTCGGCGATTCTGCGGCCAGATCCGGTGATCGTCGCTTTAAAGTTTATTTTGGGGTTGATTGATCAAAAATCTCCACAGTTTATTTCATTAGTTGCAAAGATACTGATTTGAAACTGGGGATTCAAAGCCCCTGCTTTTATGCAACTCGTATAGAAGTCTGTGGAATAGAAATACTTAGATGTTGTTGATTTGTATATAATTCGTTGATTGTTATATATCTAATAGGGTATATGTAAGACATGTTGACAAGTTCTCTGATTGTTAGTGGATTGAGTATGTGAAATTTATGGCTGTTCATGTTATTGAATTTTATTTATCGAAATATATTAAGAACGTTTGAGTATTCTATACTTGGGGATGCAGTGCTACACTGGACTTTCGGATTTCAAATCAAGTCGGTGCACATGTTTTTTTTAAAACCCTTTTTTTATATTATTATTATTTTATTTTATTTTTGGTTGGGGGTTGGTTAAGTGAGAGGAGTAGCTTGGCTGGAAAGCTTCTAGCCCTCTAACTAGACGGTTTATCATGTCTATAGATGATCCCCAATTGATCTGCATTAGAAATTTTCTAGATGAAAAATTTTATTGGGCGACCTATAATCTATTCAGATCAAATCAAAATGGAACTTATCCTATATCAATGGAGGAATTAGAAAAAAATTTGGGGATCTAATTAATAAACGATATGATTCCATTGGATTGATATAAAATAAAAAAAGTCATTAATAAAGAAACTAATCAATTACCTTGGAAGATTACATGGTTCAATATAGTAAATGTCGAAGCCTTGGATTAAATAGTTGGGTATGGTTGTTTCTTCCGGAGGTCCTATTTTGAAGGAGTAGGCCACGGAATCAACATTAGGGGGATGAAATCTAAACCCCCAGAATCGGGTCACCAAAAGAACAATCATCCTCTGTTATTTGATCCGGGACTTTGATATTTACTGCACTCAACTATGGAGTCTTCCTGATAACTTTATTAATTTTCTTGATTAATGATTCTCTTCATTTGATATCAGTGGATGGAATCATTTTTTGTTAGTTCAATCCCCAAATTCCTCCATTATTTTTTTGAATAGTTAGATATCCCATTTTTCTTGTTCTTCCATTAATCTAATCTGATGTAATGAGTTCAATTGCTAGTTTGATTTGAACAGGTTATAGGTTGCTCAAGCTAAGTATTTTCAGCTACAAACATTTCTAGTCTAGAGCTAGTGGATTATCTACCGAAATGGCCAACCATATATTTTGAGGCCCGGTACTGCTACAAATCTGTGGAATAGATAAATAGAAGTTGTTAGTTTGTTGATTTCATATATTTAGTGTTGTAAATCACTATATCTAAATCACATTGACAACTTTCTGATTGTTATTGGCTTGAATATGTGAAATTTATGGATGTTCCTTTTAATAAATGTATTCTGTGAGTAATTTACACTCTTTAACTTATCAAGTAACTGAATTGAACTACATTAAGAAAGTTCGCGCCTTTTTACTCTGGGATGAAATTGTGCACTTTAGCTACACTGGATTTTGAACCGATCCAAAGCACACATCCGTTTTCCCCCTTGCTGAGGGGGTTGGTTGCTTGAGGGGATAGGTAGTTATTTCATTTTGTTATTACTTATTAGATTCTGATTTTTTATTAGTAGCAGATTGCAACCCTGTTGCATTGGAATTACTTAGCAGATTGCAACCCTGTTTGCATTGGAAAGTTTTCTCACAGTATTGTGTTATTAAAGATGGAAAAGAATAGATGTAAACAGTTCACTTGGTTTTAAAGGTTGATCGAACTTCTTGTTCTAGATCTCTAGCCTATCTTTTTAATTTTCTAGGGTGATGGGTATAAGCAGCTCGGTTGGAAAGTTTCTAGTACTACTGTGCCAAAAACATGCGGTTGACTATTGTAGTAGATGATCTACACTAGCTCTATGTTAGAAAGTGTTTCTAGATGGAAAACTCATACCGCAACCTGTTCCAGCTGTTGATATCCGGATGTTCCAGTACATAATTGACTTCAAGCTTATGATTTAACCTTGTGATCCCAATTTTAGGTTAATAATATTTACTTATCTTTTCCGATGATATATAAATATGACATGAAGCAAACTCCACAAAGCAAGATCAGGAAATTCTCGAGCTGTATTTCATTCCTTTAGTAATCCTACATATGCATCTAAAGATCCAACCTCCTTAAACTAGGGTCATCATTTCTATTTTCTGGATTTTGTTTCTTCTCATAGCCTATTTGGTACGATGTTATCTTCCTTATTATCTTCATACAAGTAGTCTTTTGTTGCTCTATAATGTTTAACTACATGTTGTCATTTCGATTTTGCTTCTCTATTGAAATGTATCTGATCTGGGATTGTGGTTGCCATATTCATTTCTGATTGCTTATTTTGTCCATTGTTAACTTTTTCATGTTGCTTCATGCATATCCTCTCATCTCTTATGTTTAGCTTCTTTCTATTTGGTTTCTCTATCAAAATGTATATAACACATAGAACTGTTGTTTGGTTTAAATGTAGGAAAAGTTGTTCTCAACCAAAGCATTTTATTCTTTTCATATTAGTAATTTACTAAGCTTATTGTTACCTCTTGTGTCATGAGCTTAGTGACCAGTGATGTAAATCCTGCAAGCAAATCCTCTTTTGCAGGCTATAAAGAATGATGAATAAATGATTATCTGATTCATTGTACGACTGCATTAGTAATATTTGCATATAATTGGAAGTTGGTTTTAGGATTGATCGGCGGGTAATGCCATAAATATGCATTCTTGTATAAATATGATTTCATTTGTACCTTGAAAGAAACAAGAAAATACACTAGTTCATCTCTTCCATTATCGTACCAGAGCAAGTTCTCTAACCATGGAACCTCTTTTAAACTCTAACCGTTGGGGCCTCTGAGAGGCCACGCCTCAAGCACTATCCATGTGCTTTTCCCTTGACAGCTTCTTCTTGCTCGCCCTTTAGGGCCCATTGTCACTCCTCTCAACCATACCATTGGTATCTTCCACCTTCGGTCTCCAGTAAAGGCTACAATCCTCCTCATCTGATTTTAAATTGAAACTTTGCCTACCATCCCCATCTGATTTCAAATTGGAACTCTGTCTTATTGCTATTATTCTTCTCATCATCTCCAACTCGATCAAATCCTTCGACCTTCAATCTCGTCTCCTACCTTCAATCATTGTCTATTCTCTTGCGTGCAATTTCGTCTTGGTCTTCTTCTTGCATGAAGACTCTCTAGCCTCCTCTTCTCTCATGCAGTCTCGTTGGGCTCCTCTAGCACACAATTTCAGCATCCTCTCTCGCGCACAGTCTTGTTGAGCTTATTATCTTCTTCTGTGCTGACCTGTCGACCTCTTCTTCTTGCGTGCTGTCCCGTCGACCTCTTCTGATGCAACCTCGTGAGCCTTCTTTTGTGCACACTCTCGTCAGCCTTTTCTTCCAAGCAGACTCATCATCCTCTTCTTCTCTCATGTAGTCCTTTGTTTACAATATGAAGTTTGTTTATAGCATGTTTCTACGGCTACTCATTTAACTGACATCTGACCAAAAGGTGTCTTGTCCTGTGTTTCTTCAGTTCCTCCCCAAGCTTGGCTTTGTTGACATCTACGCTCCAGCTTGTGGTATAAGGAATAATGACTAATAGGTTGTCTAGATTTATTTTACCACTATATTAGGATTGTTTGACCATATAAGTTGGGTTTGATTGTAGGATTGATTAGAGGGTTTGCTATTAATAACCATGCTTGTACAAATAGAATTTCATCTGTACTATAAATTAGAAAAGTTGCAATAATTTATCTCTTCCATCACGGGCTTTATAGAGAACAGCCCTATGGAGTAAATTTTAGATATGTATCAAGTTGAGAGCAATAACTGACTGCATCTTGATGGCAAAAACCTGAGATAATGATGATCAAGCTTTGATCTTTTTTTTTTCCCTTCTGTTTCTGTTATCTTAAATTTCTTCTTGTTTTAGTTGAACATTTGTAATAGGTTCAGTGGAGCCGTCTGGACCTAGAGTTGTGTGCCATAACTGACCCCATCTTGAGTGAACAGCTGAAAACCTGATGATAATAATTTTGCTGATTTTTGTGCTGAGTTCTTAAAATCTGTGTTATCACGTTTCGTGACATCTATCTCCACTTGAACATGTTTTGTTTTGTCCTAAATGCACTTGCAGAAAATGGCGGGAATGGCAGCAGAAGGATCTCAATTTGATGCGCGTCAGTATGATGCTAAAATGAATGACCTGTAATTATCTTCCTTTTACATTATTGCCTTCTTACTAACACATTTCATCACATTTTCATTATATGTAACTTACACTTGTTTTTGGTTTTTCTCTATTGAAATATAGGCTTACATCAGACGGGCAGGATTTTTTTACTTCATATGATGAGGTCTATGATAGCTTTGATTCCATGGGTCTTCAAGAAAACCTGTTGAGAGGAATATATGCTTATGGTATAGTCATTATTTTTAACACATTTAACCTGCAACTATGTAGATTGTTCATGACTCTAGTAGCTCCATATTTTGAGGGCTGCGTCTTATGTGTTAATAATGAAAACTTCTGTAGGGTTTGAAAAACCGTCTGCAATTCAACAGAGAGGAATTGTTCCTTTCTGCAAGGGACTTGATGTTATCCAACAGGCACAATCAGGGACGGGGAAAACTGCTACATTCTGTTCTGGAATTTTGCAGCAGCTTGATTATGGCGTGGTTGAATGCCAGGCATTAGTTCTTGCCCCCACTCGAGAACTTGCCCAGCAAATTGAAAAGGTCATGAGAGCACTTGGTGATTACCTTGGTGTGAAAGTTCATGCTTGTGTTGGAGGAACTAGTGTTCGCGAGGACCAGAGGATTCTTTCTAGTGGAGTTCATGTAGTCGTCGGTACTCCAGGTCGTGTGTTTGACATGCTGAGGAGGCAATCTCTCCGCCCTGACTACATCAAGATGTTTGTACTGGATGAGGCTGACGAAATGCTTTCACGTGGTTTCAAAGATCAGGTTCTTACTTTTTCTTATCCTATTTTTCATTGTCCTGTTTTTCTTTGTAGTTTAATTTCAATTCGCGTAAAATTATGAGTTGGCAAGTTACCAAACATGCACACAAGAACAGATGCACATGGAACAGTGTGGGGAGCATGTGCGCTCATACAAATTGTAAAATTATTAGAGTACACCTGCAATTCAATGGGTGCCCCCATACAATATTTACTTAGTTCCCTCACATAGATAGTAATTGTGAAGGATTATTGTTGGAACTCACTCGTATTTTGTTAGTTTTGGTGATGAAAAATAACAAGCAGCAGTGTACTGATATGAAAATGATGATAGTAAGTATGTGTTATGATCTATGTGATTATTGTATAAATAAGTTTTTTTATTGGTAAAATCATTATTATATATGCTATTAATTTATATGTATAATTATATATGCGCCTTCATAAGAAAAAAAAATCCTGGATCTGTCCCTGCATGCACATGTACATCCATACCTCAAGATGTTTGTGTTTGATGGAGCAAACAAATTGGTTTCTTTGCTGTTCAACAACCAGGTTCCCTTGTTGCAAATCCTATTTGGTTTTGCCCTGTTGTTCTTTTTGAGTTGATTTCAGTTTGTTCAAAGATGATGTCTATTGGTACAAGCCCTCATATATCTATACATTGCAGAAAGTCTTCAGAGCCTCTAGCCGATTTTTCTACTTGTGCCAGTGTTCTAAAAGTGCTGTGTTGCTCATCTCACAATCCTAATATATGGCTCAGACTATTTATCGCCTTTTACACGACCTTAAACATTTATGAATGAGAAGTCACGTACCTTGTGCCGTTATAAAATTGAAGTTTCCACAGACACAGATAAATCCACATCAGTGTGTATTCTGTTTATTATTCTACCTGTTATTTGTATCTTGTAGTTTTCATGGATGCTCAATAAACATGCACTTCTTTACTAATTTAAGAAGAATTATGAATCTCTAAATTTAATTTTATTTTTATAATGGTTTGCTTAACCAGTAATTCAGAATTTATTGATAATACAATATCATAAGGTTTTCAATTAAGAATAAGTTGTGATTTACTAATTTAAGAAATTTTTTGTTAGAAGTAAACGATATCTGTTTGTTGTTTTGCTGGTCTGCATCAGCTTCTTCTTCTTCTTCTTTTTTCTTTTTCTTTTTTTTTTTTTTTTTTGGGTTTGTTTGTTGTCTTCATCAGCTTTCTTTATCATTTTTCAATGTAGAATTCTCATGCACTGTCTTGTTGATTTCCATGGCTTATGGCCAAACATTTATGCGACCATTTCATTATAACTCAAGAAAGGAAGCCGATTCTAATTAAATGGGGGGATTTCGTTAAAACAAAACTTGGGATAGGTGACACCCACAAGGTGTAAAGTTGCAAAATTTTCACATATAAACAAAGGAAGGAAGATTGTATCTCACACCTAAGGTGGCTGCATTAGGTTTTACTTTCAAAAAAATATTTGATAAAGATTTTAAAGATCCATATGCGCAACAAAAACTTTAAGACCAAATACTACTAAGCTGATCATACAATTCATACTATGCATGTTGAGATCTTGAAATAGGGCAGGCAATGGACAAGGCGCTAGCAAGCTTTTGGAGCATTAGTCTAACCTAAAAGCTACATTAGTATTTGCATTTGGGTACATTTTATTAATACTTGCATTCTTTTGTAGCATTTCATCTTCTCTGGAGAACCTAACATTAAAAGAATAATAAATCTTTTACCCATGTGGTCATGGTTCTTTTTTGCTATTTCATACTGTCCTAAAGAAAGTAGATTCTCCCTGTGTGTGTGGTGTGCGAAGCTTTAATCCTAATTTTATTAGAAATATCTGCATAAATTTTACTATACATTCCAAGCATTATTAGTGATGCTTATTTTTCATTCTCATGATTAAACTATGAATCTCCCCAATTTCAGATCTACGATATCTTCCAGCTTCTTCCTTCAAAAGTACAGGTTGGAGTTTTCTCTGCAACCATGCCCCCCGAGGCCCTTGAGATCACTCGCAAATTTATGAACAAACCCGTTCGTATCCTGGTGAAGCGAGACGAGCTTACTCTTGAGGGTATCAAGCAATTCTATGTCAACGTCGAAAAAGAAGAGTGGAAGCTAGAAACCCTCTGTGACCTTTACGAAACCTTGGCCATCACTCAAAGTGTCATATTTGTCAACACTAGACGCAAGGTCGATTGGCTCACCGACAAAATGAGGAGCAGAGATCACACAGTTTCAGCAACTCATGGAGACATGGACCAAAACACTAGGGACATTATTATGAGGGAGTTTCGATCTGGCTCTTCTCGTGTTCTCATCACAACTGACCTTCTTGCTCGTGGAATCGATGTTCAGCAAGTCTCGTTGGTTATTAACTACGATTTGCCGACTCAGCCAGAGAATTATCTTCACCGTATTGGACGAAGTGGGCGGTTTGGGAGAAAGGGAGTTGCGATTAATTTTGTGACGCGTGATGATGAGAGGATGCTGTTTGATATCCAGAAGTTTTACAATGTGGTGGTTGAGGAGTTGCCGTCTAATGTTGCTGATCTCCTGTGAGGGATTGATGAGGTCCTTCTTTTTAAGGAGTTGGTATTTATATGCCCTTCTGGTGTTTATGTTTTCTTTTGAATAATCTCATCAAACTTTGGTTCTGGTTCGTTTGCGATGATGATGGGGAAATATTTGCAAATTTTGTAGTCTGTATCGCAGTAAGTTTATTGGAGGGCATGTGAATTAGTTGAACTTATTGTTGGGGAGAACTATGTATCATGAGTGCTTAACTTATGTGATCCCGAATTTGTGATGACAGAAGTCATGAACCTGTCTTTGTTTAATTAATATTTGGTTTTAGTGGTGGTTTAGCAGGTGATTTGGATTGGTAAGTTGTTGCTCTATCTGCGCAGAGGTTGATTCTGCCTAACTTTTTAGGGCATAATGTAGCATATGCTGATATTAGATCTTTTGATGCAGTTACATCTCTGACCTAATTGGTCAAGATGAATGTATTCTTTTATCTACATAGTCGAGATGGATATCCTACTTTTGAAGGAACCCCAGAGTATACCCATTTATAAACGTCAGATACCCCTAAGTTCTTTGAACATTTTCATACCCAAAGTTTCAATCTCATCTCACTTCAATACCCGTCTAGGTTTCGGTACAACTGTATCACATGCTTTGCACGTGGGACATTAAGGGTATTTTTTTAAGCGGGATGAGCTCTTGTTCCAATTATATTTTGTGCAATTCTATTATAGAGACGTGTGGGGGAATTAGTTTTACGAGAGGGGTATTGTTGACCTAAATGTATGATGCGCAAAAGCAATTTTAACAAAACAATGTTAAGGAAATCTGCATGTATCAAATTGAAATTATATTGAAACTTTAGAGGGCTAAAATACTAATTTAGCCTTAAAAGTAACACCCTTTTACCAGTTTATCATAAAAAAGTGACGCCGGCGACACTTTAGCCTAAAAAGTAACAAATACGATGACAAATAGATATTTTCTGTGCTGGGAACAATTTTAAAGTAAAATATTAATTATTTTTTACACATAGACCCTTCAATCTCTCATTTTTTTCAGATTAACCCCAAATTTTGAAATTTGTGAAAACCCTCCTCTTCCCTCCCATCATCTCCTTCCTCCTCCTTCCCAACATCTCTTCCATTCTCTTCTTCACCAATCTCCAACTTTCTACTCTCTCTCACTCCTATTCCATCCTTTCTCATACTTATTTTTTCTCCTTTCCAACATCTCCTTCATTCTCTTCTCCTCCTAATCATTGAAAACTCAATCTCCTCTTCTTTCTTTCTCAGACCCAACATCAAACATTCTACTTGAAGCATTAGGAGAGAGTGAAAGAGAGGGGAGAGAGAGAAATAGAGAAAGGAGAAAGAGGGCGAAGAAGAGAGAGAAGCTAAAGAAGTTAAGAAGAGATAGACTTGGAGAAAGAGGGAAATGAGGAAGTAATAGGAAAGATATGAGAAAAGAGGGAGAATGAGAGTGGGAGAGAGGAGGGGAGGTTGAGGATCGGGATGAGATAAGAATGGAGGAGATTGTGGGAAGGAGGGAGGAGATGCCTTTTTTTAGGGGAGGGAGGAGTTTTACATATTTTAGAATTTGAGGGGGTAAATCAAAAAATATGACAGATTGAGGGGTCTATATGCAAAAAATACTCAATATTTCGCTTAAAAATTATCATATGTACCGGAAATACCTATTTGTCATCGTATTTGTCACTTTTTACAATAAACTGTTCCCTACATTATTTTTTAGGCTAAATTAATAAAATGGTGTCACCTTTAAAGCTAAATTGGTATTTTAGCCCAACTTTAGAGTATCAAAGCGGGAGGGACAAAGGAGGAAAAACTCTAGTGAATTTTTTTTTTTAAATGAAAACTCTAGTAGAATTTAAAGTATATAACGGTAGTCTCTGTCGGCAGCGGCCGTGTTCTCCAAGGATCCGAATCCTCTCCTCCCTCAACAAACACTCTCTCTCCTCCAAAAGACTGTGACTCCTCACTGAGGCTCAAAGATCTCCACATTCTCCAGCGATCTCCCTCCCCCAAAAATCACGGAAATGCCCCCGCCCGCATCTCGCTCCTCCCCTCCCCTCCCCTACTCTAAAGACGACAAGCTCAAGAAACCCCGCCCCTTCGCTCCCCCTTCATCACCCCAACCTCGCCATATTTACATCCTTGCCATCGTCTCCTTCCTCTTCCTCCTGGTCGGCGTCGCCGGCATCGTATTCTCGGTCTCCGTCCTCCGGCGGCCGCCGAGGACAGTCACCGTCTACCGATGCGGCCGATCCGAGGACACGCTGAAGACTTTCGTGTCGAGATCCGGCGGCGGCGATGGCGGGAAGAAGCTGCTAGGGTTTGTTGGGGTTTATACGGGGTTTGGATCGGCGGATCGGAGGGCGGCGTTGAGGAGTACTTGGTTTCCCTCGAATCCTGATAGATTGGTAAAGTATGGGAGTAAGATCTGTTCTTGTTTTGTGAGATTTGTTGTTCTTGATCTTTTGAATAATTGAGGATTATCATTGTTTATATATACTTTGAATGTGTGAACCCCAATTTATGTGCAGTGGCTGTTGCATTAAGAAGCTCATATTGCTAATTAGTTTTGTTGTTAGAGACCTATGAGAGCTCACCTGAGGAACTGAAATCCGTACTAATGGACCCTAATATACCATCTTTGCCCGTGCGCATTGGCTTTCTTGCTAGGAAGTTGTAATAGCAGTGTACCCCTTTAATGTCAAAATCACCGCCGGTGACGCTCGCAACCAGAAATATGGGGTTAGAGAACTAAGAGAAGAACTTGCCCCTAAACTTTTATAAATCCAGACGTGAGTCCGCATTTAGGAATATGGGATGAATGAACCTTAATATTTTGTGTATTTATTTCTTGCATTTATATGTCTCTTGATCTAGGACCTATTGAAAAATTGGATTCAATTGGATACGGAAACAGATAATTAGTTTCCATTTTAGTTGACAAGGAAGAGATTCTTGTGGTTGTGAGCGGATCAGATATCATATTTATCGTATCTGTATCAATTAACTAATCAAGAATTCAGATGCAAATCGAGATATAGTCGGTAAGGAAAACTCATAGTCCATAACTGCAAAAATTATTATGAATACGATCAGATACATATGAGGGTGAGCCTTGGCGCAACGATAAGGTTGTTGCCTTGTGACCTGGAGGTCATGGGTTCAAATCCTGGAAACAGCCTCTTCGCATGCGGGGGTAAGGCTGCGTACATCTGACCCTCCCTAGAGCCCACAATGGTGAGAGCCTCGTGCACTGGGCTACCCTTTTTTTATCATACATATACGGAGACAATGCGGATATGGAAAAAAAATGGAGAAGATTGGAAAAATATATAAGCCATGTGATGCATAAGTGTTTAAAGTGACTTTAAACTTTAAGTAGGCCAGTGTTTTCAAGTCAGAGTTATCAATGTGTTTGACATATCAAGCTAAGATTTGATTTTTGGATCACCAAAATTGGTTTTACATCCACAATGCAAAGTCAGTTGATTTAAACTGTCTAATCAATATTTTTTTTCCGGATACTGAGCCAAATATTTATATCCGTAGTTATATATGCATCCCATCAAAAGCTAAAAAAGATGTTGATATATTTATCCATATACTGTCGAATATAAATATTTAATACTAATATTCACAATTTTTTAAGAGTGCGGATTATTTTCGCAAGTATTGGTATCCTTTTGCATCCCTATGAGAGACAATCTAGATGGTAGAAAGTACAAAGATGGAAATCTCAATGAATATAGTTTATTAAAGTAGTTTTGAATGGTTAGTTCTTAATTGTGATTTGCATTTCGTGTTTCTATATATATTAATTAATGATGATTATGTGAGTTATTATAAGTTAACTAAGCTCTTTTGGAATTGAGAAAGTCCTAGAAGACAATATCAAGAAAGTGGAAGATTTTGTGCTCATTTTATTAGCTAGAGATCTACATAATTGGACACAAATAGATGGATAAGATAGGTTTTGGAGAACATTTGCGAACCTTCAAATGCTAGTGAATTGAACAAATCGCAATTCTATGTAGATTACCACTAGAAGAACTAGAACACTCAAGATCAACAGTACACCTCTATGATGAAAATTAAAGCCGGTATTTTGGGTATAAGTATAAACATGCAAATCTAAATTTTGAAGGTTATTTGAATGAACCAAGGAAATGCCTGAACTGGAAAGTTGCATTTGAAAGATTTAAAACTAAAAAATGTTCATTTCCTTTGTGAGTATACTAATTGAATATGCATATGAACATTTCAAATTGGAGACTGAAAAAAGGTATATTTAAATCAATATTGCTGGTAGAGCAATCATTCCTTTCTCAGGCTTTTACATTTTCTTGCTTCCTTTTCCTGGGCTGCAATGCCAACACCTGAACTAACAGAGCACAGAGTAAGCTTGCACTTAGAGTAGTTACTAGTAAAATCATTTGTATTTTCTATACTGTATATTTATATTTCAACTTTCAGCTTACTCAGTTGAATTGCTTCATGTAATTTTAACTTGCACGATGCCAAGGATTAATGCTTTGTTTTTAATTGAATTATCTTTAGAAGAAGTTTTGAGAGAGAAACTACAACTAATAACAGTTATCTATTCAATCTTACTTAACTATAGTGCTACACATAATTCAAACCAATCGGGTTGAGCACCAGAGACCCAGAGTCAATGGGATATTAACAGAAGTACGTACATTGTTCTTGATGAGGTATGAAGCTATTTACATAGCTAAGAAGATGTACTTTCAAAACATAACAATGTTCTAGCTAAGAAGATGTACTTTCAAAACATAACAATGTTCTAGCTAAGAAGATGTACTTTCAAAACATAACAATGTTCTAGCTAAGAAGATGTACTTTCAAAACATAACAATGTTCTAGCTAAGAAGATGTACTTTCAAAACATAACAATGTTCTAGCTAAGAAGATGTACTTTCAAAACATAACAATGTTCTAGCTAAGAAGATGTACTTTCAAAACATAACAATGTTCTAGCTAAGAAGATGTACTTTCAAAACATAACAATGTTCTAGCTAAGAAGATGTACTTTCAAAACATAACAATGTTCTAGCTAAGAAGATGTACTTTCAAAACATAACAATGTTCTAGCTAAGAAGATGTACTTTCAAAACATAACAATGTTCTAGCTAAGAAGATGTACTTTCAAAACATAACAATGTTCTAGCTAAGAAGATGTACTTTCAAAACATAACAATGTTCTAGCTAAGAAGATGTACTTTCAAAACATAACAATGTTCTAGCTAAGAAGATGTACTTTCAAAACATAACAATGTTCTAGCTAAGAAGATGTACTTTCAAAACATAACAATGTTCTAGCTAAGAAGATGTACTTTCAAAACATAACAATGTTCTAGCTAAGAAGATGTACTTTCAAAACATAACAATGTTCTAGCTAAGAAGATGTACTTTCAAAACATAACAATGTTCTAGCTAAGAAGATGTACTTTCAAAACATAACAATGTTCTAGCTAAGAAGATGTACTTTCAAAACATAACAATGTTCTAGCTAAGAAGATGTACTTTCAAAACATAACAATGTTCTAGCTAAGAAGATGTACTTTCAAAACATAACAATGTTCTAGCTAAGAAGATGTACTTTCAAAACATAACAATGTTCTAGCTAAGAAGATGTACTTTCAAAACATAACAATGTTCTAGCTAAGAAGATGTACTTTCAAAACATAACAATGTTCTAGCTAAGAAGATGTACTTTCAAAACATAACAATGTTCTAGCTAAGAAGATGTACTTTCAAAACATAACAATGTTCTAGCTAAGAAGATGTACTTTCAAAACATAACAATGTTCTAGCTAAGAAGATGTACTTTCAAAACATAACAATGTTCTAGCTAAGAAGATGTACTTTCAAAACATAACAATGTTCTAGCTAAGAAGATGTACTTTCAAAACATAACAATGTTCTAGCTAAGAAGATGTACTTTCAAAACATAACAATGTTCTAGCTAAGAAGATGTACTTTCAAAACATAACAATGTTCTAGCTAAGAAGATGTACTTTCAAAACATAACAATGTTCTAGCTAAGAAGATGTACTTTCAAAACATAACAATGTTCTAGCTAAGAAGATGTACTTTCAAAACATAACAATGTTCTAGCTAAGAAGATGTACTTTCAAAACATAACAATGTTCTAGCTAAGAAGATGTACTTTCAAAACATAACAATGTTCTAGCTAAGAAGATGTACTTTCAAAACATAACAATTTTCCTGCTACCTGCTATGGTGACATGAACGGGCTATTGACCTTCAGCAATTCACAACTTGAGTATATTCGAGTAGTTTACGGTACATTGACTGTATACCCGCCACGATGTCCTAGCTAAGGGCGTTATCGAAAACCGCTTCACTGGCGGCTCATTTAGCTGCAGCCAAGCGAATGAAAAAGCCGCTATTATCCGCTAATTAACCGCTATCCGCTTTAGCCGCCACAACCCAGAATCAAACCCGAACCCGACTAAAACTTAATAATCGCCGATCGATTTCATCCATCTTTCTCTCTCACCCGTCGAAAAACCCTAGCATCTCTCGACTTTCGCGCCTCTGTTTGCCTGTAGCCTCACCTCCTCCTACATCATCCCGCACGCTCCGCTAGCCGCTCCTTACATCATGCATCATCCTCAACTGCTTCATTTGCTCCTCGTCCTGCATCATCATCACTGCATCATCAGCCATCATCCTCAGCACCTTAGCTCCTCGTCCCTGCGCCATCATCCGCTGCCGCCATTCGGCGTCCTCGCCATCACCACGCTGCGTATCTGCTTCCTCTCTCCTTAGTCCTGACCCGAAAGTTATCCTCCTCGGCGTGTCGAAACAGGCTGCTTTGCTTTCGCTTTCTTGGTCCTCTCTCTCTAGAACTCACGGTGGGTTTGAACATTGAAGAGGTATCAAATATTATAGTTAAGCAAAGTTATTACATAAATGATAATTACATGAAGAACATTTAAATGCTAATCATTGTATGAAAATTAATTTAGTTGCCACTGCTAGTTGGTGCTATATTTCAATATTTGTAAGTTGAAACATTTACAATTATAAAGCTAGAAAGGCAAAATTTTTACTATATGATGTACACTCACAAAGGTTAAAACTTAAAAGAGTTTCAAAGAATAGGAGGATAATATTCCTGTGGGGATATTATCCTCCTCTTCTTTGAAACTCTTTAACAATTGTATGGAATAATTGCAACAATTGTAGTACTTATATTGTTAGTTGTTCTTGTCCATTGAATAGGAATAATTGCAACCATTGTATAGAATTTTTAGATTTTTTATAATTTTTCTTATTTTTCAGAATATTTAAATATATTTATATTTGACCGCTATTTGATCGGCGCTATTTGCCGCGATTTTACCGCAATAGTTCGAAAGCCTTAGCGGTACCACACGCCGACATCCGCCATCGAACCTTGAATGGGATATTAACAGAAGTACGTACATTGTTCTTGATGAGGTATGAAGCTATTTACATAGCTAAGAAGATGTACTTTCAAAACATAACAATTTTCCTGCTACCTGCTATGGTGACATGAACGGGCGTATTGACCTTCAGCAATTCACAACTTGAGTATATTCGAGTAGTTTACGGTACATTGACTGTATACCGATAGTCATATATATATGTGAACTTGCCAGCTTAATTATTTTCTACTTGAAAGAGAAATTTTTATCTGGTGTGGAGCAATCTTTTGTTGCCAAAAGCAAGAGTAATGGTTGTGTTATTATTACTGAATGTGAGAGTTGTAGACAGTAAATGCTTATGTAAATGGTATAATTACATGTTCCTCGCATGCTCATAAATATTAAAATGTGTTGCTGTTTCCTGATTTTTGCAGTCTGGAACATGCAACTGGATTAGCTTTTAGATTTGTGATTGGAAGAACAAGAGATGCTAAGAAAATGTCAGAACTTAAGAAAGAAGAGGAGAAATACCATGATTTCATGCTGCTTGACATCGAAGAAGAATATATAAAGCTGCCTTATAAAACGTAAGATTGAAGGTCTGCAGAGTTGTTTTCTTGCTTTTATAGGTTACAACCTCAAGTGTGATTTCTTGTGTGTACATCTTAGGTTAGCATTTTTCAAAGCAGCTTACAGCCTTTTTGATGCTGAATTTTATGTCAAAGCTGATGATGATATTTATATGCGGCCAGGTAAAACCTCAAAAAAGAATAATTAGGTCAAGATTGTAACATTCAGTATCTGATATCTCCATTTTCTAAATAGATCGACTTGCAACTCTTCTTGCCAAAGATCGGGCTCACCGGCTCACTTACATTGGTTGTATGAAAAAGGGCCCTGTTATCACTGGTCCAAAGATGAAATGGTAACATAAAGTCTCCATTGGAGCCTGGACTGCGTGGCTATATTGTTGAAATTAATGCCTAAGCCAGCAACCCGTTTTGCTTAAATACTTATGAAATCACATTTTCTTCAGGTATGAAAGTTCAGGTCACTTGATTGGAAATGAATATTTCTTGCATGCATATGGTCCAATATACGCTTTGTCTGCTGATGTTGTAGCAGCACTTGCAACTGCAAAAAATGACAGGTTAGTGAATTAACTTTTTATTGTCCTTGCTTAAAGTGAAGTGCTCTATCCATCTATGCTTCATTAGTAAATCTACTTCATCTATACATTTTGGGACATGTGCTAATTCTCTTGTAGATTGAAAGGAAGGAGCATTTGGATCTTTAAACCAAAATTAATTATCAAAGACTTAATATGCAAAAGGTATTTCAGTGAATTGAGAAATGAGGCTTCATAAAACAGTTATGTAGTGGACCTATCTCTTTCTCTTAATTAATATCCAGGTCACTTTATTATAAAACACTGAGAAATGAGGCTTCACGCCATACTCTAAGGCTTTGTAGTTATATGGTAGCATCCATTATTTAATTTAACATTATCCTATGTATGTGAGTTGTCTTATATCTGATAGCTGTTCTGGAAATATAAATATGATGTCTACCTTGGTTCGCTACCATTGGAATATATTCCCCATTATCGTTGCACAGGAAGGTCAATTACCACATTATCTTGGATATTATATATAGATGCACTTGTGAAGATGGTGACTGGGCATGGGGCTCAATTATCAAGTATCCCAATGTCCCAAAGCATTGGACGCTGCAGTAAAAGTAGGATACGAGGGCACATGACAGATACACAAAGGACATGATGATCTCATATTGAGTGGAGCAATAGGCTTCTTAACCACTTGTTCTACGTTTATGACATGTTGAAAAGAAACTCTGAATGAGCTTGGCCACTGTCGGATATTCTTCTATCCTGTCTATTTGTTTTCATATTCAACCATAACCTTCTTTTTTTTCTTTTTCTTTTGAGCTATGTCTTAGGAAAGGCATGGGTATCAAATGCCGAACCTTGTTCATATTTAAACTGCTAAGTTTTGTAAAAAGTTTGAGTCTCCAGAATCCAGATAACATTGTGTGTGGAGAACTTACCACAAGTCTTAAATATTTTGTAAGTTGCTTTCTAGGAAAATTAAAGAGTATGATGGTTTGTAGTTTCTACTAATGATAATTGGCAGCTGTTGAATGTAGTGTTAGCTTGCACATTGTTTTATTTTTTCCCCTTCTTTTTTCTTTTCTTTTTCTTTTTTTTTCTATATAGACATTTGGAAAATAATTGTATTTTATGTTTTCTTTTTACAGAGTAGGTTACTGAAGTTAATGATAAGTGTCTTTTAGTTTTATGTTTTAGTTAGCTTGAGATAGGATTTCTGCTTTAACAAGATAAGGGAGGAAAAATACAAGTAAATTGCAGGATTCTATGTAAGCTTTCATTTTCGGACAATTTTTGGTGAAGAAATAGATTAGTTTCTTTTCATCAATTCTCTTATTGTTTCATGTTCCGTCTACTTTGAGGTTTATCTGAAGACCTATTGAAAACTTTTCTTTTTCATGTTGGGTTTTGTTGGATTGTTGAAATGTAATAAAGTTTATTACTCTATATGTCGAAGAAATTTTGTGTTAGTTTTTTAAGGAAATATATTTTGGTGTTGTTTATGAAGCTTCTTTCTTTCCCATCTGCTGGTTCTGATCTTGGGGCTTATAGAAAGCTCTAAGCTTCTTAATTTTGAGAAGGCAGTGTGCTAGCTTGGGGCTTTTAATTTTCTCATGGTACATTGTGGTGAATTGAGATCTAATTATCCATGAGAATCAACGGAAAGGTTTCTTGGTGGTTCCTTTGTTGAGCTGCTTGCATTAGAAGATGGAGTTTACAATCACCTCCATACTGAATGGCTAATTATAAAAAAAAACTACTTATTTTGGAAGTTCTGCACAAAGATTATCTTTAGGGAAAGAGTTATAGGAGGTTGTGAGCATTTGCAAAAAAAGAGGCCGGAAAAAGTGGCTTTAGAGTAAGTGGGAAGGCTATGTTTGTACTTCTTAAAGTCACTGCCCCTGCACCAAAATTACGTAGTTGTGGTGAGGGTTGAGGGCTACAATTTTATACTCTTAACTGTACTCAAGACATCAACCTGAATTGAGATCTATTTGATGACATTCAAGATATTGAGTTAGCCAACCATGTCTCTATGTGGCTAGGAAATCGTTCACAAAGAAGAATGATTCATGCACTTGTGTCCTCCTTTGAGATTGTGTGACTTTCATTATATTATGTAAATTGAATCACCACTCCTCTAATCTTTAGTTTGTGCAAAGTGAGAGCACCAATTTTATTGATTCTGTATCGGTGGTCCACATGAAGCATTTCCCCCCTTTAACCTTTGGTACTGGTTGTCAAATTATCCTTCCTCATAGTCTCGTAAAATGCATAACATATACTTTTATCTTCATGAAAATATCTTCTCTTATTCATATATGGAGGACATCGGTTTGAAATCAGGTCAAAAACTTGGTTGTTTCTTTCCTTCTCTGTTTTTCCCCCTAGCTTATTGATTCGAGAAATTTCTTCAAGCTGTTGAGTTGACTCTTTTTCCCCCCTTTGAAAAGCTTGGATGATGATGTTGATTACAGTATCCCTACAAGTAAATAATGCTATAAATTTACCATAGATGGAAGTATCATTTGTGTCGATTAAATGGGTAGAATCATTGCCTCTAGTTCCTAGTGTACAAGTTAACGCAGTGTGTATGACACTTACTTTCCTTTTAATAGATTTGTGGCCTTGAATCCTTCATCTGCAGTTGATGAGGGCTTTCAGATTAAAATGTAGTGCCACAGTATTATAACTAGTGCTCTCATTTTGGAAGTTCTTTTTCCTAGTTCCCTTTATAGTATTATATCTTCCTTGTTATGTAAGCCTATAAGCCCATGGGTCTCTCTCCCAAAATAAAGATGAAAACTCTAGGTTTTCTATATCATAATGAGGTTTAGATCTTATGGTCACTGTTGTGGTAATCAAACTGACTAGAGAAGCAAACTGGGCCTTCATTTAGATATGCTTTTAGGTTGTATGATTTTCGTACTAGTTATATATTTTAGGAAACTAGCGAAGATGAATACATCTAAGCATGGTGTTAAATGATAATTTGTTTTAATTGTGTTGTTTAGCACAAATTGATCTAATTCAACGCATTAGGGTGTAGCCAGATCTCTCACCATACAAGCCATATATTTGCAGTAAGCTTGATTTCATACGGTTACTTTTGTATTGTTACGAATAGTTATAGAATGATTTTCTTCTTTTCTTTCATATCTCAGGATTTCTGACGAGATAGCAGACTCGGTGCAGGAATAGTTGGTCAAAGCACACTCTTTTCTAGAAATCGTTTGACCCGAGTTTTCCTGCATGTTTTTAACCTTCTTGTGTTAGTAGTTAGCACTTAAACATGTACATATTCCTTCTGTACATTGTGTGGATTACCATTCATAAAAGTAAAATGCTGCTTACTATTGAATCTTATTTTCCTAAAGGTTTATAGTGTATTCTGCACTCTTTAATGACTTTATTATTGATTTTATAATTTCAGCCTGAGGATGTTCAACAATGAAGATGTCACTGTTGGCTCATGGATGCTTTCTATGAATGTGAATCATGAAGATAACCGCGCAATATGTCATACAAAATGCACTCTCTCATCTATTGCAGTCTGGGATATGCCAAGATGTTCAGGTAAGGAAACTAATAATATGATGAGGGTTTGGTCAATGTTGAAAATAACGATAATGTAACGTTCTAACTTCTGTTGAGGGTTAAGGGAAAAAAACGCAAAAAAAACATAATGCATAACGTAGGTTATTTTGTTTGTTAATTTTTTAGATATTTCATAAATACAAACTATTCACAATGACTTTAATAATTAGAATAATTAAAATTTCAAACATGGAGGAGGAGTGGAAGAGTTACAGGAGTTAGGATTTAGAAGGCGCCTTCGTCGAAAGGAATTAGGATTTAGAAGCTGGAGAGGCATTAGAGGTGGAGAGGGGTTAGAATTTTCTTCGTTGGCGAGAGGATATATGGGAGCCGAGGAACTAGAGAGGAGTCTTGTCGTCGGCAGAGATAGAGGATGAGAAGAGCCTTGTCGTCAGTGAGAGCTTCGTCTTCGTCGAAGGCGCTAGAGGAAGAAGAAATTGAAAGGTTTCTTCGTCGAAAGAGTGAGAGGAGGAGGTGGAGGGCGAGGAAATGAGGGAGGCGTTGGAGATGGGTTGGGGGATCGCTAGGGTTTTCCACGCGAATGAAATTGGGGTCGGGGGATTCAATTGGGAGCTTATTTTGGTTAGCGTGATACTGTTTTGAACAGTGGAGATGTAGCCACACATCCAAATCTAATCATCAATTAAACTCAATTTAACAAGTGTTAAATAACGCTTAACACAACGCAAATAAAACGCGTTTTTTGGTGTTATTTTATTCGTTAAATACAACATGGGTTTGTTGCCTAAGTTTTATAACAATTTGGCTCTGTTAGATGTTGAAAGTTAAAACGGGTTTCGAAATGGGTTTTTTTTTTCTACATTGGTTTTGGTTAGACTATCTCCTATCCTATTGAACACCCTCTGACCACTCTAATCAAGTAAAATAGGCCGGTGGTTACAGATACATGATTAGCTTAACCATTTTTAAGTTAGCTCCACGGCAGCAAGTCAATTGGAGCGGCAATTAATTTTATCCGCTCCCAAACATCAGCGTTGGGCTCTGGCAATTGGTCCAGCCTAGGCCTAAAATAAGATACTAGAATTTGGAATTTTAAATATTTTATTTCTGGAAATTTTACTAAATTGATGCAGACTGCTAATATATAGCAGATGAAACTTCAACCTACTTTTCTTATTTGCTGCCATATGCAGAATACTCGTCGCAAAGGAATATTTGTGTCTGATACACCAGGCCCTCACACACGTCCATTTGTGTGCCAATTAAATGTAACAATATAACACTGGGGACACAAATGTAACAGTGTAAACAGTATTTTATCTCAACAATATGTATAGCATGTAACTATTTGTCCTGTTTTAACAGTACTATCTTATATATCATCATACTAAAATTAGGTTCTTTTTATCTTCATGGAAACCAACCTAATAATGTATGTTTAGATGAGTCGATATGCATATATTTGGAAGAATTATATATATATATATATATATATATATATATATATATATATATATATATATAGAGAGAGAGAGAGAGTAAAGCTCCTATAAACTTAAGTGAATAAAGCCCTTTGTCCACCAACTTTTTATCCATTGATTTTGTATTGAGATTTATGCTAACATGTGATACAAATCAAGGCACAAATCTCAAAGATAGCCTTGATGTGTAGCCCAAATCTCAAAGCATAATGGAAGGATAAAAAGTTGGTGGACAAGTGCTCATATCCACTTAAGTTTATAGGAGCTTTAATATATATATATATATATATATATATATATATATATATATATATATATATATATATATATATATATATATAGAGAGAGAGAGAGTAAAGCTCCTATAAACTTAAGTGAATAAAGCCCTTTGTCCACCAACTTTTTATCCATTGATTTTGTATTGAGATTTATGCTAACATGTGATACAAATCAAGGCACAAATCTCAAAGATAGCCTTGATGTGTAGCCCAAATCTCAAAGCATAATGGAAGGATAAAAAGTTGGTGGACAAGTGCTCATATCCACTTAAGTTTATAGGAGCTTTAATATATATATATATACACACACACACACACACACACACACACACACACACACACACACACACACACACACACACACACACACACACACACACACACACACACACACACACACACACACACACACACACACACACACACACACACACACACACACACACACACACACACACACACACACACACACACACTCCCACACCAACACGCGCACAAAAATTCTCCAATGTGCACACCCATGCCCACTCATGCCCCGGTGCCCATGCATGTGCACGCTCAGAGATATATGCATATAGATAGCTGTGTAGCACAACATTCTTTCTGTGTCCACATATCATAGCTTATTTGTGAACTTGGTCTCAATACTGTGTTCTATGCTTCACAGCATTCAACTCTACATTATTCTTTGTTTTCGGATATGTTATATTTCATGGTCGATAGTTGTGACCACTGAAGTTACAGTTATACATTTCTTTAGGTGGATGCAATCAAGGATGTTGGCCCTTGAAATAAACCATGGCATGATCAATGTGTATTAACCTTCTTACTGAGTAATGAAAAACCGTTCCTTAAAAAAAAGACATTCCTTACAACTGTACTTTATGCTTATGGGAAGTTGACATATTAATGCAGTATTTTTCTAATGTTGGTCGTTGCTGTGTGTGTGTGTCCCCATCCTTGAGCGCATGAGTGTGATTTTTCACACTTGTGTGCTTGTGTGTCATATCAACTACTCTTATTGTAAGCATATCATTCTTTACACGCTTCAAGTGTCCTAAGATGGAATTACACTTTTTTTTTTCCCATTTCTTATTACAGGCTTGTGCGATCCTGTTGACCGGATGAAGGAGCTTCATAATATTAATATGTGCTCTAAGACTCCCACATTGCCTCCTGAAGAAGTAGAGTGAAATCAAATTCAACGAAAGGGCTTATTTACATCATATAAGTGTGTTCGTATTTCAGCAGGAAAATGGTAAGGTTTCCATGATTTTACTGCTGAGAAAGAGAGGTTTGTTCTGATGAGAAAGAGGCTAAGAAAGGAGAGTTGAAGTGATAACAAATTTGTGAGGGGGATCTAGCGTTCTTATATGTGAAACAAGGCATTGGTTATGATATAGGTACTGAGGAATATAGAAACATCACTTGTATAAAATAACTTGTATAATATCATTTATCATTTTTATGACTTCTTGTAAAATTAATCATTTTTGTGACTCCTTGTAACTAATCACCCATGTGAAATGCTGAAACTGAGTGCTGTACGCGCACAGCGCTGCAGTTGAAGTATATGCCTGCTCCAAATATCTGTAGGTCATGAAGGAGAGAAATCTGGAATATTATGCCATCTTCCAAAAACTTGTTCTAAAAATAGTCAAGCATTGAGCTCCAGTTCTACCCTCACCCCCATGAACACGACCACAAAATAGGGTTAATTGCAGACAGACCCTCTGCACTATTGCCCAATTGCATGTAGACCCATTCTATCATTGCAGATAGACCCCTTCTGCTATTTCTCAATTGTGGATAGACCCCCTGAGTTTCTCTTTCTTTTTTTTTTTTGGGGTGAATTTTTCCCTCAAGATGTATAAGAGACATTCTTACTCTAGGGTATAAGAGTAATTAAAAAAAACCTTCAGGGATCTATCCACAACAATGTAACTACAGCCTACAGGTGGTCAGTCCGCAATTTATCCCCCAAAAAAGAATTCAGCGAAAGATTATGGTTTTGTACATTGGCATGGCGGATTTGGATCCAGAGAAACGGGATACACCCAAAGCAAAGAATTATTGTTTTTATCAGAATATCCCAGGATTGTTTAATTATAATTTTCTAAGCTTACACTACATTTTGTAAGTATAATTTTTTTAACCTAATGCGCTTTATACACAGCTTGCAACTCAGAGAGACAACTCGCTTACCTTGATCTCTCCGTAGAAAGCCCCCAAAGCTACACAAAAAGGCAAGGGAACATATAGAAAGTTGAATACAGTCCATCAGCATGAACCTTGACAATAAGCTATCGCCAACAAAATCCAGCAGACTGAAGTTGGTAATAAAGTGAGCACTCGGCGGCTCTCACATTATATCAGTCAACACGTGCTTTCTCTCATGATCAGATGCAGTAAAATCAATTAAAATCGAGAGAGAACTGGAATAACACTATTACTTATCAGTTTTTCCTGCACTAAGTTTCAAAAAAATAATAATCAGGCGTCTGAAAGTCCGATAAAACTTTATAGTAAGATAAAACAACAAGAGGCGCCCATATCCAGTACGAAATCCTTTTAACACTTTCCCAAGTTACTGAAAAACTCCCAAGAAATAGCCCTCATTGATAATCGTATCTGAATCTAAACTTGTGCTCAGCTTGAAACTAAACATAGACACCAGTAGAAAGGAGCAAGAAAAGAGATCCAAAGCCCTGCACAGAAACGCAAACGGCAGGTTTAACATTTTACAAGAGAAATAAAGCTTTGATGCTGACTTGAGAACTAAACAAACGCAAACTACATTTACCAAGAACACAGATGCGATAGCTCCCGTTGCAATCTCCTTTGTTAGGCAGCGGTTTCGCTTGGATGAAGTGGCTTCATATCTGCAAAAATGTTAATCTTTTATTTTATGAAATATAAACTACAGCAAGAAAGAAAATCAAAGCAAGAAAATAAATAAATCATATGAGAAGGCCTGGTGTTGCCACCATTATCGGTGTATCTAGATTTTTGTCTTTGATCACAAGATAAAAGATACCATCCTTCACTACAAATACCATTGCAAAACTTATTATTAAACCTACTCAAGAAAATAGCATAACCTGGTTTTATCACTATTTTTATCAAGTACTATTATTAGCTTTAAAGATAGTGCTCATGGAATGGACACACACTAATAGGAGATTCTCTTTCCCGGGGTTCAGGGATTCCAATGTGAGGCACAAGTACAAAGGGTAGCTTGTTGGAAAACCTATCAGTTTCCGTGGAAAGCCTCATCTGACAATTTAACCCTGCTACCTCAGTCATCCCAAAAGAAAAAGAAAAAAGGAAAAAAAATAGACTTCTGAAAAGTTTTTCCTAGAAATACTACATGGAGAATTTTGGTTGTTAGACTGATTAACCGCATATCAATGGACCAATCTCTCATTACACAGAAATTTCACTTCAGGTGATAAATGGAGGAGGGAAAAGGGCAGAGGATAATGAATGAAGGGTGGAGCGTACTGACAGGTATTAGATAACGTAACGATTTTTATGTCATGGAATCCATTTCACTTAATGTGGAAAATGAAGGGGGAAAACAAAGGATAGAGGATTGATAGTATGGAGTTATATATATCAACAGATCTTCGATATTGTGGCCAGCTAGCTAATTGATTCTTAGATGGAGATAATTTTGAATGTCCATAAGCATTTGGTAGCTTTCATCAGGGTCCTACAGCTTTTACTGTATAATAAAAAGGACTATTGCACCAGGCACCGCACAGTGACACTGTTCCTCCTAGAATTGAAGGCATAAGGTTTGAAAATTACTATTCTCCAGCCATCTACTATTCTCAAGCAAGGAGTTCCGAATATACACATTTGTCTGGTTGCCCATATAGTGCTATGCATGTGTAGTATAAATGTAGAAATTTTTTTTTTCCTGATGATTCTCTTCGTGATAGTGACACCTAAAGTAGCTTGTTTTTGTTGTATTCCCATTGAGGATGCGCCCACTTATTAATAAAAAAATAAAGTTTGTGGTAGCCACTAGCCACAATGTTCATTTAGCTATACAGTAACTTAAAAATCAACAAGAGATGAAACAATACTTAAAGGTTAACTCAGGGCAATTTTCATCAAAATGATCTAACAATATTTTGGTCCCTTGAATTTCATCAAATTTCACAAACGCAAGATGCACACTACCTTTCTACTGCAAATGAGAAATATCATAGCCTTAAGAACACTGCACTTAAGAATGACCAACTCAAAAATTAAATCACAATTGTCAAGCCCTATAGTTCAAAGGCACATGATGCATGATGGATTATCAAACTTAAGAATCTCTAACTCAAAATTAAATCAGAAGTATAACTGTAAGCCCTGTAGAATAAAGGTACATGCATTCATATCCATGAACAGAGGAAAAACACACCATGATATGTTTTTAGAAGTTATCACATCCAACAGTCATACCCACAGTGGATGCAATAATCATATTTGAGTCGATGCTATTACAGGTTTTGAAGTATTACTTCGGCTTTTGGTAGTAGCCATCTACTACTTCCAAATGAAATTGATTTGCAAACTTAATCGCTTGCAAGACTACTGGTTTGGATGGTACTGGAAGCATAGTCACAAATTAAGTGTTAGAAGCTACTCTGTGAAGTTCAAAACTTCAGGCTTCAGGGGGGGCAAAAAAAAAAAGAACTGGTACATCCATGATCCACTTGGCAATAGTTCCACACTATATATTGGCAGAGATAGGATATGTTTCTGATTCACACAACACACACAAACCCATCAACTATTTCTTTCATTGAAAACCAAAAAACAATTCCTATATGAAACTAGTTTTACAACAAATCATCTCAATAATAAACAGGTATGGATAATAACATAGAAGCTAGAAACGCATGGAAGCGGTTTAGTAGAATAGTGTCTCATGTAAGTGTGTCAATATATGAATTAGAACTCTATTATAAACAAAAAAGGAAAGCAATCAGGACATCTGCATTATAGATAAAAAGGCAGTGAAGAAGGCGATTAGGGCATCGTAATTGGGATTCGTCAGTAAGTGGCTTGGGTCCTTATGCTAGCAATTCATATATTTTAAAGAAGAGATTTGCCATTGAACACAATTATTAATGAATAATTCGCATAATATTGACATTGTTTGGTAAAAGTTCAGTCAGATGAATAAAATGCTAGTCTATTCGGCGACTTATCTGCTTGCAAATTAGTTGTGACTGTTTGAAAATCCCCTCAATTTGTTACTATATTGCACGTGCTCATGACACACTTCTTTGGATTAAATTTGAATTGTTAAGCGCACAGCAGGCTAGTGTACAAGTAGCGCATATCGGTTTTATCAGCCATCTTCAACCATGATTAGTTATAGCTATGCAAGAGGTACGAGGCAAGAATGATGGAAAGAAACTTGTCAAGAGAAAAAGTGTTTGGAATCTTTGGTAACTTTTATTTTAGGTTAGGATAGAGGAGTTCAATTGTCGATTTCTATAAGGATTTACAAGAAAGTAAATAAAACACTGGAGGACACATGAAAGCTTCGGGACATCATCTATGCACTCGGTCTTCGTTTATACATTAGGAATTTTTCATCTTAGACTCTTAGTGATTAAAAGAATAGCAATAAACTCTAAATCTTGCTCTCCCAATTACCTTATGCTGCTTAACCATCAATGATACTACCAGGTTAACCTGTAAAGCATGACTACTAAATATTACCTTACACAAGGAACTAAATTTAATATTTCTAAACCACTCGCACTACCAGGATAGTCTACAAAGAAGCAGAGTGATACAGAAATATATCATATAGAATAAGAAATTTTGATTATCCTATAGTAGCAACCAAGTGCCCTTTGCCATATGAATCCTAATCAACTGAGAATCATAAGTCACGATGCTAGTGGCATGTCCCGTATAGTGGTCAAGTAATCTCTAGTATGCTATTGATTTACTACTTCCTCCGAGACTGTAAAGGCAACCATTAGGTTGACAGCATGGATGATGACTTAGATACTTATGTATCTTTATGTGGAGCCAACTTTAAGATAAACTTAAATGATAAGGGAAGTGAGTAAAATTGATGCAAACTTAAGACTGGAATAAGGATGTAAATCTATTACTATTATTTAAAAGAAGCTAGCTTCTAGTCACAAACTTTTGGTATTCTACCCCATATGACTTTTAAAAACACAAGAAATACCCTCACAATTATGATGCTTTAAAACTCATGGGAGGGAAAACCTTGGAAAAATCCAAAAACAAAACCCAAGTTTAACACCCTCACGTTCCACTACTTCAGCATCTCACGTTCTTATGTCATGCACGCATCGCATGCACTAGAAAACTTGTAAGTTATTTAAAAGAACCTAGCCTCTTGATCACAAACTTTTGATTTTCTACTCCATATGATTCACGCTCTTTAAAACCCAAGAAATACCTCAACTTATAATACCATAAAATTATTGAGAGGGGCAAACTTGAAAAAAATCCCGAAAAGCAACCCCCATGTTCAGCACTCCATGTTCCCTAACTTCAGCAGTCCTTATGTTCCACCAGAAAAATAGTTTAGATAATGTCAGACAATCCCTTGAGGGCCTTTTATACAATTTATTTCAATGATCAATCAATATAAGATTTGATTAGTCAGAATCTCTTCACAATAGGTTCTTCAAGAGTTCATATGAGGGTAGGATTTCTAGGCCACGTTGATAAGAAGGGAATATCTATCAGTTATCAAACTAATAAATCATATACAATATTCTTGGAGGAATTCCACATAGATCCTCTTTAAAACCTAAGATATTTCCATCTAGCATAGCAAGATAGAGATGGTATTTAACCTAAAACTAAGACTAGTAGATGTATTAATAAATTAGGATGAACCCTAAACAAAAGTTGAATTTCTGAAATATCTCATCTTCTATCTCTGTTCCACCAAAACCCTGCCTAAGAGGTTGTTTGGTTGTTTTCCTAAAAACACAAGAAATCAAATTTTAGGAAAAGAAACCCAAAAATGGGTCTCCAACCCATTTTCTATAATATTGTTAGAAAATGGGTTTTCCTAAAATATGGCTCAATTCCTATACTTTTGGAAAACAACTCATTTCCCAAAAGTACACCCATCCAACCAAGAAAAGAGAACCACTACTAGAAATTGGTTTTCATTAATGGGTTTTCACCATTTTCCGCCTAACTAAACAACCCCTAAAAGTAGTATTTCTGAGTAGTTTCGTCTTGTATCCTCTTCTTCACCTATCCGAATACATTCTTCCATTCTCTTCTTTAATCTTTAAGACAATCAGTTTCTCTGATAAATAGTCTTAATCAAGATGTTATACAACCATTGTATATTTATACTCAAAAATATTCTGGCTTGCATCGTCTTTTCCCGCTATCTCTTCTATCATTCCCTTCTTTAATCTTTAGAATATGTTTCTCCAGAGTCTACTCGTGATCAAGATATAATATCACCCTTGAGTCTACTCTTGATCAAGATATAACATCACCCTTCTACTCAAACAACTATAAATATTCATTGATATTCATTATGTTCAACTTACTATTTGTTTCTTCTTCAATTTCACTGTCATATTTTCCGATTCCAAAACTAAAAGAAAAAAAATAATTTCCCCGACTCTTTTGCATGCCTTACCTTGTAAACATTGTGCTTGCTTCAATAACTAATCTATTAGTTAAAATAACTAGGAGAAAATCATAAAAACACCGACTGCATACATCTTAACTTGATCGGTTGCTTTTATGGTTGCTTTCCTACTACACACTATGAGACTAAAGTCAAAGCTTGATCCAATTTGGTGATCTGTCTATTTGGATCTATATAATGTAAACTTGTTCCTCCAATCAATAAGCATCTTCTCCGTAAATTTAGCATGTTTAACCAAAGTCTAAATCTCTAATGGTCGTATTGCTTTATGCCAGAGGTGCATCTAAACTGTGACTTGTGCCTTCATTAATCATTACTAATTTTCCAGTGCGCGCAATGCATGCATGACACAGGAACACAGGAGTGCTGAAGTAGATGGAACATGGATTGCTGAACATGAGGTTTTCGGGGGGATTTTCCATGCTTGCCCCTCCCATGAGTTTTAAAGTATTATAAGTCGAGATCATTCCTTAGGTGCTTAAAAGCGTGTTTCTCATGAGATAAAACGCCAAAAGTTCATGACCAAAAGACTAGTTTCTTTTAAATAATTTACTAGTCATCCAGTGCATGCAATGCGTGCATGACACAAAAGTGTGGGATGTTGAAGTAGTAGAACGTGGGGGTGTTGAAAATGAGTTTGTTTTGGATTTTTCCAAATTTGTCTCCCAAGAGTTTGAAAGAATTATAATTGTGTGAACATTTTTCGAGTTTTAAAAGTGTCACATGGGGTGGAAAAGCAAAAGATCATGACCAAAAGGCTTAGCATTTTTTAAATAATAGTAATAAATACTAAAACTCAACCACAATATTCATAAGACATAATTTTGCCCTTATTGCTACATTCCCTAAAATCTGGCACACTATGTGCACTACTAATGAGAACAATTTTAAGCTTGTACGCACAAAGATAAGGTAGGTAGTGGAACATTAGAATTCATTTGCATAAATATATGCACACATGACACCAATCCTTGATCTTCTTCATTAATCTTCTCTAGCTTGGATTAGTGGGTTTAATTTCGATTCTGTCATTGTCAATTTATCTCAATTTAATGAGGGCAACTTTAACTCTCAAGGCATAAGTACTACGTTATCCTCACCTCAAAAAATAAATGTTGTGTCATCAATTTAAACAATCCACTCTATTTATTTTGATCTATATACAATTCACAAACAAAATTCTTGAGCTCTAACAACTCATACATCAAATTGTTGCAAAATCAACGATTTAACAATAGTACAAGTAACAACGTTATAAGGATACAAAGTATAAAAATACCAAGTTTTTTCATTTATAGATGTTTTTAAGATACGTGTATCATGAACAGAATGAACAATACAGTTTAATTCGTACATCAGAAGCATTTCAATTGTGTTGTCAGAGAACTTTGCAAAAATTTTAACGAATGAATAATATATGCTGAACATACATGATTTTTATGACAAATTTTCTATGAAATGTAGATCAACTTGAACAAAGTGGGCCATCCATAATCATCTATATATAAAAACATGTCCATATTTACAAATTGTATAAAAGTTGTATAGGAGGGATTTTTCTTTTCCATTTATACACCATATGTTTCCAGTGAAGGGTTATTTTGGGAAAATGGGTCTAAATTATCTTTATTGATCATTTCTAAAATCAACTAACTCACCCTCTTGATCGCAAGGCAAAACAAAATAGGAACTAGTAATGTCAGGATTGATTTCAGGGCAAAACAAAAGGAATCAGTGAGATTAGAGGACTACAAGGTTGAGGTGAGGGAGTGGTGAGGGAGGGTGAGGGTGTGGTGAGGTATATCTACTAATACTGAGGATAAGTAAGGTTCAATATAACGGAGCAGTGAGTGAGGTGGGGATTTTGAAATTCATGGAAGAAGCTTAAGGCTATAAAAGGGGGAAGAGGTGAAGGATTACCTCAACCCAAATTCTCTAGCCTCAAGATATTCTCTCTACAGACTTCTATGGAATTATTAGGGGAATTCCAAGTTAGGATTCACGTCAATCCATTTCCATCGCTTACAAATTTGGGAACTATTATCTACCTCAAAAGTTATATGTAAGATGGAGTATGTTGTGTCTTTCTTGATAAAAACTAATTGTTTTATATATTCATCTTCAGATTATATGGAATTATTAGTCTTCTATGGTTTAGATGATTGAATGAAAACCATAAACTTCCAATCTTAAGACCACATACTTTACTTTTAAGATTCAACGATGATAATTTATACCGACGAATAAAGTAGTTTCTTTCGACAATTCCAAGAAGAAAGATAATTTTTCATGTTTAGTGATAAGTTTGAATCAGCAACGAAAGCTACCATGTGGAATTATGATCGAAGAAGAGACAATGAATTCACAATGGAGAAAAAATGGTCTTCTCAGCTTTTATACATGCTTTATAAAAAAATATTTTTTCAATTCACCAAGAGCCATAAATTTTGAGGCCCATGTTTTGAGTACGGAAGAAATCGGATGGGAATTCTTTCATTCTCTGTTATTCCTCTTATTGTATACTTTCTCTGATATTAAGTTTGTTTTTGCTTCTCAATAGTTTTCTCATATAGTTCTTTTTTTGGTTTCTTAAAATAACACAAGGAATCTACAAGGAAAATTACTCAAAGGAGTTTGACACATACGGCATGAGACCTGACTAACTTAAGTGATTACAATGGAGTGGCGGGCACCCTTTCACATGCAACTTTTCTGATGCTACTCCAATGCCTATAAAAGCTATAATGATATAAACATGTGTCTCTCACTACATATTTATCCATGTATCCTTGTCAAACTATCTCTTATAAAGCTGCCACATCCAATGATAACCGATGTATAAATGTAATTTCAACCAACATCAAAATGCAAGTTTGCAATGACATGGATAAAATTTATATAGATGGGTGGTTTTGTTCTAAATAGAACTTCTTACATGTGGGCTTGCACTTTAGTAAAACTATCTGTCTCCTGTGGTGAAAGAACTTGTGCATATAATGTGTTTTTTCCACCTATAATCTCGAGTAAACAGTTGTTTTTTTTACTCTTCTTCTAGCTCGACTGAACTTATTGATGGTTACCAAGGGTTAATTGTTTTCAGTGGTTTACACATGAAATTAGCTATGAATTCTATGGAATTCTTAGATTTCTTCGTCATGAAATGGTGGGTAGAATGAAAATGTTTATTAGTTCATCGACCATATGAATCATTGCTAAAGTGTTCTTCCTGCTAGATTTCTTCATATTGAAATTAGTTCATTCACCTCATGAATTATTGATTATGTAAATCTGTTGTTTAATTCTTTTTTTTCTTGGGCAGAGTGTGTTTTTATGAGCAATTGTTAATCAGATACAATGGTAATATGTTACACATCAAGTTTTTAGTGATGAATGATGAATCAGAGATAAACTTGTTCTTGTTTAGTAAAAATATAGGCTAATTTACCAAATTAGTATTTTGTGTAAACCACACTAACTGGTTTGGTACTAAAAGTTTCTCCGGTTATTTTTTGGTATTACAAGTATGTCAAATGTGCAATTGGAGATTTTTATCACCGCTAGCAAAAAAACTTGGCTGGATATTACATGAGACCTCAAGTGACTTAATTTCAGAGTTATTAGAACGCTTATGTGGCTTTGTCTAATTAGCGTGGCTAGATTTAGATGACGTGGCACAAATAAAATTGTAGATTTCTTGACTTCTCATGTGATTTTGAAGACGTAGATGATTAATAGGATGATTATCAATATTTAATTGAATGAAAACATAGTTTTTTGTTGTAAATGTGTTTAACATTGACGGTTTTCTCCAAATTTTCACCTACAGCAAAGACAAATGCTTAATTGCAGAATGAATGTACTTTTAATACCAAAAATTCGCATGGAGAAACTTCTAATATCAAACTGGTTAAGAGGTGCTACAAAAATACCAACTTGGTAATTTAGCCAAAAAATATTTGACAAATTTACTTTCAACATTTATAATTATGTGATCAAATCATTTAATAGAACTTTGTTTCCCAATTGCTTATAGAGTTTGAATACTGCTTTGTCCCCCGAGTGACGCGCGGGGTAATTGTTAGTTTACATTGTATAATACATGTTTCTTATGTGCCAGACTAGGTTACTTGGACACCTCATCTAGACTCCCGTATTCGTGTCCGTGTCCGACACTTCCCGCATCCGTGTCCGACACTCCTTGGACACTTCTTGAATATACACATACATTTACACAGACGTGTACTCAATTATAGAATACATGTTTTAGTTTTAAAAACTCGTGATATACTTATTGGACGTATATCGTACACTTCATATCAAAATTTTGCAACTCATTAAACTCATGATGGGTTCGTTTTAACACATACCTAGTTCATACGTACAAGTTTAAAGTGTTGTTCCGATATCTAGTTCAAAACAAGTGATTTTTCAATTTATAATATACTCAATAAAAGAAACATAAAAATGTTATAGGGATTTTAATTCCCATAATATGTGAATGAAAAACAATATTGATCTCATATAGATTATTAATTTTAATATGTATATAACTGCATCCCCGTATCCTATATTTTACAAATTTCCCGTGTCCCGTATCCACACCCGTGTACGTGTCCGCACTCGCACCTGTGTCCGTACAACATAGGTGCCAGGAGTATTAAAGTTGCCCCCGGATTTAATTATTACTTATTAGCATTTTACATGTTTGAAGAAAAAGAGTAGTAAGATATTAGGATTCTCCAGATTATAGAAGGAATCTAGAACTAGTTTGAGTAGTTTCTAGATTAGTTGGTAAACTAAACGTATTAATTTAATAATCCATATTATGTTGGTATTAGCCCAAACCTAATTTTGTGAACTTAAACCTGTTTTTCAATATATATTAGTCAATGGCGGAGCCAGGGGCAAGGGTGGCCATGGCCCTCTGGTTTTTTACAAACAAATTAGGGATATAAGTTTTTTCATATTAGTCCCTCAGATCTTTCATAGTTGAAATTAGCCCCTAACGCTTTCATATTTCAAATTAAACCCCCAACCCATGCCCCCCACTTTTTACAAACAAATTAAATATATAAGTTTTTACATATTAGTCCCCAAAATCTTTCATATTTGAAATTATCCACAAAGCTTTCATATTTGAAATTAAACCTCCAAATCTTTCATATTTGAAATTAGTCCTCTAAGCCCCAAATCTTCATATTTTACAATTAGTCCCCAATAACTATTTGAAATTACCCTTGTTAACGTTACCATCCAAATTGTTAACCATTCTTGGATGGTGGTTAATCAGGAACAGGTAATTACCAAATCAACCAAAAACTACATCAAAACTCACCAAAGTCGGGCTCAAAATTAGTAGTTTTAAGTCTAAGTTGATATGGTATAACTACTATTACACCCAAAATTGTTAAAGATGACAAACTATTCTCTCAATTTCAACCAGCCTCTAAGTAGAGGGACTACTTTTACATGACTTACAAGATTTAAGGGAATTATATGGAACAAAATGCTATATATACCCACATCATTCTTCATGTAGTTTTCTTTGCATTTGAAGTATAACAGAGAAATCGGTTTCAATTTCCATGTACTTTTGCATTTAATAGTAGAATTTGATAAGGGGTTTATATTCTCCTGTAGTCTTACAGTTTTGTGATAGAATTGTGAAATGTGATTCTTTTAATTGCATAAAGTTTTATATTACGAAATAGATATGTGAAATGAATTTTCTATGTTTATGTACTTCTGCAATTGTTTTATAAATGTGGTTGTTAAAATTGTTTCATTTCTTCTTGTTATTGTTTGAAATAAGTATAATGGAATAATTTAGAGTAAATTGTCAAATTGTCAAGCCTTCAAAATGATTACAATTTTTGTTTGTGATTATACTATGGAAAAACTAACTACAATCAATACTTTTAAAAAAAGGAGACTTTAGAAGATGGAAGTATATTTTATCAGCAATAGGTATACATGTGGAAATAATTTATTTTAAGTAGTCATGAAAATATTTATTTTTTGTAAAGCTTTTGCTTTTCGTTCTTCTTTCACCTACTTACATGTATGAACGTTAATTATTGTATACATTGGCACATTCGATTGCTTTTTTATTGATGCAAAATATAATGGTTGTGTTTCGGTCCTCCTAAATAAACATCCTGGCTCTGTCATTGCATAGTAGTGCTTTAAATGACCTTGATCAATTGATTCACTTCAGGAGAATACACGGTTCATATCCACCCCAACCACACCTAATTCTTAACTTGGTGTAATTCCAAGAATTGGCAGACCCTTTTATTTTGTGGTCTAATTATGATGTATTTTTTCTCACACCCAATAGACCAAATGCACTGTCATTCTCACATGTGCACCACATAACCTCCCTTTCAATTAGCCAACATATTATTTCACTGATTCATCACGATTCATGTTTCCTATCACCCACCATATAATGAGAATATTTGCATCATATAACTATCTAACATTATAGCAAGAATCATCGACACTCAAAAGCATGTCCAGACAGTAAAAACAAACAAGCATGCCCTTTGACAAAGTACTACATCCTCAGACATAGAAACAGAACAGCAAGTTAATCAACGTAAAGATCAAATGTAGCATCCAAGATCCAAAATTCAACAACATACTATGCATTCCATTAACAGATTTATTAAAGGGAAAGAAATTTCGGCTCAAAATCCGACTACTTACACGAAGAAATATGCGGTGACCATAAGCCCAACGGAGAGCATAAGGGCAGCGAGAGTAGGGTACCAAGCATCAGGAACAGGACTCGATATCGGTTTCGGCGCCTGATCCAATTTAAACACAGAGATCTCTTAAAGCCCTCAAGATCTAAAAATAACTAACGATCTTCATCCCTTAAACCCTAGAGACCTCAAGATGTAGGGATATGATCTAATAAAATTAAATAGAAGAAAAATAGAAAAGAGATCAGATCTAGGGTTTTGGATCGTATAAGTTACCATTGATGATGGAGGAAACCTTCGAGTCTCTAATCTTTTCCCTACCAATTTCAACTTTGGGAGTGAATGCTTTGATCGCAGGATAATTAGGGCTTCGAAAAGAGGCGAATTGTAACCGGTACGATGTGCCTGCGGTTGACTATAACAATGGGCCAGTAAAAGGGCTGGGCTTACTCTACTTATGGGCTGGATCGACGTCCAAATCAATTGTTGTAAACCAAGTTTAGGGTGTGTTTGTTTCAAATCTCAAAAAAGCTAGAAAACAAATCTAGTAGTGGAAGAGTATTTCCATGCTTTTCCATGATTTTCTTGAAAAGTCTTTATTTTGTTTGTTTCACACAAAAAAATTTGTTAGAAATGATTTCCATGTCAATTCTTAGTTTGGATCAAAAAGGAAAAACAAGGAAAGACAACAAAAGCATCCATATATATTTACATGGGTAAATTACACTAAACCCCCTGAACTTTTAGCCTTTTGCACTAAACCCCAAATAACTTTCAAAATCACACTAAACCCAATGAACTTTTGCAAAAAAAACCCCATACTAACACCGTTAAGCCTACTTGGCACGTGCAATGCACGTGACTAAAAAGACCAAAATGCAAAAGGTTGAAAGTTCATGGGGGGTTATATACAAAAGTCTGAAAGTTCATGGGGGGGTTTTACACAAAAAGTAAACTAACACTATTTGGGGGTTATATACAAAAGTCTGAAAGTTCGTGGGGGGTTTTCTACAAGTCCCAAAAGTTCGTTGTGGATTAGTGTGATTTTGAAAGTTTGTTGGGGTTTAGCAAAGGTTGAAAGTCATGGGGTTTAGTGTAAGTTACCCTATTTACAAATACACCCACTACTTCAATCCCATCAAATTCTAATATTTAATTAATATCTTCCTCCCATTCCACCTTTTTCTCTCTCAATTCCCTCCAAATAGCATGGAATTACTTTCCACCAAAATTTGCTCCATTTCCTATTTCTAAGAAAAACTTTCCATCTTTTGTTTTTGAAACAAACATGAAAAGAGGAAAATTTGCTCCCACTTTTTCTACTCTGACACAAATAGTCTCTTTCCATGTCTTTCCATCTTTTTTTTTCAAAACAAACACGCCCTTAGTGTTCAGAGAACATGCGTCTCTTTGACTAGCCAAAGAAAGGCTAAATATCATAAAACCCCCTTAACTTTGGACGGTTATCAGCAAACCCCACATAACTTTCAAAATATCAGAAAACCCACCTTAAGTTTAGGGGTTATCAGAAAGCCCCCTTTAACTTTGAGATCTTGTTAGAAACAACCCTAATTTTAGGAGAAATTCTGATAAAATTTCAAAGTTAAAAGGGGTTTTCTAATAAAATCTGAAAATTAAAAAGGGTTTTTGTGATAATTCTTATACTTAAAGTGGGTTTTTTTTTATATTTTGAAAGTTAAGGGGATTTTTTTGATAATCGTCCAAAGTTAAGGAAGGATGTCTGACATTTACTCGGAAAAAGACATACATCTCTCGAAAAGGGGGTTTTCCTATAAACTACCTTTAAAATAGGGTTTTCCCGGAAACCACCTTAGAATAGGATCAATAATACAGAAATGACTTTTTATTTTTAATTTATACATAACCCACTTTTAAAGTGGGTTGTTGTTCCAATTAACCACCTCTAGTCAATTTTTCACTAAAAATAAAAAATAACCTTAAAAGTACACGCATGCATACATGCCTTGTATCCTAACTAGACTATTCTTAGGTTTTCGGTGAAAATTTTGACCGAATGTGATTGATCGAATAAAACCGACTTTAAAGATGGTTTACATATAAATTAAAAATGAAAAGTGGTTTCTTTATAACTAAGGTGGTTTCTAGGAAAATGAGTCATTTTATAGAAATCACATTTGATTTTGATTTATTCATAAACTACATTTAAATAATTTTGTATTGCAATCAACTACTTGGACTCACTTTTAAATCAAGTTTTTTAGTTTTCTTGTAATAATTAGTTGTCAAATACCGGTATATTAGAGAAATGGTCCTTAATGGAGATTATGTGGGATCATTCTTGAAAAAAATCCAACTGAAAAGTGGACCTAGGCTATTGATTGCTACAAAAATCCTTTAAAGATGGTTTATATATAAATTGAAAATCAAAGATTGTTTCTATAGAAAAATCCTATTTTGAAGGTGGTTTCCTAGAAAAAAAACCCACCTCAATAAACAATTTAACTATGGAGAAAATATTTCCTAAACTACCTTTCTATGATTTGTATTGCAATCACATTAGATTTTTCAATTTATTCATAAACTACCTTTAAATGATTTGTATTGCAATCAACTACTTGGACTCACTTTTAAATCAAGTTTTTCAGTTTTATATAATAATCAGTTGTCAAATACCAGGTGTGTTAGAGAAATGGTTCTTAATGGAGATTATGTGGGATCATTTACAAAAAAATCAACTAAAAAGTGGAGCTAGGCTGTTGACTGCTACAAAAAATCCTTTAAAGACGGTTTATATATAAATTGAAAATTAAATATTGTTTCTATTGAAAGATCCTATCTTGAAGGTGGTTTCCTAGGGGGGAAACCCCTCAATAAACAATTTAACTATGGAGGTAATATTTCCTATAACTATCATGAAGTATTAGGAGATTGTAATAATAATAATAAATACCAAAATGTAGAACGAGACGCTTTGTTTCAAAGTTGGCTTCTGGTCGTTGCTGAATGAACACTGATGAAGTACTCTCCATCAACTAAGAATTTTTCCTCTCTATATGTAAGAATCAAGACCAAACATCAGTGCATGCAGTCAGAGCTTAGTCTAGGCCAAAAACCCTCTAATTATGGTGGAGCATAGAACGTAGAATTTCATAGAACATAAAAAAATTAATCTATTGTAGGATTTTGTGAGGATCTTTTATAGAGAAGAAATGGAATAACTTTCTCTTGTTGTTGTTGTTTGATCTGAGCTTGGTCACCTCTCATCCCTTGAAAATCTATTATCCCTCAGACTTTTGGCAAAAAAAATGCTAATAGCATTATCATTCTGCCAAAATAGATTATGTGTAATAATTTGATTTGGACCGATACGTCACGTATGCAACAATTATCAACATGCGAATTTGAAAATTGGGTACAGAAGCTCAACCCAATAAAAGCTGCGCTTGATTTTCACAATATTGTCACACTGGCTCTCTTCTTGCTTTACTTTCAAAAAAAAATATATTCATTGCAAAACATCCGTCCGATTTCATTTATTCCCAATTTGTAGAGAAAATAATAACAAGAACCTGCACGCGCTGAGGACCACTTTAGAGCAACCCTTGCCAAACACACATAATTAAGACTCGATTAGGTCTATCAAGGTCATGAGTCCAATCCGTACGAATGCCGGACCCAACAAGGACGTGTACAGATTATGTCAAACTGGGATCTAATCGGATCCGAAACTTGCCCGATACCCGACAAAATCTTATCCGACACCAAGGCGGATCAAACTCAATATCATGAAGAAAACAGCCACAGGTCTCCTGTCCTCTGCTCTACGCCTGCACGCCTAGTAATTTCTAGCCGCGCATCGGGCCAGAGCTCTCGTAGTTTTTCCAGCCTGGCCCACTCCTGTCTCTTTCCCTTTCAATGGGCGGTCGGCGCTGCACCCGATAACCTTTGTCCTTATCCCCATTAGAGGGTAAATTTCACAAAACACCGCTAAGTAATTCGGCGCTGGTTTTCTCAACTTTTGAAAATCAAATAAGGATTAGTTTAGTTACTTGAGAACTAATTCATATTAATTTATATTACTTTTGGACCAAATATTTTGGATTATTCTTGATCCGGTTAATTGGGCAAAAGTAGAGTAACAAAAACTTTAAGTTCACCTTTTTTTTTTTAAGCTAAACTAGGATTGTTATGTCTGAGTATTGTTCCACTTAATCTGGTTAACTTAGTTTACCCAAAACTACCTAAAAGTCATAAAAACGTTGAGGAGTTTCAAAATCATTTTAACGTTTGATAAGTTTTACAAATTTTGCAAATGGCGTTAAATGGTTAGTTAAAATGACTAAGATAGGCCTCCGTGCCTCGCCCCCAACTAAAAGGGAAATAAAGGGTATTGAGTATTTTTTTTTTAATTTGTTGGGATAGAAGCAAATAAAAAATTTAATGGCTATGTCATGATAGCCCGGGGACGAGTTCATAAGGTTTTATCTAAAATTTAAATTTGACTAGTGCAACTCTCTCAAAATTTAAGGGGTTTTCTGAAATTTTCTCAGCATTATTATAAGCACAATGCGATAGCATGTAGTTGCAGTTCCCTTTTCTGAAGCAACCAAAAGGTCCGCAACTTTGGTCACATCCTGCATGGTGGATGATGACTGAGGTAACAAAAGTAACGTTGTCCTTTTCTAATTTTGCCAGTCATACACCACCTGCAGCTTCTCAGTTGCTACAATATGCGATTTTAGTATTGCATGGCAAGATTAAAAAATGCATGCTAAATGTCATATTTTTAACAAAAGTAATTATTTAATACATACTGTTTTCTCGAATAAACTTTAAAAAATAGTTGATACTATCATTTCACGCTTGGTTGCACATGTCTAGAATCTAAAGAGTATTTAGTTCCAATTTTTCACTGATGATGTGGCTTCCACTAAATTCGTTATCATGTAATCTTTTATCTCTAAATTATAATGACATTTGGAGAAGTGGGTTGGGACAAGATTGTAGTTTTAACACCTCTTGTTTAGCATGTTTATTATTTTGTAGCTCCACGTTGGATACAGATTAGGAGTCCTATGATTTGTTTTATTTTTTTAAGCAAAAAAAAAGAGGTGGAATCCCGTCCATATATATTTATAAATAAAAACAGATATACCATATGGATGTGAAGTGTATCCAAAGTGATTAACAATACAACTAGAGCTTTCTATAGCAAAGAGATATAGAATTTCTTCCTTCATGTGTCCATAAGTTGAAGAGAGGATACCGTCGTTATTTACCACAAGTATAGGTGCATGAAGGAACCAAAACTAGCACTATATACTTATGCAGCAGAAAACAAAAAATCTACGGACAACAGAAAACAAATGTTCAGATTTTAATTGAATTGATATAATTTTTAATATTGTTGAAATTATGCTTCAAAACCCTCTAATTGTTCAATTCAGCCAATGGATCATCGACGATCAATAGGAGACCATCGATGGTCACTTCGATCATCAATGGGTTACAATGAACAATCGAAGAAAAACAAAATCATAATTTTGAACCATTGATGGATTACAGAGAACCATCGATGGACTGCGGGAGATCATCGATGGTCATGTTTGACCATCGATGGTTATAAAGCTGATTGCAGTTTTTAATGATTTAATCTCATCCGTTCATTTTTCTTTTGATCTTCAATTTCTATCAAGTTTTGGATACCTCTTTCCTAATCTATTGTGGTCTCCTATTTATTAAAATAGACAGGGTTTGTGAGGATTTTTGAAGAAGCAAGATTTGAGGGTTGAAGAAGGAGAATTTGAGGGTTTAGACTTTTGCCTTGTTCTTATACTTCTTTCTCTTTTGATAGTGAAATTTCTCCAACTCCTCTGCCGTGAACGTAGCCCAAATTGGGTGAACCACGTAAATCTCTGTATTTGCGATTGCTTGTCGTTTATTCTCGTGCTTGTTCTTCACGATTATTTCAACTTTATTGTGCACTTATTCTAACAAACTGGTATTAGATCTTCGGTTATGATTTGTTTTGTGCGTAAAGAAGATGTCTGCGAAATACAAGATTGAAAAGTTCGACTGTGGTGTTACAGTGAACAATCAGAAAAAAATAAAAATATGATTTTGAACCATCGATGGCTTACAGGGAACCATCGATGGAATGCAGGAGATCATCGATGGTCCTGTTTGACCATGGATGGTTATGACACTGATTACAGTTTTTGATGATTTAATCTCAGCCGTTCGTTTTTTTTTTTTTTTTGATCTCCAACTTCTATCAAGTTTTGGGTACCTCTTTTCTGATTTGTGGTGGTCTCTTATACATTAAAATAGAGAGGGTTTGTGAGGGTTTTTGAAGATTAAGATTTGAGGGTTGAAGAAGGAGAGTTTGAAGGTTTAGGCTTTTGCCTTATTCTTGTACTTCTTTCTCTTTTGATAGTGAAATTACTCCAACGCCTCTGTCGTGGATGTAACCCAAATTGGGTGAACCACGTAAATCTCTGTATTTGCGATTGCTTGTCGCTTATTCTCGTGCTTGTTCTTCACGATTATTTCAACTTTATTGTGCACTTATTCTAACAAACCGGTATTAGATCTTCGGTTATGATTTGTTTTGTGCGTAAAGAAGATGTCTCGAAATACAAGATTGAAAAGTTCGACCGTGGTGTTACAAAGGAACAATCGAAAAAATAAAAATATGATTTTGAACCATCGATGGCTTACAGGGAACCATCGATGGAATGCAGGAGATCATCGATGGTCCTGTTTGACCATGGATGGTTATGACACTGATTACAGTTTTTGATGATTTAATCTCAGCCGTTCGTTTTTTTTTTTTTTTTGATCTCCAACTTCTATCAAGTTTTGGGTACCTCTTTTCTGATTTGTGGTGGTCTCTTATACATTAAAATAGAGAGGGTTTGTGAGGGTTTTTGAAGATTAAGATTTGAGGGTTGAAGAAGGAGAGTTTGAAGGTTTAGGCTTTTGCCTTATTCTTGTACTTCTTTCTCTTTTGATAGTGAAATTACTCCAACGCCTCTGTCGTGGATGTAACCCAAATTGGGTGAACCACGTAAATCTCTGTATTTGCGATTGCTTGTCGTTTATTATCGTGCTTGTTCTTCGCGATTATTTTCGCTTTATTGTGCACTTGTTCTAACAAACTGGTATCAGAGCTTCAGTTGTGATTTGTTTTGCGCACAAAGCAGATGTCTGTGAAATACAAGATTGAGAAGTTCGACCGTGATGTCAATTTCGGTATTTGGAAAGTGAAGATGCAGACTATTATTGTTTAACAAGGATTATAGAAAGCTTTGTTGGGAAAAGATAAGTTGTCGGCGTCGATGACAGATGATGAAAAGTTCGAGATGGATGAAAAGACGTTAACTTCAATCCAATTGTGTTTGTCGAATGAGGTTCTTCGAGAAGTCGTGCATGAGAAGACCGCAGGGGGCCTATGGCTCAAATTGGAATATTTTACATGACAAAACTCTCACCAACCGACTGCACTTGAAACAAAGATTATTTATGCTTCGCATGATGGAAGATACATCTATTAAATTACATCTTGATGAAAATAATTATATTATTATGGATTTGGAGAATGCAGATGTAAAGGTAGAAGATGAAGACCAAGCTTTGTTATTGTTATGTTCGTTACCGCCCCCTTATAAGCACTTTAGAGAAACTATGATATATGACAGAGAATCTATCTCGATGAAAGATGTGAAATCATCTTTATTCTCAAAAGAGTTGATGGATAAGGAGTTGACCGGATCCGGTGATGGTAAAATCGAAGCCCTACATGTTCGAGGTAGAAACATGGAGCATGATTTTAACAATAAAAATAAGTCGCAATCGAAGTCGAAGACTAAGAGCAAATTCTATAACTAATGCAAGAAGAAAGGTCATGTCATGAACGAGTGTTGGAAGCTTCAAAATAAAGAAAAAAGAAGAAAAATTAGGTCAAAGAAGACTCCACGGAGGCTAGTGCTGTCGAGGATGATTCTGATAGTTTTGTTCTCTTGGCTACAAATTCATGTAGATCCAAGGATGATTAGATCTTAGACTCCGGTTGTACCTATTACATGTGCTCCAATAGAAATTGGTTTTCCACTTACAAATCAGTTGAAGGTGGAGTTGTCCTTATGAGAAATGATTCTCATTGTAAAGTGATTGGCATTGGTACAATTGAAGTTAGAATGCATGATGGTATTGTGAGGACATTGTCAGATGTTCGTCATGTTCCAGATTTGACAAAGAATCTCATCTTTTTTAGCACCCTTGAAACTAACGGGTGCAAGTATTCAGATAAAGGTGGAGTTTTTATAGTTTCCAGAGGTGCTCTAGTAATCATGAAAATAAAAAGGTCAGAAAATCTCTACATGTTGCAAGGAAAGACAGTTACAAGTGCCGCTGCAGTTACTACATTATCGTTGACAGAGATCGGTCCCACCAAGTTGTGGCATATGAGATTGTGTCATATGAGCGAGAGGGCATGACTATACTCAGCAAGAGGGGACTTCTTTGTGGTCAGAGTACAGGAAAGATGGATTTTTATGAGCACTACGTTCTTAGCAAGCAAAAACGTAACAGTTTCAGTATAACTGTGCATAGAACCAAAAGCACCTTGGATTACATCCATTCTGATTTGTGTGGTCCCTCACATATTCCTTCGAAGGGCGGTGCTAGGTACATATTGATATTCATCGATGACTACTCAAGAAAAGTTTGGGTTTACATGCTAAAACGCAAGGATGAAGTGTTCAAGCATTTTAAGCAATGAAAGACATTGATTGAGAAGCAGACTGATAGAAAAATTAATAGGCTTAGAACCGATAATGGATTGGAATTTTGCTCCACGGAGTTTGATGAATTCTACAAGACTAAGGGTATAGTTAGATATCGGACCGTACGACACACACCACAACAAACTGCGTTGCGATTCGATGAATATGACTCTTCCTGAGAGAGCTCATTGCATGTTGTTGCATGTCAGTTTGTCAAAAGACTTTTGGGCTGAAGCAGTGTCTACGGCGTGTTATTTGGTGAATCACTCTTCATCCACATCCATTGATTATAAGACACCAGAAGAGGTTTGGTCTAGCTATCCTGCTGATTATTCTAATTTGAGAGTATTTGGTTGTCCTACATATGTACATGTAGATCAGAATAAATTAGAACCTAGATCTAAAAAATATATTTTTATTGGTTATGCTTCTGGGGTGAAGGGATATAGGTTGTGGTGCCCTGATCCTAAATCAGCTAAATTTATGATGGAAAAAAATATAATATTCTATGAGTCTGCTATGTTGCTTCCAAAAGAATATACTGTTGTTGTTCCTTCTAATGCAGGTACTACACATAAGAGTACCAAAGAGAAGTTGGAGTTAGAGACCGATTCTCATAGTTCAACTCAACAACCAGTTATTGGTTTGCCTGAAAGTGATGAGAAAATAAAAATTACAGCAGAAGATGATACGTATAGTATTGCAAAAGGCAGAGGAAACAGATTGATAAAGCCACCTCAGAGATATGCAGATTCAGCCATTGCATGTGCATTGTCAGCAACTGAAGGGATGGATATGTCGATGAAGCCACTACCAATAGCCAAGTTCAAGCTTTGCTTGGACTTGCTTCATGTCAAAGAATGTTGAGGCACCGTAGGGCGCATTTGCAGAGGCGTTGGCAGTACACTATTGAGAAAATTGAGAACTCATTCGGGTTGTTGAGTCAAGGTGGAGATTTATTAAAATTATGCCTCAAAACCCTCTGCAGCCAATGGATCATCTATGATCAATATGAGACCATCGATGGTCACTTTGATCATCGATAGGTTACAGTGAACAATCAGAGAAAAACAGAAATAATATTTTGAACCATACAGGGAACCATCGATGGACTGCAGGAGATCATCAATGGTCTTGTTTGACCATCGATGGTTACGACGCTGATTGCAGTTTTTGATGATTTAATCTCAGCCGTTTTTTTTTATCTCCAACTTCTACCAAGTTTTGGATACCTCTTTCTTGATCTATTGTGGTCTCCTATATATTAAAATAGAGAGGGTTTGCGAGGGTTTTTAAAGAATCAATATTTGAGGGTTGAAGAAGGAGAGTTTGAGGGCTTAGGGTTTTGCTTTGTTCTTGTACTTCTTTCTCTTTTGATAGTGAAATTTCTCCTACGCCTCTGTCATGGACGTAGCCCAAATTGAGTGAACCACGTAAATCTCTGTGCTTACTGTTTGGGTCGAAAGTTGTTTCCATTGTAAAACTTGAGAAAATTACACTTTTGATTCTCAGTTACAAAGAAATTTAAGTAACTCTCTCACAAACTCGAACAGAAGACGCTACACGCGCAGATCTCCTGCTTTTGTGGGTCTTTGCCTGTGCCGGGGACTCGTAATCCGTGGACCACCGAGCAACGATCGTCGAATCAACGGGGTTTAGTTGATGCTTCGCAAAGGAAACAAGAACTTAAGCAAATATCTTAGCAAAGTAAGATATGTACTCTTCTCAAGAATAAGTCAAAGCTTAAACTCGAGGAATCTCCGTGTGGATCGTGTTCTTGAACTCCTAAGCTTGGATTCTCTCTCTTTTCAATAGCTCGCTTATCGATCTCGATTGCCCCTCCTGCCCAAGTGGATGTAGGGGGTATTTATAGACTTTGGGGCGTGCCCTCTGAAAAACACAAGTGTCATAAGTGCTCAACATTTGTAGTTAGCGCCGCAACTGAGCCGCCAGCTTGCCGCTCACACCGGCGCAGGTAGTACGACCGCTGGCGGCGATGTAAGATGGGCCGCCGCGACCGGCGAGGCAAGGTCGCCCTCCACCGTTGTAACAGCTCGCTTTTTAGGCACGATTAAATGCCCTAAAATCACGCCTAGTGGGCGTATTTTCGCGTGTAACCGCCCATTAAAGTATCGAGCGTCTCTTTGCGTTGATAAAGTCAAGTGGGCCCCACCAGCATTGATTTAGACCCTTCAAGAGCTCATTTCAAATATTACGGGTGTCGCCTTTGGCGAGCACAAACAAGTGTCTCGCACTATGGCGAGACACAAGTAAGTGCCTCGCCTATAGCGAGACACATCAAGGTGTCTCGCTTCGTGGCGAGGCACAAACAAGTGTCTCGCTAGTAGCGAGGCATAGCAGTGTCTCGCTTGTAGCGAGCACAAACAAGTGTCTCGCACTATGGCGAGACACAATCTTCCCATGTGTTGACTTCTTGAGATTTTGACGACGTTGTCCTTCGATCTTCTCATAATTTAGTCATATTTGAGGTTCTTCAGCACTTTTTGATGCCTACAGATACCCCCTCCAAAGTTTTCAGACTCCGCTATATTTTATCGAGGAGTCTGGAATACTTTGGATAAGATGAGTCCTGCTTCTGCCCAACGTTGGACTTCGTTAAATGGAATCATGAATTGCTTCTTAATTTCTGGCTACGCGACGTCGCTGACCATCTTTTGAAATCAAGAGGTTTTGCAGTTGTGACTGAATTGGTTGAAATGATGAACTCGAATTTGAACTGATCATCTTCATCTTGATGGTCACCACTTGGGTCATAATTGAGTGTTTTGAGAACCATGTTGTCTCAAGTTATTGCTTGTACGATAGCTATAGGATTTTTGGCAAACCCTCAGCCATCAACGGATTTGATGAGCCTTTACCAACTACCGTTTGAGTTGGGCTAGCATGTAGTTTGTCTAAGTCCGTTCTACATGTTACGTTGTGCTAAAAGAATGAACTCTCTTAGACTTTATGCTACGATATTGAATACGTAGGCTTGATCAATTATCACAGGAATTGATTACCCTACAAAGATGTGTTAGATGCACTTATCTCCGTAAGGGACAGATAACATCCCTATGCATGAAGGCATAGTTTAGGTGTCATTAGATAATAACATCTATGCTACGATATTGAATACGTAGGCTTGATCAATTATCACGAATTGATTACCCTACAAAGATGTGTTAGATGCGGACTTATCTACGGTAAGGGACATAGATAACATCCCTATGCATGAAGGCATAGTTTAGGTGTCATTAGATAATAACATCTATGCTACGATATTGAATACGAGGCTTGATCAATTATCACGAATTGATTACCCTACAAAGATGTGTTAGATGCGCACTTATCTCTCGTAAGGGACGAGATAACATCCCTATGTATGAAGGCATAGTTTAGGTGTCATTAGGTAATAACATCTATGCTACGATATTGAATACGAGGCTTGATCAATTATCACGGAATTGATTACGGCGTATGTGTTAGATGCGCACTTATCTCCGTAAGGGACGAGATAACATCCTTATGCATGAAGGCATAGTTTAGGTGTCATTAGGTAATAACATCTATGCTACGATATTGAATACGAGGCTTGATCAATTATCACGGAATTGATTACCCGCAAAGATGTGTTAGATGCGCACTTATCTCCTCGTAAGGGACAGAGATAACATCCCTATGCATGAAGGCATAGTTTAGGTGTCATTAGGTAATAACATCTATGCTACGATATTGAATACGTAGGCTTGATCAATTATCACGGGAATTGATTACCCGGCAGCATGTGTTAGATGCAGACTTATTTCTGGTAAGGGACAGAGATAACATCCCTATGCATGAAGGCATAGTTTAGGTGTCATTAGGTAATAACATCTATGCTACGATATTGAATACGTAGGCTTGATCAATTATCACGGTAATTGATTACCCGGCAGCGTGTGTTAGACGCAGACTTATCTCTGGTAAGGGACATAGATAACATCCCTACTACGCATAAATAGGCGTAGATTTAACAGATCATTAAGTCAGTAATGAGACTGGCTATATATTGAATACATATACTTTATTTGTTATTTTTGTCTTCTCATGGGGTGAAGGCGAACCCGTTGTGTCTTCTTTTGGGGCGAAGGCGAACCCGTTGTGTCTTCTCTTGGGGCAAAGACGAACTCGTTATGTCTTCTCTTGGGGCGAAGGCGAACCCATTGTGTCTTCTCTTGGGGCAAAGACGAACCCGTTGTATTGAAGAAGAAGAAGGTATTTTCTTATCTTCCGCTTCAATTGACAACTCCTTGTTCACGCGAATTGAGAGCCAAAAGATTCCTGATGCACGTGCACTAAGAAATCTATAGAGAAACTCAAAGTGGGATCTCCACTTCGAGAATCAAGTTGGAGTCGGGCCACGTGGCATTGACTCTGAAGATACCTTTTAACTCATGTGAGTAAAAGGTGGAATTTGGATAACCCTAACTGCATAAAGGTCTGATTACCCAATTTACATGGTTTGGCCCTAACTATTGAAAGTTTTTACCAAGTGGGAGTGAAAATTTAAAATGACCCTAACTGTTCAAAGGTTTGGTCAAGTGAAGAATGACCCTAACTGTTTAAAGGTTTGGTCGCATCGACCCAAAGGAGAGTAGATTTGATTTCTAAACTAAGAATTAACTATCAGAGGTAATAGTTAACATGATAGTTATTTTCTTTGTGGTCCTGCCATCCTATTGAAGAGGATTGGTGGGAGAGTTTAGTGGAGTTATTAGAGATAACTTTCTTGTGGGCCTACCATCCTGTTGAATAGGAATTGTAGGGGATTTTGGAAGAGTTGGCAGAAGATGAAGGAAAGAAGGTATTTTCTTATTTTTCGCTTTACAGTGGGAGTTTGGAGACCGTGACTATTCAAAAGTTTGATCATCCAAAATAGTGGGGGTAAAATTGGTGAATAGTATTCCTAGGCTATCGGAATATGATAAACCTCGGTCCTTCATCATAAGACGGGTTATCCCGAAAGTACACTAAGGATAGTATCTCTTCGTGAACTTCTCATTAATTGGCATTGTGATCTTATCACCGCCCCGCTACCACGCTTAGCTTAACAAGCCGGATCCGCCTCGCACTCGGGTTGCTCTTGTAGGTATCCGTGCCGTAGTACGATAGGCCCGAAGAGCTTCACCAAGTTCGTCACTTTGACGTTATGATCTCGGCGTCAATTAGAGCCTGGATACTGTCTTTAAGGACAAAATAACTTTTGGTAGGATGATGGACCCTCCTGTGGTATGCACAATATTTAGGATCTGAAGTCTTGTCAACCTCCTCCTGATTTGTAATAGGTGGCAACTTAATTTTGTTGCTGTCAAGGAGGTGCTTAAAAATAATCGGAACTTCTTCATCTCTGAAAGAGTATGTCCCGTGGAATTCTGATTTAGAAGCTTTTTGTTGCTCCCGAGGTTGTTGGCGTGGTCGTAATTGCGACGTTTGATTTACATCAACAGCAGCCACAGATGTCTTTCCTCTATTGTGAGAGGCAAAATTTACTTTTGAGGAGTCAGCCATCTTTTCGCCTCTTTCAGCTTTCTTCCTTTTGAGGAAACGTTCGGCTTGTTCTCCTCGTATTTTCAGATCTTTCCATGTAGTTGGTGGGACGACCCCCATGACTTCCAACAGATCAATGGAGAGATTATTGTGGCACGCCCGCAATATGAATTCCTGATTGATCTTTGTAGTTTATGGCCTTATTATGAAGCGCTTAACTAAACAAATAATCGCTCTCCACTCTTCTCGCCATCCAAGAGGGTTCCAATCGAGACTTCGTGTCGCCATCGAAAAAGTTATTGAGAAACGAATTTTCCATGTCATCCCAAAGATTTAATGCTCCCAGCCTTTGAGTCTTCGATACCAATCGAAGGCACCAAGGGTACCGATTTAATGACCGACCATCAAAGGCTCGTTTCGAGATCACCCCAAATGTGATTTGAAGTAAATCAGGTATTGTGTAGGTGACCCTCTCCCGTCAAATGGCGTGAAGTTGATCAAATTGAATTTCGGCGGGTAGGAAATTGAGTCCCACTCTCTCGGGTATGGACACGGGATACCAGTCCTTTTGACTTCCTGTGCGGACATCAAAGAATTGATTTTATCTTCAAGCTCTTTCATCTTTTCGCCATCATCCTCCCCTTATTTTGGATTACTTCCAATAAGAAGAATTGGACCATTTTCACCTTGAGCACCAGATGCAGCTTTCTTTGGAGGTTGATCAGCGTAAATGTGTTCATCTATTTCTAGATCACTATCATCTAGATGATGGGTAACATGGCGACTGGATCCAGCTAGCTGATTAAATTCGGGTTGGTCAACTTTTTGACTTTGTAATTTCCTCATCTGTTGCATGGCTAGCTCCATCTCTGTTTTCATTTCGGCCCTAAGATCCTCCCATTGTTTAGCTAGGGCCTCCTGTAACATTTGAGCTAGGGTTTCAGGGGTAATTGCAAAAGCTTCTCTGGGATGGCGACCAACACTTGACATTGTGTCATCGGAAGCTATCGCCGAATTGGTGTCGGAAGCTTCGTCTTCGGATGACTCTCCCTCATGCATCCTTCTATAGTCGATCGTCGGGTAGCTTCGCAATTGCAACCGAGACATTCTCTCGAGAAATCGAGACCGACCTTTCCTCCAGAGTGAAGTCGATCCGTGATCCGTCGCCGGTCCTTTCCTTTGTTCACCATGTTGATAGTCACTTCGAAACTCATCAAATTGATGGATGATCTCCTTCTTCTTCGATGTCGTCTTGACTCGCTTCAGATCTTCCATTGCCGACAGGAAAGCCGCCAATATCAAGCTCTTTGTGGGTGGCGTTTGATTAGGAACAGCACATCCCGACAACAACGCCTTGATTAGTTGTGCACACGAACAAGAACAATTTATTTCATCAATCGTTCTCTTTGGTGTGTTGTCACCCCACCGATGACACAGCTTGATGTGGTTTGTCACCGGTTGTACTTTCACCCCAAGTGTAACGTTGTCCTTAATCGAGGACACGCTTTTTGGGGCGCCGATCATTCGACTTGGGAGGCACCTTTGACGCTTTAACTTCATCTGCTGAAGTTGTCTTGGCATGGATCATAAGTGTTTTATCATCTCTCGTGACTTCACGAATCACACGCCAAGTTCTTCCCTTTAGTAGACTCGCGGACCCTTGCGAGATGCTCAAACGAGATGCAATTGGAATTCGAGACCGAGATATTTCGGCTTGCTCGGGACTCTTACGGGTGGGTAACTCAAACGCCCTTTATTGGTGCCTTGCCTTTATTTCCGAAGCCGTGGACCAAGGCGATTAAACACCGGTTGACGGATTTCAGACTTAACGGCTGATACCTCAACCGAGAAGTGGAAGAAAGGGGCGAAAAGTCCATTTTTGCTAAGGCATGGAGGGCTGCCTGTTGGCGGCGGACTCTTGAGCCGATTTTGATGTCAACTTCGGGATCCAAATTTTGTGATTTTGGATCGATTCCTTGGTTGATTTCGACTCCTGCGCCTTGTGAACAACGGCACGTGCACGAGCAACGCGTGCACGGCGCTTTTGAGCGTGCTCCTTCCTTGTCAATCGGGTCCTTTTGACGAGAACTCATTCTTCCTTGGGAAGAGTGTTGACGGATTGAGATTGAGGCGTTGTAGGTTGCTGACGCCTCTGATCACGTGAGTTCGTGTTGTAGTGAACTCCGTCTGTTGATTTTATGGCATTGGCAAGTTGTCGGGCCATCTTTTGACGCTGTCTTTGACGAGCCCTCTTGAGCGGTTGAGATCTTGTTGAATGACTCCTTCTTCTAAAAGGAGTCAACTAAAGCAGAGCTCCCGGCTTTGAGATCCGCCGGGGTGTTGTTCCGAGGGAAAATCGCCTCTGTTGTAAGCGAACGAGACTCATTGCGCTTCACAACAGAAGGAACCTCCTTCTTTGAAGATGAGATCCTCCGATGCTTGCGGGGCGAGGGGGGCTTCGATGAAGAAGAGGAGAGATATTCTTCGAACTTGACTTGATCGAAGAAGTAGTCCAGTCCATCGACCATGAGGTCGGCTTGATCGCTGCAAGGCTGCGACACAACGATCTCGAGCTCGAGACCGTTGGCTCCCACTGTGGTCGCCATCGTGTTTGGGTCGAAAGTTGTTTCCATTGTAAAACTTGAGAAAATTACACTTTTGATTCTCGCCACAAAGAAATTTAAGTAACTCTCTCACAAACTCAACGTAAGACGCTACACGCCAGATCTCCCCGCTTTTGTGGGTCTTTGCCTGCATCGGACGCCAGAATCCGTGGACCACCGAGCAACGATCATCGAATCAATGGGGTTTAGTTGATGCTTCGCAAAGGAAACAAGAACTTAAGCAAATATCTTAGCAAAGTAAGATATCTACTCTTCTCAAGAATAAGTCAAAGCTTAAACTCGAGGAATCTCCGTGTGGATCGTGTTCTTGAACTCCGGAAGCTTGGATTCTCTCTCTCTCTTTTCAATAGCTCTGCTTATCTGATCTCTGATTGCCCCTCCTCTGCCCAAGTGGATGTAGGGGGGTATTTATAGACTTTGGGAGGCGTGCCCTCTGAAAAAACACAAGTGTCATAAGTGCTCAACATTTGTAGTTAGCGCGGCAGCTCGAGCTGCCTCGCGCCAGTACCGGCTGCTTGGCGGTGTCGCTTTACCTACATTTGGCCCGGCGGTATGGGCGCCACAAAGCTAGCGGAGGCGTGTATCCCCAAAATTGTTGTAACGATTTCCACGCTTTTTAGGCACGATTAAATGCCCTAAAATCCGCCTAGTGGTATTTTCAGCGTGTAACCGCCCATTAAAGTATCTGAACGTCTCTTTGCGTTGATAAAGTCAAGTGGGCCCCACCAGCATTGATTTAGACCCTTCAAGAGCTCATTTCAAATATTCTGGGTGTCTCGCCTTTGGCGAGGTACAAGTAAGTGCCTCGCCTATAGCGAGACACAAGTAAGTGCCTCGCCTATAGCGAGACACATTATGGTGTCTCGCTCGTGGCGAGGCACAAACAAGTGTCTCGCTAGTAGCTGTTCGCGGGGAAAGTTGGCTTGTTATTCATTGTGGTTGAATTCGTTTACAGCTTCGTTGGCCTACAACAAAATTCAAAAGAAATGCCTTTTATTTTAAAGTACAATGAAAGCGAAAATTATAACTTTTTCTCGAACAAACGCCGGATCTCTATTATCACGGGATCCTCGCTTGTGTGGGTTCTTCACCGTGTCGGGAATTTTATTCGTCCGCGGACCACCGCAATTCGATCCGTGGAAACCCGTTCGAACTATAGACGTCGAGGGGCTCGTTTCACGAAGGAAGCAAAGCGCCTAAGGGGATCACACTCACGAAGGAGAGGATCGCCGGGATCGTGACTCACGAAGGAGAGGATCGCCGAGCGGTGAGATCTACTAGGAGAAATCACAATGTTTCAGAAGTTAACTCGAAGTTCGCTTACCTCGCGATTGAATATCTGACGTAGACCGAACTTGTGATCGCCGGTGCTTGGAACGTTGCGTTGACGGCTCGTAGATCTCGCGAGAGCTCTTCAAGAGTGTCCGAAAATCCCGTTCGGATCACCAAAATCCGAGGTTCAAAATCCCCTCTCAATGAGAAAGACCCCTATTTATAGAATAGGGGAACCGATGGTTGTGGCTCGCCACTTGCCGAAGCCACTCGCCACTTGGCCGAGGTAACTTGGTCGCGTCGAGGTCCGCCGCTTTCGCCGCTTTCTTCCGACTTTCTTGGTCTTCCGCTTAGTTTTCTCTCGTGATGTCGCCGTTGTGTTTGAGTCCGTATCCGATCAACTTTCGTGAGCTCAAACGCTCGCTTGCATTGACGGACTAAGTACGATTGATTCCGCCTCGCCGGCGCTTGAGTTTAGTCAACTCGCTTCGCCGAACTTCGCCGCCGGTTTTTCCACGACACGCCGCTTTCATTGCTCAGACGCTTTGCCGACTCACTTCATGCTTCGTCGACTTCGCTTTATGCGTTTTGCGGCGTAATCGCGTCGTCGGGAGTTAAGGTCGCCTTGTCCGGACGGATCGTCGGTTGTCAACCCACCGTTTACGAGTCTTGTTCTGCACCGATAAGCAATTTTAACGCCACAGATACCCCTCCAAAGCGTCTCGGTCTCGATTCTTGATGAGTCCGATGCTTTGACATGATGAGCCCTTCACTCTTCGATTAGCGTGATAGGACTTGTGAATGACCTTGGTGTTTGATCTCTCCATTCCCTTGATCTTTCCGGTGCTTTGTAGGATTCTTTGAAGGTATTACGATCTTGCATTTTTTGTCTGACCGTTTGTCGAGATCTTGACCAGAAGTCGATAGATGAATTTCTTTTGAGATTGGCTCGATATTTAATTCCTCCAATCCTCTCGGGTTCTCGGTGCTTTGTAGGATACCCAGGTGTTACTTGTCGCATTTATTGCTTGACCGTTGTTGGAATTTCAAACTGTAGCTAATTAAGTTCCCTTACTGTCGACTCGTGTTGGTGAATTGTCGTCCAATTGACCATCAAGATTCCTCCATTGATCGGGGGAATCCTTGGCTGCGACGCGTTAATTAGTGCCGAACTATATGGATTTTAGCCTTTAATTGGCGAGTGCAACGCGTTGACCGGCGTGCGATCTTACGTGGATCCGAACCGTTGATCAATGAATTCTTCGGTGACGACGCTTTGGTTGGTGTCGTTACTGCATTACTCCTTGTTGGAGTACAATTATCCATAGTGGGAGGAATTTTTCCTGGGATTTATTCCCGTTCCAAACTGTTGACCGATGGGCCTTCCGGCAGCGACGCACGAATCGGCATTGGTACAGTGGGAGGAGTCCTTTTGAGGTAGAACGCGTTGTCCGGCGTCAGAAATTTCCTCTTGACGTTCAACCTTCAACTGGCGATTATGACGCGTTGGCTGGCGTCAACACAGTTTATACTCATGCGTTCACTGGAGTTTTGAGAATTAGTTTATCCTCATATACCCATTCGGAGGTGGTCGAGTTATCCTTAAGATATTTTCCGGGAACTTCTCGCCAAAATTAGGAAATAGTTTATACTCGTATTCCTAGTTGGAGTAGCATTAGGCGACGCGTTGATTAGCGTCGATGCAATCCGCACGATCGAGTTATCCCTAAGAATATTTATGGAAATATTCTTCCGGGAACTTCTCGACGAATTAGGAAACAGTTTATACTCGTGTTCCTGATTGGAGTAGGATTAGGCGACATGGGAGAATATTTAGAAAATTGAGTTTGCCCAGGCCGTTGCTAATGATTTCGACCATTTGGAGGTTAAGCTCCAAAGTCTACAAGATTTTGAGGCAATCGGGCTCCCCTCATATATAGAGACAGAGACAGGGGCTCGCCTGACAGTTTGGCAGGATGCTTGCGTTATTACTGGACTCGAAGTTCAAATGCAGCGAGACCAGGTGCATCATTTGGAGACTACTGTCACTGAAGCTTCATCTTCCGTGGGACATTTTCGGTCTTGTGTATTTCTCTGGAAGCGAGGATAGTAGAGCTCGAACAGGAACTTCAAGCGGCGAGGAGAGTCGATCATCTTGAAGGCGGCGAAGGCCAACAAAGAAGAGACTCTTGCGGTCATGCCCGAGAAATTTGAACTCTCGGCGAAGGCGATTGACATCGAGAAGGAGATCGCAAGGTCCTTAATGGCAGCGAGGAGTCCTTTCGGGGATGAGCTTCAAGCGGGACTTCAGCAAACTTTCACTGATAAAGTATAACAAATTCGTTCCCATGAATTTGATGTTTAAGGACTTGTAATCTCATCCTTTTATTAATCAAATATGTCCTTTTTTTCTTTTATTATGATTCTTTTATTTCGTCAGAAATAATTAACCATAATACTTATAGGATTTTTGGCAAACCCTCAGCCATCAACGGGTTTGATTAGCCTTTACCAACTACCGTTTGAGTTGGGCTAGCGTGCGGATTATCTGGATCCGTTCCGCACATGACGTTGTGCTAAAAGAATGAACCGTCGGATGTACGCCAATCGCCCTTATAACCCCCTGAGTTCTCTCAGGTTTCTCGGAGGTTGCAACTCTTGAATTGCCTTCACTTTGTCAGGATCGACGTGGATTCCTTTGTCGGTGACGACGAAGCCGAGGAACTTGCCACTGGACATCCCAAGGAAGGATTTGGCAGGATTCATCTTTAGCTGATGAGTCGCATGAGCTCGAATACCGTTCTAAGATCTTTAATGTGATCTCCTCTGTCACGGCTTTTTACAACTAAGTCGTCGACGTAGCATTCGACCGTTTTCCGGAGATGGTCCTGGAAAATTTGCGTCATCGCTTCGGTAGTGCGATGGCTAGCATTTTGAGCGAGCGGCATGGCGTGTAACAATATATACCGATGGAAGTTACGAGCGGTGTGCTTGGCATCTTCGGTGCATTTTGATCGATTGTATCAGAAACCATCCATGAGCGACATTCTTTCAAATCCACACGTATTGTCGACTATGACATCGGTGATTGGAAGAGGGAAGTCGCCTTTAGGCAAGCAGCCGCTCAGATCTCTCAGTCCATACGCATCCTAATCGAACCATTCTTCTTCATGACCGGGACTATATTCGCCACCCAATCCGGATGTTGAATTTCCTTGATGAACCCCGATTCTATGAGTTTCTTTACTTCGTCAACGATTGCTTGCAAGATTTGTGGACGAAACCGTCTTTGCGGTTGCTTGACAGATTTGACATCCACCTTGATGTTGAGGCGATGTGTCGCCACATTAGGGTCGAGTCCTGGCATGTCCTCGTAGCTCCAGGCGAATACATCAATATACTCCCTGATTAGGGCGACCAACTCTTCTTTCTCTTCGAAGGGAAGAGTATTGCTGATGTTTATGAGCTTAGGATGCTCTTCATCACCCATATTAACCTGGACTACCTCGTCCTTAGTGGGGGATTCTCTTTGTTCGAATCTATCCCCAAACTGCTCCTTGAGTTGATGGATCCATGGATCTTCCCATGTTGGCATATCTTCATCATCCTCAATAGTAGCAGGATCAACTGAAGCCATATTTGACATTAAAGCCTTGAAAGCTTCTCCGAGGCTGGTGTCAGAATCCCAAGCCAAGAATCGCATCAATGTCCGCCTCCCTCATCGGGTGGATTATTATCAATCAACCACGAGCATTCATCTTCTGAGGAGGATTCGTATCCCAATCCCCTTCTAAATGCATAGTAGTTATCTGGCTTCCTTCTTGGGACATATGCCGCTTTAGGAGGGACTCGAGGACCTCGCCCAAAATATAGACCTTCTCCTTGTGTCAAGTTGTACCCCCACTTCTTCATGATACCCAGTGTTTCTGGACTATATCTGAATGTGTGGAGGATAGGCCCATTATCATCTTCATCTTCTTCTAAGAAATGATTCGGGGTTGGAACTGCATCTCCTTTTCCGTAAACCAAGTCTTTCTCACTACTTGATCTTCGTGGGATGACGAGTGTTGTCCCAAAGGAGTCTCGGAACTGCTTTTGTGTAAAGCAAAATGACCGAATTGGTAGGTGCAACTCCGGATTATTGTATAAACCTGTCATCACATCATTCAAAGACAAAGGATACTCTAAATCGTCATTTATCGATTCATCGGCAATTTCCCAATTACAATGTTCATCTGACGATTCTTCATCGTCAAGATTGATTACAAGGGGTACAATGTCATTTAAAACAAAACCACCACTATAATCAAGCCCGGCTTCGGTATCAGCTTCTTCACCGCTGTCCATGCCTTGGGCCGATGATTCAGTTTCGGACTCATTACCGTAGAGGAGAGAATCAATAAAATAATTCTCCATCCCCTTAAACGGTTGTTTATCCGCGACCACCGTCTTGACCTCATTATTCGTGTCTACATATTTGAGACACTGATGAAGAGTAGATGGGACTATAACGTTACCGTGGATCCAAGGTCGACCCAACAATAAGTTATAGGAAGTCTCACAATCACATAGCAGTGACTTCGACTTTAAGTCCCCATTTGGCACTTTATCCGATTTTACCAAGCGGTGAGACCGGTGTTAAATCCGTGATCCTGTGCTGTTGATGCCGACTGGCGGGGATTCAAGGTGATACATGAGGCGCAGGGCATGATGCTCCTGTGGAACCGGATCGACTTGGATCCTGCTAACCTCACTAGAGCCAATATACCCGGCGAAGTATAGCGGCCTATCGTGCTTGGAATCCTTCGTGCATATCCTCCTTTGTAAAAGTAATGCAGGGAAGTGTTTCACGCAAGGTTACACCGGCAATGACTCTTTCTCGACTTGGCTTAACTGGGTGAGAAAGACCTCGAATCGCCTAGAGCCTCTTGTAAAGCTTCGGGTCTCCTTTGACAATCGGGCGGCTCGTGAGAGTTATTCTAGCCGGATGTTTGCCAATTGGGCCATAACATCAAAGCGGTATGGAGGCTCGGCGTTCGGTCTATCCCTCCTGTCAGGCGATTGAATCGGGACTACTTCGGGAGTTGAGCTTCCTCGACCTGAGGTTGCTTCTCCTTTGCTTCAGCTGTTTTTTCTCTAGCAACTGTCTGCTATTGTCCTTTCTCTGCACGAGTGAGAGGAGTCGGCCACCCCAGCTTCGACAACGCCTTCGCTTTGATTTGGAGTGTTCGATACTTGTAGGTGTATTCTTGTCCACTCCTTGTGGCAAAGACTTCATGCTCTTCTTCAGAAAACTGAAAAGTCACCACTTCTTCATCATCCTTCTCTGGAATTGCTGAAGCGGCATGGCATAGTTTGCCTTTTCCTTTAGACTTCCTTTTGGCCGAGGATGTAGTCCATCGATCGCCTTCCAAAGAAGTCGTGGTGGACCCAAAGGATTTCTCCATTTCTTTGTTGTGTGCGGTCGAGCCCCTTCTCACGCTGTTCGTGAGGATCCTCATTCACCATCTTCATTCCTACTTTCACGACCGGGCGCCGGTTGAAACCAATCCAAAGGAACTGATCCGCTTATAGAGATCGTGATTTGCTCCCACCTTCTTCTCCTTAGAGGGTTTTGGAGTAATAACCCCAAAGATCGATCAAGGTCCGAATCTTGTCCTTGAGATGGTAGCGTAACTTTGTAGGATGATGTACCGCCTGCGGATAAGCGCAGCATTCTAGGATCTCAGAACCTTGTTTGCCTCCTCTTGGTTCACAATTGGGGCAACCGGATCTTATTGTTCTCCGTAAGGTATTTGAAGATGCGGGAACTTCCTCGTCTTTGAGCGAGTAAGTCTTGGGAAACCTCGGCGGAAGGTTTCGATTTTGAGTTTGTTGGCGCCATTGAGGCTGCGATTGTTGTGGTACCGCGTTGTTGCGGCTAGCTGCGTGGTTGCGGTTTGAGCGTTTGATTAAGCGTCTGAGACTTTCTTTGGCGCTTTACCTCGCCACGGGGACAAAGTTACGCTTGTGAGCATTCACCATAGGTGACCTCTCTCCGCTTTCTTCCTTTTCGTGAATCGCTCGCTTGCTCTCCGCGTATCTTTAAATCTTTCGAGGTCTCGGGCGGTGCGGTTCCCATTGCTTCCAACACGCCCAATGACAAGTTGTTGTGACAAGTTTGGAGAATGAACTTCTCCGCTATCGGGTCTCGGCAATTCATTGCCTTATTTATGAACCTCTTGACGAAGTTATCCACTGTTTCCCCGTCTTTCTATTTCTCGTCCAACAAAGACCCGATGGATACCTCGGTGTCATCGTCGAAGAAATTGGTGAAAACATGGTCTCCATATCATCCCAGCCTATTAACGCCCTCGGTTTGAGACGGCGGTACCAATCGAAGCGGCTCCGCGAAGGGTGCCAGCGAATGACCGAACCATCAAGGGCTCGTTGTGGAGATAACACCTAGATGAGGCTTGAAGTAGATCAAGTGTCGAGTGGGTGATCCCTTCCACAAACGGCGAAAGTTGATGAGGTGAATTTTGTCGGATCACGGATTGATTCCCATTCCTGTAAGGACATGGTATACCCGTCTTCTTTACCTCTTGGCGGAAATCAAAGTATTGATTTTGCTCTCAAGGTCTTTTATTTTCTCATTCTCCCCTATGTCTCCGTTCGGGTGATCTTGGGGAGGAACAACGGTGTTATTGCTAGCGTTTTGCCGACCAGACGATCATCTACGCTTCGCCTCCTTCTCTCGTCTGCGGTCGCTATCTGTTAAGTTGACATTATTGTGACGACTTGGCTCGCCTTGGCGGTTCATTATCGCGTGGATCTGTTGGTCATGCATTGCTCTCATCTGCTGCATGGCCAATTCCATTTCAAGCTTAAAGTTGTCCCTTTGCTTGGTCAGGGCCTCTTCAAGCATCTGGGACACTTGTTCCGCGCTGATCATGAACGCCTCACGAGGTTGTCCTATGCTAGAAATTGTATTATCAGAAGCCATTGCGGAGCCAGCATCCGACACTTCATCATCTGAGGGTAATCCCTTCTGCATCTTGCGATAATTGGGTCGTCTACAGTCGGGACCGCAATCGAGTCATTCGTTCGCGATGCCGGGAGCGACGCGTGGCGGCGTCCTCGCTGGTCATATTGATGGTAACACTTTCGGCAATTCGCCATGCAGAGCCCATCTCTTCTTGCGAAAGCGTCTTGACTTGGGTTCGGGCATTCTCGTGCCGAGTCTATCAAAGACCGACACCTTTTCCGAAGTTGTTTTAGCGCAGTTGCACTCCGATAACACTGCCTTGATCAGTTTCAAGCACAAGCAAGGCATGTTTGGTTCTCTGCCTTTTTCGGGATTTACTGCACTTCAAAGACGATAGTACAACTCGTCGGCATGAATACCGGAGCAACCTATCGTGTGTTGGCACGATTTCTTAGGTATAACGTTGTCATCATTAGATGAGAGCGTCTCCTTCTGAGAGAAAATAGGCCTTTCATAAGTCACTCGCCGCGACGCACGCCTTCGCGAGTGTGAATCTTCGACGGGCTCTCGGACTTCGATTTGAAGCCCGTCTGGCAATTGCGGGATTCTTCTTGTCTTTGTGGGTGCGACCCACAGATCGAGTGACCCGTGATTCCTTTAGCGGACCCAGGCGATCCTTGACGGTAATCCTGCTGGTCGTGGCGAGAGTTGGCTTCGCAGGAAGTTTGGGTGCAGACACCGGAGGTAACTTCGGCGTCAATACCACTTTTGTTGAGGTGCTCACAATTTCTGATTTGAGCACGGGGCGGAAGTTGGCTCTGGCAGTAGGCTTGAATCTTTGGGTTCGTCGGAATTGAAGCTTCGACGGGCTTGGGCTTCCAAACTAGCCGATTTATTGACGACTTCTTGGCCGTCTCCTCCTTCAACTCGCGGGCTTGTTGCACCAAAGCCCGTGCTTGCGAAAGGAGCGGCTGGATCGCACGCTCACAGGCGTAGAACGGTTCTGTTTGACTCGGACCCATTCATTTATCGCCGGCTTGTATGAGTCGGCGATGATCTCAGACTTCAGTTTCTGAGTCAACTTAGATCTTAGATCCGCCTCATAGCGGACCCCATCCATTGATTCTTTTGCCTGGGCTAATTATTTCGCCAGGCGCTGACGTCGCCTCTGACGGGCTCTCTTGGAGAGAGTCACGACGCCATTGGCGGAATCAACCCCCTGCAAAGATAGGGGTTCTGAAGGTTTGGCCGTTGTTAGGGCCGGGGAACCACCGTTGTCTGCAGTCTTGACGGCGGTGGTGGTGGATTTTCTCGCCTCCGCATCTGAGGCCGATCGGGTCATCCTTGCAGCGGAGACCATCTTGGACTTGCGGGGGGAACTGGATCTGGATGAGGAAGAGAGATACTCCTCGTACTTCTTTTGGTCGAACTCGAACTCGACCTCTTCTATCACCGGGATCTGGATCCGTGGTTGCGACACGACGGCTTCTTTGTTGAAGCCGTTGGCTCCCACTGTGGTCGCCAGCTTGTTCGCGGGGAAAATTGGCTTGTTATTCATTGTGGTTGAATTCGTTTACAGCTTCGTTGGCCTACAACAAAATTCAAAAGAAATGCCTTTTATTTTAAGGCGTACAATGAAAACGAAAATTATAACTTTTTCCTGAACAAACGCTCGGATCTCTATTATACGGGATCCTCGCTTGTGTGGGTTCTTCGCCTGTGCCGGGAACTTTTTATTCGTCCGTGGACCACCGCGCAATTCCGATCCAGGTGGAAACCCGGTTCGAACTACGATGTAGAGGGCTCGTTTCATGAAGGAAGCGGCCTAAGGGATCACACTCACGGCGAGAGGATCGCCGGGGATCGCACTCACGAAGGAGAGGATCGCGGGCGGGTGAGATCTACTAGGAGAAATCACAAGAAATTGCTCAGAGCCGACCCTGAGCTCCGCCACATTGAATATCTGATGTAGACCGAACTTGTGATCGCCGGTGCTTGGAACGTTGCGTTGACGGCTCGTAGATCTCGCGAGAGCTCTTCAAGAGTGTCCGAAAATCCCCGTTCCAGATCACCAAAAATCCGAGATTCCGAAAATCCCCCCCTCTGAATGAGAAAGACCCCCCTATTTATAGAATAGGGGGGGAAAAACCGATGGCCAAGTGGCTCGGCCAAAGTGGCCGAGGTGGCTCGCCAAAGTGGCCGAGGTGGCTCGCCAAAGTGGCCGAGGTGGCTCGCCAAAGTGGCCGAGGTGGCTCGCCAAAGTGGCCGAGGTGGCTCGCCAAAGTGGCCGAGGTGGCTCGCCAAAGTGGCCGAGGTCCGCCGCTTTGCGCCGCTTTCCGCCGACTTTCGGCCTTCCCGCTTAGTTTTCCTCCGTGATGTCGCCGTTGTGTTTGAGTCCGTATCCGATCAACTTTCGAGCTCAAGCGGTTCGTTTGCATTGACGGACTAAGTACGGTTGATTCCGCCTCGCCGACGCTTGAGTTTAGTCAACTTCGCCTCGTCGAACCGTCGTCGGGTTTTCCACGACACGCCGCTTTCATTGCTCAGACGCCTTTGCCGACTCACTTCATGCATTCGCCGACTCGCTTTATGCTTTTGCGGCGTAATCACGCCGCCGAGTTCTCGGTCGCGACTGTCGGACGGATCGTCGGTTGTCAACCCACCGCTTACGAAGTCTTGTTCTGCACCGATAAGCAATTTTAACGCCTACAAGATGTAGACGCAAGCTTAGTGTCTCGCTTGTAGCGAAGCACAAACAAGTGTCTCGCGACTATGGCGACACAATCTTCCCATGTGTTGACTTCTTGAGATTTTGACGACGTTGTCCTTCGATCTTCTCATAATTTAGTCATATTTGAGGTTCTTCAGCACTTTTTGATGCCTACACTTACGATTAATACTTATCATTTATTTTTGTGCTTATTCTTCGCGATTGTTTCCGCTTTATTATGCACTTGTTCCAACAAATATAATGATAGGTCTTCATTAAATCTCTCCAACACCATCTTGCACAACATCGAGCATCATTATGCTATTGTATAGTTGTAAAATATTAGCTTTTTCTTTCTGCCGTAGGTATATTTTTGTCTCACCACCTAAAGGTTAGCTCGACTTAGAATCATCACTTTCTTCTGCCGTAGGTATATCTTTTTCTCACCACCTAAAGGTTAGCTCGACTTAGAATCATCCTTTCTTCCTTTACTAATAGCTATGGATTTGAATTTTTCCATCTGCAGCGAATTCGTAAATAAGAGCAAACAAAGACAAGTGGTTTTCATAATTGTTGGAGTTCAACATGTTGATTTCATAATTAATATATTTTAATATGATCTGCATTGAACCTACTCTATACCATCCATTAAATTAAATTTTTTCCCCATATTAGTCATTCCAATCTTTCATATGTAAAATTTCATATTTTGAAATTAGTCCACCAAATCCTATAGTGTTTTGAAATTAGTCCTCCAAGTCTTCAGATTTTGAAGTTAGTCTCCGAAACATTTTAAGTGTTATGAAATTAGTCCTTTTAGTTAGCACCAATTTGCAAGATTTGGGGGACTAATTTCAAAACACTTAAATGATTTGGAGGGCTAATTCCCGAATATGAAGATTTGGGGATTAAATTCAAAATATGAAGATTCACGTGACTAATTTCAAAATATGAAAAAGTTCGAGGGACTAATATCGAAAAAAGATACATTCTCATCTTAGGTTTGGTTTGGTAGAGGGGAGGCCGGGTGAGGTAAGGGACAAAACTAAAATTTCTTTTTGATAGGGGACTTTAATTTATTAGAGGGGAAGGCAGGGTAGAATGAGGTGAGATGATGAGAGAGAAAATGCAAAACAAACTAAATGTTTAGAGAGAAAAATCCAGGGACAAGGTGAAGAGAGAGAATATGTATTTTGTAAAGAATTTTATATCCTCACATGGTTTGCATAATTACTCACTTATCTTTCTCTATCCAAACTCTATCACATATTAGTATTATTGTATTTTAACTAACTCATCACTTCACCTCCTATTCCTATCCCCTCAACCAAACAAGAAAAAGTCATATACCCGTCATCACCCTCTCTCCAACCAAACAAGAAGCATGGAAGATATTGTCCTTATATGCTCCTTATTGCATCTACCCTGCCTCACTTCTCATCCTCATACTTCTTACCAAATCAAGTCTTACTCTTAGTTTGGTAGGGGGTTTGAGGAGAGAATATGAAGTGAGGGTAGGTGCAATGAGGTGGAGGGATGTACATCCCTTTAAGCTTTTATGTTTGGTTGGAGAGGAAGAGAGCGGATGTGCAATCTTTAATAGTTCATTTTCTTTTTTCTCTCGTGTCCTCTTGATTTGGAGAGATTATTTTTTTTCTAACTTTTTAGTTCATTTGGTGGTGTTCTTTCCCTCACCTCCCTTGACCTCACTCTACCTCCTGCTCTAATAACGCTCTATCAAAGGCAAATTTATTTTTGGTCCTTCCTCTTTCTTAACCTTTCCTACCAAACCAAGCCTTAAAGTTTTTATCGTTCTTCCTTGGATAATCTACTAAATTATTAAGGTATATACCCGACTCTTGTAATGCAAGAAGTAAAAATGTAGCAGGCGCATAGCTTGCAGGAAGACTAGACTAGCTAGGTGTCTCCCTCCGAGAAAGATCCCATGGGTCATCCCTACGGGAGGCTTGAGATGAATTATTGACTCTGATCCAAAATTCTGCATCCCAGAGATCCAATGGCTCAAGGAGGCAATCACCCGCCCCTACGATACTTTCCTCCACTAGAGTGCGGTTGCACTCATAACATTCTCAAAATTGTCAATTACAAGCCTTCAAAAATTGCATTCGGCATCCCTACAATTTAAAAAATTGCACTCCAAGTCAGTTTTAACTTACATTACTGAAATTAAACCCATTTGCACTTAGAGCATGTTTGACAACCTCCTTATTTCTACTTTTAAGTAACTTTTTACTTATAAGTAGCTAATGTGGTGTTTGGTAAAAGTGACTTATTCTACTTATTTGTTACTTATAAGTACCGCTTATACATCCACCACTGAGACTAGCTATGCATCCAAAGACAAGCTCCAACACTAAATTTATCCAATAATTCAGGTGATACTTTTCGGAAGTTGAAGGCGATTTTGTAAAACTCCGCAAATTTTGACATTGTGTTCTCTTTAATTTTAAAAAATTCATGGGAATTTTGATAATTTCCATAAAAAATGTCCTCAAGTTTTCCGTCTCTTTGCTGTTTTGTTTCCGTGCATTTATTAAACAAAACTCAGTGAAACGCCTCACATGGATTATGACAGCTGATGCGTTTGGTGTGCGCATCTTTTGTTGCTACCTAACACCAACGACCCCTACGATACGATAGCTATCACGCCACCTATATATATATTTTTTTTCTCTCACGTTTTTGCAGCCAAGACCCTAAAAATACAAATGTAGTGGACCCCACATGCTAGTAGAAAAATGCAACTGCTAACCATTTCCTTATTATTTCCTAACATCTTTAATATTTCCGAAAATCGCTTGTATCTTGAGATTGTTATTAGGTGCTTCAATTCTTATAAGCTTTGTGAAGATTACTCTCCCAAATATTCACATTGTGAGAAAAGATATGCAGAGGAAACTTATATTTCTCATTATCACAACATGTATATATGCAAGTATGTTGAGTAATCACAGTCATGCTTTAAGGGATTCAAAATAAAATTAATCCCTTGATTATAGCCTGCGGAATCTCTCTATATCCAGTAAGACAACCTATACAATCTTGTGATATCTTGTGATACTCCCCCTTCAAGTTGGGGGATGTACATCAATAAGACCCAACTTGGAAATTAATTCATGTAAGCGAACTCGGCCAAGATGAAGAGGTCAACAACCCGGAGAGACGTATGGAGATGAGCAGTCTTGATTAGTCCTGACAATATTTTTTCTCGGATGAAATGACAATCAATTTCTATATATTTAGTGAGTTCATGAAATTCTGTATTAGAGGCTATATAGAGAGTGGCTTTGTTGTCACAAAAAAGAATCGTTGGTTGTGGATGAGAAACACCAATATCTCGAAGAAGATATGATAACCATTGTACCTCACAAGTTGTTTGCGCCATGGCCCGGTATTCTGCTTCTGTAGATGATCGAGAAACAGTGTTTTATTTTTTTGACCGACGGGAGATAGGGCTCTCGCCTAAGAAAGTGCAGAAGCCAGTGATAGATCTTCGAGTGATTGGACTATTGGAATTAAATAAAAGATTGAGTTCCTTTATTTAATTCTTATGCAAATATGATCTTTTGAAGGGGTGTATTTGCATAATATTTATTTCTTTCCTTTTCCTCTTCCCTATATCACGTTTTTCTCCTAATTATATCCCGATGATTCCTCCGCTCTCTCCTTATTTCCTCCGAGCGGAAATTCTTCCCCATATGGATGCGATGATCACTCAACGACAAAATTTCACAAGGCTATAAAAAGGGATCTCAGGGAAGTCTGAAGAACACAAGAAAAAAGTGAGCAATCTCTATTCTCTCTCTCTCTCTCTCTCTCATAATTCTCTACAATATTTCTGATTCTAGTTTTAATTGTTGGGCAAACATCCATTGAGCAAGAGACCGAAGTTCGCAGTAAACTTTGGTGCCGGCCTTCTCGGGGGGTTCTTACCGCTAGGCGTGGTCGCATCGAATCGTCTCTGCGAAGGCGGCGACTATTGTTCTAGGACATTGATTACACGATTACCCCTTTCTCAGGCCTGCATTTCTAACCTTTTTTGGAATTCTTTTGTGATTATTTGCAGTGATTTTAAATAACAATCTAGAACAATAGTCGTTCTTTCTTAGCCCTACAGAAATATCAATCTAATAGTTGCAATTTATTTTTTCTATTTGTTTCTGTAGCATATGCCGCTATTTATAATCTTTGCTTGAACTTTGAGTTTTCATTTCACATCTGTTTATTAATTATTTTATAAAAAATATCTATAACACTGCTTTGGACTCTTGCTCATTGTTATGCCAAGCCTGTAATATTTGTTCTTTGCCTAAATCATTCCTTACATGCAAGGTCCTGCTAAAGGTTTCTCTGCTTGTAATCTTTGTTCAACATTGGTTTGATTTCATTTCATTGCTTTTACCCTTTCCTTCATGTGGCAGTAAGTCATTCTAACATTAATTAAATTTTTAACTGCAATTTCTTATTTGTCTATCTGGAGGTCAAATAAAAGGTTTATAAAGGCTTCAAGTTTTGTGTGCTTACTGTTCACAATTATCAGTTCTTATTTGGTTACAAGATTAGCCTAGCAAAGTCTTAATTAGATCTTTGATTGTATTTGTAGCTTTCTATCTCTAGTTTTTCCTTAATTGTAAAACTTTGTTTGTTTTGTGAACTTCAATCTCCGTGTCAATTTTTCCGTGCATAATTATCACCATAAGGCTTAACTTTGCATAATTTTGATTCAATATTAATTACAGTTTTACAAGTTCTTAAATAAACTTCATTCTTTCAAGAAATAGTATTATTCATTTGATATTAGAATTAATTCTGTCTAAAGAATCTTTATAGTTCACTGCATCTTATCTGACAGTTAGCATAGTTTGCTTGGTAACATATTCGGAACGAATTTTTATCCTTACTTGAGTTCTGTAAGTCTATGTTTCAAGACTCAGTGTTATTCATTTGAGTTTTATACTATCTGTAGGACAATTTGTTACTCATTATATCGTGTTTAATACCTTAGGCGTACTTAGCTTCTTTCTCTTTCATACGTATAACTGCAAGTTTTCTTTGGTTACCTGTTGGACATAGTCTTATAAGATTAAGCAGGGATCTCACAAACACATTTTCTTTACAGAACTCCCTTGAAAACCAAGATTAGCAATTTTTATTTCCAAGCTTTATGGCTAGTGTTGATTTGTCTAAGTCCGCCAAGCCTGAGAAGTTCATCGGTTTGAATTACAAACGGTGGGCTAATCATATGCGATATTGGCTTACAACTCTAGGGCTTATTTCTGCTATTGGCTCTGACCCTTCTATATCAACACCTACGCCCTCTTCATCATCACAAGTTGAACCTAACCCTTCACCTTCTACAACATCCACAACTTCCAAATCTCCTGAAGAAATAAACTTTCATTGTTACAACCGAATCCTTAGTGCTCTTTCAGACAAATTATATGACATTTATTATGAGTATAAAGATGCAAAAGAATTATGGGAAGCACTAGAGTCCGAATACGGTTTAGATGATGCCGGTATAGAACGTTTCTCCTCCTCCTCCTTCAATAAGTTTGTTATGGTAGATAGTAAACCCATCAATGATCAGCTCCATGATTTTTCAAGTCTACATCCGATACCTTCAGTCGAAAGGAAATACTTTCACTGAAGAATATAAGGTATCTAGTCTTGTTGATAAACTTCCTCCTTCTTGGTCTGATTTTGCTAAGGATTTCCGTCATCTACAAGGTGACTTGACCCTTGTGCATGCCCTCAAAGGTATTAGGATAGAGGACCAACACAGGCAAAACTCCAAGCTGAAAAATGAAATGAAAGCAAAAGTAAACATGGTGGAAGATAAGCCTAAGATCTTTAGAAACCCAAATCACAAACCCAAGGGCAAAAACTTCAAGAAGAAGAATAATTTTGATCGTCCTAACCAACATCCCAATCATTCTAAAAACCACAAACCTTTCAGCCAAAAGTCTGAGACTAAATTTTGCTATGACTGTGGGAGAACCAATCATCTTTCGACTCAGTGCTTCTACCGAAAGAAAGCTCCTATCAAGACTCCTGTAGGTGGAAATGGTGGAGAAGCAAGTCATAAGGTCAACATGGTAGAAAATAACTCAAACTCCTAAAGGTTAGCTTCCTCTTCTAATGTAGTAAATTTTACCACTTTTTCTAATGACTGGTGGTTGGATTCTGGAGCAAATATTCACATTTCTTCTGATCGCTCTTGGTTTTCAACTTATCAGGAATCAAGTGGAGGAAGTGTAATCCTAGCAGATGACTCGACTAGACAAGTAATGGGAAGCGGACGTGTGGATCTAAAGATGTCTTCCGGAAAGATTTTGACTCTCCACAATGTCATACATGTACCATTGCTTAGAAGAAATCTGATTAGTGAATCTGTTTTATTGAAAGTTGGATTTAGAATTGTCAAAGAGTCAAATAAGTTTGTAATTACCAAGAATAATATTTTCATTGGTAAAAGTTTTGTTTGTGATGGTCTTTTTAAGTTAAATGTAATAAGACCTTTTGATAATAAAAATTTTTCTTCCATAATTCTAAATCTTGAATCTTGTGACAAATGGCATGGAAGGTTAGGACACATAAACTACGAAACCATTAGAAAGATGACATCTTTGAACTTGATACCCAAAACCAGGATAGATCCACCTTCTAAGTGTGAGATTTGTGTTCAAGCTAAAGACATTAGAAAACCTTTCCCTTCTATTCATAGAAATTCTAGACCTCTAGAACTCATACATAGTGATGTTTGTGATTCAAACAGAGTTCTTACTAGGGGTGGAAGAATATACTTTGTAACCTTCATAGATGATCATTCAAAGTATTGTTATACTTATCTTCTCAAAACTAAAGATGAAGTTTTAGAAAAGTTTAAGATATATAAAGCAGAAGCTGAGAACCAAATTGAAAAGAAAATTAAAAGCCTAAGATCGGATCGTGGGGGGGGGGGAGTATACCTCAAATAACATGACCGAATATTGCCAAGAGCACGGCATTATTCATGAAGTCACTGCTCCCTACTCACCTCAATCCAATGGGGTTGCCGAAAGGAAGAATAGAACCCTCATGGATATGGTGAATCAGATGCTTCTCACCAAGAGCACACGAAAACCTCCGGGTGAAGCACTCTGTCTGGCTATATCCTTAATAGGGTACCTCACAAAATATCTGATGTCACTCCCTATGAACATTGGAAAGGTAGAACACCTAGAATAGATTATCTCAAGGTTTGGGGATGTCTAGCTAAGGTAGGAATACCTGAACCTAAGAAGAGAAAATTTGGTTCCAAAACTGTAAATGCTGTATTTATTGGATATGCATTAGATAGCAATGCAAACCGATTTTTAGTAATCAATTCAGATATTAGTGATATAATCAACAACACTTTCATTGAGGCTCGAGATGCAGTTTATTTTGAAGATATATTCCCTTTCAAGACTAGGACTCCTGGTGAGCTCTCTTTTAGCACACTTCCTTCTTCTAGCTTTGCCTCACCTTCTAGTACTCCGCAATCTATAGAGGTAGAACCCAGAAGAAGCAAGAGAGGAAGAATCGAAAAGAACTTCGGAGCAGAGTTCTTTATTTTTTTGGTTGAAGGTGATCCAAACACCTACCAAGAAGCTATGGATTCTTCTGAAGCTCCTTTCTGGAAAGAAGCCATAGATAGTGAAATTAAATCTATTATAGAAAATAATACTTGGATTTTGACTGACTTATCTCCAGGATGTAAACCAGTTGGTTGTAAATGGATCTTCAAGAAGAAATTAAGACCTGATGGAACAATTGAGAAATACAAAGCTAGGCTAGTAGCAAAAGGGTATACTCAAAGAAAGGGTATTGACTACTTTGATACATACTCCCCTGTAGCTAGGATTTCTACTATTAGAGTTCTTCTAGCCTTAGCTTCTATTCACAAGAATGATCATTCACCAAATGGATGTTAAGATCGCTTTCTTAAACGGTGATCTCGAAGAAGAGATTTATATGGACCAACCAGAAGGGTTCATAGCCAAAGGTCAAGAAAGGAAGGTCTGCAAATTGGTGAAATCACTATATGGGCTTAAACAAGCTCCTAAACAGTCGCACCAAAATTTTGACAAAATCATTGCAGAATATGGCTTTTCTATCAATGAGTTTGATAAATGTGTTTACTCGAAAGTTGTTCACAATGATTGTGTCATCTTGTGTTTGTATGTAGATGATATTCTCATCTTTGGGACCTGAATCGAAGTCATTCTTGAAGCTAAAGATCATTTGTCAAAGAACTTTGACATGAAAGATCTTGGAGAAGCTGATTTGATTCTTGGGATGAAAATCTCCTAAACTTCTAAAGGCATTTCTTTGAGTCTCTCCCATAGCATATAGAAAATGTTAGAGAAATTTGAATTTCATATGTGCAAACCTGAGTACACCTTATGCTTCCTCAATCACCTTGAACAAACATGATGGTGAACCTATATCCCAACATAGATATTCACAATTGATAGGCTCTCTTCTTTATGTGACAATCAATTTCTATATATTTAGTGAGGTCATGAAATACTGTATTAGAGGCTATATAGAGAGTGGCTTTGTTGTCACAAAAAAGAATCGTTGGTTGTGGATGAGAAACACCAATATCCAGAAGAAGATGTACCTCACAAGTTGTTTACGCCATGGTAGGTATTATACGTAGATGATCAGCTTGATGTGTTATTTTTTGACCGACGGGAGATAGGGCTCTCGCCTAAGAAAGTGCAAAAGCCAGTGATAGATCTTCGAGTGATTGGACTGTTGGAATTGAATAAAAGATTGAGTTCCTTTATTTAATTCTTATGCAAATATGATCTTTGGAAGGGGTGTATTTGCATAATATTTATTTCTTTCCTTTTCCTCTTCCCTATATCACGTTTTTCTCCTAATTATATCCCGATGATTTCTCCGCTCTCTCCTTATTTCCTCCGAGCGGAAATTCTTCCCCATATGGATGTGATGATCACTCAACGGCAAAATTTCACAAGGCTATAAAAAGGGATCTCAGGGAAGTCTGAAGAACACAAGAAAAAAGTGAGCAATCTCTATTCTCTCTCTCTCTCTCTCATAATTCTCTACAATATTTCTGATTCTAGTTTTAATTGTTGGGCAAACATCCATTGAGCAAGAGACCGAAGTTCGCAGTAAACTTTGGTGCTGGCCTTCTCGGGGGGTTCTTACCGCTAGGCGTGGTCGCATCGAATCATCTCTGTGAAGACGGCAACTATTATTCTAGGGCAGTGATCACACGATTACCCCTTTCTCGGGCCTGCATTTCTAACCTTTTTTGGAATTCTTTTGTGATTATTTGCAGTGATTTTAAATAACATGGACAACTGACCTAATCTAAATCACTAAAATCCCTTATTTGCAAAGAATTAGTGGAAGAGACCAAAATTCCTTTCTGGGTGACCCTTTAATGTAGCAAAGAACTCCTCATGCTACTGAGAAATTCTTGTCTACTCATGGAATAGGCAAGATGCCTACACTCCTCCAATAGGAGGGGGACATGTATCATTAGAGGGGAGAATGTGACAATAGGAAGGGGGCATGTGGCACTAGAGGGGAGAATGTGATATCACATTCTCCCCTCTAATGATACATGCCCCCCTCCTATTGGAGGGGTGTAGGCACACCTAAGAATCTCTCTCAAGATGCGGTTGTCAAGGTAACTGCATAAATTGACTAAGAATTTGTAGAGAATAGAGAACGTTTGGACAAGTGATCGTTAGATAAATGAGCCGGCCAATAAGTTTTCTATATGAAGAAGGATTGTGTAGGAGCTCTCCGGATGAATTATCTAATTTGCACTTTTGATCCATAGGATAGTCTTGTGGTTTACATCTTGTCATTCCTACATCTTGCAAGATCTCTATTGCATATTTTCATTGAAATAGAGAGATACCCTTTGAAGAGCGTGAAATTTCAATGCCAAGAAAATATTTAAATGATCCAAAATCTTTAATATGGAATTTTGATGCAAGAAATACTTTTAGCTGAGAAATTATAGTTTGATCATCGCCGGTAATAATTATATCATCCACATAGACAAATATGAATGTAGATCCCGAAGTGGTTTTATGAGTGAATAAAGAATAATCACGTGAGTCCAAGTTTCAGAGCCAACCCTGGTTGGAATCTTGCTGGCCACGAATTTAATGCGGATTTTTAAAAAATTGTTACAACTACATGAGTCCAAGTTTCAGCCCATTAAAAAATAAGGGTGTTCAACCTGCGGGGGCATATTAAAATATAAAACTATAATCCTCAAACTTTATCATAACTTTGGTGTTTTGATATGTTGGTTAGAGGGACTTTCACACATTGTCATTAGGTTCTCAATTCTTATAAGTTGTTTCAAAATTAGTTTCAAAGGAATAATAGCAAGATATAGAAATTAGGGATATAATAGCAATATTTCATGATTTGAAGGACTCTCTTTCGAAATGTTAAAGATTTAGGGTTATTGTCATGTTAGATCCACAAATTTTTGTCATGTTATATTTCTCATTTAAACCCCAAATTGATTAAGTTGTTTTAGATAACAGGCATATGTTTTAATTTATATCTCAAAAAGGCTGGTATATTAAGTTGTCTTAACAACAGCACATGTTAAAGTATGTTTGATAAAATGGTCAAAATGACTTATAAGCCACTTTTATGGCTTATAAGTCACTTTGAGATTTTTGACAAGTGGCTTATTTTGACTTATAAGTCAGCCAAAAGATAAGCAAGGTACCATAGCTTATTTTTTGATGGATTATAAGCCATGAGGTTTGACTGTAAAAGACAGTTATACTCCTTATGATTTCACAAAATTCAAAGTTCATTTAATAACTCAACATTAACCTCATATCTTTTTGATCATTTTTACAACAACGATAATCCATCTATTTGTCAAACACTCTACTATTAAAAATAAATTATAATCCACTAAATTTACCAAACACTCTAGAGTATAATCCATTTAGATTATAATTCGGTTGTGGCTTATAATCTACGTGGGTTATAATGTAAAGTTCTAGAACATGCTCTTAAAAGTTATTTTAGATAAGATTTCATTTTGAATAAATATGAAGGTTTGGGGTCTAACTAGAAATATGTTGATTTGAGGCTCCAACATAGATTTACAAAGATATGAGGTCCAATGTAAGGTAAAACCAAAAAATAGATGACGTATAATCATCCAACCGCAGAGTTCGGTTGTGCATGTGACCCAGCTCACCTTCTTCCTTTGTCACCACCACCGCCCTCTTGGTTCTTTAGACCGCAGGTCCACAACCAACAACATGCCAATAAAACGCAGCACTCCAATAAAACGGCAGAGCTTCCAATAAAACGCAGCACTCCATCTCAACCGTACATTTCTCATCAACAAGCACGATTTTCAAGGAAGACGTCGGTTCCAAAATGCACCAGCAGCAAAAAGCCAAGCGGATAATATTTTCTAGAATACAACCCCTCTTGTTCTATGAATTACGTGTTTCTCCTCGCCACGTCGGTTTTTAATATTTTAGATGTGCCCTTTAGAAAGTCGTCTTTACCGATGGTTACATATTAGAATTAATATAAAATTATAATCTCGATTCTCACCATAACTTCGGAGTTTTAGTGTAATGGTTAGAGGGACTAAATTTAAGATGGTATCAGAACAACCTAAGTTCAAATCCCACCGGCCACGAATTTAAAGCGGATTTTCTGAAAATTAACAACATCATGAGTTCAGGCTTCTACCATTAAAAGGCCATCCGAAAATTAACATCGTTGTTGGCCGCTTCTACCATTGCTACCACACTGCGGGTATTTAATCAAATAAAACTACAATCCTCAATCCTTTTGATCTAATAGTTAGAGGGGCTAAATTTAAGATAAAGAAGAGAGAAAAAATTATGCAAACTAGGAGCAATTCAAAAAACGAGACAAGGAGTGGAAACAAGTTAAGATATGTAATTCATTAAAATATAAGGGACGAGCATGCTAAAATATCTAAATTCTAAGACATAAGCAAAACAAATAACGCCATAATTTCCGTCTCGATTTATACAAAAATAAAACCCCTGCTCCTTCAACAACACGAGCTAAGCTAGCAGAAATCCCCAACGAATAAAAGCATGGTATTATTCCTAACTCTCAAACCCTAAATTCTAAATTCCCCTACTAATCATCTCCTTGTACCTAATAATGGAGTCCAGTCTCTGAAGCTTCAGCTGCTGCTTAAACCTGTTAATGAAATCATCAGCCCTAGCATCGACCTCCTCCGCCTCCTCCACCGCCGCCACCCTCTCCCTCATCGTCGCCGGCTTCCTTTTCTCCGCCGCCTCAAACTCAAAGTGATTGAACGCCGACTTCAAAGTCGCCGACTTTTTCAACTTCTTCGCTAATTTTGCCGGCATTTCTCCTGCCACCGGTTTCGTATCCGATTGGCTTCGTGTTATATTGCGGTTCTCATCGGGTTCGGGTTCGGGTTCGGGTTCGGGCTGAGGTTTTGATTCGGGCTCGGGTATTTCGACGGTTTGGGGTTCGGTTGGGCGGTGAGAGGAGTAGAGGTTGAAGGATTTGAGGCGTTCGAAGACGAGGGAAGGGGAGCGGGAGAGCTTGGAAGTGGGCCCGGCTTCGTTGCGGGGCCCACTGAAGGAGGTGAAAGCAATGGTGCCGATGACGAGGTTGAGGAGGAGGAAGAGGACGGCGGGAGTTAGATAGCTGAGGATGACGTCGAGCATTTTCTTTGTTTTTTTCCTTCTTTTTCCCCCTTTTTCTTTTTCCTCCCTTCTTCCTGTTCTTGTTTGTGGTTTGGAGAGAGAGAGAGTGGGAGGAGAGTGATGAGAAGGGGAGGGAGCGTTTATAATGGGGATCTCGAGGAGAGGGAGAAGGGGCACGTGGGGCACGTGGGAGGTGAGGACAAGATCTGGGTGTGAACATTAATGACCGAGTCGATTGACTAAGGGGCTGTTTGGTTGGTCAATTTTATAGATTAAGATTAGGATTTAGCTCTGACAGGGGTAGAATCGTAAATAACGAAATCTAACTAAATCCTAATACAGTGTTTGGATCACCAAAATTTATAGATTTGGTTATCTATAGTGGGGCTTTTGGAGGTGTATTTTCTGGATTTCGAAATCGGAGATATTAACTCGGATTTGGGTTTCAACTTTATAGATTTGGAATCCATAAAATAAATTCCTAATCCTAATCCTATTCCTTTTTTTTTTTTTAACCAAACAGCCCCTAAAGTTTGTATATATTGACAGTTCTAATGTTTTTGTTAATGGGAGGTTAATTAGTGTTGTTTGCTAGTGTACTTATCTGCATCAGGAGTGTTTTGTCGCTGGAAGTACCCTAATAATTCCCTAATGCAACGAACCGAGGTACGTGTATAGTTCATCTCTGGAGTTGGACGCTGCTTCAATTACATTATAAATAAAAAACACTTGCTTAGCTAGCGTCACTGCAACATAAAAAAGTTATCGTAGCGGCGGTCAGATTGAAAAGTAATCTGATATATAATCATGTGAGGTTGTAATTAAATGCATTTATTGTTTCAGCTTCACCTAGTTAATGACACTCTTTAATTACTATAGATAAAACAAGGCTAAATTCCGAAAAGTACCATTAGCATTTGACGATTATTAGAATACCCTCAATAGCTTTTAAAACATTGAAAAACACCCTTTAATTTAGGGGTTATCAGTAATTCTCCTTTAACTTTAATATTTTATTAAAAGAATCCTAACAGTGGTAGCCACAACTTTCACATCGGTAAATAAAATTATGCGGGGGATATTTTATTAGTGGAAGTTGTTGTTTATATTTTTAGGAGGCTTTCTAAAAAAATCTTAAAGTTCAAGGTGTTTTTCTGATAACCCCTAAATTTATGGGTGATTTTCTATTTTTTCCGAAAGTTACAGGTTTTTTGTTAAATTTATTCTTAGAACAACATGTAATGAATATATACTGTTTTTCAACTACACTAGCATATTGGCACCTGCGATGCACGTGCAAAAATATTCAGTTATATGATTAGTCTTACATTTTCATTTTATAGTTTGATGATGAATTAATTTATGCAATTTTACTATGGAGCTCTACATAGAAAATGTATCTCAAACTATTGTTTATCAATTAAATCTATCATTAACACAATTTTACTAAGTAGTTTCCTAATTGAGGATAATATAATTGGAGTAAGTGATTAAAAAAATAAAAATGGGGATATTACAATTTAATCATGTGTGCATTATCATTTCATGATTTAGAATGTTCTATAAATTAAAAAAAGAAAAGAAAGAAAATAAATGTTTCTCTTGAAAAATTACAATCTTAATTATTGGAGTCCCAATCCTATTCTCACATCATGATTTAGAATCTTCTAGAAATAAGAATGAAAAGAATGGAAAGGAAAAAAAATCTCTCTTGCTACCATTTTACCCTACAAATTATAATAGGAAGGAGGAAAATGTTCACCATTCATCCAACTTTTGCTACCCCCATTATGTTCATTGTATAATAGTATAGATATTCACAATGATAGTTGTTGATAGTGATGCCGAATTAAGTACAATGGTGTCCGATGAAAGCTCACTTGTCAGTACCAATTTTCCAATGGAATCCAAAGTCAAATCAGACCAGATCTTGCTTGGGTCCAGGTCGGGCTAATTCTGGTTACTCGGTAGACCCAGATTCGGACTCGGGAACATCACGGACAACACTTTCGTAGAAAAATTAGACTCCATTGAATGTGTCCTGGTCCCAGTCCAGCTACTGCTTTATCCCCCCGGAAACTGCTTTAAAAATTGTGTGATCCGTCAAAACCGCTTTAAAAATTGTGTGATTATACAGAAATCATCTTTTAATTTTAATTTATACATAAATTATATTTAAAGTGAGTTTTTATTGCAACTAGCCACATCCAAGTCAAATTTTCACTAAAAATAAAAAATAAGTTTTAAAAAATTCAAGTTCAAAATATGGGAGTTATATCCTAATAAGATCTAAACATTAAAAAATAAGTCGTATGTTTTGAATGTGAGTTTTTAAGGGTAATTTTGGATGTAGTGAAAATTTTGACCGAAACATGCTTGATTGCAATAAAAACCCACTTTAAAGATGATTTATGTATAAATTAATATTGAATGGTGGTTTTCGTATAATCACCCTATTTTTAAGGTGATTTCTTGGAAAAACAAAACCATTTTTATTGTGTTCGCCAATTTAAGGGCGAAAATTTTAAGGATACATATCATCAGACATTTACATCTACAATAAGATTCCATGAAAAACCTGATTCAAGTATGTAAAATGTTCGTTTCACTCCATTGAAACTCTAAGGTTGTGGTGACAACTGAGGGTTACAATTTTATACTCTAACATATCATTACTAAACTAGAATAAATTCAACATGTAATTCGTTTACACTTTACATGCATCTCGATCTACTAGATTAAGTTTGTGCATGAGCAACCTTTAAGATACAGTTATATCCATTCATAAACAAGTATGTTTTGGATCTGAGATGCAAGTCTAAAGGGGATGAATAGGATTGCCAACTATTTTTGATATCATAGATAAAATGTAGCGGAAATAAAATAATAATGATACAGTAAGCAATAATTAAATCACAGATAAGCATAACCATAACACACAAGATTTTTATAGTAGTTCGGATAAATAATCCTATATCCACTCTTCCTTCTCGCAAATGGGCTTCCTCATTACGATCGAGTTCTCTTGAATCACTAACCCGATTTAGTAAGCATATAAGACCGCACACTAATTTATCTCAAAAACTAAACGCCTAACCTAAACTCCTCAGAATGCGTAACTCTATCCTAGCTAGTTCCTAAACCCTTAATTAACTCAACTTGAGTGCATCGTAAAAAGAAGAGATTTAAAATACACAAAAGCTATCATTTACAAGCAATTAAAAAGATCTTACAGCCCATTTTGATCAAGATCAATGATACAAACTCCAATATGATATAAGTTAAGATCTAAATGTTTGATGTAGACTATGTGATCCTAGGGTAGCTCTTCTCACTGCTGATTGATTAGATGATGACGAACATGGCGAATGAGCGATCGATGAGGCTCCGGGAAATTGAGAAGCTTCTCCTTTGATGCTCTCTCTCTCTCTCTCTCTCTCTCTCTCTCTCTCTAACTTCGAACAGGAAAGAGTCTTAGAAAACGTAGGAGAGGATGGAGAGGTATTCAAGAAACGGCTATGATTGAATCTGAATTTTGGAATCAGCCGAACAACCATTTATGGTCGACCTTGATCATCAATGGTGAAGTGATGATCATCGATGATTTTAACCTTTCTAGACATTTGAATCATTGGTAGTCGAGATGATCATCGATGGTCCATATGGGATCATCAAGGGTCAATTATTGATCATCAATGGTAAGTGTCCTAAAATCAGCTATTGAGTTGATTTTCGACACTGATCGCCTCGTTCTCATTCCATTCCTGTATACGCCTGTATTAGATCATCTCAAATACAAAATAGACTCAAATGAATGTTTGTTAATACTCAACAAAAGATATCAAATGTACAACATCCTAATAGTATTATACAAATATGAATTTCAGTTTGGATTGAATCCAAGTTCGTGTGCAGGTTGTACGCACTAATCATAATTCTAGTTATATGCATATTGCCTCCATCTAATTTTGAAATTTCTACAATGAAATTATCTATTTTTTTCCAGTTGAAAAATATTCTTCATGATAAATGAACTGAAATTGATTGGAGGAAATGGTTACATCATGGTCCTGAAATAAAAATAAATAATTTAAGATAGAGAAAAAAAAACAAAAAAGCTCAATGTCCTCGAGGCATCTTCTGATCTCATTGAATGCGAAAGGCTTTGGTCAAATCCTATTTACTATATGGTTTTTTAAATATTAGTCTCTTAAATATGGGCTATTTTAATATTAGACCCTCAAATCTTCATATTTTGATATTAGTCCTTCAAATTGCATTAAGTTATTAATATTAATCCATCTGTTAGATTTTCTGTTAAAAAACTAAACCATAATTGACTTAAGCCTAACCATGGATGGCAGTAGACCAAAATACCCCCAGTTTTTATTATTTGCCCGATTGGTGGAGGAATTAGAACAAGAGGTGTCAGAATTGCAGCAAGCTCTTAAAAACAAACAAGAACAAGAGCACGCCATGCTTCAGATTTGTGTTTCGTCTCTTAAACTTGCTTATGTTTATTGTTCTTTTTTATTTGTTATGATAATCTGTACAAGAATATATATCAATAAAGTTCTTTGTACTACTATTAGGTTTTGATGTGGGTGGAATAAGAACAGAAAGTAACTGAAAATGCTCGCATATATGTTGAACAAGAAGCTGCGGCCTAGAAATATTTTGCTCATGTTTTCCAGGTTCTTTCTCGCCTTCGATGATGTACACCATCATTTGCTTCTATACATTGTACACTAATGGCGACTCCAGAATTTTTGCAAAGTGGTGTCACCAATTAATTAATATTTAAATTTTTAATAATTAATTATTTTTTTGGTATGGCAAGATTCCATTATGGTGAACTAACGGCTGGAAATCTAACAATTAACCAAAATGAACTCACCCGAACGATTTGTAAATCGAATTGAGCATAGATGTGAACTATCCAAAGTTCGAAATACGTAGCAGAACAATCAAGCTATAAAGAAAGACAGGAAAATGACGTAACAATATGTTGTTATTTTTGTATAATTTTTCTGGTGATTTTAACCGCCAGAGTAGTCTCGTTACACTGCTAGGGTCCACCGGAGGAGAAAAGGCTAGTTGAAGTTAGGTCTTGAGGCTCATTTGAGGATAAGGATGCATTAAGATTTGCTACATTTACTGTTATGTGTTTGAATAGCAAAGCAGTTTTTTACTAAGATGAGGTGAGGTTGGAATTGAGTGGGGGTGGTGTGGCTTTTTAAGTGGGGTCACCAATTAAGTTTTTTTAGTGGGGTGAAAATTTCATATTGGTGGACTTTTAAGCAGGCAGGGTCCTTGTTCTCTTTGAACAAAGTGGGGTCATGTGACCCCACTTTGTGACCCCACTTTGTTCAAAGTGGATCCGCCCCTGTTGTACACACTAGATTAGCCTTGAATGCAATGTTTTCCAAGTTTTGCTCATGCTGTTTGGGGTTTCATTGATACATCACCGTTTTTTTTTTTTTGGGGGGGTTGTTTTAAATGGGTTTAGAATGGTGAGGGATGTAGCTGTCCAATAAATGCAATAGTTAGAGAAAACAGAATATTCTTCTCAAGATTAAACATCCGTTACCTACAAGGACTAATATTAACAACTTAGTGCAATTTGAGGGGCTAATAGCAAAATATGAATATTTGAGGGACTAATACAAAATAGCTCAGACTTAATGAACTAATATCTAAAAAAAACCCTTTACTATAACATAAACAAACAAGAAAACAAATTAATTAGTACATTATTAAATGATTAACAATCGTATTAACTAACAACCGCTGACAGCATCGGAGAGCCAATCAAGAATTTAATTTATTGACTTCTCAAGTCAATGCATAGTTTCAAGTCTCCTTTTGTAGGTCCCAAGTGATTGCGTCCCCATCACGGTCTAAGCGTGTTTGAGCTGTAAAATTCATGAACTCAACTTTGGTCCCTTATCTTTGTCTCCTTAGTCATTTTTTAATATAGTTCTAGCAAATAATGCAAGTAGGTGGAAAATGGGAAAAATTAATGTGAACAAAGAGAATGCATTAGGGATGGTGCTCTTCATGGTGCATTGACTCGTATTTAAATGTCCTAGATCATCCACATAACATATTTTAGAGAATATAGATCTTGTCTTAGGGTTTGTTTGGCAATCTTCTCAAAACTAAGTTAGGATCAGTCATTGCCCAGTTTTGATAAAACCGGTTCTTTTGGGGGCGGGATCAAAAATGAAACTGTTTAAGTGGCTATTTTTGTCCTAGGTAAAACTAGATCAATTCTGGCCCAGTTTTTTCCAATCAAGTTTCAACTCAAAATGGAGTCAGATTCAAACCTGACACTATTTTTGAAGGTTGCCAAACAGGCTAGTAGATTCATACTAGATAGTTGCTTGCATTGAAAGGTCTAGGTACTAACTTCTATTTTGTTGTGTTGATGTTGTATAGAGTAATTGGGTTGGGTATGCACCAATAAGACCTATAGTTTAGAAGATTGAAATTACATGCATAGGGGAGGTTGAAGGTTGCTTTCAAGGTTGCTCATGAAATTTATCAAGAGTACTTGGAAATAGCCAAGAAAGAATCCTATATAAAAGGTATTATTGCTGGTTAAAAGTTGTAACAAAGAACAGAAGAGATGCATACTGACAACTAGAGAGAGGTATGAAGTGAGCAGCCTAATTATCAAGACTAATGGCAAGTCCTATGATATGATTCTCGAGCCTACATTGCTCAGAGTATCGAGATAGAGTGATTTATGATTTCAAAAGTTTGCACACGAGAGGGATTTGAGTCAAAGTAGGAGTCTATTAGGATTAACTTTTATTAGGAAAGTTTGAGTCCATTAGAAATTATTTTTATTAGGAAAGTTTAATTAGGAAGTTTTCATTGTATTAGGAATTAAAGTAGAGGGGCTAATAGCAAAATATGAATATTTGAGGGACTAATACAAAATAGCTCAGACTTAATGAACTAATATCTAAAAAACCCTTTACTATAACATAAACAAACAAGAAAACAAATTAATTAGTACATTATTAAATGATTAACAATCGTATTAACTAACAACCGCTGACAGCGTCGGAGAGCCAATCAAGAATTTAATTTATTGACTTCTCAAGTCAATGCATAGTTTCAAGTCTCCTTTTGTAGGTCCCAGTGATTGCGTCCCCATCACGGTCTAAGCGTGTTTGAGCTGTAAAATTCATGAACTCAACTTTGGTCCCTTATCTTTGTCTCCTTAGTCATTTTTTAATATAGTTCTGGCAAATAATGCAAGTAGGTGGAAAATGGGAAAAATTAATGTGAACAAAGAGAATGCATTAGGGATGGTGCTCTTCATGGTGCATTGACTCGTATTTAAATGTCCTAGATCATCCACATAACATATTTTAGAGAATATAGATCTTGTCTTAGGGTTTGTTTGGCAATCTTCTCAAAACTAAGTTAGATCACCATCGCCAGCTTTGATAAAACCGGTTCTTTTGGGGCGGGATCAAAATGAAACTGTTTAAGTGGCTATTTTGTCCTAGGTAAAACTAGATCAATTCGTAGGTTTTTCCAATCAAGTTTCAACTCAAAATGGAGTCAGATTCAAACCTGACACTATTTTTGAAGGTTGCCAAACAGGCTAGTAGATTCATACTAGATAGTTGCTTGCATTGAAAGGTCTAGGTACTAACTTCTATTTTGTTGTGTTGATGTTGTATAGAGTAATTGGGTTGGGTATGCACCAATAAGACCTATAGTTTAGAAGATTGAAATTACATGCATAGGGGAGGTTGAAGGTTGCTTTCAAGGTTGCTCATGAAATTTATCAAGAGTACTTGGAAATAGCCAAGAAAGAAGCCTATATAAAAGGTATTATTGCTGGTTAAAAGTTGTAACAAAGAACAGAAGAGATGCATACTGACAACTAGAGAGAGGTATAAAGTGAGCAGCCTAATTATCAAGACCAATGGCAAGTCCTATGATATGATTCTCGAGCCTACATTGCTCAGGAGTATCAGAGATAGAGTGATTTATGATTTCAAAAGTTTGCACACGAGAGGGATTTGAGTCAAAGTAGGAGTCTATTAGGATTAACTTTTTATTAGGAAAGTTTGAGTCCATTAGAAATTATTTTTATTAGGAAAGTTTAATTAGGAAGTTTTCATTGTATTAGGAATTAAAGTAGAGGGGCTAAGTTGCAAAATTGCAACTTCTGAGGCTATATATATGGCCGGCCCTAGCTAGGTTTTTTTTAAATCTTTTGTTTTTGGTGAAAATTATTGTAGAAGATATTGATCTTGAAGCTATTGAATTTCATTGGATTTCTGGGATTTAGTCCTGGATTTCTTGGGCTATTAGGTCTCTTTGTCAACGATCTGATAGAGGTTTTACATGCTTTGTCGACGGGTATGAAATCAAATTAGGGTTCTTATCATCCTATCCTTGGTTGATGAGCAAATGTCAGCCGATCAAAATGAAACTTCAAAGTGATGCTCTTTAGGTGCTAGTGCTAATATCCAACAATGGTCGTCAATAGGGGTCCTCTATAGTCCTTTGTTGTACATCCTAATCCGGTGTGCATTGAGTGTGATGTAAAGACATGATATCTCCTTAATGAGTGAGAGATCCTCATGGATCTCTCAAGTGATCGGTGCTTTTGGATTTCTTGAGTGGTGCAAGATGTGCGAGGGTTTTCAAGATTCGTTGCGCAGAACATATGTCAGCGCTATTAATTGTGTAGATAGTGAATTCCTTTAGCAAGAGACCATGGACATATGTGCATTTAGCCAAACCACATAAAAGATCTTTGTCTTAAATTGTGGCTTGCATTTCTTATTGTTTGCTGCTCGTTTGTATGCTTTATAATTCCCAAATAATAAGAGAAGGTGAGCATCAAGAATTATTTTCTTCTGTCGTCCATCTTATTCACTAAGTCTCCTTTTGTATTAGAGATTATTGCTAATAGTACCACAAAAAAATATAGGACAAGCATGTTCAGTTATGTAGACAACAATCTTTTTAAATGCAAATTGATTAATGGTGATAACAACTTATAAAGCGAAAAAAAAAGAGGATAGGATAGCTCTGACCAAGGGCAGACATTTCTCAAGCTTTTTGATGGATATTACAGCTTCCAGAATATACTACAATCAAATGACAATTCCAGCGGTATTTTGTTTTCACCTTTAGCCACTCTAAGGTATATCTATTTAACAATAATCTTCAATGCAAATTAAGTAATCGTGATAGAAACTTATGAACCACCTCTTATTACTATTGTTTTTGTGATTGAACAACAATATCCTCATTTTCTATTCTCAACGCGCCCTCATCCCTTTCACCCAAAATTAAAAAGGAAATTAAAATTGGGGTAAATTTCACGAAACCCCTCAGACCTATAAAATGTTGCAGAGCTAAAAATTTGAGAAGGCTACCGAATATTTTGAAGTGTTTCACTGAACTCCTGAAGTTTCAAAGTACAGGGGACTTGTTGAGACATCATGTGCAAGTGATAAAGTTCCCTTACAATACAAGGGATACATGTTCAATTAACCTTTAAAATTATAAAGTCGAACATCAGTGCAAGTGGCAAGTAATATAAGAGTAAATTTTTTTTTTCTAATTAGAAGTTTAATTCTCAACCCTAAGTTCAGAGTATAGATCCATGCTCGAGTGTCAGCTGATGGCTTCAAATACGTACGGTTGAGTAGATTTAGTTTTTAGAGACAACTTTAGCCATGACATAAAGTACAAAAATACATGCGTAGTACAAAAAAATAATTCTTTCTAGTATCAATTATAATAACTTTTTCGCTTATCATTAATTAATAATCACTAAAACTAAGTAATTGCCCTTCCATTAAGAATAGTGACCACAGAGAAAGAGTCATCGAATTGTTAAGGCGCATGTATTTTTGGACACTGTACCGGCTGTACGAATAAAGTACAACAAATGGAATAAAAAATTAAGTCATATTCATGCTATTTCTAGTATCTTTCATATCAATCACGTTAAGTAATTGCCTTCTAATCATGTATTTATGATAATTACAGAGAAAGGGTTAAGAGTCATAGGATACGTTATTGTTGATGTTACTGTAGACATATAATAGTACTTAAATAAAAGACGACATTATTGAGAAACTTTTGCATAGTAATAATGCCTTATGAAAGGCATGGACAGCATCTTTTTTAGCAAGTAAGCCTCTCCATCTTTATTTTTTTTAATCCATTTCTCATTTTTTTCCTTTTTTCCCCTCTTTTTAGATAAAGGCCGTAGCCCATTCGCTTTGATGAATCACGCTATCATTAGCGGTCTAAGCGGATTGGTAAATCTAGAGTTGATGAGATTTAAATAGAGACATTCTAAATGACGCTAGGGACTATTTTTAACCAAAACACTATAGCTACTAGGTATTGCCCCAATTCCTATTTTAAACTCATCGCTCTTTATTATCCTATCTGATGTGGGACTATACTCATATATTAATAACCTCAACACTAGCACTTATAAAGCATACTTATTAATAAAAATTATATTACGAAATTAAACCAGATTTTTTATTAAATTGATAAATATATATGACGTGAAATCAGCTAAGGCTGATTATATGTAGGCCCGCATCTCAAGTGGGCCTTCTCTTTATTTTTGACGGATCAAACTTTAGGCCAGCCCAGAGAAAGAGGGTTCATTTAATAACCAACTAAATCCACATTTAAAGTAATTTTTGTCAACACGTACAGTTTCTTCAAATGTTAAAATACATTGGTATTTTACTTGATTAATACGGACAACGAAACTTTTATCAAAGAGTTCATTTATTTAATTGAAAAAATGCATAGTTACGTTAGTATTTATAAAAATATATTAGCATATACCTGAAATAAGAAAAATATATCAACTAAGCTTATGCCTGTATTTATATGTATTGCCTAACATATGTCAAATAAGTAAGCAAATAAATTGAATATATAAGTTATTATTAGATTGTGTTTTTCTTATAGCAGTACATTAAATGTTCAATATTTCAAAATTATTCTCACAAACTAGTTAAATGGCTAGTAGGTCCTCCAACTCTTTATCTTGCTGCTCCTCTTCTTGATTGGAGAGATTAAATTTGAAAATTTATAAGAAATGGAGGATCTAATGAAAATTTCAATCACTTGAGTGACTAACTCAAAACATATAAGAATTGGGAGACCTAATAGTAATTTGAATGATTTAAGGATAGATTTCAAAATATTAAAGACTTAAATAACTAATATCGAAGAAAATCCTATTTAGATTAGTTAATTGGTATCCAATTATTTGAGAATTATTCTATAACTTCGCCATCCGTTTTCTAAGTAAACTATTGTTTTCAAACAAGCATACAATTTGGTAGCCCACATTTTGCTTCACATAGACAAAATAAATACCCACAGCTAGCAATTGTAACAATAATAATAATAATATACTGGATACAGCTGTTGAAGTGTCGCTTGAATACTACAGCCAAAAATAACAGGTTTATGGAAGCGTGACCTGTTGCTTTCCACCGAAAAACGCTGTTTAAATATTTTTAATTCTTGAGATTTTCTTATTTACTAAATACAAATTATTTGCAATTTCTTATTTGTATGATGACTGCGTCTTGCCGCCAGTATATAAAGATGTCAGCAGCTATGTTAGTTGCTAATTACCTACCAGAGTTTTATAATTCTGAAAAGGTCAGAAGAAACGAATGTGCAACATGCTATCACATCTATTTTTGTGTTTTTTAAATCATGTGGGTTTGTATAGCTTTTTCATTGTCAACCATTATTGTTTCATAGAATCAATTGATTTTGTATTTAGATAGTTAGTAGTTGTGATCAAAGTATTACTGATCTTTCAACTATTTTTTGGCAGTGGACGGGGCCTAAATTGTCATTTGCTTTTGTGTTTATATACTTAGGGGGTGTTTGGTTCACAAGTTTTAGGAAAAGTTTTTGAGAAATGGCAGTTTCGTAAATAAAAGTTTTCCTATAATTGAGTTTTCATGTGTTTGGTTCACTCTAGATTTATGGAAAATATTTCTTAAAAGTCTGAGAATAATGGAAAACAACTTCCTAGCATTTTGAGAGGAAATCTCATGGAAAACTGACTATACTATTAAAAAAGTAATAAACCCGTACTTTTTTACTTGTTTTGAACCAAACAACTTCCTAGAAAAGGAAAACTTGACATTTCTATAAAGTACCAAGGCCCATTTTCTTGTTTTGAACCAAACAAAAGAAAAGAAAAATTTGTACTTTTTTACTTCTCAAAACTTTATTTGGGTGGAAAACATTTCCTATAATTTCAAGAAAATGAACCAAACACCCCCTTAGAACATGTGCCAAGAATGCTGTTGGGTAAATTTTACAAAATCCCCCTAAGTTTGGCATAACACCCCTAGCTTTTAAAATGTCGCGTGAGCGTGAACTGCAATTTTCATTGGCAAAAAAAAACTGTTTGCCTTGAGTTTGGGTTTCCTAGAAAATCCTCTTTAACTTTAACATCCTAAAAGAGTGAACTATAATTTTCACTAGCAAATATATTTTCCTATACAATTTATCCACTCATGTAAAACTTGCAGTTACCACATTTATGAGGTAAGGGTCTTTTGAATTTTTGAAAGTTGAAGGGGTTATCTGAGAACCTTAAAAAAGTTTCTTTTGATTCTTTTACCCACAAAAGGTGTATTTGCTAAGGAAACAAAACCTGCAATCTTCTGAATCTATGCGCAATTACTAATCCTATTATCTTTCATTATACAGTGGTCTTATCATGAATAAATTTCTAGAATAGCATTTACTTTGATTGAAGTTTATGAAACCCAAATTAAGCCTCTGAATTTGTGGCCAATAACAAAATAACTATACAATTCAAGTTAGATCATTAGTAATGTCAGATGGGACCTTCTCTTGTTCATTACTTCAATTATAATCCAAGAGAGAAAGCATGGCTTCACTTACCAATTGTATTACCACTATTTTTATTTATCTAACATCTCATGGTCACATTAAAGAACAAAGTTTTACACACAAAAAGTTCCTAGACCATCATTAAGCATATTATAATTACTTTTCTTGTTCCCTTTTAATTTCCACATTTTAAATCCTTTTACAAGTCATCCTCAAAAGTCTCTTTCTCAGTGATTAATATAAGAAGAAGAAGACTTGAGATAAGTAGGCAATGGCTTTTAGAATTAGGGAGTAGGTGGAAACAACTAGTTGCTCTCCTCTCAATGCTCAATCATTTTCCCCATTCTAATAATTAAAATATTTAAAACTCCCTATAATCATTGATAGTATACATGTCACTTGCAGGAATGGGATATCCTATATCTAGTATATGTGACATCTTATCTATTGATTAGGCTGCAGGGTTAAGTACACCAAATTAAACATTGATGTCTAAACTTCCCAACATATAAATTTTTATTTTGTTTTTGTTGTATTTGGTAAGGGGCAAAGGAGAGAGAGAATATACATTCACTGGGAACAGATTTTATGAAAATGTTTGCATAAGAATAAAGTGTTTTCGAGTCATTAATTCACTGGGGACAATTGGGGTATAATTTGGAATATTTTTAAGGAATATTTTGGAAAATTTTAATTGTCCACTTTGTGATACAAAATGTCCAAATTGAATAAAGAGCTGCTAAGATTTTTACGAGAAGGATTCCATTGTCTATAAATGAGAATGACAAATCTGAATTTTTTTTTCAATGACATTTTAATTATTTCCAAATTACATACGGGAAGGTTTGATAAGAAAAGTTCGAAGTTCTGGAGGGTTTTATGAGACACCCTAGAGTTCAGAGGGATTATGTAAGAATATAAGATGAATAAAATAGAACGATTATGGAACTCCTCAAGTTTGGGGAGCCTTGTGAAATTAACCCTTAATTATATGACAAAAATAGTTAGGTCAAAGTTTTGGAATATTATTTAGCAAACAGTAAGTTATTATTTTAAACCCAATATTTCCAAGTTAACATTTCATTTGATGCCAAAATTTTGGAATATTATGAAGGAATATATATAAGAGATACAAATGGATATGAGACATCAGAGAAGGAGATTTTATTAGGTACCAGTCTCACTAAACGAGTCAGCCCACAAAACGGACATAACGAACTTTTGGACATCTAATATCCAAAATCCAAGTAAGGCCTCAAAATCTATCCTTTTTTTTGGACAAACCGACACCGAAACATAAGTACCGGAAACAGTAAACTTAAAAACTTTTTATCCGTTCCGTTCGCAACTCCGTAACTTCCCAGCACCAGCGATTCCCGCGTTGCACAATATTATGCAATTACCCCCCTCAAAATCCCAAAACCTTTCCCATATAAAACCAAAGATTAGGTGCAGTGCTCCCATCTCTGCAAGGTAATCAGTCTCTCTCTCCTCTCTTTCTCTCTCTCTCTTTCTCCCCCCTCTATACAAACCCTAACCCTAACGCTAATTCAAGAAACCCACTTCTCGATCCAGATCTCAATCTCAATCTCGGTCCTGTGCCAATGGCGGAGCGAATCTACCCCTCGGCGAAGCCAAACCCTCACCCGCCCTCCGCCGCCGCTGCCAACAGTGGCGCCGCCCCAGTGTTTCCCGCCACCAAGGCCCAGACCTACGGCCGGCCTGTCTACCGCCCTCAACCGCCGCCGAAGCGCCGCCGATCTCGACGGGGCTGCTGCTGCTCCTGCTGCCTCTGGATCACTCTCATCATCCTCGGCCTCGCGTTCCTCGTCGCCATCGCCGGCGGCGTCTTCTACATCCTCTACCGCCCTCAGAGGCCGAGCTTCACCGTCTCCTCGCTCCGCCTCTCGCAGTTCAACTTCACCAAGTCCGGATCTCTGAACTCGCGGCTAGATCTCTCTGTTACCGCTCGAAATCCTAACAAGAAGGTCGAGTTCGTCTACGATCCGGTGACGATCGCCGTTTCTTCCAACGGCGTCGACATCGGCGACGGAACTTTCCCGGCGTTCGTTCACGAGGCGAAGAACACTTCGATCTTGAAGACGGTGGTGACGAGCAAAGGACAGAGCGTCGATTCGACGGCGCTCGCGGATCTGAAGAAGAAGAGCAGCTTACCTTTGGAGATCGATCTTGAAACTAGAGCTGGAGTCAAGTTTGGATCGTTTAAGACGAAGAAGATTGGGATCAAGGTGAGTTGCGATGGATTCAGCGTCGCCGTTCCCAAGAAAAAGACGGGTACTCCGGCGACCCCCGATGTGAGCTGCAAAGTGAAGCTAAGGATCAAGATTTGGAAATGGACATTCTAGATCCATCCAATTCGATTCGAATTTACTGTAAATTTACAGATCTGGTGAGGTTTGAATTTGATAGTAGTTTTTGAACTGAATTATTATTGTGTAATTTTTTCCCTTTTTAAACTTGTACTTGAATCTGAGTGCTATATATTTTTTTGTGTTATTTTACATATTATTGTATTTTTTTTTTGTTGTGAATCAATGACTTGAGATTGAAGCAGAGTAAGTCTGAGGTTTTTTTTGATGGTGTCGGTGAGGGGTCAACTTGCAAATAATAACCGTTGGGTTTGGCTGAGCTAATGGGTCAATTATGCGATTAGTTTATTTGTGGAGGATGATCTTGGTTAAAAATATCATTAAAGATTGAGGGTAAAGACAGCTGTGGGTACGGATCCACACGGTTTTGTTTGCCTTAAAGTGCGTGCACGAGGGTGATTGTTCTGCAGCAGTGCAGTGGCAGGGGTTCCTACAAGGAAACTCATGAATGCTTTAAATTGTTTCTTGCTGTACATTGTTGTTGTGTACAATTAAGAAGCTTCTCCCGATTTGATTGTTCGGCATTGAGAGCCCAGGGAATGGAATGCAAATATTATCATAACACTATTTTATATCATCGGAGTTAAAATCATCAAATTGTCCCGGTTTCTCCTCGCTTAGAATGTACCCCAGTATATATGTAGATGTTCCTATAAAAGGACACTAATTATAGACTGACAAACCATTTTAGAAAATAGGCTATCAAATTATTGAATTTTGAGCTCTCATTTTGCACTGATTTGACTAGCAGGGGAGCTCACAAGCCTCTGTCTCTTGACAACCCATTTTCTCAAATGAACTGTCAGTCTATACTCAGCTTTACCTTTTATCAAATTTGTACTTTGAGATTACATTTAGGATTTCTTATACATTTCCCTCAAGTTATAGGTGTTTTAAGTTTCCACTTCAGGTAATTGTAATTGTTAATTTACACTCCAATTTATTTTCTTTCCCCTGATTTTATTCCCTAGCTATAAACTTTGATATTTGATGGACAAGAATATTATTTTATCCATGTTTATATAAACATTTGGAGAAAAAATTTGAAAGAAAAGAGAAGTAGAGTACACGGTTTCGGAGCATTGGAGGGCAGGAGGGGATGAATGTCATTTGCGAAGCCCTTTTTCACATCGATCCATAATGCATATCTTTAGGATCCATAATTAGACCCACTACAAAAAAAAAAAAAAAAAAGTGGAGAGACCCACTTAATCCCATATCTTGAGTATCTAATGGGTGATTGTGATACATTGAAACTCTAGCACTCACAATGCCCCCGTGTATTGCACTAATTCCTAAGTTGCACTCAATAAAAAATCTTCATTATCCATTAGATAAGCAATGCTTGTGAATAAGTAGTGGTCCCTTCACTATTTTATTAATAGTGGAGAGGATCTTAATCCTAGTTAGACACTTACAGAATTATATTGTACTATGGGGGTTCTGCGTAACAGTTGTCCCCTGGGTCTGGTCTGAAGGGAAACCCATTGGTGAGGTCTAGGGTCAGCACCCAAGGATGAAAAACTATATTACGATTGCATAGTGAGGATATTTATATATTTCAACCCTATAGACAAAAATCTTATGTACAAATATGCATCTTTCGAGGCCTACTGTTTTTCGATATTAGAAGTAAAAAAAAAAGAAGACATAGAGAAGTTAAATTATAGTATAAGAGATTGACTACAATCTTCATTGACTAATAGTGGAACGGAATCATGATCTGGTTACTACTTTGAAAATGTAGGTAATTTTATTTATTATCGAACCTAGTTAAATCTTTTTATCGCTGTTATTGTTTCCCTAGTTTTCTTTCTCAATATTGTTTATTAGTTGATAAGGTTTTTTGTTATGTTGTCAACAATGGGAAGGAGAGGAGGAAGGGGAGAGAGGGTCCGGGAGTGAGAAATTTGAACTTCAGGGTGCCATAATAAAAATGATGGAGTTTTAGGGTATTAAAATAAATTGTTAATTTTGGATAGAACTCCTGTGGTATTGTTATTTTGAACTTCCCAGTCTTCTACTTTTCTTTTTGTAGATATAGTGCATGTGTGAATTTATTTTGACTCTTTTATCCTCGAGGATCTATTTGCCAAAAAATAATTTTCTCTTTCTTTAGGAGTAGAAGAGTCAACAAGATTTTACTGAAAGGGACTAATAGCAATAATGAACTAGAGGGGCAGTAAGTTCAAAATAGCGATAACGTAAGGGGCATATGTGTAATTAACCCTAAGATAAAAATAACCCATTGTCGATTCCGTTAAAGTTGTAGTAAATAATGATTTCTTTTGCTAGTAATAATAAGGGCTGGGGCTCTGTGTGAGTCCCATCTTATCTAATATAAAAAAGAAAAGTTGTAGCAAATAACATGGAAAAAGTCAATAATCTACTTGTTCGAGGTTTGAGTTTCATATCCCTTGCACGTTGTACGAATTTTATATTCTGCGACAATAACAATTATCAGATGTTGTATATAAATACGAATTTGAGCACATCTAATGAAACATATGGATGGAACTTCCATCTTTTTACTAGAAAATATCCATTTTGTAAAATCAACCTGAGCGCTTTCCTTACTTGGTAATTGGTCGTAGGCATATATTGATCACTGGTCCAATAGTTGTTAAAATTTTATTTTTAATTAGGAAACCCTAATGACATTGAACATCACCTTCATCATTTGAAAGTAACAGTCTCCTCTCGCACACACCGTCAATTATTTGTGAAGTACTGATTAGGGAGAAGAAGAAGGGGGAAAAAGGAAAAACATATCTTATTCATAAATGCAAATATCTTGATTCTTTCACCAACCCCTTTTGCTATTGATCTGATAGCTAATGAAACATTCCACCACTTATAAACTTGTTTGGCTAATTTGGTGCTGTGAAAATGAAAATTTAGTGACCCACCAATAATAATAATTTGTTAATTCATCTTGATGTCCTAACATTTGATACTCTTACCACAAAGAGTGAAATAAATAAATAATTCTAAGCTCTTCTCGTTTACATGTTGATAGCTTCTTTTGAGTGATCCTTCATACCCTACCGTGCCCTCAACTTGACGTGATAAAAATTTGGACGCTTTTGATGTTATTTTCATTATAAGTATTTCTTACTGTTTCCTTTTTTTTTCTTTAGAAAATTCTTGTGGACTAAGTGAACAAGTTGCCTCTCATTTATATGTCTTTTTCAAAGCGAACAAAAAAGTCATTTTCAATGAATGCGAGATTTATATTGGAAAATTTGGTTGAAGTGGAGAAACGTATGAGTTTCCTACCAATAATGAAATGAAAATTTATGTGAAGAAAAAGTAGTGGTTGCAGATCATATTTTGTTATGGGCTATCTCACAAGAAGGCCCAATATTGTTCAATAGAGTAAGGCCAGTTGACTTAAGTGAGAGGCAGTTAAGTTTACAAACTAAGCCCAAATTTCCTTCTGCATTAAAACAGTAATGACCCAAATTTGAAATCCATTCCTTAACCCTGTTTTATTTTTAAACCTACACAATTTCGAAATCATACAGACAACCAAAATAACCCTACTTAGTTTATTCTAAAACCCAAAATCTGAGTTAATTTACCGTAAAGTAAGGTAAACTGGTACTTTCTTACTTAAGATATTAGTTAAACTGCTATAATATTACTTAAAATACTTTAGTAAAGGGTCAAATACCAACTCTATGTTTAAAGATAAATCGATTGAGTTTTTGACAAGAATGCTATTTAGCTCATGGCGTAACTCGCGACCAACCACAGTTCACGTGGATTCACCACGCCGAAGAAAACCCAACCCTCCGTGGCCAGAAAATGATTTTTGGCTCGTGGGGGTTGGGCTCGCCAACTTCGCGTGAGGGAGGAGGGTGGGCCCCATAAATCAGGCCCACCCCTACTTATGGGGCCCACCCCTACTTATGGGGCCCACCCCTACTTATGGGGCCCACCCCTACTTATGGGGCCCACCCCTACTTATGGGGCCCACCCCTACTTATGGGGCCCACCCCTACTTATGGGGCCCACCCCTACTTATGGGGCCCACCCCTACTTATGGGGCCCACCCCTACTTATGGGGCCCACCCCTACTTATGGGGCCCACCCCTACTTATGGGGCCCACCCCTACTTATGGGGCCCACCCCTACTTATGGGGCCCACCCCTACTTATGGGGCCCACCCCTACTTATGGGGCCCACCCCTACTTATGGGGCCCACCCCTACTTATGGGGCCCACCCCTACTTATGGGGCCCACCCCTACTTATGGGGCCCACCCCTACTTATGGGGCCCACCCCTACTTATGGGGCCCACCCCTACTTATGGGGCCCACCCCTACTTATGGGGCCCACCCCTACTTATGGGGCCCACCCCTACTTATGGGGCCCACCCCTACTTATGGGGCCCACCCCTACTTATGGGGCCCACCCCTACTTATGGGGCCCACCCCTACTTATGGGGCCCACCCCTACTTATGGGGCCCACCCCTACTTATGGGGCCCACCCCTACTTATGGGGCCCACCCCTACTTATGGGGCCCACCCCTACTTATGGGGCCCACCCCTACTTATGGGGCCCACCCCTACTTATGGGGCCCACCCCTACTTATGGGGCCCACCCCTACTTATGGGGCCCACCCCTACTTATGGGGCCCACCCCTACTTATGGGGCCCACCCCTACTTATGGGGCCCACCCCTACTTATGGGGCCCACCCCTACTTATGGGGCCCACCCCTACTTATGGGGCCCACCCCTACTTATGGGGCCCACCCCTACTTATGGGGCCCACCCCTACTTATGGGGCCCACCCCTACTTATGGGGCCCACCCCTACTTATGGGGCCCACCCCTACTTATGGGGCCCACCCCTACTTATGGGGCCCACCCCTACTTATGGGGCCCACCCCTACTTATGGGGCCCACCCCTACTTATGGGGCCCACCCCTACTTATGGGGCCCACCCCTACTTATGGGGCCCACCCCTACTTATGGGGCCCACCCCTACTTATGGGGCCCACCCCTACTTATGGGGCCCACCCCTACTTATGGGGCCCACCCCTACTTATGGGGCCCACCCCTACTTATGGGGCCCACCCCTACTTATGGGGCCCACCCCTACTTATGGGGCCCACCCCTACTTATGGGGCCCACCCCTACTTATGGGGCCCACCCCTACTTATGGGGCCCACCCCTACTTATGGGGCCCACCCCTACTTATGGGGCCCACCCCTACTTATGGGGCCCACCCCTACTTATGGGGCCCACCCCTACTTATGGGGCCCACCCCTACTTATGGGGCCCACCCCTACTTATGGGGCCCACCCCTACTTATGGGGCCCACCCCTACTTATGGGGCCCACCCCTACTTATGGGGCCCACCCCTACTTATGGGGCCCACCCCTACTTATGGGGCCCACCCCTACTTATGGGGCCCACCCCTACTTATGGGGCCCACCCCTACTTATGGGGCCCACCCCTACTTATGGGGCCCACCCCTACTTATGGGGCCCACCCCTACTTATGGGGCCCACCCCTACTTTATTTCCCCAACACTGTTTCTCTCTCCTCACTTATTTCCCTTTCCCCAACTCCATTCCTCCGCCCTCTTCTCGAGAAAATTCTTCCCATCTCCCGTCGGCAATCCTCAGACCCACGCCAGCTTGGCGTCAGTTAGCGCTCACCGGCGTCGTTCGGCTTCGAGGCCAAGCAAGGGCTCGACCTCCTCTTGGGCCCACCGAACTCAAGACCAAATCGACTTCATCTTCTTCTTCTTTATTCTCCCAAACCCATTCCTCCGCCCTATTCTCCTTCCCCTCAGTTGCATCTTCCCATCCGAGACCAAATCGACTTCATCTTCTTCTTCTTTATTCTCCCAAACCCATTCCTCCGCCTATTCTCCTTCCCTCGGTTGCATCTTCCCATCCGAGACCAAATCGACCTCCGCCTATTCTCCTTCCCTCGGTTGCATCTTCCCATCCGAGACCAAATCGACCTCCTCTTGGGCCCGCCGAACTCAAGTGCCTATATTCTGGCGTAGTCTCAGCACGTCGCCGGCGCCAGCCTCTCGCTCGAGTTCGCCGTAGTCCCCTCCCCAACAGATCTAGGGTTTGGCATATCAGGTACCTGCATCTCGTTTCTTATTTCCTCCCCTCATATTGCCTTTCATCCATCACAATGTTCTCATATCAGGTACCCGCATCTCACCCATGAACCACGATCCTTAAGTTATCATTTTCTATCCTGATTTTAGCATTCATTATTTAACATACTAAAAGGAAAACCCCCCCAAATAAATGGCATGCCTTTGAACGAATATTGATTCCAATGCTTCAGGTAACAATAGTCCTTGAGACTGAACTAAGAAACAGAGAACATGTAAGAAGCTATTGATGAATATAGAAATTGATCTCAGCAATGAAAATCAATAGACTCCACAGTTGTTATATCTCTACATGTTGTAAATTCTATTGGTTTGTTTCTGGTTTCATTTCAATCAAATTAGATCAGAAAGTAAATGTTGTTGTGTTGTGTTTGCTCGTGGGATCCTCCACAGTTTTTGGCTTGAGAGAGTGATGTATGGATTTTGATGGATTGGTTATCTAGTTCCTTCACTAATCAGTATACTTGTTCTAAATTTTTCTTCCACTGTAGAATCATGTCGTCAACAACTTCTCAACAATCATCCTCTTCTAAACGGGCAAGGTTGTTTGATATGAGGCTATATGCTGCAATGTGAAATCATCCACCTCCATACGAAATTCCTAATTGCAATTGTGGGATTCCAGTGCAAATAAAGACTTCTTACACCCCGGGGCATCCGTGTCGTCGATTTGGAATTTGTGCTACAAACACTTGTAATTGTTAGACTTGGTTAGATCATGGCGAAGTACCAAGTTATGCTCGCGACTCAATGAATATATTTATTCGCAAATATGAAGAGCTTTCAATTGAAAATGAGAAATTAAGATCCAGAATACATGGGGAATAAAATGGAATTTGGAAGAAACATATCCAGGAAAAAGCCTTTCTACTTGGAATTTTTGTTGGTTTCATGATGTCTATCTTTCTTGTAATAATATCCAAGTAAGGGTATGTTTTAGTTTGGACCTTGTAATATTTGACTATAACATCTTTTGGTCATTTGATCTCTTCTATGTTAGTTGTGATATATTGTGATAAATTTGAGTATAACATCTTCTCACTATTATAATTTCGGTGTATTTATATGGTTTTTATTATTTTTTCAATTAATATAGATGGAATGTTACATGAATTACACTTGGCTAAATTGTTGTTGTCGTTAACCTTGCATTCTCAAACTTGATGGTTACATGGTTACATTGGAGACTACTTGCATGTAACATTTGTAGGGTGAACAACTGTTGTTAGCCTTTTGCCAAAAAAAGGGAGAAACTTGCGAGTTGGTAAACAACTTGCTTGTGATGAGTGAGGAACCGGCTTCGTGAACATCAAGATTTCTATGTAGAAAAGTGAAGGAAGCGATCGAAATAAGGAGTTTCAGTAGTTACCATTTGAATCTCACATACACAAGCGAAAATCTTAATGTGGCCTTTATTATATTTATATATGCTCCTTTGATTTCTTATCTAGCTACCTTTCATCTGATAAATTCTAATTGATTAAGAGTTCTGAGTAAACATTGCATCCCGCTGACTTGTAAGTACTCTGCAACTTGGGATGCAAAAGGATACAATACCCTAGATATGTATGTATTTGCATATGATATATAATAATTTATTCACAACACAATACAACACATACAATGCACAGATGTTAATTAATTTCAATTTAACAACACAGCCAAATAGCGTCCTGGGATTTGTTGTTAGTTGCACGAAAGTATCAAACACATAGTTTTGCTGGAAATGTAACAACACAGCCAAATAGCACTTCTTGGGTTTTTTGCCTGGTACCCTACAAAAATTTCAATATAAGGATGAAACAAAGCCGCCGGTCTTGCACAAAAGTATCATCACCTTCAACCACAGGCATAGTCATTTTCCCATGTCCTCTTTCTTTCAGATATTCACGTACCAAAACCTGCACATTTAAGTACAAAAAATAAATTAAGCAGCAAAAAACAAATAGAAGTATCATAGAAGCAACCTTGTAAACAAACATAATTCTATAACCTATTTAATGCCATGATACATGAACCATACTTGTGCACAAAGAGAACACATAAATATACATTCAAAGACACATATAACCAAGGATTGTGAGAATAGAATCCATGTCAATGAAGTGGTCAAGAAATGAAACCATAACAACAAAGTTAATCATGTTTTGGGACTATCCAGGAAATGAAAACGCCTTTAATTACAACAACGTTAAATACTAAACTCACTGTTAAGGCATCACATCTTGTTTCTCTGATCACCAAAGGTTTGATGCAATCCATACATATGTGTCAACCCTATCGCATGTAGATCTCGAGGCATTGAAAATTGAGGCTGTAACACATTATATAGATATAAGGGTGCAGCTATGGTGATTAAATCCTATTATAACATATAAAATAAAGATGTTGATATAATACATTGGACTTTATCTTACCAACTGCATACATTCATTTGTTAATTGTTGCACCGGCCAATACATTCCCCATGGATGCACAGTATTTGATTGTGGCATATAAGCATTTGAAACCATGCTAACTTGTGTGTAGGAAAAAACACCCTCTTGAGATTGGAATGAATTGTTGACTGGCACATCAATTTTCTTCTTTCTTCGCCTACTTGTTGGCTTAATTCTGTTTTGCCTAGGCCGACCTTTCCGAGTCTGAGAGAGAGGATCCAATATGTTTTCATTTTCCTCCTTTTCATATTCTATTTCTTCTTCCACAAAATCATGATTCTTCGGTACTTCTTTTCCTTTCTGACTTGATTCAGCAAGTTGTAGTTCTCTAAATTTGGTGTTTATCCATTTTTTAACACCCTCACATTCATGATTATTTTGTGCAGTAAGATCAGCAACCTCGCTAAATGCAGGACATAACTCGCGATAGCGTAATTGTTCAGGTGTGACAACCCAAGTATTAAATTTGACTTTCATCTTCGAGTGGGCTCGCCTCACATCCTTTCTCCACCTTCTTAGAATGTACTTGTCCGGAAGAAAGCTGACTTCGTGACGAATAAGAATGGTAAGGACATGCCTACATACTATACCTTTAAACACAAACAACTGACAACTACATTGAACTTCACAATTCTTTTCATGACAGGATACCATGAAGAATTTAGGAATCCTTTTGCAGCCCTCCAACCAAAAAGCCTCCCAAATGATATACTCAATCACCCCTGCTCCCTCCTGATAGTTTACAATTTCACAATATATCTTTCCAGTGAATTCAGCTTGAAACTCTTTAAACTTTGGTAAAGTGTAGACTCCCTGAATTTGACTCTCCATTTTATAAGTTGTTGCAGTAGCTATTACTTTTGAAAATGACTCTGCATCAGCCCGCATCTCCTTTTCCGTCTTGCTTCTTAATGCATTTTCATACTGCTCAACAAACTATTTCAGACTTGTTTTTGAATTGACAAATCCATCAAAAAAAAGCATTCATGCTTTCACTTCGCTAAGTAGTTGACATTACTGCCCAAAAATAATTTTTGACAAAATATGGAACCCAACGGTTTCTCTCCTCATACAATTCACCTAACCAATCACAATCCTCCAATCCATACATGTCAACCATTTCATTCCACTGTTTTTCAAACTCTTGTGGACGTTATGTGTCATACACCACTCTTTTCATGGTAGAACTAATGACTTCATATTCATTGTACCTTCCTAACTTTTTTGACAGCTTCTTCATTATATGCCACAAACACTATCTGTGCCTAGTGTTTGGAAAAACAATCTCAATTGCATTTTTCATGGCTCTTGCTTGGTCAGTTATTATCCCTTGCGGAGCACATCCATCCATGCATTCAACCCACTTCCTAAATAGCCATATGAAAGTCTCTGTGTCTTCTTTTGAAATCAACCCACATCCAAGTAAAATTGATTGCCCATGATGGTTAACGCCAACAAAGGGTGCAAATGGCATATCGTACTTATTTATTAAGTATGTGATATCAAAAGTGACGACATCACCAAACTCTTTATAAGCTTCTCTGTGTAGGCGGGAAAAATTGCCAACCCCGCCAGTCAAAGGAGTAAGTTCGCCTGCAAGGGCTCAAAAGCCGCTTGTCTAATGAGCTCGCCCGCGCGGGGTCGTTGCTTTCGAAGAGCTCGCCTGCAAGAGCTCAAGTACCGCTGGTTTGGCGAACTCGCCCGCACGAGTTCATCCCACGCGATGGGCTCGCCCACATTAGTCCAACATTGCTGATCAGCCGGCCCCGCCTATCCAGCAAACTCGTCTGAACAGTTAGAACAGCTCTCAAGCTCGCCTGTTCGCCTGACTGAACGGTGCCAATGGCGGCTTGGAGAAGTGGGCCCACCCACTTTCCACGTCACGGGTGATGATGAGACAGGCTCTCATCACCCCTATAGCGGTCACATCCCGCAGCTAGAGGGCATGGCGCCCCTCACCTATTAGTGGTCACATCCCACGGGTCAAGGAGAGGACCAGTTGCTTGCCAAAGCCCGCCCGTTAGGCAAACTTGCCTACGCAAGTTCAACCGCGCCTGCACTCTTCGCTCGCCTACGAACCGAGCACGCCCGCAAGAGGCTCGCCAGTTGACCTCGTTCGGCAAACTCGCCTGCAAGCTCGCCTGAGCACTCGAAAGGCTCGCCTGCTCACCCACTCTGCACATCCTGGGTTATGATAGGGCATGGTCCTCATTACCTCATCAGTGGTCACATCCCACAGCTAGAGAAGAGTATGGTGCCCCTTAACTATCAGTGGTCACATCCCACAAGTCAAGAGGGTGGCCTATCCCACCCCTTGGTCTATATATAAGCCTCCTGGGCAATAAGGGAGGGGGGCTGGCAACAAGGTTGTAAAACCACTGCTGAGAAGAAAGAGCAAGCAGAAGAGTTACTCTCTTGCTCCATCAACTCAGTTCTGAGTAAAGGCTTGGATTGTTGAAGTAGGCTCCATCTGAACCCTCAGATTTGGTGGCTCTTGAGCTCTTTGCAAACTCTTGCATAGTAGCCCTGTCCAAGCAAGCTCGGGTAGAACCGAACTCAACCGCGCCGGAACTTCTACTGCGTGCTGAAGCCCGACCGCGACGTCGATCGGATCGTCCAAGGGAAGCAAACTCGACTCGAGCATCGAGGGAGGCGTCCTATCGCTACCGACGAACCCACGTTAAACAAGAAGGGCATTCCCTTCGCTTCTGTTGTAAAAAGCCAATTCTTGATTTGTAAACAAGCAATTGAAACAATACAAATCCGAGAGGAGATTTTTACACCAAACACTCTGCTCCTACCATCTGCCCAAAATACATTTTTCAAATGATCCTCATCATCCAATTCAATATCAAAATAGAAACCTGAATTTCCTGCAACCATCATTGAAAAATATTTCATAATCGCTGAAGCATCACCTTCGCCGAGACGTAAACGCCTTGATTCATCAACCAAGTTCCTGCAAGCCTTTTCATCACACGGGAGATTCTCATATCCACCAGCCTCATGTACCAGTGAGCCAAAATTTTTGTTCATTTTGATTCCGGCTTGATCATTCAGATTAATTTGATGTCTAACATGTGCACTAATTCTTCGATTGCAACGAAAGAAATGATTTTTACTAGGGCTAAGGCCATGATTATGCTCCAGAACAGCCACAGATATTTCCCATCTTCCGTCCAGATTTAACTTAGCTGCTATCTTTGCATTACACCCAATTTTGTAGCTTGCTTGTGGTTTTAAGGGATTTTGACAAGTACTATTATGTTTGCCAGCTCGACCACATGTTAAAGTTATACTTCTAACAATTCCCATTTCATTCTTCCTTTGAGTGTGTTTCTTAATTGGAAATCCACTGCTCTTTGCATAATCTTTGTAAAACTCAAACAATTCATCAATCTCATTAAACTCCATCCCAATTTTAGGCTCATTTTGCTCAATCTGCTGATTAGTGTGCTGAGGCAACTCATATCTCTCATCAACCGAGCAATTATTCAAGTCATCATCATCTAAATCATCAAACTCCTCAATAGCTGCCATGCCTGTTCAAATTAATTGATCACCAATAAACTTTACATAAAAATAGTTGTGGCCGAACAAAGAAACTGAGCAAACAATTGACTGAAACTGACAAGCTGCATCATGAAAAACACAGATTTTATTCCTCGACATACCAAAACATAATTAGTGGGGGGAAAGAAAACTACGAAGGGAACAGCTCAACTAAAAATTCACTAAAAGATTCTCACCAAACTTTCGAGATGCAATTTTCAGCAGCCAATAGCCTACGAACTATAAACCTACGCTTCAAACCAAAAAAATATTCTTTTCAGGGAAAAAGGAACGGTTACAGACAGATCAAAGCCTACAATCCATAATAAATCAATGATCCATAGCTTAATCATGTACTAAATAGTTTGTAATAAGAATGAAATTAAATAGGATGCAAACCGAAACCATATCAAATCAGATAGAAAGAAAATTTATACGAAATTGAGGGTTTTTTTTCCATAAAATAGAGGAAAGGTACCTATTTTGAAGTGGGAGAGCGCTTTGATTTTAGGGCTTCTATCGAGAGCTGAAGAGATGGGAGATAGAGGGGACTACGGCAAACTCGAACGAGGGGCTGAATCCGGTGACGGGCGGAGACTACAGCATAAGATGGGCACTTGAGTTCGGTGGGCCCAAGATGAAGTCAATTTGGTCTTGAGTTTGGTGGGCCCAAGAGTAGGTCGAGCCCTAGCTTGGCCTCGAGCTGCTGAATGACGCCGATGAACAACACCGAGACGCCGGCGTTGGCGGGGTCGGAGGATTGCTGACGGGGAGATGGGAAGAATTTTCTGAGAAGAGGGCAGAGGAATGGAGTTGGGGGAAAGGGAAATAAGTGAGGAGAGAGAAACAATGTTGGGGAAATAAGGAAGCAGAAGGGTCACGGAGGGTTGGGTTTTCTCGCTGACGTGGCTGAATCCACGTGGGCCTGCGGGTTGGCTACGAGTTACGCTCGCGAGCTAAATAGCATTACTGAGTTTTTTGATGCATGAATGATTCCTAAAGTGTCGTGGGTATAAAGACAATCCAGGATAAAAGAATGGATTTAAAATAAAAAAACCCGAAAAGGAAAAAAAGAAAAAGAAGAAGGTGTAAATGGATTAGGACTATCCAAATAGAAACCATTGTCGCTTGAATATAAATGGGGATATCAAGATCCGGTTACAAATAAAGATTTAAATTTATTTGAATATGGTAAAACCTATATCATATATCATACTCCTTTGAAAAGCATGAGTTCGAGAAAATCTTTTCATGGTCAATATTACCCTTCACTATTTTGAATATTTCATTTAAATCTTAATTTATATTCTAATCATAATTATATCCTATCCTAATACCCTATGAACTACCTATAGCTCAACAATTTTAAAAATAAGATTAATAAAATATATAAAATCTTAATCTATTCTAATCATAATTATATCCTACCCTAATGCTCTGGAAATACCTATAGTTCAACAATTTAAAAATAAGATTAATAAAATATATGAAACAACCGCATGGTATTAGTTTGTTAAGGTAAAGTAATCATCATTAGCTAATATACTATAATACATGAAGTATTACAAATCAAAAGAAATTTTTCTTTAAAAATTGCATAAGATACCCTCAAAAGTTTAAAATTACACAAAACATCTCGACATTTCAAAACTTAAAATAACAAATATGAAATATAAAATTAACAACAACCTCCTAAGAGTTTAAAATGTACAAATAACACCTTCAACATTTAAGAATTGTAGAAATACCCTCAAAAGTTTAAATTATAAAAACACCCTAAAAATTTAAAATTTGTAAAAGATAGCCTCAAAGTTATAAATATTACAAAAACTCCCCAAAAGATAAAAATCACAAAAAACCCTAAAATTTTAAAACATATAACCAGTCCACATCAAATCTGAAATTATCGACAAACCACTAAAATTTAAATTTTGTAAAAACAACTCAAAGTTTCAATAATTACAAAAACACCCTCAAAATTTCAATGTTCTAAGAAATATCTTGACATTTGAAAACATACCACCAACATATAAAATATGGAAATTACAAGCACCGACTTAAAATTTAAATTTTAAAAAAATGCTCTCAAGTTTTAAAATTGCAAAACACACTCTCAAAAGTTGAAAATCACAAAAAAGCTAAAATTTCAAAACTTGGCAAAAAAAAGAGAGTAATTGTTTGATATTTTTCTTTAAGATATATAAATTTAACTTCTAATTTATGGTTTACTATCCCTTTTAGAATCTAAAAAGTCTAAGTTGATGCTGGTAAAACTAACAATAACAATAGATTAAAACATCCAATTAAGGAATAAAAATTTAAAAATATATTGTAGATTAAAACTTAACGCCATTGTATAAATTAAAGTAACTACATATAATTTTACTAACAAGTTGGAGCAACAAAAATACATAAGTACCATTAATTGATTGAAGACTAAAATACATAAAACTGATAAAAGACTATAATATAATAGCTTAGCATTAACCGACTATAATTTATAAACATTAATTTCTAATGTTAATAATATTTATAGGGTAAAAATACATAGATTATCTATAGAGTAACTATCAAAAGTTCAGAGATATCTTTTAAAAGAATAAAGTTTTTCCATTTCAAATGAAAAATGAAGGAAATAAATCCAAAATTCAAAACGCCCATGATTCACTTTAATTGATATTAAAATAAAGCATATGCATCGGAAAAGCACCGACTAAGTTCCCTTGAAGAACATATGGACTTTGTATTGTATCTGTTTAGTATTGTTGCGAAATAGATTTTTGATAATGTTGAATTTTGGATTGGAATGTTGAATGTGTATATTGGATTGGAATGTTGAATATGTGTATATTGGATTGGAATGTTGAATGTGTATATTGGATTGGAATGTTGAATGTGTATATTGGATATTGGATCTATTGGGATAAAATTTATGTTGGATGTGTATACTGAGTGTTAATTATTTCAGGTTAATGTAAATGTACAGGGCAACACAGATTTCTTTTGAATTTTTTTAGTAAAATAAAGCATTCATGACGGAAATTTCGTCTAGGAGAGCAACATAGATGGAAACTTCTGTCTAGGATGCAATAAAGCAACCTAAACAGAAATATCCATCTAGGTTGCTTCCAAGACGGAATATTGTATTCCGTCTAGGTTGGTTTTCATCTAGGTAGATCATGCTAGACGGAATTCTATCTAGGTTGAAGAGTATATGTTACTTCAACCTAGACGAAAATATCCTGGACGGATCAACCTAGATGGGATTCCGTCTAGGTTGACCTATTTAGACAGAATTCTAAGCAAACTAGATGGTTTTTTCTATCTAGTTCGCTCATTTTTCTACTAGTGATTGTAGGCAGTCAAAACATGCAAACCACTCAACAAGATCGGTTAAACATCAGTGTGAGCCCCCAAGGACACTGAGTCATTTGAATGACACCACATGAACTCAATGAAGCTAGGAAAGTTGGCTAAATGAAGGAAGAATCCAAGGCCTAAGGCTAAAAAAATCCAAAGCAAGCTTATCGCCATGGACATAACCCTGTGGAACACGGCCCAGCGCTGCCTAAAACTTTGCATGGGCCAAATGCAGAGTTTCGGAGCATTGGAGAAAAAATTTGAAAGAAAAGAGAAGTAGAGTACACGGTTTCGGAGCATTGGAGGGCAGGAGGGGATGAATGTCATTTGTGAAGCCCTTTTTCACATCGACCCATAATGCATATCTTTAGGATACATAATTAGACCCACTACAAAAAAAAAAAAAAAGTGGAGAGACCCACTTAATCCCATATCTTGAGTATCTAATGGGTGATTGTGATACATTGAAACTCTAGCACTCACAATGCCCCCGTGTATTGCACTCATTCCTAAGTTGCACTCAATAAAAAATCATCATTATTAATTTGATAAGCAATGTTTGTGACTAAGTAGTGGTCCCTCCATTATTTTATTAATAGTGGAAAGGATCTTAATCCTAGTTAGACACTTACAGAATTATATTCTACTATGGGGGTTCTGCGTAGTAGTTGTCCCCTGGGTTTGGTCTGGAGGGAAACCCATTGGTGAGGTCTAGGGTCAGCACCCAAGGATGAACTATATTATGATTGCATAGTGAGGATATTTAGATATTTCAACCCTATAGACAAAAATCTTATGTACAAATATGCATCTTTCGAGGCCTACTGCTTTTCGATATTAAAAGTAAAAAAAAAGAAGACAGAGAGAGGTTAAATTATAGTATAAGAGATTGACTACAATCTTCATTGACTAATAGTGGAACAGAATCATGATTTGGTTATTACTTTGAAAATGTAGGTAATTTTATTTATTATCGAACCTAGTTAAATCTTTTTATCGCTGTTATTGTTTCCCTAGTTTTCTTTCTCAATATTATTTATTAGTTGATAAGGTTTTTTGTTATGTTGTCAACAATGGGAAGGAGAGGAGGAAGGGGAGAGAGGGTCCGGGAGTGAGAAATTTGAACTTCAGGGTGCCATAATAAAAATGATGGAGTTTTAGGGTATTAAAATAAATTGTTAATTTTGGATAGAACTCATGTAGTATTGTTATTTTGAACTTCCCAGTCTTCTACTTTTCTTTTTGTAGATATAGTGCATGTGTGAATTTATTTTGACTCTTTTATCCTCGAGGATCTATTTGCCAAAAAATAATTTTCTCCTTTTTTAGGAGTAGAAGAGTCAACAAGATTTTACTCAAAGGGACTAATAGCAATAATGAACTAGAGGGGCAGAAAATTCAAAATAGCGATAACGTAAGGGGCATATGTGTAATTAACCCTAAGATAAAAATAACCCATTGTCGATTCCATTAAAGTTGTAGTAAATAATGATTTCTTTTGCTAGTAATAATAAGGGCTGGGGCTCTCTGTGAGTCCCATCTTATCTAATATAAAAAAGAAAAGTTGTAGCAAATAACATGGAAAAAGTCAATAATCTACTTGTTCGAGGTTTGAGTTTCATATAACTTGCACGTTGTAAGAATTTTATATTCTACGACAATAACAATTATCAGATGTTGTATATAAATACGAATTTGAGCACATCTAATGAAACATATGGATGGAACTTCAATCTTTTTACTAGAAAAGATCCATTTTGTAAAATCAACCTGAGCGCTTTCCTTACTTGGTAATTGGTCGTAGGCATATATTGATCACTGGTCCAATAGTTGTTAAAATTTTATTTTTAATTAGGAAACCCTAATGACATTGAACATCACCTTCATCATTTGAAAGTAACAGTCTCCTCTTGCACACACCATCAATTATTTGTGAAGTACTGATTAGGGAGAAGAAGGGGGAAAAAAAGAAAAACATATCTTATTCATAAATGCAAATATCTTGATTCTTTCACCAACCCCTTTTTGCTATTGATCTGATAGCTAATGAAACATTCCACCACTTATAAACTTGTTTGGCTAATTTGGTGCTGTGAAAATGAAAATTTAGTGACCCACCAATAATAATAATTTGTTAATTCATCTTGATGTCCTAACATTTGATACTCTTACCACAAAGAGTGAAATAAATAAATAATTCTAAGCTCTTCTCGTTTACATGTTGATAGCTTCTTTTGAGTGATCCTTCATACCCTACCGTGCCCTCAACTTGACGTGATAAAAATTTGGACGCTTTTGATGTTATTTTCATTATAAGTATTTCTTATTGTTTCCTTTTTTTTCTTTAGAAAATTCTTGTGGACTAAGTGAACAAGTTGCCTCTCATTTATATGTCTCTTTCAAAGTGAACAAAAAAGTCATTTTCAATGAATGCGAGATTTATATTGGAAAAATTGGTTGAAGTGGAGAAACGTATGAGTTTCCTACCAATAATGAAATGAAAATTTATGTGAAGAAAAAGTAGTGGTTGCAGATCAATTTTTGTTATGGGCTATCTCACAAGAAGGCCCAATATTGTTCAATAGAGTAAGACCAGTTGACTTAAGTGAGAGTCAATTAGGTTTACAAACTAAGCCCAACTTTCCTTCTGCATTAAAACAGTAATGACCCAAATTTGAAATCCATTCCTTAACCCTGTTTTATTTTTAAACCTACACAATTTCGAAATCATACAGACAACCAAAATAACCTTACCTAGTTTATTCTAAAACCCAAAATCTGAGTTAATTTACCGTAAAGTAAGGTAAACTGGTACATTCTTACTTAAGATATTAGTTAAACTGCTATAATATTACTTAAAATACTTTAGTAAAGGGGTCAAATACCAACTCTATGTTTAAAGATAAATTAGGTTGAGTTTTTGGCAGTAATGCTATTTAGCTCGCGAGTGTAACTTCATGACCAACCATGAACCCGTGGATTGACCCACGTCGGAAAAACCCAACCCTCAAGTAGCAGAAAATGATTTTTGGCTCGCGGGGGTTGGGCTTCTTAACTTCGCGTGAGGGAGGAGGGTGGGCCCCATAAATCAGGCCCACCCCTACTTATGGGGCCCACCCTACTCCCTCAGCGAGTTGGCAAACCCATGAGAATAAATAGGGGTTGCTCCGTGACCCTTCTTCTTCTTTATTTCCCCAACCTTGTTTCTCTCTCCTCACTTATTTCCCTTTCCCCGACTCCATTCCTCAGCCCTCTTCTCGAAAATTCTTCCCATCTCCCGTCGGCAATCCTCAGGCCCGCCAGCGTCTCGGTGTCGCTCACCGGCGTCGTTCAGCAGCTCGAGGCCAAGCAAGGGCTCGACCTCCTCTTGGGCCCACCGAACTCAAGACCAAATCGACTTCATCTTCTTCTTCTTTATTCTCCCAAACCCATTCCTCCGCCCTATTCTCCTTCCCCTCAGTTGCATCTTCCCATCCGAGACCAAATCGACCTCCGATCCATTCTCGTTCTCCTCAGCTGCTTCTTCCCATCCGAGACCAAATCGACCTCCGCCCTATTCTCACTCCCCCCAGCTGCTTCTTCCCATTCGAATTACAACAAATCGACCTCCTCTTGGGCCCGCCGAACTCAAGTGCCTATATTCTGCCGTAGTCTCAGCCCGTCGCCGGCGCCAGCCTCTCGCTCGAGTTCGCCGTAGTCCCCTCCCCAACAGATCTAGGGTTTGGCATATCAGGTACCTGCATCTCGTTTCTTATTTCCTCCCCTCATATTGCCTTTCATCCATCACAATGTTCTCATATCAGGTACCCGCATCTCACCCATGAACCACGATCCTTAAGTTATCATTTTCTATCCTGATTTTAGCATTCATTATTTAACATACTAAAAGGAAAACCCCCCCAAATAAATGGCATGCCTTTGAACGAATATTGATTCCAATGCTTCAGGTAACAATAGTCCTTGAGACTGAACTAAGAAACAGAGAACATGTAAGAAGCTATTGATGAATATAGAAATTGATCTCAGCAATGAAAATCAATAGACTCCACAGTTGTTATATCTCTACATGTTGTAAATTCTATTGGTTTGTTTCTGGTTTCATTTCAATCAAATTAGATCAGAAAGTAAATGTTGTTGTGTTGTGTTTGCTCGTGGGATCCTCCACAGTTTTTGGCTTGAGAGAGTGATGTATGGATTTTGATGGATTGGTTATCTAGTTCCTTCACTAATCAGTATACTTGTTCTAAATTTTTCTTCCACTGTAGAATCATGTCGTCAACATCTTCTCAACAATCATCCTCTTCTAAACGGGCAAGGTTGTTTGATAGGAGGCTATATTGTGCAATGTGGAATCGTCCACCTCCATACGAAATTCCTAATTGCAATTGTGGGATTCCAGTGCAAATAAAGACTTCTTACACCCCGGGGCATCCGTGTCGTCGATTTGGAATTTGTGCTACAAACACTTGTAATTGTTAGACTTGGTTAGATCATGGCGAAGTACCAAGTTACGCTCGCGACTCAATGAATATATTTATTCGCAAATATGAAGAGCTTTCAATTGAAAATGAGAAATTAAGATCCAGAATACATGGGGAAGAAAATGGAATTTGGAAGAAACATATCCAGGAAAAAGCCTTTCTACTTGGAATTTTTGTTGGTTTCATGATGTCTATCTTTCTTGTAATAATATCCAAGTAAGGGTATGTTTTTAGTTTGGACCTTGTAATATTTGACTATAACATCTTTTGGTCATTTGATCTCTTCTATGTTAGTTGTGATATATTGTGATAAATTTGAGTATAACATCTTCGGCTATTATAATTTCGGTGGTTTTATATAGTTTATTATTATTTTTTTCAATTAATATAGATGGAATGTTACATGAATTACACTTAGCTAAATTGTTGTTGTCAGTTAACCTTGCATTCTGAAACTTGATGGTTACATGGTTACATTGGAGACTACTTGCATGTAACATTTGTAGGGTGAACAACTGTTGTTAGCCTTTTGCCAAAAAAAAAAGGGAGAAACTTGTAGAGTTGGTAAACAACTTGCTTGTGATGAGTGAGGAAACTGGCTTCAGGAACATCAGTACTTCTATGTAGAAAAGTGAAGGAAGCAATCGAAATAAGGAGTTTCAGTAGTTACCATTTGAATCTCACATACACAAGCGAAAATCTTAATGTGGCCTTTATTATGTTTATATATGCTCCTTTGATTTCTTATCTAGCTACCTTTCATCTGATAAATTCTAATTGATTAAGAGTTCTAAGTAAACATTGCATCCCGCTGACTTGTAAGTACTCTGCAACTGGGGATGCAAAAGGATACAATACCCTAGATATGTATGTATTTGCATATGATATATAATAATTTATTCACAACACAATACAACACATACAATGCACAGATGTTAATTAATTTCAATTTAACAACACAGCCAAATAGCATCCTGGGATTTGTTGTTAGTTGCACGAAAGTATCAAACACATAGTTTTGCTGGAAGTTTCAAACACATAGTTTTGCACGAAAGTATCAAACACATGGTTTTGCTGGAAATGTAACAACACAGCCAAATAGCACTTCTTGGGTTTTTTGCCTGGTACCCTGCAAAAATTTCAATATAAGGATGAAACAAAGCCGCCGGTCTTGCACAAAAGTATCATCACCTTCAACCACAGGAATAGTCATTTTCCCATGTCCTCTTTCTTTCAGATATTTGTGTAGGCGTAAAAAATTGCCTAAGTACCCGATATAGCTCGTGATAGTGGGTGGTCAATCGACAAAGCCATCCGATAACGTGGCAACGATAAATTGACAATCGACGAGCCGTCCGATGACGTATTGACAAATCATCAACGGCGAGCGAGCCGACGAGATGTCCAAGTCGACGAGTCGACGAAGCGCATGAAGCAAGTCGATGAGGCGTCCAAGCCGACATATCGATGAAGTGTATGAAGCGAGTGTGAGGCGACGATACACTCGAGTCAACGAATCGACGAATCGTGTGCAAACAATAGGATGAACCCAACTCCGAAGCAACAAATCGTGTGCGACGGAATAAATCCAAAACCACGGAGCCTCAAATCAAGCTCGGATAACAAGCGAAAATCAACTCCCGGACCCGAAATTGAGCGAGAGAGCCGTGAGGTGTCTCGGCCAGACACCCTAGGGTGTCTGGATGGGCTTTTGGGCCCAGTTCTGACCCGCATCCACTTGAAATCCTATAAATACAAGGAGAGGTGCTCATTTGCAGAGATCTGAAAATTTTGGAGAAGCCGAAGCTCTGCCAAATTGCCTTCTCACCTCAGATCTAAACTCGGGAGCGACGATCGATCTTCTTCGACATCAGATCCAGATCTCGGCGAACTGTAAAGGGCTATTATCATCCTTTGTGAGATAATCCCCATGGCTATTATCCTTCTTTGTGAGATAATCCCCTCAAAAAGGTTCGAGAGATTGGATCTCAGATCTACATGTGATTCCTCGAGATTAAACTTTGTTTTGATCTCGAGAAGAGCTTTAATTTCGCTTGGTCGATCTCATTCGCTTCGGGCTGTTATTCCCTTTGTGAAATAACCCCCGTTTACCGTGTAGATCTCTCTTTGGATCACGATTACGCGGTGGTCCACGGACGGAATAAAGTCCCCGACACAGGCGAAGACACCCACGCAAGCGAGGATTCGATAAATGGATCCCGCATTTATTTTGGTGAAAGAAAGTTGTAATCTTTTTTAATTTTTCATTGTAAAGCCTTATAAAAAGGCGAGTTATTTTTTAATTCATTTGTAAATCCATAAAGGTGTAACGAATTCATCGGCAATGACAATCATCCCAACTTTCACCGCGAACAAGCTGGCGACCACAGTGGGAGCCAACGGTCTCAGATCTGAGATCGTCGTGTCGCAACCGCGGATCCCGATCCCGGTCGAAGAAGAGGTCGAATACGAGTTCGACCAATAGAAGTTTGAGGAGTATCTTTCGTCCTCGTCATGATCGTCCTCCCCCCGCAGATCCAAAAGGATCCCCGCTGCAAGGAGGATTCGTTGGTCCTCAGATCTTGAATCCCAAGGCGAGGATTTCGATCCCGCCCCTGCCAAAGTCGCAGGAAGCAGCACTTGCCCGGCCTCCGAGACGGCCGGATCTGCAGATCTCAACTCCTTTGCGAAGGAGAAAATCACCGATGGCGCGCCGATACTTTCGAAAAGAGCCCGCCAGCGTCGACGCCAAGCTTTGGCACGGCGATTTGCCAAAGCCATGGAGTCAGTGGACGGGATCCGTTATGAGGCGGATCTCAATTCCAGGAGAAGTGAAAGGCCTCATAAACAGGTGACTAGCGGCCCCTCCAAGCCGTCGACAAGTGATTGGGTCCGCGTCAAACGGAGCCTATCAATGCTGGAAGAGCGCATCCGGAAGCGCCGCACATTGCTTGCGCACGCACGGGCTTTGGTTCGAGAAGCCCAGAAGCTGAAGAAGGAAGACGTGGCCAAGAAGCCACCAAGAATACGCCAAGTTTGGAGGCTGAAACCCTGAGCAACGGTTCAGGCCAAAGCCACAACGACAAAGGATCAATCACCCCAGGCTGATTCAACAAAGGGTCAGCCACCCCAAGCTGACTCGATAAAAACTCGGCCATCTCAGGATGATCTCCGGCAAAGGAAATCCATTTCGGCACCAGTTCCACCACCGGCGAGCACATCCAAATCGCCGACCACCTCAAAGCCCCCTTCGGTCGATCCTGCCGGTTCGTCCCGAAACAAGAAGACGGTCTTAGAGCGCCTCTGCCCAATGCATGAGAATCGAGGTAAAATTCTGATTAAAGAATGCTTGGGCCCATTGAGGAAGTCCCGGGTCACTCCCAATGCAGGGGGTCGCACCCACCTCAACCAAGACAAGAAGAATCATGCATTTGCTGCGCCGAGACTCTGGTCGAAGTCCAAGAGCCGTCGAAGATTCACACTCGCTGGCGCACGCCGCAAATGAAAGTGACTTACTTAAAGGCCTATTCATCCTTAGAAGGAGACATTCTCATCTGACGATGACGACGTTATACCTGAGAAATCGTGCCAACACACGATAGGTTGCTCCGGTATTCATGCCGATGAGTTATACTATCGTGCTGGGGTACGAGTAAATCCCGAAAGAGGAATGCCCCAGAACCAAACATGCCTTGCTTGTGCTCAAAACTGATCAAGGCAGTGTTATCAGAGTGCAACTACGCTAAAATGACTCCGGAGAAGGCGTCGGTCTTTGATAGGCTCGGCTCTAGAATGCCAGAACCCAGGTCGAGACGCTTCCGCAAGAAGAGATTGGTGCCTCAAGGTGATGAGTTGCTGAGTGTTACCATCAATATGACCAGCAGAGGGACGTCATCACGTGTCATTCCCGGGACATCGCAATGAATGACTTGATTGCGGTCCGGGACTATCAGACGACCCAATTATCGCAAGATGCAGAGGGGATTACCCTCAGATGATGAAGTGTCGGATGCCGGCTCCACAATGGCTTCCGATAATATAATTTCCAGCATAGGATAACCCCGTGAGGCGTTCATGATCAGTGCGGAACAAGTGTCCTAGATACTTGAAGAGGCCCTGACCAAGCAAAGGGACAACTTTAAGCTTGAAATGGACCTGGCCATGCAGTAGATGAGAGCGATGCATGACCAACAGATCCATGCGATAATGAATCGCCAAGGCGAGTTAAGTCGTCGCAATAATGTCAACTTAACAGACAGCGACACGGACAGGAAGAGAGGTCGAAACGCCGATGATCGTGCTGGTCAACAAAACGCCAGCGATAACACCGTCGTTCCTCCCCAAAATCACACGAACGGAGACATAGGGGAGAATGAGAAAATAAAAGACCTCGAGAGCAAAATCAATACTTTGATTTCCTCTCAAGAGGTAAAGAAGACGGGTATACCATGTCCTTACCCGAGGGAATGGGAATCAATCCCGTATCCGGTAAAATTTAGTCTCATCAACTTTACACCGTTCGACGGTAAGGGATCGCCCACTCAGCACTTGATCTATTTCAAGTCTCACCTGGGGGTTATCTCCGGCAATGAGCCCTTGATGGTTCGGTCATTCGTTGACACCCTTCGTGGAGCTGCCTTCGATTGGTACCGCCGTCTCAAACCAGGGAGCGTTAATAGCTGGGATGACATGGAGACCATGTTTCTCACCAATTTCTTCGACGATGACACCGAGATATCCATCAGGTCCTTGTTGGACGAGAAATAGAATGACGGGGAAACTGTGGATAACTTCATCAAACGGTTCCGGAATAAGGCAATGAACTGTCGGGACCTGATAACTGAGGAGTTTATCCTTCAAATCTGCCACAACAATCTCTCATTGGATGTGCTCGAGGTAATGGGAACGGCACCATCCAAGACTTAGAAAGACTTGAAGGTACGCGGGGAGCAAGCCGAGCGATTCCTGAAGAGGAAGAAGGCGGAAAGAGGTCAGCCAACGACGAACGCAAATAAACAAAACTTTGTCCCAGCTGCGAGAGGAAGGCACCGGCGAAGGCGTGAAGCCTTGAACCAAACATTCGATTCACGGTCGCGGCGGCGGCCATAGCGGCAAACACAGCGTCAGCGGCCCCAATGGCAACAACGACCTCAGAATCAGAAGTCGTCGGAACCAAGGTTTCCCAAAGTTTACTCCTTCAAGGATGACGAACTTCCGGTATTTTTAAATACCTCTTGGAGAATAACAAAATCCAGTTGCCGCCAATTGTGAATCAAGAGGAGGCAAAGAAGGTTCTGAGACCAATCTGCGCCTATCACAGGGCGGTGCACCACCCGACGAAATCATGCTATCATCTCAAGGACAAAATCCAGACCTTGATTGATGTAGGGGTCATTACCCCGAAGACATCTAAAGAGAAGAAAGTGGGAGCGAATGCAGTCTCCATTAGCTTCGGATCAATGCCTTTGGATTGGTTTCAACCGACTCCCGTTGTGAAAGTAGGGATGAAGACGGTAAATGACGACCTTCACGGTCAGCGTGAAAAGGGACTCGTGCCTCATACTGCCCCGAACAGCGAGATCCTTTAGGTTCATCCGGACTTACTCGAAGATGAGCGGTGGGTGACCTCTTCATATAAAAAGAAGTCGAAGGGGAAGGGGAAGCTATGTCATGCCACTTCAGCGATATTAGAAAAGGATGATAAACAAATAATGACACTCCAACTCTCTGAAGAAGAACAGGAGGTCTTTGCCACCAGGAGTGGACATGAGTATCGCTACAATTATCCCGAAGCTCCTAATCCAAACGCAAAGACGTTGACGGAGCTAGGGGTAGCAATGACTCCCCCCACGCGCACGAAAAAATTACAGCAGCAGGTGGCCGCCAAAGAAGACACGGCCAAGCTAAAAGAGAAGCAACCCCAACAACAAGGAGTTCAAGTTTCGAAGCGGTCTCGTTTCAATCGTCCGATTGGAAGAGATAAACCGGAAAGTTCGAACTCCTCGCGACGCTTCGACATCATGACCCAATTAGCTAATATCCCAGCAAGGATAACACTCTATGAGCTACTGCGGCTGTCGAAAGAAACCAGAGAAGTCCTGCAGGAAGCCCTGGCTGACTCAGAAGTGTTTCTCACCCGGATCGAACCAAGTCTTGAGGAACCGAAATCTTCGGCACAGCAATGCAATCTTGCTACCAAGCACATCCCTTGCATAACTTTTACCAAGGAGGATATGTAAATAAAGAACTCCAAGCATGACACGCCCCTGTACTTCACTGGGTACATTGGCTCCAGCGAAGTCAACCGGATCCAAGTCGATCCGGGTTTCGCTATGAGCATCATGCCCCTCCGCCTGATGTACAGCCTCAGAATTCCCGCCAGTAAGCTGGCATCCACAGGCATGATAATTTATGGATTCAATACCAGTGGGTCTCGGCCACTAGGTAAGATCCGAATAAAGTGCCAAATGGGAGACTTAAAGTCTGAAGTCACCTGCTATGTGATCAATGCAGAGACTTCCTATAACTTATTACTGGGTCAGCCATGGATCCATAATAACGTTATATTCCCTTCCACTCTTCATCAGTGTCTAAAATATGTAGACACGAATAATGAAGTCAAAACGGTGGTCGCGGATAAGCAACCGTTTAAAGGATTGGAGAACTATTTTACGGACTCCCTCCTTTCATTAGCGAATCCGATCTTGAATCATCGGCCGCAGCGGACAGCGAGGAAGGCGATATGGCGGGCTTGATTACGATGGTGGTTTTGTCATAAATGACATTGTACCCTTTGTAGTCAATCTTGACGATGAAGAATCATCGGATGATAGTTGTAATTGGCAGCTTGCCGATAATGAAATAAATGATGATTTAGAGTACTCGTCGTCTTTGGCTGATGTAATGAAGCAATTGTACGATGATCCCGAATTGCAAATACCAATTCGATCATCATGTGTCACACAGAAGTGTCTCCAAGACTCCTTCGGAACAACACTAGTCATCCCCGCCAAAACAAGAGGTGAGAAAGACTTGATCTATGGCAAAGGAGAGGCATTCCCACTACCAGATCACTTCTTGAAGCGAGATAATGGCAATGACCAGCTTGGCGCTCACTTATTTAGATACAATCCGGAAATGCAGAGTCTAATGAAGAGATGGGAGTACGACCTTGCGCGGGGAGAGGGTCTCTGTTTCGGTAGAGGTCCTCAAATTCCACCCAAAGCCGCACACGTCCCCGAGGAAAAGCCTGATAACTATTATGGATTCAGGAGAGGACTAGGATCGTCTCTTCTTGGATGAGGAATGTTCTTTGGATAGTCGATGACAAATTGCCCAATTCGGATAGGGATGGTTATTCGTCTGATCCCTCTGCTTGGGACTCTGACATCAGTATTGGTGAGATGTTCAGAGGTTTGATGTCAAATATGACTACAACCAATCCTACCACGATGGAGGACGATAAACAGATGCCAACATGGGAAGACCCATGGGTTCATCACCTAAACATGCAGTATGGGGACCGGTTCGAACAGAGAGAACCCCCGACTGAAGACATAGTGGTTCAAGTCAATATGGGTGACGATGTTAATCCGAAGCCCATATTCATGAGTGGCAGCCTTTTCCTAGAGGAGAAAGAGAAATTGATTGCTCTTGTCCGAGAGTATATCGAAGTTTTCGATTGGAATTACGAAGATATGCCGGGGCTTGACCCAAATGTGGCGACCCACCACCTCAATATTAAACCGGATGTTAAACTAGTCAAACAACAACAAAGACGGTTTCGTCCGCAGATCATGGAAGCAATCGTAGTGAAAGTAAAGAGGCTCATAGAGTTGGGTTTTATCAGGGAAGAACAACACCCTGATTGGCTTGCAAATATTATCCCGGTTCTAAAAAAGAACGGTACAATCAGAATCTGCATCGATTACAGAGATCTGAATATTGCGTGCCCGAAAGATGATTTCCCTCTCCCAATCACGGATGTGATCGTCGACAATACGTGTGGATTCGAGAGGATGTCCTTTATGGATGGCTTTTCGGGTTATAATCAAATCAATATGCACCCGGACGATGCAAAACACACGGCGTTCATAACTCCTCTCGGCGTTTTCTGCTACACGGTCATGCCATTCGGCCTGAAAAATGCAGGCGCCACATATCAGCGAGCGATGACAAAGATTTTCCAGGAACATCTCCGGAAGACGGTCGAATGTTACGTTGATGATTTAGTCGTGAAAAGCCGCGACAAAAATAACCACATCAAGGACTTGAGGACGGTGTTTGATCTCATGCGGAGTCATCAATTGAAGATGAACCCCACCAAATCCTTCCTCGGAATGTCCAGCGGTAAATTCCTTGGATTCGTTATTACCACTAAGGGTATCCACATCGATCCAGATAAAGTGAAGGCGATAAATGAGTTGCAACCCCCGAGAAACCTGAAAGAACTCAGAGGGTTACAAGGGCGACTAGCGTATATCCGACGATTTATATCGAATCTCTCCGGAAAATGCCAGCCATTCTCTAAGCTAAATAAGAAGGGCGTGTCATTTGTTTGGGACGACGCCTGTCAGAAGGCATTCGAGGATATCAAATCATATCTGGCGAATCCTCCTGTTCTCGTTGCACCGAAGTCAAGTAAACCATTCTTGATTTACATCAAGGTGATGAACCACTCGTTAAACGTTTTGCTCGCGCAAAATGATGACAATGGTCACGAACAGGCAGTGTATTACCTGAGCCGGACTTTAGTGGGTGCTGAATCTTGCTATCCGATGATTGAGAAGGAGTGCCTAGCATTCGTCTTCGCGATTTAGAAAATGCGACACTACTTAGTTGGGCAGACGATTTATGTTATCTCCAGCGTAAATCCAATCCGGATATTCATGACACAACCAGCCTCCATGAATTGGCGCTTGGCGAAATGGGCCTTGCTCTCGTCTCAATACGACCTGCACTTCAAGCAACAGAAGTCAGTCAAAGGACAGGCAATTTACGATCTCTTGGCAACCAACCCAACAGCGGATGCAGCTGAGTTGTATGATGACTTGCCGGATGAGACTCAGGAGGTCAACACTACATCGCACCAACAAGTATGGCAACTGTACTTCGATGGAGCTTCTCAAGCAACCAACGTGGCAAGTGTTTCTGGATGTTCCAAGATTTCTTCCGAAGTCGGAGTCGTCTTAGTTTCCCCAGGAAAGCATGTGATGCCTCAGGCTTACTCGCTAACCGAGCTGTGCTCCAATAACGTGGCCGAATACAACGCGCTACTCATTGGACTTAGTTTCACCAAAGAGCTGGGGGTCGAATATCTCGAAGCTTTTGGGGATTCCCAACTTATCTTCAGACAGATCCGTGGGGATTATGAAGTCAGAAACCCGGATCTAGTGCCGTATCATCAGGCGGCCGTTGAGATGGCAGACTCATTTGAAGGATTTTTCATCGAGTATATTCCGCGCCTCCAGAATGTATACGCTGACGCATTAGTAGCATTGGCAGTGTCATTGGCACAACCTCCTGAGTCTAAACAGTTAGTCACTGTAGGAACTCACCAGCTCTTCGTGCCAATATATAACGAAGAAGAGTACGACAAGGGCGAGGTCATCAAGGAGTCACACTCGACCCGAGTTCAACTAGAGCCCCAGGATTGGCGTTTCCCCATAATTGACTATGTTCTGCATGGTATTCTGCCAGAGGATGTGAAAGAGAGGGAATCGATCCGACGAAGAGCTCCCAGGTTCTTTTATGATGCAGAGACCCAGACATTGTATCGTCGTGCTTATGACGGCCTGCTGCTTCGGTGTCTCTCGAACAAAAAAGCAGAAGAGGTCCTTGAGGAAGCGCACGGAGGAGAAGGTGGTGCACACCAACCTGGTCCCAAGCTTTATGATCGTGTCAGAAGAATGGGATACTTCTAGCCAACGATGATTAATGATGCAATCAAGTATGCTCGAAGGTGCTACGTGTGTCAAATACACGCAAATTACATGCATCAACCCTCGAAGCAGTTGCATCCTTCGGCTACGTCTTGGCCGTTCGAGACATGGGATATGGACATTGTAGGTTCTATTTTTCCCCCGTCAGTTAAAGGTGACCGGTTTATCCTCGCAATCACCGACTACTTCTCCAAGTGGGCTGAAGCAATTCCACTTAAAGAAGTGAATACGAACGTCATCAGATTCATCAAGCATCACGTCATTTATCGACACGGCGTGCCGAGACGGATCGTGCATGACAACGGTCCTCAATTCGTTAGCAATGCCTTTATCAGGTTTTGGGAGAAGTTCAAGATCCAAGACGTGTCATCGACGGCTTATAATCCCACTATAAACGGATTAACAGAAGCGTTCAACAAGACAATCATTAAGATCTTGTCGAATCTCATGAAAACTAATAAGCGTTACTGGGACGATAAACTTGGAGAAGCACTTTGGGCATATCGCACCACAATTCGCATGCCGACCGGAGCCACCCCGTATTATCTGGTATACGGATGTGAAGCCGTACTTTCATTGGAGATCCAAATCTTGTCACTCCGTATCGCCCTGCATAGCCGAGATGGCGGCGGAGGAACAACAGGGCGTCTTCAAGAGCTTCGAGATGTTGGGCGAAGCGGCTTGGAAGCTCAACAACATATCGAGTTTTACCAAGCCAGAATGTCGAGAGCTTTCAACAAGAGAGTCCGACAGAGAAGCTTCAAAGAAGGAGACCTGGTCCTCGCTGCTTGACTACCGATAATTCTCACTTCCAAGAAGAAGGGTAAGTTTGAACCCAAATGGGAAGGACCGTTTGTGATAGAGACAGTCTACTCAAACGGTGCATATCGCCTAATCGATCAAAATGGCGACAGGCAATTAATGCCGATAAATGAGAAGTTCTTGAAAAAGTACTACCCTTAGTACATTCGGGATAACCCATCTTGAAGGGAAGTTCCTCAGGAAATAATTCACTCATTATCCTGGAGGATAACCCTAAAATTTATCCTCCACCACAAAACCCCTCACTGATCAAATTCATTAACAGTGAGTCCAAAAAATCTTTCTGGTCCAAACCACCAGCAAAATCCCCTCTTGATTCCTTCCGTGAACAAGAGGTCCACTTTTAAAGCTGGGACTCCCTTTTGATAAACAAGAGGACCCCACTTTCTCCACTTCGGTCACGCCTTCTCACGGTTAGGGCTGAAGTTGGAATTTCATCTCGATAAACGAGAAATTCACTTCCAGATTAGGTAACGAACCCTATAAAAGTGAAAGTTATCTGAATCTTTTCGATTCTCGGAGTGGAGAGCCCACTCTTAGTTTCACCTCCTGCGATTCTCGAAGTGGAGATCCCACTTTTAGTGTCCTTTTTTTCTTAGAGATAGAATATAAAATTCTTTCTTTTCAGAAATAAGAGATAGGATATAAAATTCTTCCTCTCTTATTTTGGGTTTGTCTTTACCCTAAAAGAAGACTTGGAGATAGAATATAAAATTCTTCCTCTCCATCGTCGGGAAACATAATATAAAATTCTTCCTTTTCCACGTCAATTTTCACCTTTTTGTCGGTTTAGTCTTTTTTCCGATTGAAGAAGACACCAAGTCTCATCTTGGGGTATTTTATCCCGAAACCTAAGAAGGGATAAAGCCAACGCCTACCACGCGTTGCTGGTTTAGTATTTTTTTCGATTGAAGAAGACACCAAGTTTCATCTTGGGGGTATTTTATCCCGAAGCCTAAGAAGGGATAAAGCCAACGTGTACCACGCGTTGCCGGTTTAGTCTTTTTTCCGATTGAAGAAGACACCAAGTCTCATCTTGGGATATTTTATCCCGAAGCCTAAGAAGGGATAAAGCCAACGCCTACCACGCGTTGCCGGTTTAGTCTTTTTTTCGATTAAAGAAGACATCAAGTCTCATCTTGGAGTATTTTATCTTGAAGGTTAAGTAGGGACAAGCATGTACGTAATACCCGCAGCCGGGTAGTGATTATCACATTTTAATTACATTTTTATACCCTTATTACCTATGTTATATGAATAACGATATTACTAATAATCATTTTTATCTTATTTTGCAGGCTAATAAAGAAATAATGAATAAAAGCCCAAATGACTCAAATTCTCTGAATTTCTACCAATATTTGAAGCCCAAATCTGAAGACAAATAAAGGCCCAAGATATCAAATTGATCCAAGAGAAATTCGTGAAGAAAAATCAAGAAAAGATAAATTCGGTTGGGAACCAATCGGTTGACCAACCGGTTGGCTAACCGATCGACCAACCGATCGGTTTGCAATTCGAATTAATGGTGGATTTCTCTTCCTTTTGGCTAGGTTTGATCCAATGGTTCACATCAACTCCGTTGGGCTATAAATAGGGGTGAAGGTGAGTGTTTTGAGTGTGAAATATTTTGTAAAACTCCATTTGGAGAGGAGGGTCACTCTTCATTGAGAAGACCTTCCAAAATTGTAACTTTTGTTACACAATAAATGAAATGTTTCACCTTCAATTTCCTTTCTCTTCTTCTAATCCAAGGACCAAAGGAGGATTAGATTAAGATCGAGGAGTTGTTGGTTTCTATTTTATTTCTTTTCATTTTCTTCTTTATTTTCTTGTTTGTAGAATAGATTTACTTTCATGCAATTTACTTTCTTGCAATTTACTTTCATGCAATTTAATTCCATGCAATTTACTTTCATGCAATGTATTTACTTTCTAGAATAGATTTTTCTTTCCTTTAATTCACCTTGAGGCTAGAACCCTCTAGGGAATTACCGTTTCTAAGTGTGGAGCTAATATTAGGTGGGATCCTAGAGATTGTTTGAAACTAGCTAACAAATCCAACTCATTTTCATGAGATTAAGATAAGCTAAGTGGATCTACTCTAGATTCCTCATATCTTTAATTAATCCTCCATACTTTACCTTCTTTATTTTCTTGTTTGTAGAATAGATTTACTTTCATGCAATTTACTTTCATGCAATGTATTTACTTTCTAGAATAGATTTTTCTTTCCTTTAATTCACCTTGAGGCTAGAACCCTCTAGGGAATTACCGTTTCTAAGTGTGGAGCTAATATTAGTGGGATCCTAGAGATTGTTTGAAACTAGCTAACAAATCCAACTCATTTTCATGAGATTAAGATAAGCTAAGTGGATCTACTCTAGATTCCTCATATCTTTAATTAATCCTCCATACTTTACCTTCTTTATTTTCCTCTTATCCTTGTTTTCATTTGTTTGTTATTTTCCTTTATTTTGATTTCATTGATTTTTACTTCTCTCTCAATCTCATATTCCTTCATGTGCATATAATCTCAAACCTAGTTTTGTTATTATGTGCATATAACCACAACCACTTTCTCAACTTTATTTTCTCCTCTTTTGCACATAATCCACATCCACTCTCTTTTATCTCTCCACATCCACTTTCACCATTTTCTTACTTTCATTTTATTTGTACATAAACTCCTAATTGTCGCGCATAATTTGAGAATCAAAACTTGAGCAAAAACTCTTCCTACTTCCCGTTCCTCGTGGGATCGATAATCTTATATACTATAACTTGATAAAGGTTGTATACTTGCAACTAAGGAGGTAATCATTTATTTCCCATCAAGTTTTTGGCGCCGTTGCCGGGGAACGGTGCATAAGTAGGATTTTGATTAAGTTTGGTTCCTTATTTTTGTGTGTTTTCTTTTGTGTAGGAACTTGGAGCTTGAAGATCAAGAGTTGAAGATTCAAGATTGAAGAATTGCCTCCAACGAGGCTTTGCATTGCTTTTGCGTGGGTAACTTCTCTATCTAGTATTTTCAATTCCACCCTTTAGATAGTTCATATACATTAGAGACAATTAGGATAAAAAAATAAAAGGATTTTTTTCCTTGTCGACCCTAATAAACTTCATTTTTTTGATTGTCGACCATAATAAAAAAATAAAAAATAAAAGGATTTTTTTCCTTGTCGACCCTAATAAACTTCATTTTTTTGATTGTCGACCATAATAAAAAAATAAAAAAATAAAAGGATTTTTTTCCTTGTCGACCCTAATAAACTTCATTTTTTTGATTGTCGACCATAATAAAAATAAAAATAAAAATAAAAATAAAAATTTTGATTTTGGTGTATGCAAACTTGGGTTAGGGATAATACTAATCGTTTAATTCGTTTTGATCCATCTCTTGAACCAAGCGAAATGGCTAATACCAACCCACCTGTTCTTCAAGATGTTTGTTACCCACTAGAAATGCAATCCCCTCTTGGGATATTTTATCCCGGCCTAAGAAGGATAAAGCCAACGCCTACCACGCTGTCGGTTTAGTCTTTTTCCGATTGAAGAAGACACCAAGTCTCATCTTGGAGTATTTTATCTTGAAGGTTAAGTAGGACAAGATGTAATGCATACCAAGAATTCGTAGTGATTATCACATTTTAATTACATTTTATACCCTTATTACCTATGTTATATGAATAACGATATTACTAATAATCATTTTTATCTTATTTTGCGTGCTAATAAAGAAATAATGAATAAAAGCCCAAATGACTCAAATTCTCGAATTTCTACCAATATTTGAAGCCCAAATCAAGACAAATAAAGGCCCAAGATATCAAATTGATCCAAGAGAAATTCGTGAAGAAAAATCAAGAAAAGATAAATTCGTTGGGAACCAATCAAGGACCAACTCATTGCTAACCGACGGCCAACCGATCGGTTTGCAATGATTCAATTAATGGTGGATTTCTCTTCCTTTTGGCTAGGTTTGATCCAATGGTTCACATCAACTCCGTTGGGCTATAAATAGGGGTGAAGGCCGAGTGTTTTGAGTGTGAAATATTTTGTAAAACTCCATTTGGAGAGGAGGGTCACTCTTCATTGAGAAGACCTTCCAAAATTGTAACTTTTGTTACACAATAAATGAAATGTTTCACCTTCAATTTCCTTTCTCTTCTTCTAATCCAAGGACCAAAAGGAGGATTAGATTAAGATCAGAGTTGTTGGTTTCTATTTTATTTCTTTTTCATTTTCTTTCTTTATTTTCTTGTTTGTAGAATAGATTTACTTTCATGCAATTTACTTTCTTGCAATTTACTTTCATGCAATTTACTTTCATGCAATTTACTTTCATGCAATGTATTTACTTTCTAGAATAGATTTTTCTTTCCTTTAATTCACCTTGAGGCTAGAACCCTCTAGGGAATTACCCGCTTCTAAGTGTGGAGCTAATATTCGGGATCCCTAGAGATTGTTTGAAACTAGCTAACAAATCCAACTCATTTTCATGAGATTAAGATAAGCTAAGTGGATCTACTCTAGATTCCTCATATCTTTAATTAATCCTCCATACTTTACCTTCTTTATTTTCCTCTTATCCTTGTTTTTCATTTGTTTGTTATTTTCCTTTATTTTGATTTCATTGATTTTACTTCTCTCTCAATCTCATATTCCCTTCATGTGCATATAATCTCAAACCTAGTTTTGTTATTATGTGCATATAACCACAACCACTTTCTCAACTTTATTTTCTCCTCTTTTGCACATAATCCACATCCACTCTCTTTTATCTCTCCACATCCACTTTCACCATTTTCTTACTTTCATTTTATTTGTACATAAACTCCTAATTGTCACAAGATAATTTGAGAACCAAAACTTGAGCAAAACTCTTCCTACTTCCGCTCCTCGTGGGATCGATAATCTTATATACTATAACTTGATAAAGGTTGTATACTTGCAACTAAGGAGGTAATCATTTATTTCCCATCAAGTTTTTGGCGCCGTTGCCGGGGAACGGTGCATAAGTAGGATTTTGATTAAGTTTGGTTCCTTATTTTGTGTGTTTTCTTTTGTGTAGGAACTTGGAGCTTGAAGATCAAGAGTTGAAGATTCAAGATTGAAGAATTGCCTCCAACGAGGCTTTGCATTGCTTTTGCGTGGGTAACTTCTCTATCTAGTATTTTCAATTCCACCCTTTAGATAGTTCATATACATTAGAGACAATTAGGATAAAAAAAAATAAAAATAAAAATAAAAATAAAAGGATTTTTTTCCCTTGTTTAACTCTAATAAACTTCATTTTTTTGATTGTCGACCATAATAAAAAAATAAAAAGATTTTGTTTTTTTGCATCCTTTTAGTTGCTTTTAATTCTTAGGGTTGCATTTCATATAATAGTAGGAATTCACCAAGTGATTTGAGCATCTTGATTTGGCACACTTGAAAATATCTTAAGGGCAAAACCCATTAATCAAGATAAGGTGAGGGATTTCATCACCCTTTCCTTAGCCCAAAATCACTAATTCCTCACTATACTTACCTAAGCCTCTTAAAATTTGATTAGACATTGGCCCCTAAGGATTCGAGCTCATTAAGGAACAAGAAATCCTTAAGTGAACCGTCCAAGTTTATTTGGATTAATTGGTGTCTAAGGCAAGGTTTAGGGTTATGAAGGCCCGAAAGGAAAGAGGTACTTAATTGATCTTTGATCTCCTCTAGTACTATCCTTACTGCTAATTACCCAAGTAAACTTTGATCTTTTCACTAAGGGAATTTTGGTTAGAGTCGGTCTAGTCAAGTTTAGGCTTAACCCTAGAGTTAGGGTGATTGAAAAGTGATTGCCTTGATTTATTTTTTAGTTAGTTTTTCCTTTTTTTTCCTCTCATCATCTTCTTAACTTTTTCTCTTATCCTTTTTCAAATAAATAAAAAAAAAAATTTTGATTTTGGTGTATGCAAACTTGGGTTAGGGATAATACTAATCGCTTAATCGCTTTTGATCCATCTCTTGAACCAAACGAAATGGCTAATACCAACCCACCTGTTCTTCAAGATGTTTGTTACCCCACTAGAAATGCAATCCCTCTTGCATAAAACTCCCCGAGGTAAATGGAACCAATTTTGAACTTTGACCAGATTTCATAAACATGCTTCCCAAATTCTTAGAGTCAAACCAAGACGATACATCTTTATCTCCTAATTTGAAGAAGTTTGCCTCATGATTAAGATGAGGGACTTAACTGAAGATGCGATCAAACCCGATTTATTCCATTTGCCCTAAGGACAAAGCCAAAAATGGTCAGATAGCTTGCCCACGATTCCATCTCAACTTGGTGAATTTGTACGCTTTTCCTAAAAAATTCTTTCCTATCCATAAAACGATCAAGCTTAGAAACAAGATTCAAAATTTTAAAATTGTCCCGAGAACCTTTTGGAAGTATTTTGACAAATTTGGAAGTATTTTGACAAATTCAAAGATCTTCTTATCCAATGTCCTCACCATGGTCTTGAAAAGTGGCGATTATGCCAAATCATTTATGAAGGATTGGATTATTCTTCAAAACTTCCTTAGAGTCAATGTGTCAAGGGGATTTCATGAAGAAAAATGCCGATGAAGCTTGGGACTTTTAGAGAATTTATCCAGAAAACTATGCAAATGGGAACACCGTGATTCATCAGCACCCAATCCAGTTCTAGAGGTCCTTCCTTAGAGTCAAACATAGCCTCCGGCTAAGATGGCTACAATTCACGCAGTTAGAAACTTTAGAAACCAAAGAACGAGCTCCGCTCAAATCAATCAAGTTTCACGAAGTTGTCATAATCGTTTTCTACGACCCATGCTTCGAGCAATGTCCACTCTTAGGAAATACTCAATCTCTAGAACAGATGAATGCTGCATTCCAAAGATCCGACACGATCCATTTTCTCCAACCTATAATCCAAGTTGGAGAAATCATCCTAATTTTGCATGGAATCGTGGTAATTTCTCAGAAATCAAAATTTCACTCCTCTTCAAACCAAGAATTTCCCTGGGCAACGCAGCTTTTCAGCTTCAAACTAATTTTCCACAATCAAATCACCATTTCCAAATCGGCTTCCATCATCAATCTACAAATCATATTCCTTCAAATGTTGAGAAACGCCTTAATGTGTTGGAAAGAGGTTTGGAAGCCTTGATTAAAACCTCTACACGCACTACCTAACTTGTTGACTCAAACATCTAACACGATGAACTCCTTTATGCAATCGCAGACAAATTCTCAACTCCAACACTCAAGCCATAGCTAGATTAGAAACCCAAATGGTCAACTAGCTAGCTATAAGTGAGAGAGAGAAAGGATCATTTCCGAAGTCAACCCGTGACCAATCCAAAGAACGCGGGTCAAGTTCAACTTTCCAAGATCAAGTGAATGCAATCCATTCACAACAATCGTGTAACTGTGTTAATAATCAAGTCCTTCGTAATCCATAGAATTACGCTGAATACATGCATCTTGAAGCCAACATTTGAAGAACCCTTTGTCAATGAACTTAGATTTTAGAAAATAGAAAACAACAAGATTTCATTTTGATGAAATTTTTGTTAATAACGAATCTAAGTTCAAAAAGCATACAACCATTAATACCTACCTTCCATTGTCACATCACTAAAAACCCCGAATTTTTGGAATTTAAGCACATCATTGATCATATCATTTTGAAATTCTTTAAATTTCTGGTAGAATTTTCAGCAATAAGGTAGGATTTAATGTAGAATGTGAGCTTCTCATGTTTCATCTTTTATTCTACATTTTTATTTTTGTCCCACAATAATAATAAAAGAATTTATTCTTCTCTCATGTGAGAGTTTCTTGTTCTTTTCAATATGAAAAAACATATGAAAAAAAGAGAAATAATAAATTTTTGACTTCACCTTCTCATACCAAAGGTAATTACAGAATTTTATCATTGTTGAAGTCGACCGAACAAATGTAAGTGCTTCAATTCTTATCTGTTTTACTTTGTGCATAATAGAATTTGCATTGAGGACAATGCAAAATTTAGGTGGGGTGGGGATTAGTCATTTTATCTTTATCTTAGTTATTTTTCCCTCTTTTTCTTACCATTTTTTTATGTCATTTTTTCTCTCTTTTCATCATAATATATATATATATATATATATATATATATATATATATATATATATATATATATATATATATATATATATATATATATATATATATATATATATATATATATATAGTCACTTGCCAACTTAATAGAGTTGATTAATAATTGATCAATTTGATAGAATTTAAGTCTTCTAATCCTTAGTTAGTTCTATACTCAAGTTTACCTTTTATGATAACTCCAAATAAATTTCTTAAGAAATGATTTTCAAGTAGTATACTTTACTTAAGTTTTAACTTAGATTTTTAATTAAAGTAATGGAATTTTTGCATGCCTAACTTAGAGTTGAAAATAATTTTTCAAGTTGTCTTGATCCAAATATTGTTCAGAATATATATACATATACACATATATATATTATACTAACTTAACAAAAGAAGAAAAATTTCTCTTAAAATCATTGGTGGTTCTATTTTACTAAGCCTAAGTTGACTGAGTAATTAAGCCCGAGGAGTATTTCTATACTTAATGACCTAAGCCCAATTGGGTTGGGATTCATTGGTCCAAAACTCGCTAAATGGTCACTTAGAAAGCCGATTAAAAGAACAAAACCACCAAGGAATAAAGAGTTAAAAAAAATTGTCATACTAATCATGTTTTTATATATAGTTATATTTGTATATGTTCTTGAAAAATTAAATGGATTTAAAGACTTGAAGTTTGTTTAAAACAAAGAGTTAGCATGTTCTTTTCAAAACTTTCAAATTAAATTTTGAGTTAAACTTGGTTTTGTATAACTATAATGAAAGGATTTTCTTAAGAAAATTACATTGGAGTTATGATAAAACGCTTTCTTGAGTATTAACCAACTTCAATTGGAATGTTTGAAGATATCAAATGAATTAATTATTTTATTAAATTGGCAAGTTGACTGAATTTTGTGGGTATATTCACTGCAAACCCTCACGAGACTACAACTCGCCCACTAGGGTAACCTAGGGGTTTAAAGGCTTGTTGTATGTGCTAAATACAACCGCGATTCCTGCGAAAGTGAGTTAGGTTTTCTTTTTATTTTCTTTGCTAGAGGACTAGCAAAAGTTTAGGTGTGGGGGTATTTGATTATCACATTTTAATTATATTTTATACCCTTATTACCTATGTTATATGAATAATGATATTACTAATAATCATTTTTATCTTATTTTGAGCTAATAAAGAAATAATGAATAAAAGCCCAAATGACTCAAATTCTCTGAATTTCTACCAATATTTGAAGCCCAAATCTGAAGACAAACAAAGGCCCAAGATACCAAATTGATCCAAGAGAAATTCGTGAAGAAAAATCAAGAAAAGACAAATTCGGTTGGGAACCAATCGGTTGATAAGGTTGTAGCGGTTAATAAGGTTAGCTAACTTAGATCGACCAACGTCGGTTTCAATGATTCAAATGGTGGATTTCTCTTCCTTTTTGGCTAGGTTTGATCCAATGGTTCACATCAACTCCGTTGGGCTATAAATAGGGGTGAAGGCTGAGTGTTTTGAGTGTGAAATATTTTATAAAAACTCCATTTGGAGAGGAGGGTCACTCTTCATTGAGAAGACCTTCCAAAATTATAACTTTGTTACACAATAAATGAAATGTTTCACCCTTCAATTTCCTTTCTCTTCTTCTAATCCAAGGACCAAAAGGAGGATTAGATTAAGATCGAGGAGTTGTTGGTTTCTATTTTATTTCTTTTTCATTTTCTTCTTTATTTTCTTGTTTGTAGAATAGATTTACTTTCATGCAATTTACTTTCATGCAATTTACTTTCATGCAATTTAATTCCATGCAATTTACTTTCATGCAATGTATTTACTTTCTAGAATAGATTTTTCTTTCCTTTAATTCACCTTGAGGCTAGAACCCTCTAGGGAATTACCCTTTCTAAGTGTGGAGCTAATATTGTGGGATCCCTAGAGATTGTTTGAAACTAGCTAACAAATCCAACTCATTTTCATGAGATTGAGATAAGCTAAGTGGATCTACTCTAGATTCCTCATATCTTTAATTAATCCTCCATACTTTACCTTCTTTATTTTCCTCTTATCCTTGTTTTTCATTTGTTTGTTATTTTCCTTTATTTTGATTTCATTGATTTTTACTTCTCTCTCAATCTCATATTCCCTTCATGTGCATATAATCTCAAACCTAGTTTTGTTATTATGTGCATATAACCACAACCACTTTCTCAACTTTATTTTCTCCTCTTTTGCACATAATCCACATCCACTCTCTTTTATCTCTCCACATCCACTTTCACCATTTTCTTACTTTCATTTTATTTGTACATAAACTCCTAATTGTGGCGCATAATTTGAGAATCAAAACTTGAGCAAAACTCTTCCTACTTCCCCGCTCGGGATCGATAATCTTATATACTATAACTTGATAAAGGTTGTATACTTGCAACTAAGGAGGTAATCATTTATTTCCCATCAGGTAGTCTATTCTCGTGGAAAGGATGACAGAGCCTACGTATTCAACATCGTAGCATTAAGTGTAAAAGAGTTGCATTCTTTTAGCACAACATCACATGCGGAACGGGTATAGATAATCTGCACGCTAGCCCGATTCAAACAAGAATTCCAGAAGGTTAATCAAATCCGTTGAGGGCTGGGGTCATAACCCTAAAGCCGCCAACACGCCGCCGTTAGTCTCTTGCCCGTAAAAGATGACAAAGTCTATGTGTTCAACATCATAGCATCAAGCCTAAAAGAGTTGCATTCTTTTAGCACAACGTCACGTGCGGAACGGGTATGGATAATCCGCACGCTAGCCCGATTCAAACGGTAATCGGTAAAGGCTTATCAAATCCGTTGATGGCTGAGGGTTTGCTAAAAATCCTATAAGTATTATGGTGAATTATTTCAAACGAAATGAGAAGTCATAATAAATAACGAATGAAGAAAAAGGAGAATGAAAATTTATTCAAGAGTCGAGTCTTTTAAATTGCAGCTAATCAAACATCAAGTTTATGGAAAAAGATTTATTGTTCTAATTTGGACAGCTCATTGTTGTAAGCTTTTTGGAACTCCTCCGGCAATTCAGCTCTAAAAGATTCCTCCGAAATGGTTAGCGTCTTCGCAGCTTTTTCTCAACTTCAGCTAGCTTTTATTCCGAGAGTTCCAGTTTCTTGGATAGGACGGTTCGGGCTCCCTCTTTGTTGACCCTGGTCAGCTCTAAGATACTTAAGTTCTCTTCCTTCACCTGAAGTTCCCGTTAAGCCGCACTATCTCAAATTTCACTTGATGCGATGCAAGAATAAATGTGGTTCAAGGATGCGGATTTCCCAGTAAGCGCGGTCTTAACCTGATCTACTCGGCCCCGTTACATCTGAACCTCGAGTCCAATATCGACCCGAGCATCGCGCCATGCTTCCAAGCGAGACTCCACCTGACCGACTATATACGAAGAAGCACCCGCCGCAATTCCGAACTTCAAGTTTGAATTCTAGACGGTCAGGTCACAAGAATGGCTTTACTAACTCGGTGACCAAAGATCCCGTATCAAAGCCGTTCTAGAGTCAAGGGCCGATCTGAACCGATGAAGAGAAAGCCCACTATGGAGAATCTTATCAATCATCAGGTTCATGAAAGAAAAGAACGACTGGACCTCCATACAGATGATAATCGATCCGGTCATCATCCGACATCGCTCCCCCGCCAGATCATAGAGATGAGAGGTGAACCCTGTAAGAAGATGAAAGGGTGAATATGTCAAAATCAGAAGTCAAAGGCCGGCGTAGATGTCGTTAGCTGGATAACCCGTACCTGGCTCTATCGGCATGGCTTCATGGGTTATCGGGTCTATCGGAGGAGGAACCACCGTTGACGCACCAATTGCTGCAGTTGGTCTCACTCATGTTCGCCGACGCAACGCCATCATGGTACCCAGTGCGGAGGGCATCGAATGAGGAATCAGAGAATGAGCCTCAGTAGGAGTTCCTGCCAGCAATAAATGAATTCCTTAGCTTCATCAGATTGTAGTTATATTAGTCAAAACAAGACTAGTCCTACAATCAACAGAAAGACGCTGTACCGTTAGAGGAATGAACCCCAGTATGCTCGGGGATCTCTAGCTCAGGTGGCATGTCATCGGAGAGATGCTCATCTCGGGGAGAGTCATATACTAAATCGATTATGGGGGTGTCCATAAGCAGGCTTGTAGAGTCGAAAAAGCTTTGTATTGATTGAATTTGAAGAAGGATTACAATCACACTCTCTCGGTTACAGAGGAAGAGAAGATTAATTCGACTTCTCTTTTATATGGGTTCTTGGTGGCGAAAGAAGGCTTCACTCAATGCTCACGAGATTCGCTTCCGCTGACGCATCGTAACGACGCAGCTGATGATTGATGAAGAACTTCGATCTTTCTTATGCATAGCTGAATTTTCCAAAAGTCCTCAGCCCAATGGCTACTCACCGCCATTTATAGGGCTTTTAGCATGTAACTGGCATGCTGGAATTGTGGGAACGTGGGCTAACTGGCATGGACGTGGGTATAACCGATGTCCACTACTTAGCCCACGTGATTGTTGTGGCTTTCGTGGCCTTTGGGTCCGCCCACAGGGCGAAGCCGATAGATGACGAAGCCGCTCTCCTTGGCTGGCTGAACCTTGATCGAATGACGAAGTTCGCTACTTGGGCAAGCTTCGGTTGGGTAACGAGCTTCGCTGCGTGGGCAAATCTCAGCTGGATGTGTTTATACATTTTGGTTGGATGGCGAGCTTCGCTATTATAGGCGAACCTCGGTTGAATGGCGAGGTTCACTGCTGTAGGCGAACCTCGGTTGAATGGCGAGGTTCACCGCTGTAGGCGAACCTCGGTTGAATGGCGCAGGTTCATCACAGCTAACCTCGTTGAATGGCGAGGTTCACCGCTATAGGCGAACCTCGGTTGAATGGCGAGGTTCACGCTGTAGGCTAACCTCGGTTGAATGGCGCAGGTTCACCGCCAGGGCAACCCGTTGAATGGCGAGGTTCACCGCTGTAGGCGAACCTCGGTTGAATGGCGAGGTTCACCGCTGTAGGCGAACCTCGAAAGTTGAATGGCGAGGTTCACCGCTGTAGGCGAACCTCGATTGAAGGGACAGGACTTCGCTTGCTTGGCGTAACCTCGCTCTAAAGGAGAGCTTCACCAACTTTGACGCTGGGGACGCAGCCTCGCCAAACTTTGATATCGTAGCGAGCCTCGTCAAACTTAAGTGTGGCAGCCTCGCTTAATCACCTGGAGCTTCGCTTTCAGGCTAACCTCAGATTGAGGTTGAGCCTTTTGACCGAAGTCTCGTTTTGAAGCTTTAACAACTAGGGTGCTCCGACCCTCGCCCGAGGATTTTTTACCTTAAAGACCCTTCAAAGTTTTCTGACTCGAATCAGGTTGTGTGGGGTCTCGAATACTTTGAATTTTTTCTACAGTTATTGGCGAACTTCGCACGCCAACCTCGCCAGGAGTTCAGATATGAGGGCAAGGCCATGAACCTCGCACTCACCGCCCTCTTGCTTTGCTCGCATTTCTCTTAACCGCATCCACGTGGCAAATTAGGGATTAGACCCCTTTCGAGCGACTTGTCACATCCCCAGATCTCGTCCGCAGATCTCGCATCGATGATCACGTGAGAGATCTGGGCCGTATATCTCGGCCGTCAGTTGGGTTCTTCGAGACCCTATATATGACAAAGGAAAGGTCGCAAAACCCTTCACCGCCATCTTCCAAGCCATCAATCTAAATCGCTGAATTCCTCCTTGCCGCTCGAAGCAATGGCCCCCAAAACCGCTGCTGGCAAAGGCAAAAAGCCCGTTGGGACTTCTGGCTCTGCCCCACGCCAACCGCCACGTAAGAGCATCGCCGCCAAAACATGACTTTACGATCCGTAGTTAATTTTACGACGTGATTTTCACTCGAGATGAGATTGCTCTCCAAGATCATATCTTTCAATGCGCCAGCGGTTTTGCCGAGGCTTGCCTCATTTGGTTTGATAAACCTCATCGAGGTTCTGATCTCCCGCATCCCCATAGGGTCTGTTTTGAAACTTCGCTTTGTTTGGCGAGGTTTGATTATTTTAGATGAAGCTCGCTTCGGCGAAGTCTGCCTTTTGAATGATGAGTCTTGTTTGCGAGGCTCGTCTTCTTGTGGGATGGGTCTCGTTTGCGAGGCTCGTTTTCTGGCGAGATGAGTCGTTTGGCGAGGCTTCGTTTTGGAAAGATGAGTCTCGCTTGGCGCAGGCTCGCTTGTGGATGAGCCTCGCTTGGCGAGGTTCGTTTGTCTGGCGAGATGAGTCTCGCTTGGCGCAGGCTCGCTTTTCCGGAAAGATGAGTCTCGTTTGGCGAGGCTGGCTTTCTTGTTGGATGAGCCTCGTTTGGCGAGGCTCGCTTGTTGGATGAGCCTCGTTTGGCGAGTTAAGCTCTTGAATGACTTTGTCCTTTTGAAGTGGCGATTTGACCTCTCGAGACTAACTTCTTCTTCTCTTTTGTGTAGTTGAGCATCCTTCTACCCCCATTCCTCAACGGGTTCTTTTGGAGCAAACGGTGCTCAAGAGGCGAACGATTTCCTCTCCCCTCTTGTGAGCGTTCACGCATTTGGGGGCGGGGTGAAGAGGAGTTGAGACTTCTTTCTGAACCTTCAACATCCACCTTCAGGCGTTGGATTACGGATGCCCCTTTGAGTCTGTTAACCGGGACCAGATCGCAAAGCCCGCCTTCGCTTGGAGATGATATCAAGATCCGATCTGTTGGACTTGGGTTCGTCAAGTGGCTCCGAGTGGTAAACTCACGCTACATGTTCTTGCCCGCAATGGAACGGGATTGCTCACTGACCTCCTTAAGAGCCGCTTCTACTCCTCGGAAGATGAATTGGGATCTAACTCCTACTCAAGATGGAGTGATGTGCGGTCACTTCTCTCGGGGTGGTGCACAGGTGGACCGCCATGGTCATCATGTAACTGGTCTACAACCTGGGCTTTTCCAGAGGGAGCTTCCTATTGGCGAATCAGCTGTCGCGGCCAACACCTTTGGTCGTGCTTTCCATAAGGTGGAGGCAATTCCCCGCCAAGGATCAACCCCGTTGGTCTCGATGGGGTTCTTCGCAATGGTGGCCTCGCATCACCGAATACATTCTAGAGGAGTATCGCGACGAATTGGAGGGGTTTGGCCTTAGGGCTCCTATCAGGGCAACTCAACTGGGCTTGAGGAACAATTCTCAACAATTCTTTGGGATTTTGGAATTGTATAATCCTGATACTCATACCTTCTTCACTCCCGATGGTGAATTGGGGATTGCTTTGCACGAGATGGCTGAGGTTTCTGGGCTACCTCATGGCAGGAATCCGTACGAGGAGTACATCCCGGGGTATAAAGAGCTGACGGATTTGGAAAAAGATCACCCCCAAGTAGTGGAGACCTATTGGGAAGTGATGTGCCACTATTATATTTGCACATGTAGGCACGGCCGTGCCGATAAGAAGGGGGAAAAGTTCATTAGTCATAATATTTGGGCCCACTACCTCTTTGAAGGACTGGATGATAAGGAAGGTATTGTGGTGCCCCTGGGTCCTCTTGAGGCGGGTAAATTGTCACGGCTTGTGCTTGACAACCTTCCACTTTCTTATGTGACTTCCGCGGATGAGCATGGCTTCCTACAGGGACGACGCTTGACACTTATATTTATCGAGCTGGCGAGCCGATTTCTTCCAGGCGCGGTATAGGTGCTACCTCATGTTGTGGCTCAAACATATCGCCGCCTCACGGCAGCTTTGATTCATTAGGACCTGATGTGATTTTCCCTGCTGTTTGCTTAGCACACGGGCGTCAGTATGCACTTCTTCCTGCCATGATTGCCCGTATCCATTACGGATCGCGGCGTTTTGCTATACCTTCGCCATGGAGCGAGAACCCAAGGGTGGAATTACAGACGCCTATCTTATGGCGTGGTTAGTCATGCATTGCCTACTCTCATGGGTACACCTTCGCTCCTATAGAAGGACAAATCACTCTTTCATCCAGAGGCTAGAGAACGTCGATTGGACCAAACATTACATGGCTTCAGTCGCGGCGCGCTCTCCGGGACTATAAGAGTTATTCTTTTAACCGGTGCCTTCCTCATTTTCCTGGAGTCAGCTATGGACAAGCTTTGGTGGATGAACCTAATGCTCAGGGTTATACCACTTTGTCACTTGGATGTTTCCTATGGCTCATGAGCATCCCCGGTATTTTATCTTCCGCTTCGGGTCCTATATGCGTGTGGAGCCTTATCTACCTGCCGCTTTGCCCGCCGGGCTTGGGTATGATCAACTGTACGTTGGTAATCCCAGTTCTCAATTACAGTCCGACGGCTGCGGCTTAGTCGGGAGCCGTGGCTTGGTATCGACCGTTGCCGGGCGTATGTGCTCGTTTTTCTTCCGCAACGACCCTCAATCCCTGACGACATTCAGACATAAGTGGCATTGCATGGCAAACGCCGAAATTCCAGGCTTCAACATCAACTCTTCTGGGCTACGATTGATTCGGGGCCGTTATAGGGAAGGCCAGACTTCAACGAGGAGCCGCATTCCGGGACTAAAGGAGTATTTGCACGCTGAAACGGATGCTGGAACTGCTAAACCCCAAGTTGGTGTGGAGCCCTCACGCCAATCCAGCCCTCATGGGACTCAAGAGCCATCACGTCAATCCAGCCCACATGAGACCCAGGCGGATATAGATGAGGCTCTAGATGAGTATGGTAGCAACATCTCTTCTTCTGCTGGTTTTGAAGAAACTCCCGGGGCTGAACCTGTATCAGAGGCACCTGGAGATTTTGCTCCTTTTGGAGAACCATCGGAACATATTCCAGAAGATCCTCTTGAAAGCTCTACCTTGCCCAGCCAGTCTGTTGGAGCTGTGCCTCAAGAAGCCACCCCCACTTCGGAGCCTGGAGGAAGCCAAGCTTTGGTGCCAATAACTCAAGGATCTAAAAGACCCGGGCCCCCTCGGTCCAAGCGTGTAGTCAAGCGGGTGAGGAGAGAAGCCTTGATTGAAGCTGCCGCCAGCCTGAGTCCCATTACTGAAGGCCCTCCTGATGCTGCCAAGAGTATGCTTGATGATGTCAAGAGTCTTCTCGGTTGCCGCCAAGCTTCAGTCAACCTGTGACCCAAGACGATACAGCAATCCCTGCCGCTGTTGTGCTCGAGACCCCACCGCTTTGACTGCCGCCACCACCCCTTCAATTGATGTCCCGCCAATCCTGCCCTCGGCTTGTCCGGTCGCTCAAATCCTTCTGGTACCCCTCTTCTTTTGACTTGTCGAAGGACTACGGGGTATCTATGATTCGCCATAATTTCCTCACCATCCTGAAAGAATCTCCTACTCAAGTGTTGGAACGTGGTGGGGATTTTGCTGGGATCAAAGCTGTATTGGAACCCCTCCTGGATGTGATGCAGAGCCTGACCAATGCTGCAGCTACGCTGCCTTACCGAACCTATTTGGTACAGGCAGAGACCCTTTTCAACAAATGGCAGAGACAGCGTGACCAGTCTCTTCATTCTAGGATTGAGGATCGTGCCATGCAGCTTAGAAGAATAAGAGATGATACTCAATTTGAGCTCCAACGTCAAGTACTTGAAAAGAAGCAGAGTATCGATCAGCTTTTTGAGACGGCCGCGACTCTGTATGATGAAAAGAAAAGGGTTGCTAGCACCGAGCGTAACCAACAACTCCTGGTTGATTCCTACAGGGCTGCCCTCATTGACATTCAGGCAAAATTGGCGGAGGCGAAGTGGGCTAGCGGTCGCCATCGAGAAACATCGACTCGATAGCCCAATGTGTGGCACACGAGGCCTTAGTGGAAGCCGAATCTAATGATCCGAAGGGCTAAGCGTCAGTGAGCCAAATGCCCGTACTTTCTCGACAATGATCTTCATAAACAAAGCGACGAGGAGATCAAAGTCGCCCACAAGGAAACTATGGTCAAGATTGCTTCCAGATCCGCCAAACTCTTGGGAACTTGTAATTCATGTACATCTTTAACTACATGATGAATAAAATTCCACTTTTTTTTGTGTTCACTCAAAATTTTGTTGCGACTTTGCATTTGCAACTGAATTTTTAGCAAACTCCCGCCTATCAACGGACTTGGTATGTCTTTACCAGCTGTCGCTTGAACCGACTAGCCATACTTTTCCCTCAAGATGATGAGTTTTCGAGGAGGTTCTTTAGGCTTAATGCTAAAATCTCCTCTATCCTTAGCCGCTCAAGACGCTGATTAAAAGATAAAGGCAAATTGCCTAGTAGGTCATTAATAGGAATAAAATCATATGAGGATGATCGAATCGCTCAGGACATAAAAGTATAACGACAGATCAAAGAGTAATCGAAGTTGTTCGACATGAAAGTATAACAACAGGATTACAAACGTAATCATTTAAAGGAATGATCATGTGGGAGTAGTCAAGTCGCTCATTGACATGAGAGTATAACGACTATGATTGGAATAAAGGTAAATTGCATGGTAGGCTACTACCGTGAATAAGATAGTGTGAAAGTTGTGATCAATCGCTCAGGACATAAAAGTATAACGATCGCGGATCGAAAATAATCACATTGTTCAATGGTGTGAAAGTATGACCACCGTGATCAACATGAAGACACATCATTCGATAAATCAAAATTAGGTGACGCCATTGTTCACGGGAATTGAAACATTGGCTCATCGCTGAATAAGCCCATACGGGATGACGAACATCATTCGGTACGAATAACAAACGTCGGAAAATTAGAATATTGGCACATCGCTTAGTAGGCCAATATATGACAATGGACATCACTTATGGGAAAATGGTGGACATTGTAAGAATATTGACACATCACTTGGTAGGCCAATATTGACAATAATCGCCATTTATAAGAAAGCAGCGAATATAAAATATTGGTATATCACCTGATAAGCCAATACTTAGAGATAACAAGATAATTAATTAAGGGTAATATTTCTTCAGAAATTTACCGTTGATAGGCATCATGATTTTGTCGCCTTCTTGATTGGTTAGGCGGTACGCTCCATTCGAGTAAACGACTCCACTACTTAATGGTCCTTCCCATTTTGGTTCGAATTTCCCTTCTTCTTAGAATTGAGGATCATCGGTCGGACGTGAAGCGAGGTCGCCTTCCTTGAAAATCGACATTTAACTTTCTTGTCAAATGCTTTAGAAATCGGACTTGGTAGAACTCGATATGTTGTTGAGCCTCAGAGTCGCCATCTAGCATTTCAAGTTCCTCAAAGCGTCGGCGATGATTTTCTTCACCGCCATTCCAGTGGTTAATGCTATTCAGAAGCGACGAATTTGAATCTCCATCGGTAAAATAGCTTCACAACCATAAACTAAAGCATATGGGTGGTACTTTGGTGTCGCGAACCGTTGTCGCGGTAAGCCCACAAACTTTGTCCCAACTTATCATCCCAATCCTTCTTGTTTGAAGAGACCATCTTAGTAAGGATCTTGATGATCGCCTTATTAAAAGCTTCGCCGTCTGCTCGCATAGTAAGTCGTTGATGCTAAATTCGATTCGAATTTATCGCAGTAACCGCGGAAGGCATGATCGACAAATTGTGGACCATTGTCGTGGACAATCTGCCTGGGCACACCATATCGGTATATGACATGATGTTTAACAAATTTAATCACATCACTTGTCTTGACCAATCTCAATGGGATGGCTTCAGCCCACTTTGAGAAATAATCAGTTATCGCCAATATGAAGCGATGTCCTTTTGAAGAAGGTGGAGAAATTGGACCAACAATGTCCATTCCCCATGTTTCAAATGGCCAGGACGTGGCAGTAGGATGCAAGTGTTCCGGCGGTTGGTGAAGGTAATTAGCATGTATCTGGCATGCATGGCACCGTTTAGCGTAAGCCACGGCGTCTTTTACCATTGTTGGCCAATAATACCCAAGTCTACGTAATCGGTCCCATAACTTAGGTCCAGGCTGGTGTGCTCCACAAACACCGTCATGAGCTTCTTTCAAGACTTGCTCTGCTTCCTTAGTTGACAAACATCGAAGCAGTAACCCATCATAGGACCTTCTATACAAAGTCTGTAATTGGGAATCATAGTAAAATCTTGATGCTCGTCGACGAATTGACTCCCTTTCTTTTATGTCTTCGGGCAATATCCCATGCAAGACATAGTCGATGATCGGGAACCGCCAGTCTCGTGCTTCAAGTGACTTAGGTTCGTCTTCGACTGCTTGGATTTGTAATGCATATTTTGGTCGAAATAGCTGCCGACTAGACACAATAACCTGCTGAGTAGCATTCTCAGGCAAGGCTAGCGTAGCTGCAAGAGACGCTAACGCATCAGCATAAGTATTCTGCAAACGGGGCACATGATCAATGTAAAAGCTTCCAAAGGAGTCAGCTAAAGTCACGGCCGCTGCATGATGAGGGATAAGGTCTTCGTGCCTGACTTCGTACTCTCCTCTTAGTTGTTTTACGATTAGCTGTGAATCCCCAAATGCTTCAAGGTGTTTCACGCCTAAATGTTTGGCTATGTCGAGACCAATCAATAACGCATTATACTCTGCTATGTTATTGGTGCATGGTTCTGACAACGACACAGCTCGCGGTATCACGTGGTTTTGTGGAGATATCAACACTACCCCCACTCCGGCTACAACGGGGCCGTCAGGAGTCGCTCTCGCGGCTCCATCAAAGAACAATTGCCACACCTGTTCCTTAGAGGCTAAATTGGCTTCATAAGGTTCATCAGGCATGTCTTGATACAATTCGACTTTTCCTTTCAAAGGATGGTTAGCCATAAGATCACACACAGCTTGACCCTTCACCGCCTTCTGAGGTTTGAAGTGAATATCGTACTGAGATAATAACAATGCCCATCTAGCCATTCGGCCATTCAACGTGCCAGGCTGGGTCATAAATACCCTTATGGGGTCGATTCTGGAGATGACGTGTATAGTCTGTCCCACCAGGTAATGCCGCATCTTTTGGATGGCAAAGACCAAAGCCAAACATTCCTTCTGAATGGGAGGATATCGATATTCGGCCCCCGACAGCGTCCTACTAAGGTAATAGATCACCGCCGGGCTATTGTCATCGCCCCGTTAAAAGACTCGCTAACGATACTCAGAAGACGGATGTAAATCAGGAAGGGCTTTCCTGATTTAGGTGCAACTAGCACAGGGGGATTAGAAAGATATGTTTTAATCTCTTCGAATGCCTTCCGGCAATCTTCATCCCAAACGAACGATACACCTTTCTTCATGAGCTTCGAGAAGGGTTGACATTTCCCCGATAAATTGGAAATGAATCTGCGAATGTAAGCCAAACGCCCTTGGAGACCACGAAGCTCCCTAAGGCTTCTAGGAGGTGGAAGTTCCTGGATAGCTTTGATCTTGTCCGGATCGAGACGTATACCATCTGCTGTGACCACGAACCCTAAGAATTTACCACTTGACATCCCCAGAAAAGACTTGGTTGGGTTCATCTTCAACTGATGTGCCCGCATTATCTCAAATGTTGTCTTCAAGTCATGCAAGTGATCACCTTTGTGACGACTCTTAACTACTAAATCGCTTCACGTAGCATTCCAATGTTTCCGCAAATGTTTTCGAAAATGGTGGTCATGGCACGCTGGTATGTAGCCCCTGCGTTTTTCAAGCCGAAAGGCATAACTGTATAACAGTATATTCCAGACGGTGTTCGGAAAGCGGTGTGCTTTTCGTCATCAGGATGCATTTTGATCTGATTGTACCCTGAGAAGCCATCCATAAAAGACATCCTCTCGAATCCACATGTGTTGTCGATGATAATGTCCGTAATTGGTAGAGGGAAATCGTCTTTCGGACATGCCGCATTTACGTCTCGGTAATCAACACACGGTCGGATCTGTCCGTTTTTCTTTACCACGGGTACTATATTTGCTACCCAGTCAGGATGCTGCACTTCCCGGATGAACCCTGCTTTGATCAGCTTCTCGATTTCTTTCTCGATGGCCTTCATGACCTGAGGGGAGAATCGTCGTTGCTGCTGTTTAACAGGCTTAGCACCTGGTTTGATATTAAGGCAGTGCATAGCCACTTGAGGGTCTAAACCAGGCATATCTTCGTAATTCCATGCGAAGACATCGATATATTCTCGTACCAAAGCAATAAGGCTCCCCTTTTCTTCAGCCGTCAAACTATCGCTTATGAATATGGGTTTTGGATTAGCTTCGTCCCCCATATTTACTTGGACTACTTTGTCATCGGTGGGCGGCTCTCGTTGTTCAAAACGATGTTCCCATTGCGTTCCAAGCTGTTGACTCATTGGATCCTCCAATAGCGGTAAGAGATCATCTTCTTGGACCTCTATTGGATCAGCTGAGGTCATATTAGCCATCAAGGACTTAAATTCGCGTCCTATACTGACGTCAGAATCCCAGGAATCTGCTTCAGAAGATGAATGATCTGATTCACCCTCAGTCATGACATGCCATGAGTACGGTGGCGACTCGTATCCTAACCCTTTACGAGTTTTATGATAGTAATCATCAGGCTGGCCTTCCGGGACATAAGCAGATTGGATCGGTGTCCTGATGCCTTTTCCGAAGTTTAGTCCTTCTTTGTGGAAGAAGTCATACCCCATTTTCTTCATCAAATTTTGCGCTGTTGGCGAGAAATATGAGAATTGGGGTTCTTTCCCTTTTGCTTGGGGTTGTTCCACCTCAGCTTGCAATGGTTTGTTAACTTGCCCAAAGATAATGTCTTTCTGATCATCATTCCGGGCCGGTATCACAAAAACTGCTTGCGAAGAGTTGGAGTGCCTTTGGGTCGTCATGAATGACGACTGAATGGGCATGTGCAATGTCGGTTCAGCATACAACCGTGGAAGAATTTCTGACGTTAAGTCAGTATGACTTTTAACACCCGATACGTAAGCTAAATCATAATTTTCATTAAAAACGACTATGTCGCCATCGATCATTCGGACGATTACAAAGGGTTTTACATCATTGAAAACAACTCCTTGTTCGGATTCTATGTCAGCTTCATTTCCGCTGTCATAGTCCTCGATCTGTGGTTCGTCGGTTTGGCCTTCCTCAAGGTAGTGGACAGAATCAGTAAAATAATTCTCCACGCCTTTGAATGGTTGCCTTTCCGCGACCAATGTTTTAACCACCCCTTCTTCATCCACATACTTCATGCATTGATGCAACGTAGACGGGACGATCAGATTTTCATGGATCCAAGGGCGACCCAATAGCAGATTATAAGATGTATCTGCATCAATGACGTAACAGGTAACGTCTGTCTTCAAGTCTCCTATTTGGCATTTGAGTTTGATCTTGCCCAAGGGACGAGAATTAGTAGCATTGAAACCGTAGATGGTAGTCCCGGTTGTCGCTAGCCGGTGCAGCGGTATCCCAAGATGTTGTATGATCCTCAGTGGGATGATGCTCAATGCAGATCCCGGGTCAACTTGAGCTCGGTTGATTCGGACAGATCCGATATAGCCGGTGAAGTACAACGGCCTATCATGTTTTGGGTTCCTCACTTGCATGTCCTCCGATGAAAAAGTAATGCAAGGTATCGGTCCTTTGAAGACCTGATGACATTGGACACAAACTTCTGTTGTCCTTTCTGGGAAATGAGCGAGGAACGCTTCATTATCCGCCAACGCTTCTCGCAGAGCTTCTCTGGTAGATTGAGAGAGACGCAAGAGTTCAAATAAAGTAATTCTCGCGGATGTTGAGAGTCGGGCTAACACGCCAAACCGAAAGGAGCCTTCGCTTCGTGCATGTCCTTCCTGAGTGCTTTGTTGTAGCGGATCTCCCTCATTTTGGGCTCACCGACCGGCGCCTTTGCTGGTACACCGGGTGTTGCCTCGGGATACTCCTTTGCGAACTCTTTTCCGCCTCGAGTGGCCAACACTGGTACAGGTTGTGCGGCCGGGGCGGTTTGTTGCTCGGTGGAGTCATTGACTTGCTCCTTTTCCGGCACAGCAGAGGTGGCGTTACAAGACTTCCCTTTTGACTTTGAAGAAGTCCATTGTTCATCTGATAACAAGTCAGGATGAACCCACATAATTTCGCCTTTCGGCGTAGTGTAAGGGACCATACCTTGTGCTTCCCGCCGCTGGAGATCAAAGTTCACAACTTTGGCTTCTGCTTGATGGATCGGTTTTACACCGTCCTGCACTTGGAATTCCGCAAAATCGCCAAATTGGAGGGCGACCATGTTTGCAGACACCTTCTTTTGATCCTCCCGCAGAGTCATAACACCTGCTTCTAGCAAGACCTGGATCTTGTCCTTCAATATGTAACATGACCCCGTCGGATGGTGTACCATTCGATGGTACATGCAGTATTTTGGATCATCCGTCCTTGAAGCTTCCTCCGGCTTCTTTATTTCCGGAAGCGTGATCTTGTTCATTTTAAGTAAAGTTTTGAGGATTGGGATAACCTGGTCATCCTTAAAATCATACTTCTTCTGAGGACGGCTGTCAGAAACGTTTGATTTCTGCTTGAAGGATCTTGAAGTAGGTTGGGCTTCCACAGCTAAAGTCTCCTTCCCCTTCGATTGCTTTTGAGGAGTAAAATTATTCTGGTTACCCCCCTTTTTAGGACGAGAGTCCTGAGGTTCCTCCGCCTCGATCCTCTTAATCATGTTTTCAACTTGTTCGCCTTGCCTCACCAATTCTTTCCAAGAGTATGCCTCAACTGCACCCATCTTAGAAAGTATGTTGATCGAGAGGTTGGCTCTGCACATCCCGATGAATGTCGCTTCCGAGGCCTGGTCCCGGGAGTGCAAAGACAGATTTCGGAATCGCTTGACAAACGTGCTGACAGACTCCGTCTTCTTTTGCTTTTCGACCAGCAAAGTGGCCATAGACACCTCAGTGTCATCATCAAAAAATCGGGCCATAAAGAGCCTTTGCAGATCTTTCCAAGAGTTGATAGAACCAGGCTCTAACCTTCGAACCACTGGCTTAATTCTTTAAGAGTGCTAATGAATAATCGGGTCATAATAGGATCATTACCCGTTATATGCCCGGTTTGTGCTTGGAAGTAGTAGATGTGTTGTGACGGAGAACTTTTTCCGTCAAACTGCACTAAGTTAAGTGGCTTGAATTTCGGAGGATATGGGACATCGTCCCATTCTATAGGATATGGCCTCGCCACCCCCAGCTCCTTTGATTGCCCTTGGAGTTTCAGAGCATCCAGCTGCTTTTGGAAATCCCGCAACACATGATCTTGCTCTTTTGTGCGCGGATTCGATTCCGCTTCCGATGACATTGAGTGGACATCATGATCCACGTTATAGCCTTCTTGCTTCGATTTGGATCCTCCTTCGTCCATCTTTTTCTTGCCCACAAGTTTCTCCATCATCATCTCTAAACGCCTGATAGATTCTTGTTGTGCAAGAATAGTAGCTTGTTGCTCTTCTATTCTTCGTGTCATCTCTTCCTCTCGTTCGGCCATGAGGACACTGGCCTGGTCACTGAAATCAGTGTTCGAAGGTTGAGACGTAGCAATGCCGGAGTTCTCATGTTCTTCAGAAGTACCCCCAGCCAATTGGCTATAGTCAAACGGGATTGACGCTCCGGTACGAAGACGGGTGCTTCTATAGGCGCCTTGGCTATTGATTAACGCACCTCGTAACCCTGGAGAATATTCGGGGTCAGACGACTCCGGACTTCCTGTTGGGGTCTTGCTCCTGCCTCTCCCAACCATGTTGATAGTCACTCCATGACCATCGTGGGCCGCTCGCTTTTTAGGGTGGAACCGCCTTCGTCTGGTTGACGGGTCAGACAATCGCTCAAAAACTGAAGGCTGATGCGTTGATGAACATTGTGCACGCATCGCAGAGATGAGCTTCTCACAACAGCAATGAGACTGCATTTGATTGGCGTCACGTTTGCGTGTGAGATAATCACGGAGATCAGAGGTGGGTGTTCCCCCAGTTGACTCTGAAAAACAAGCATCGTATGAGAGAGGCTCTCTGAATCGAGTTCGGCGACCCTGGCGCGGTTGCCGCCTCCTTTGGTTCTGGCGGCGAGGTTCGCTGCCCTGCCGAGGTTCGTCCTGTTTATAGGAGACCTCATGCTGGCGAAGCTCATTGTTTGGACGAGGTTCATCCCTTTTAAAGGGGACCTCATGTTGCTGGCGAGGTTCGCCATTCAAACGAGGTTCGTCATTCAAGGGGACCTCGCGTTGTAGGCGAGGTTCGCCACTTGGACGAGGCTCGTTCCTTTTTGAGGGGACCTCGCGTTGTAGGCGAGGTTCGCCGCTTGGGCGAGGCTCGTTCCTTTTTGAGGGGACCTCGCGTTGTAGGCGAGGTTCGCCATTCAAACGAGGTTCGCCACTTGGACTGGGCAGACGAGGTTCGCCACTTGGGCTAGGCTCGCAGCAGGAGCGACGTTCGTCTTGTAGACGAGGTTCGCAGTTGGGGCGACCTTCGTCTTGTTTTGAATGAACCCCCTGATGATGACGAGGTTCGTTTATTTTCTTCGGACGATAGTGGAATCCGTCCAACGAGACCAAAGCTCGAGCACGTCGGCGAAGCTTGGTTCTCACAGCCGACGCTTGTCCGCACGCTCGAGAGTGGACCATTAGAAGGTCCGTCTCACAGCGCAGCGAGGCTCGCCAGAAGCCAAAACTTGGCTAACATCATCCGAAGTGGACTTGGATTGCTTAACAACCCATTTCTTAGCCCGCTGGTTGACTTTTGGAGCCTCGTCTTTGAAAGACAAAGGCTGATTGTCGAGGTTCACTCGAGAGGATTCAGCAGAAGCCACGGGGGCTGAAGTCTCATACGAGACTCGACGACACTTGCGTGTCTTCACTGGGCTAGATGCCCCAGAGGAGAGAAACTCCTCGTACTTACTCTGATCGAATTCGATGACCAAGGTTTGAACCTCGGTTCCAACTGCAATCTTGTCTGATTGCGCCACCACCAATTCATCGGAATGAACGGTTGCTCCCACTGTGGTCGCCATCTTCTGTAGAGTCGAAAAAGCTTTGTATTGATTGAATTTGAAGAAGGATTACAATCACACTCTCTCGGTTACAGAGGAAGAGAAGATTAATTCGACTTCTCTTTTATATGGGTTCTTGGTGGCGAAAGAAGGCTTCACTCAATGCTCACGTAGAGATCCGCTTTCCGTTGACGATCAGAACGACGCAGTTGATGATTGATGAAGAACTCGATCTTTCTTGTACGCAAGCGCTGAATTTTCAAAGTCCTCAGCCCAATGGCTACTCACCGCCATTTATAGGGCTTTTAGCATGTAACTGGCATGCTGGAATTGTGGGAACGTGGGCTAACTGGCATGGACGTGGGTATAACCGATGTCCACTACTTAGCCCACGTGATTGTTGTGGCTTTCGTGGCCTTTGGGTCCGCTACGAGGGCGAGCTTCGATAGATGACGAGCTTCGCTCTTCCTTGGCTGGCTGAACCTTGATCGAATGACGAAGTTCGCTACTTGGGCAAGCTTCGTTAGTAACGAAGCCACTGCGTGGGCAAATCTCACCGGATGTGTCTATACATTTTGGTTGGATGGCGAGCTTCGCTATTATAGGCGAACCTCGGTTGAATGGCGAGGTTCACCGCTGTAGGCTAACCTTCGATGAATATCGAGGTTCACCGCCGTAGGCTAACCTCGGTTGAATGGCGAGGTTCACTGCTGTAGGCGAACCTCGGTTGAATGGCGAGGTTCACCGCGGTTGAATGGCGAGGTTCACTGCTGTAGGCGAACCTCGGTTGAATGGCGAGGTTCACTGCTATAGGCGAACCTCGGTTGAATGGCGAGGTTCACTGCTGTAGGCGAACCTCGGTTGAATGGCGAGGTTCACTGCTGTAGGCGAACCTCGGTTGAATGGCGAGGTTCACTGCTGTAGGCGAACCTCGGTTGAATGGCGAGGTTCACTGCTGTAGGCGAACCTCGGTTGAATGGCGAGGTTCACTGCTGTAGGCGAACCTCGGTTGAATGGCGAGGTTCACTGCTGTAGGCGAACCTCGGTTGAAGGACAGGACTCGCTGCTTGGCGAACCTCGTCTGAAAGGAGAGCTTCGCCGAACTTTGACGTTGGGGACGAGCCTCGCCAAACTTTGATACTGTAAGCGAGCCTCGTCAAACTTAAGTGTTGTGGGCGAGCCTCGTTTAATCACTGTTGAGCTTCGTTTCTCGTGCGAACCTCGTATTGAGGTTGAGCCTCGCCTTTTGACCGAGTCTCGTTTTGAAGCTTTAACAACTAGGGTGCGCCTGACCCTCGTCTGGAGGATTTTTTGACTGTCTACAAGGCTATCCTCATCAAAATCCTCTATCAAAAAATCTGGTACGAGAGGATATAAGTGAAGGAAACAGAATAAAAAAAAACCTACGATTGACAGAAATGGCTTACCTCCTACAAGAAAGTCATTCTCTCTAATCCCATTATCCACGTTTGCTCCCTGCAATTTCTCTAAAAGAGCGAGAAGCATAGAGACAATTAGGGAGGGCACAGACTCTGAGTCGTCCAATTCCCGCCATCTAAATGAAATATTGCCAATGATGGATGTACCTGGATTCGCTGGATCAGGTCCTACATTGGTGGTCTCACCAATCTCAGCAGATATCGCAGGCTCTTCTGCCATGGACTCGTATATCTGTTGAGTGAAACTGAGGTCTGCGGAAGGGGCAAAATCGTGATGAGGAATGTCAAAGTTGGTTTCGCACTCTCCTACACAAAAGAAATGGAGAAATATGAGTCCTGAATCCGAAGGAACTACGGAATGCTTAAGCATTACCTTCCTCGCCAACAAAGCCATCACCGGTTAAGTCCATCACAAAAGCCCGCGGGTCTACGTGTGCCTTGCGGGCTAACTTCTTTCGCTAAACGGCTTGAGCCCCCGCTCGAGAGGCGTGAAGTCCCTCTTCTTCGGCTGACATGCCTGAAGCTTCAAAATTAGTGTTAGAACCAATAAATCCAAAGAAAAAAAAGAGAAGAAAAAAAGGAAAACTTAGTTGAAGGCAGGTTTGACCAAACCAAGTTAGGGTGGGTTTGGAACCCTAATCAAGGATGAATTCAACTAAACCTGATCAAAGGAGGATTCAGCTAAATCTAATCAAAAGGGGTTTGGAATCCCAGTCACAACAGGATTTTACCTATCCTAGTTACAGCAGGATTTTAGAATCCCAGTCACAACAGGATTTCGGCTATCCTAATCACAACAGGATTTCGGCTATCCTAGTCACAACAGGATTTCGCCTATCCTAGTCACAGTAAGATTTTGGCTATCCTAGTCACAGCAGGATTTCGGCTATCCTAGTCACAGCAGGATTTCGCCTATCCTAATCACAGCAGGATTTCACCTATCCTAGTCACAGCAGGATTTCACCTATCCTAGTCACAGCAGGATTCGACCAATCCTAGTCAAAGTAGGATTCGACCAAACTCGAATCCCCATTCACTTGCCTCATCAGTTTTCTCTCTCCCACACGAGGTCGTCACCCATCAAGGATCAATTCTCATATGGTTCGAGTTATGCGAGCCTCATATCTACTCAAAAAAGATATATGAGTATAAACTATTTTCTATTTTGTCGAGAAGTTTCTAGAGAATATTTCATAAAATATTCTTAAAGATAACTCGACAACCCTCAAATCTCCTCCCACGGTGGTTATTTACTCCAAAAAGGTATATGAGTATAAACTATTTTCTATTTTGTCGAGAAGTTTCTGGAGAATATTTCATAAAATATTCTTAAGGATAACTCGACAACCCTCAAATCTCCTCCCACAGTGGTTATTTACTCCAAAAAGGTATATGAGTATAAACTATTTCCTATTTTGTCGAAGTTTCGGAGAATATTTCATAAAATATTCTTAAGGATAACTCGACAACCCTCAAATCTCCTCCCACGGTGGTTATTTACTCTAAAAAGGTATATGAGTATAAACTATTTCCTATTTTGTCGAGAAGTTTCTGGAGAATATTTCATAAAATATTCTTCAGGATAACTCAACAACCCTCAAATCTCCTCCCACGGTGGTTATTTACTCCAAAAAGGTATATGAGTATAAACTATTTCCTATTTTATCGAGGAGTTTCTGGAGAATATTTTATATTCTTCAGGATAACTCGACAACCCCCAATTTACACCCACGGTGTTTAATTTTACGACGCCGGACAATGCATCGCAGTGGAAAATCGCCGATTGAAGGTTGGATTTCAAGAAAAAATTCTGACGCCGGACAACGCGTCGCAGTGGAAAATCGCCGATTGAAGGTTAGATTTCAAGAAAAAATTTCTGACGCCGGTCAACGCGTCGCGAAAGAGAGTTCACCAATTGAAAATCTCAAAAAAATTCCTCCCGCTGTGGTCAGTTCTACGACGAGCGACGCAACGGAAAATTCACCAATTGGATGGTTAGACCGACGACAACTCACCAACGCGAGCTAAAATAAGAAAATTCATTCATCGGTTTTCGATTCAAGACTTCAACAGCGGTCAGACAATAAATGCAAAGACTGCGGATACTTTCACCATCCTACAAAGCACCGATAGTCCGAGAATTGGAGAAGTCAAGATTCAAGTCATTTTCGTGTCCCGCTATACCGACCGGTTGGGGTTTATCATATCCAAAGAATTTCGGCTTCTTCTATAAAAGAGCGAGACCGAAACACTTTGGAGGGGGTATCTATAGGCGTAAAAAATTGCCTAAGTCCCTGATATAGCTCGTGATAGTGTGTAGTCAATCAACAAAGCCATCTGATAACGTGGCAACGATAAATTGACAATCGACGAGCCGTCCGACAACGTATCGACAAATCGTCAACGGCGAGCGAGCTGACGAGACGTCCAAGTCGACGAGTCAACGAAGCGCATGAAGCAAGTCGACGAGGCTTCCAAGTCGACATATCGATGAAGCATATGAAGCGAGTGTGATGCGACGATACGCTCGAGTCAACGAATCGACGAATCGTGTGCAAACAATAGGATGAACCCAACTCCGAAGCAACGAATCGTGTGCGACGGAATAAATCGAAAACCGCGGAGCCTCAAATCAAGCTCGGATAACAAGCGAAAATCAACTCCCAGACCCGAAAATTGAGCGAGAGAGCCGTGAGGCGTCTCGGCTGAGGCCGAGTCACCTCAAAGTGTCTCGGCCAAGGCCGAGACACCTTGAGGTGTCTCGGCCAAAGCAGAGACACCCTAGGGTGTCTCGGTGGGCTTTTGGGCCCAGTTCTGACCCGCATCCACTTGAAATCCTATAAATACAAGGAGGGGTGCTCATTTGCAGAGATCTGAAAATTTTGGAGAAGCCGAAGCTCTGCCAAATTACCTTCTCACCTCAGATCTAAACTCGGGAGCGACGACCGATCTTCTTCGATATCAGATCCAAATCTCGGCGAACTCTAAAGGACTATTATCATCCTTTGTGAGATAATCCCCAGGGCTATTATCCTCCTTCATGAGATAATCCCCTCAAAAAGGTTCGAGAGATCGGATCTCAGATCTACACGTGATTCCTCGAGATTAAACTTTGTTTTGATCTCGAGAAGAGCTTTGATTTCACTTGGTCGATCTCATTCGCTTCGGGCTATTATTCCCTTTGTGAAATAACCCCCGTTTATCGTGTAGATCTCTCTTTGGATCACGATTAAGCGGCGGTCCACGAACGGAATAAAGTTCCCGGCACAGGTAAAGATACCCACGCAAGCGAGGATTCAATAAACGGATCCTGCATTTGTTTTGGTGAAAGAAAGTTATAATCTTTTTTTATTTTTCATTGTACAGACTTATAAAAGGCGAAGTTATTTTTGAATTCGTTTGTAAATCCATAAAGGTGTAACGAATTCATCGGCAATGACAATCATCCCAACTTTCATCGCGAACAATTTGCACGAACCAAAACCTGCACATTTAAGTGCAAAAAATAAATTAAGCAGCAAAAAACAAATAGAAGTATCATAGAAGCAACCTTGTAAACAAATATAATTCTATAACCTATTTAATGCCATGATACATGAACCATACTTGTGCACAAAGAGAACACATAAATATACATTCAAAGACACATATAACCAAGGATTGTGAGAACAGAATCCATGTCAATGAAGTGGTCAAGAAATGAAACCATAACAACAAAGTTAATCATGTTTTGGGACTATCCAGGAAATGAAAACGCCTTTAATTACAACAACGTTAAATACTAAACTCACTGTTAAGGCATCACATCTTGTTTCTCTGATCACCAAAGGTTTGATGCAATCCATACATATGTGTCAACCCTATCGCATGTAGATCTCGAGGCATTGAAAATTGAGAGTGTAACACATTATATAGATATAAGGGTGCAGCTATGGTGATTAAATCCTATTATAACATATAAAATAAAGATGTTGATATAATACATTGGACTTTATCTTACCAACTGCATACATTCATTTGTTAATTGTTGCACCGGCCAATACATTCCCCATGGATGCATAGTATTTGGTTGTGGCATATAAGCATTTGAAACCATGCTATCTTGTGTGAAGGAAAAAACACCCTCTTGAGATTGTGATGGATTGTTGACTGGCACATCAATTTTCTTCTTTCTTCGCCTACTTGTTGGCTTAATTCTGTTTTGCCTAGGCCGACCTTTCCGAGTCTGAGAGAGAGGATCCAATATGTTTTCATTTTCCTCCTTTTCATATTCCTTTTCTTCTTCCACAAAATCATGGTTCTTTGGTACTTCTTTTCCTTTCTGACTTGATTCAGCAAGTTGTAGTTCTCTAAATTTGGTGTCTATCCATTTTTTAACACCCTCACATTCATGGTTATTTTGTGCAGCAAGATCAGCAACCTCGCTAAATGCAAGACATAGCTCGCGATAGCGTAATTGTTCAGGTGTGACAACCTAAGTATTAAATTTGACATTCATCTTCGAGTGGGCTCACCTCACATCCTTTCTCCACCTTCTTAGAATGTACTTGTCTGGAAGAAAGCTGACTTCATGTGACGAATAAGAATGGTAAGGGCATGCCTACATACTATACCTTTAAACACAAACAGCTGACAACTATATTGAACTTCACAATCCTTTTCATGAAAGGATACCATGAAGAATTTAGGAATCCTTTTGCCGCCCTCCAACCAAAAAGCCTCCCGAATGATATACTCAATCACCCCTGCTCCCTCCTGATAGTTTATAATTTCACAATATATCTTTCTAGTGAATTCAGCTTGAAACTCTTTAAACTTTGTTAAAGTGTAGACTCCCTGAATTTGACTCTCCATTTCATAAGTTGTTGCAGTAGCTATTACTTTTGAAAATGACTCTGCATCAGCCTGCATCTCCTTTTCCGTCTTGCTTCTTAATGCATTTTCATACTGCTCAACAAACTGTTTCAGACTTGTTTTTGAATTGACATATCCATCAAAAAAAGCATTCATGCTTTCACTTCGCTGAGTAGTTGACATTCCTGCCCAAAAATAATTTTTGACAAAACATGGAACCCAACGGTTTCTCTCCTCATACAATTCACCTAACCAATCACAATCCTCCAATCCATACATGTCAACCATTTCATTCCACTATTTTTCAAACTCTTGTGGACGTTGTGTGTCATACACCACTCTTTTCATGGTAGAACTGATGGCTTCATATTCATTGTACCTTCCTAACTTTTCTGACAACTTCTTCATTATATGCCACAAACACCATCTGTGCCTAGTGTTTGGAAAAACAATCTCAATTGCATTTTTCATGGCTCTTGCTTGGTCAGTTATTATCCCTTGCGGAGCACATCCATCCATGCATTCAACCCACTTCCTAAATAGCCATATGAAAGTCTCTGTGTCTTCTTTTGAAATCAACCCACATCCAAGTAAAATTGATTGCCCATGATGGTTAACGCCAACAAAGGGTGCAAATGGCATATCGTACTTATTTGTTAAGTATGTGGTATCAAAAGTGACGACATCACCAAACTCTTTGTAAGCTTCTCTGCTCCTACCATCTGCCCAAAATACATTTTTCAAATGATCCTCATCATCCAATTCAATATCAAAATAGAAACTTGAATTTCCTGCAACCATCCTTGAAAAATATTTCATAATCGCTGAAGCATCACCTTTGCCGAGACTTAAACGTCTTGATTCATCAACCAAGTTCCTGCAAGCCTTTTCATCACACGGGAGATTCTCATATCCACCAGCCTCATGTACCAGTGAGCCAAAATTTTTGTTCATTTTGATTCCGGCTTGATCATTCAGATTAATTTGATGTCTAACATGTGCACTAATTCTTCGATTGCAACGAAAGAAACGACTTTTACTAGGGCTAAGGCCATGATTATGCTCTAGAACAGCCACAGATATTTCCCATCTTCCGTCCAGATTTAACTTAGCTGCTATCTTTGCATTACACCCAATTTTGTAGCTTGCTTGTGTTTTTAAGGGATTTTGACAAGTACTATTATGTTTGCCAGCTCGACCACATGTTAAAGTTATACTTCTAACGATTCCCATTTCATTCTTCCTTTGAGTGTGTTTCTTAATTGGAAATACACTGCTCTTTGCATAATCTTTATAAAACTCAAACAATTCATCAATATCATTAAACTCCATCCCAATTTTAGGCTCATTCTGCTCAATCACATCAAGCAGGCCGAGGCAACTCATATCTCTCATCAACCGAAAGCAATTATTCAAGTCATCATCATCTAAATCATCAAACTCCTCAATAGCTGCCATGCCTGTTCAAATTAATTGATCACTAATAAACTTTACATAAAAATAGTTGACAGAAATTGAACAAAGAAACTGAGCAAATAATTGATCAAACCGACAAGTCGCATCATGAAAACACGATTTTATTCCTTGACATACCAAAACATAATTAGTGGGGAAAGAAAACTACTAAGGAACAACCAACTAAAAATTCACTAAAAGATTCTCACCAAATTTTTGAGACGCAATTTTCAACAGCCAATAGCCTACGAACTATAAACCTACGCTTCAAACAAAAAAAAAATTCAGGGAAAAAGGAGCGGTAACAGACAGATCAAAGCCTACAATCCATAATAAATCTATGATCCATAGCTTAATCATGTACTAAATAGTTTGTAATAAGATTGAAATTAAACAGGATGCAAACCGAAAACATATCAAATCAGATAGAAAGAAGTAAAATTTGTACGAAATCGAGGGGTTTTTTTCCCTTAAAATAGAGGAAAGGTACCTGTTTTGAAGTGGGAGAGCGCTTCGATATTAGGGCTTCTATCGAGAGCTGAAGAGATGGGAGATAGAGGGGACTATGACAAACTCGAGCGACGGGCTGAATCCGGTGACGGGCGGAGACTACGGCAGAAGATGGGCACTTGAGTTCGGTGGGGCCAATATGTAGTCGATTTGGTCTTGAGTTCGATGGGCCCAAGAGGAGGTCGAGCCCTAGCTTGGCCTCGAGCTGCTGAACGACGCCGATGAGCAACACCGAGACGCCGGCGTTGGCGGGTCGGAGGATTGCTGACGGGGAGATGGGAAGAATTTTCTGAAAAGAGGGCAGAGGAATGGAGTTGGGGGAAAGTGAAATAAGTGAGGAGAGAGAAACAGTGTTGGGGAAATAAAGAAGCAGAAGGGTCACGGAGGGTTTGGTTTTGTCGACGCGGGTCAATCCACGGGCTCGCGGGTTGGTCATGAAGTTACGCCATGAGCTAAATAGCATGATTGAGTTTTTGGATGCATGAATGATTCCTAAAGTGTCGTGGGTATAAAGACAATCCAGGATAAAAGAATGGATTTAAAATCAAAAAACCCGAAAAGGAAAAAAAGAAAAAAAGAAAAAAGAAGAAGGTGTAAATGGATTAGGACTATACAAATAGAAACCATTGTCGCTTGAATATAAATGGGGATATCAGTATCTGGTTACAAATAAAGATCTAAATTTATTTGAATATGGTAAAACCTATATCATATATCATACTCCCTTTAAAAGCATGCTCGAGAAAATCTTTTCATGGTCAATATTACCCTTCACTATTTTGAATATTTTATTTAAATCTTAATCTATATCCTAATCATAATTATATCCTATCCTAATACCCTATGAACTACCTATAGCTCAACAATTTTAAAAATAAGATTAATAAAATATATGAAATCTTAATCTATTCTAATCATAATTATATCCTATTCTAATACTCGTGAAATACCTATAGCTCAACAATTTTAAAAATAAGATTAATAAAATATATGAAACAACTGCATGGTATTAGTTTGTTAAGGTAAAGTAATCATAATGTAGCTAATATACTATAATACATGAAGTATTACAAAACAAAAGAAATTTTTCTTTCAAAAATTGCAAGATACCCTCAAAAGTTTAAAATTACACAAAACATCTCGACATTTCAAAACTTAAAATAACAAACATGAAATATAAAAATTAACAGCAACCTCAGAAGAATTTAAAATTTACAAATAACACCTTCAACATTTTAAGAATTGTAGAAACACCCTCAAAAGTTTAAATTATAAAAACACCTGAAAATTTAAAATTTGTAAAAGATAACCTCAAAGTTATAAATATTACAAAAACTCCCTAAAAGTTAAAAATCACAAAAACCCTAAAATTTTAAAACATATAACCAGTCCACATCAACTGAAATTATCTACAGACCACTAAAAATTTAAATTTTGTAAAAACAACTCAAAGTTTCAATAATTGTAAAAACACCGTCAAAATTTCAATGTTCTAAGAAATATCTTGACATTTGAAAACATACCACCAACATATAAAATATGGAAATTACAAGCACCGACTTAAAATTTAAAATTTAAAAAAATGCTCTCAAGTTTTAAAATTGCAAAACACACTCTCAAAAGTTGAAAATCACAAAAAAAAGCTAAAATTTCAAAACTTGGCAAAAAAAAGAGAGTAATTGTTGATATTTTTCTTTAAGATATATAAATTTAACTTTTAATTTATGGTTTACTATCCCTTTCTAATCTAAAAGTAGTCTAAGTTGATGCTAGTAAAACTAACAATAACAATAGATTAAAACATCCAATTAAGGAATAAAAATTTAAAAAATATATTATAGATTAAAACTTAACGTCATTGTATAAATTAAAGTAACTACATATAATTTTACTAACAAGTTGGAGCAAAGAAAAATACATAAGTACCATTAATTGATTGAAGGCTAAAACACATAAAACTGATAAAAGACTATAATATAATAGCTTAGAATTAACTGACTATAATTTATAAACATTAATTTCTGATGTTAATAATATTTATAGGGTAAAAAATATAAAGATTTATCTATAGAGTAACTATCAAAAGTTCAGAGATATCCTTTAAAAGAATAAAGTTGTTTCCATTTCAAATGAAAAAATGAAGGAAATAAATCCAAAATTCAAAACGCCCATGATTCACTTTAATTGATATTAAAATAAAGCATATGCATCGAAAAGCACCGACTAAGTTCCCCTTGAAGAACATATAGACTTTGTATTGTATCCGCTAGTATTGTTGCGAAATAGATTTTTGATAATGTTGAATTTTGGATTAGAATGTTGAATGTGTATATTGGATTGGAATGTTGAATATGTGTATATTGGATTGGATGTTGGATTGTAAGAAATGTGTGTATATTGGATATTGGATCTATTGGGATAAAATTTATGTTGGATGTGTATACTGAGTGTTAATTATTTCAGGTTAATGTAAATCTACAGGGCAACACAGATTTTTTTGAATTTGTTTTAGTAAAATAAAGCATTCATGATGGAAATTCCGTCTAGGATAGCAACATAGATGGAAACTTCTGTCTAGGATGAAATAAAGCAACCTAAACAGAAATATCCATCTAGCTTGCTTCCAAGACGGAATATTGCATTCCGTCTAGGTTGGTTTTCATCTAGGTAGATCATGCTAGACGGAATTCTGTCTAGGTTGAAGAGTATAGGTTACTTCAACCTAGATGAAAATATCCTAGACGGATCAACCTAGATGGGATTCCGTCTAGGTTGACCTATTTAGACAGAATTCTAAGCAAACTAGATGGGTTTTTCTATCTAGTTCTCTCATTTTTCTACTAGTGATTGTAGGCAGTCAAAACATGCAAACCACTCAACAAGATCAGTTAAACATCAGTGTGAACCCCCAAGGACACTGAGTCATTTGAATGACACCACATGAACCCAATGAAGCTAGGAAAGTTGGCTAAATGAAGGAAGAATCCAAGACCCAAGGCTAAAAAAATCCAAAGCAAGCTTATCGCCATGGACATAACCCTGTGGAACACGGCCCAACGCTGCCTAAAACTCTGCATGGGCCAAATGCAGCATGACTGCCGAAGACACTCTCAAAATAGTGCAACTCTCTCTAAAGATAAGCATGACTCGCGGAGCTCCAACTCATCAAGCCGTACGAAGGACGAAGTGTCGCTGACCTGATTTGACCCCTATCAATGGTCTAACCACACGTAGTCGACCTATTCAATGCGTTGACTAAGAAAGAGTGGTGTTGCATGCGGTTCGAGGTGCACGGTCCCAAGGCAGTAAGTCACCAAACCTAGTGTAACCGCTCGAATCGCTCACGATGAGTTTGATGGCCGCAGTGCATTAATTGATTTTATTAAAGCAGTGATAACGACGACACACCACCGACTACACGGAGATGGGTGGCCATGCTGCATTAAATGTGATGTGATTGAAGGGATTGCACTCATGATGGCGCCGAATCCCATGGAGTTTTGAGCCTCAATGCAATTTGGTAGAGGTGACTGATTGGATAACGAACAGCATGGTTGTCGCACGTACATGACCTAACTGGCGCAGATGAACTCCGTGCACAGTTCAACAAGAATCCTATAAATGTCACCCTTCATTAAGTTTTGAGGAGGGCTCATTCAAAGCATTTGGTGTGCCATTATTGTTCTCCATTTGTTCTTGAACTACCTGAGGTCCTAACTGTGCGGAGAAGACGTTTGCTTTGCAAACTTGGTTCATCTTTAGCCCTTAACATCTGATCTTTGATCTTGTGTCGGTATAGCCACATAATAATCGATCTTTGATCATTGTCTCAAATCTTTGCAAATCTTTTAACCCGAAAACAGCCATGAGTAAGTTAAGAGGTCAATCAATATATTATGACAACTATTAATTGAAACGTTGACATGAGTCTATGGCATTCATTTCATAACAAATATTAATATTTGAAAGGGTAAATTTGCACATAACTTTTCTTAACTATTCTTTCAGTATACTTAACACCCATCAACTCATTTATTTTGGCATCTACCTTCCTCAATTCATAAGAAAAAGGGATTTTACTAGCAACATATATTTTTGAAAATGAGGATCCAAAGGTGCGAATGTCACTGAACAGATAGATGAGTGGGCCATGTGCAATGTGCTCTATTTAAATTGATTTTACATTTGTTCTATAATCAATTAAAAAAAACTATAATTGAGAGAATATATTATAGATGGAAAGGTATTTGTAAAAAAAATTCATATGAGGAGTTAGTACCAAAAAACCTACCCTAGTAAAAGCCTAAACCATGCTTTATATCTAGATAAAGAGGTAAGGTTAGGTCCGCAAAAAAAGTAGAAAGTAAAATCAAATTCATATTCCATAAAGATATTGGTCCTTAAAAATTAAAGAAAGACTCCCCACCAAAAAATAATAAAAACAAAGAAGTGAAATAGAGTATCGCACAAGCAAAGCCATCTTTAAGAAAAGTCCAAGCCTGTAACCTCTGTACATAGATTACTAAAAATAGAAATAAATAATAAATTATAAATACAAAATAGTTGGCACCCATAAGCATAGGGGTATAAATGTAAATATTTCCTGTATCGAGATAATAAATTATTTCCTTGAAAGCAGAGGCTGCCTCTGCCGACAGGATCAGACTGCAGGCCCGTTAGTGTACAAGTTCGCGCCAATTCTGCAGAAATTAATTTAAACACGGCACCCACTCTTTTCACCCACATATTGTGGGACCAGCAAAGACAAGTACCGCTTCCAATAACTTTCCGCCACCTAATACGCCAGCTCACCTACCTCTCATTTAGTCCATAAATGTTTTCTTGCATACCCACATCTGCACCCACGCTCCCCCATCATATAAAGCGAGGTGTTTTTTTTTCCCCGCATATATACCCCCAACCTCATATGTTGCAAATTTACTCTCAAAATTTAGATATTTGCTAATTGATCAAAAACTCGCCCACACAAGTTTCTCTACCTGTAATTAACTTAATTAATTTATCATTTATAATTAAATATTAGGGTAGAGAGAGAGAGAGAGAGAGTAGATGTTGGAGGCTGATTGGAGAAGTCAGTTTGTGCATATTACAGAAAAAACCGAGAACATAAAAACAATCACCAAAATTAAAAAAGAATCGACAAAAAATTAAACTGAAACTTCACCAATCATATGAGAAATTGCAAATTATACAGAAAAAAATTAGATGGTTTGAAGCATGTCCTATGTCCATAAACAGTAAACTGAAACTTTACCAATCATATCAGAGATTGCAGATTATACAGAGAAAAAATTAGATGGTTTGAAGCATGTCATGTGTCCACGATCTTGGAATTCTATCTTTCACAGATAATCTTCTCTCTCTCCGTCCGCGCGAGTGTGTGTTCTCTATATCTTACTTAACCATATGGTAAAACATTACATGTATAGAGCTTACCTCATATAAAGTTTCCATAAAACCCCTAAACGAATTTCTAATTGAAACTAGAAACAACATGACAAACCTTAACCGATGTAAACCAAGACCCATCATCCCAAAGCCAGCAAGTTAAATTCTTAAATGAGATACAAAGACCTTGACGGCCGTCAGTTTAGTTTGGCACAAGATTGTTCGGACTTTGACCGACATCATTTGAATGCTGTTGGGCTTGAGTAATGAATTAGTCAACTTTGTGTCATCAATGGTCAGCTAAGGGGGTGTTATTCGTTCCGGATTGTTGATTTGAACTCGGACAATTGTTCATGAATCCGACATTCTTGGATTGGGACCTGGACTCGATTTTATGGTTAGAACCCGGACTCTTAGATTGGATTTTGATTTTTGTGAGTGGAATTCTTAAATTTTTGATTTGGATTCTTGAACTTTTGTTTTGGATTCATAGGCTGAAGGTCGGATTCTCGGACTAAATTTTAGATTTGTGAATTATCTACATTAGGAGTTTCAAATTAAATTATCATATTGAATAATAATCATTAACAAAAAAATATTAATTTGAAAAACCACTCTGATTTCGATTAACGGATGACAACAACAAAACTAATGCATCGTGTAATTCATTTAAACAGTTCAAACGAAATGTATGTAATATAGTATTAAATATTTGAAATATTTGTATATTTAAGAAATGTTAAATAATGAACATATCTAAGTTAATATTAAATATTTAATATATTAAGTGATTTTATGTAGTATTAAATATAGTTCATTTTAAATGAATTAAATAAATTTGATTAAAAATATTTTAAAATTAAATACATTCAACGTTAGTATAAAAATATGGAATATTTATAAATTTAAATATATTTAATTTAAAATATATTAAATATTTAAATAAGTAAAGAGAAGAGGAGAGGAAATCCACATAGTGACATTAAAATCCATCAATTTTGACTTGAACTTTCTATTAAATTTTTTCATTAAAAACTATAGAGTTGGAATGGAGTGTGGATTTTGAAATCCTAGTCCTACTAACAATCCTAGACAACCAATAACACATTAAATTTAAATCCAAATCTTAGTCCTAAACCAATAATACGTTAAATTCAAATCCGAATCTTAGTCCTAAACCAATAACACCTTAAATTTAAATCTAAATTTTAGTCCGAAACGAATAACACCCTAAATTAAAATCCAATAAAAAACCCGAGTCCAAGTCAACAATCCTTAACCAATAACCCCCTCTCCCCCGCCCCCAAGTGATGATGATTTAACTCTAAGGGGCATGTTGATGGAATACCCTAACCAAACATCAACAATTCGCATTTCTCTCTATCTAATTATAAATTAATAAATAAATTAACTTAATAAAGTAGATAATTAATAAATAAATTAACTTAATAAAGTAGATATTAGCAATCCTAAAAAGTCGAGGGCTAAAAAAATAAATAAATGTTGGAGATATAGGGGTAAAATTTGCAATATGATAGACTTGAGGATACACATGCAAAAGAGGGGGAAAAAACCCTTCATAAAACCGCTTTTGGGTCTCCTTAACATTTCATCTGAGATTGCGCTACGTGGCACCACGTGGCCTCCCTCCCCACCTCTATATAAGGAGTCCCCTCCTCTCTCCCTCACCTCACTGTCCCTTTCTCTCTCCGAATAGATGGAGGAAGCAGAGATCCGAAAGAGGAAGCACCCCGTCGATCAAAATTACGAAAATGCCCCTAGCCTCTACGACAATGGGGATGTCGACGATGACGACGACTTCGCCGAGCTCGAGATCGAGGAGGAGGCGGTGATCGCGGCGATGAGAAAGCTCGAGGAGGAGATCAGCTCGCCGCAGCCGCCGCCGACGACGACTCGGTTCCTGACAGCTAGGGTTTCGGAGAGCTGCGGGTCGTCGTTCTCGGACTTGGCGTCCACGGTGATGGCGGGTCTCGTCGGAGTGGCGGTGGATGTGGCGTCGCCGGCGGCGGAGGTGTGGCCGTGGGCGGCGGGTGACGGAGACGCAGTGGGGTCCACTGAGGAGGAGGAAGAGGGGGAGGAGGAGGAGGAGGATGAAGATGAGTGGCTGGCGAGGGTTCTTGATGGGCCAGGGATTGAGTTGGAGGAGGGTTTTGTGTAGAGAGGGGGTGATGGGTTTTTTTGTCTTTTTGTATAGGGAGGGGGTATTTTGGTCTTTTGGTGGGTTGGAGGTGTGGAGAGAGATGGGGGAGGGTGAGGGGTTTTTCTCTTGGGGGTATTAGGAAAAGAAAAGAGAAAGTGGTTTATTAGAAAAGAGAAAAGAAAAGTAGTAGTTTTATTTTCTCTCTTTTTCAGTCTTGACTTTCTTTTATGCCGTTTTTGGCATTTTTCTTTTCCTTTTTCTTTTTTGTCTTTCTTTAAACTTATGCAAAACTTATTTGAGACGGTAAGATATTTAGGAAGAATATTTTTATTTTTGTTTCATTTAGTTGTGTTAGGAGCTATATATCTCATTCTTTAAGTTGATTTGTTTATAATCCTTTTGAATTCCTACAAATTAAGTTGATTTTAGCCCATATCTGTTTTTTTTACAAATTATAATTTTAGCTTTTTTTTCTTCTAATTGATGGATTTATCACTTTTGTTGCATACATAATAAACAATTTTAATTGATTTTTTTGTTAGAATGTCAAAAATTATAACGTGAGGAAGATTTTAAAAGAGGTTTTAAAGCAAACCCAGATTCATATCTCGTTGATTGCATATTTAAAGCGGATTTTAAATTTTAAAAAAATTTCACTGCAAGATTTCATGTTTGTGTCTATTAAATCGAGCTTAACCCGCAAAAGTATATTATAGTATAAAATTATAACCATTTTGCAATTTTTATTCAATAGGAAACTTAACTTAACGCTCTCATTTGACCCAGATAGGACCAATCTCTAACTTTTATAAAATCACTCATTTTGTACAAAAGTTATAGCAAGTTACGAAAATAGATAGACATTTGTTTTAAAGAAAGTGGAAACTCTAGTGCTTTTCTAGCATAATATTCTCCATTTGATGTTTTTACTTAAACCTCAGGAGGCAGTTTGATTTTTTCATTTTATTCCTATTTGGAATTGTTATTATCACAAATATTAAGTGATACATAATTGGAGGAGTCTTATGCAACTATAAGAATAAAAATTTCAATAAATATTTTTTAATGTTAGAAATATAGATAAGAGTCTAAGACATTCCCTTCACCTTAGTTTGGTACTCAGGAATAAGTGAGAATGGAATGATAATTCTCACTTCTCATTCCTTCGTACCAAACATGACCTTATTTTGGAAGCTAAAATACTCATTCACACTTCTCCTCTCACTCACTTATGTGGGAATGAGCATTCCCAATGAGATAGTAGTTGATGGATATTCCCATTTTAATAGAAATAAAAATATATAAAAATTTCAAATATGTTCATTCCCGTTTTATTTTTTAAATGGCACCCAAATGTGCGTATGAAAGTGAGCACCACATTAATTCTATTATATTTCTTTCTTGGTTTATTCCAAATGACTTCCAAGGACTCCTGAGTTATCATTATTAACGAAGTTGCCATTGTGGCGTGGAGAATCAGCAATGTCATAACAGTGAATACCAACAACCACGGACTTGGATTTTTTGTAATAAACAAAAAAAAAAAAGACCGGATTTTTTTTCTTCGACTTGCTGCCACCGTCCATGTGGTTCTCTCTGGAAGCGAGTTCAATATTTGATTGTATTTTCTAGAGTTTGTCGGTATTTGCATAATGGAGGCAATGGGGTACGGGCCTTGACCGGCCCAAGTTTTGGATGGGCAGGTCAGAGGCCTCATTAAATGTACCAGTGTAAATACAAATTATATCACAACATTTTCTTTTGCTGGGATTTTTTTTTTTTGTTGTTCTTGTTGTTGTTGAAATGAGGACCTCCGCAGGCACCAGGAGACCACAACATTAATTAGCTAAATCAACATTAAGAAAATAGAGAACTTCTGAGCTAACTCTTCGAACCAAACACTCACATAATTTAATTGTCACCCTAATCTTTCTAGTTGAGGCGCCACTTTGTTTGCTTCGCAAGGCATGTGTATAATTGGAGGAAAACCACATAGCATCCAATTTTTCTTTGCTTCTTCTAGGCTAGGACCCAAAAGATGGAGATCAAAATTATTATTTTGCAATCACAAAACAATTTCCTTGCAATTGGATTCAATAAATAAAATAGGAATCCAAGCATCTCTTGCAAACTGAAATCATTTTATAATTGCAAAAACTTCAGTGTGCTCAGCAGACCCCCAAAAAAAAATTTTGGCATCACAAAAGCCCCGAGAACCTCCCCACTATTATTTCAAATTAACCCTCTTATACTTAAAACCCCAGAGCTACTCAAACACTCCACCCACATTTAATTTGGTTTGATTCAATGGAGGGGGAGACCACCTCGACATCTTATTATATATCATATCCATCAACGAGTTATCACAAACAATTTGTGTGTGATAATCTGTCGCTCATATGTCTCCAATCCCGTTAGTCTCCTTCTCGCCAAACAAATCCTTATTTCAATGGTTTCAAAGAAGCCATCAACCAACTCCCCATACCTCGAATTGGGTGGTATCAAGTTACTCTTCACATCGAATAAACCAATCAGAAGAATTCTCTCTATGCCAAATGTAAAGTTGTGGAGATAAAAAACTTGCTTCCTAAGTATTTCGCTATCTCGGCAATAGCACAACTCATGTTCAATAGATTCAACCCCGTTTCATAATGTTGGCACTGAGTAGTAATAGGCACATGACGACGACTTAAATTTCAAAACTGTAGGAAGAATATCCTACCAGGCTCTCCTTAGAATATATTTGATTTTATTGGGAAGCCTAAGGGTGTGTTTGGCAAATGGAGTAAAAGCGAGCAGGGATCGGTCACGGCGGGTTATCTACTTAGTTTTCTTTGGACCACACCCCCCTAGTCCAAATCAAAACTAGTTTAGTGGCACTATTTGAGTTTAAAAAATGGGGCGAATGCTAGCCTTAAAATTTGACAAACATGATTCAATAAAAAATTAGGTCAGGTTCAGTCTTGACCCAATTTTATACACTTGCCAACTACACCCTAAGATTCCAAATCACCTCATAAGAGGTCTCATAGTAGAAGTTCAACCATTGCTTTCTCTGCCCCTAGAAGTTGCTGCACTTTGCTTGATATCAAGGCCAGACGATACACAGTCCTTACTAAGAAGCATCCGTACTTGTATAGTGCCAAACTAGTGAATCACATTAGTTTCCAAATATCTTCATACGTCCTTCTCAATGATTTGGAACATTTTGGTTAATACGAGCAGAATGTTCATCTTGAAAACCTCACTAAACTGTAATTCATTACAAGTTAAATGCTTGAGATATTACTTCTAGCTTCTTTCTTTTTAGGGAAAATTGCTTGGAGGAACCCAAAAAAGTTGGGCTATGCATCCTCCTCCCACAACTAGAGTCAACCCCTTATAAGCACTTTGACCCAAGTTCCCATGCTAAAACACCCCTAGCCCAACATTGTATATGTACTTTATACTATATTTTTAAGTATTGCCCACTTTACCCTTTTGTACTCATTTGTGGAGTGTAAACTATTTTGTCCTATTGGGCAGCCCTCTTCCATTAAACAGTACGAAATGACATTTTAAATGGGTTGAAGAGAGTTGGGGAGAATGCCATTAATGGCTGGGAGAGTTATTTTGGAGGAAAGGGAAATTGAGGAAACATATAAGTTCCTCCAAAAATGCCCAATGTCAATGTAATATCTTCTTCCCTCTTTCTATCTACTCAACAACCTTCAACAACCAAAAAATCTTAACTCTTTCCTCTTAACTTCTCCAACAACCAAAATGAAACAACCTTTAATGTGTGTGATTTCGCTTAACACCAATGCAACCCTCATTAAAGTCAATTTCAACAAGTATCGTTGAATTGAAGATGCAAGCTTCGAGAATTTAAGAGTACCGTATGAAAGTTTGTTGATAAGTTACTCTCGAGAAGTTTCCCAATGTCTCGCTTTGAGCTTTTAAAAGATGAAGATATTCTCAACATGATAGATTATCATCGCTCAATAGGGTTGAATACAATAACCATGACTGCATCACTGAAAAAGATGAATGATCCACGCATGCCATAGGAACAGAAACAGAGCTTAAGTAAGTATTGAAAAGATTATTTTCAGGTTCTGGATACACGTTATAATAGGAACTGTGATATTTACGCCTTATATGTGACCTGTAGACACTACACGTGACATATAGACTTTATTTGTGACACATACTAGTTAACAGTTATTTGTAATTGTCTCACATGACGTATATGTATGTTATATTGAACTTGCAGCCTTCCTACTGTAAGGTCACAGTCCTCGGAGCATATTGAGAAATCAGAGACGATCCCCATCGAGGAATCGGAGAGGATCCCCATCGAGGAATCTGAGAGGATCCCTAATGACAATCCTCAAGGAGAGCACGTGTGGGTGATGGACGAAATAGTAAGTGACTCGACACTAATCCCAAAGATGGTGGCACGAGGCAATCACCGGAAAAAGGCGCAATTTGAAAGTGCAAAAGAAGTTAGAATGGCTCTTATATACTATTCTATAGCTAAGAAGTTTGCGCTTAAATATGTTAACAATGAGCCAAAACGATTCGTGCTTGTTGCATGTTCAAAAACAAAACACAATGCCCGTGGTTGCTTTATGCTTCATGATTGAGCCATGTGTCGATCTTTGCTATAAAAAATTTGTTGCTCAACATACTTGTGGACAACATAACAAGACAGCCTAGTCATTCCAGAGCATCGAAGGTGGATTGCAAGTATGCTACAATCGCTATGGAGAGGCCCATATATCACCCCAACTAACATTAGAAAAGAATTACACTCTCAATATGGTATAAAAGTCAATTATTCTAAAGCTTGGCGTGCTAAGGAGACAAGAAAAGAGCAAACATTTGGTTGCGCAAGGCATTCATATGATTTACTATCCTGGTTAGTCCATTAATTTCTTGGTGTGTTCTTTAGAACTTATATGTGATTTGTTAATCTTATATGTGACATTTCAGAACGCTATGTGACCTACAAGCATATCATGTGATACTTCATAGACGTATATGACACTTTAGATCAAAATGTGACTGTTCGACCTTAGCTGTGACCCCTCGATCTTATGTGTGACATTTTGGTCTTAAATATGATACTTAGACCTCATATGTGACATTTTGGTCATACATGTGATACTTGGTCCTCATATGTGATATTTGTGGTCTTACATATGATACTTAATCATCAATTAACAAGTTATTTGTCCTTTTAATCCCTTCTTAAAGGTACCAAATGAAGGTGATGGAAACAAACCCGTGCAAAGGTCGCCATCATTGAAAAAGAAGAAAGGCGATTTAAGCATTTATTTGTGGCCTATAGTGCATGCATACATGGGTTTCTAAAGGGATGTAGGTCATTGCTCTTTCTAGATGGGACCTTTCTTAAAGATCGTTATAAAGGGATCTTATTAGGTGCGACTGCTTATGATGGTAATCAAGGCATATTTCCATTCGCCTTTGCATTTGTGACCAAGAGAATGAATCAATTGGAGTTGGTTTATTCAAGGATTGCGGTATATTTTGTACAATCGAACGTAACCATATAATCCACCCCATCCTCTAGTCATTTTGTCGATGTCGACAAAGGAATAAAATAATCTTTGAAAATATATTTCCGTGATGCGCACTATTCCGGATGTGTACTTCATCTTGTTGAGAATTATAAATTGAAGCTTAGAGAGATGGGTTTTGCCTCAAGTCTTTGCTCAAAAGATTTTGGAGTTTGTTGCATACAAGTATACGGAAAAAGAATGTAATGTTGTCTTACATCGATTAGGATGCTCAACGAAAGAGCTTACCAAGTAGCTCTCAGCTATGGTCCAAAAAATTGGGCGAATTCTGTATTTCCTGGTGTAAGGTACGCCAAATATTATGAATTTTCACTGTCACATGTGACAATTATCTGTTATATGTGATATAATCTTGTTAGATGTGACAATTATGTGTTGTTTGTGGCGCCTGATTTTTATATGTGTCACTTCGTTGTTACATGTGACTCTTCCCTGAATTATGTGATAGTTTATAGCTTTATGTGACATTTATCTATTACATGTGACAATTCCCTATTATATGTGATAGTTTACAGTTATATGTGGCCTTTAAAAGTTATATGTGATAGTTTACAGTAATATGTGACATTTCTTTTTTTCTTGTGACACTTAATGTTTACTAGTGATATTTTGCTGTTACCCGTGACTGTTTGCTGTATTTTGTGTTAGTGAAGTTTGGTTTGATACATATAATATTTATTTGTAGATATGGTCATATCACTTCTAATGTTGCCAAATCATTCAACAGTTGAATTTGTGTTGCAAGAACACTTTCTATTTGTGATATGATGGATCACATTCGTGTGCAAATAATGAAAAGGATGAATACTCGCCGCGAGATGGCAAGTAAATGGAATAGCTATCTATGTCCTGAAGCGGAAAAAATTCTATAAGAAAATTGCATGAAGGGGAGCACTCTTGAAGTCTCGCATTCGACAACTGAAATCTTTGAGGTATCATCTAAAAAATCTGTACAAGTTGATTTGAAACACAAAACATGCACATGTCATGCATGGGATATATTGCGAATACCATGTAAACATGCGTGTGCTGCTATTCACTTTATGCATAGAGATGTGTACCAATATTGCGATTGGTTTATGACAACTGAAGCTTTCAAGAAAAGTTACGAACTGATTCTCTTTCCTGTTCCAACTTACGATAAGTCAAATGTCACGGATGAAACAGTTGGCATACTTCCCCCAAAAATGACAAAGAGACGTGGAAGAAACAAGAATAGACGTATCAACAACCGATCCGAGAATAGACGCATGCTTAAATGCTCAAGGTGTCAAGGACATAACCGAGCCACATACGTAACCTATCCAAGACTAACGCTACTCCAGCGTAATTCAAACTCTTTTGTGATCGTTGTTTGTTATATGTTACTTTTGACATTGTGTTGTGATATTTCTTATTTAAATGTTACATTTTACCTGTTCGTGTGACTTATTGGTATTAACTGTGATAACTGTAAGCTCTATACTTTCAGATTCCATAATATGCCAAATAAAAGTTCATGGAGTAATCACAGATGCACATTTCATCATTGTCAACACAAGTGTTAAAATTTATAAATTAAAGTTCTAAACATGTGATAGTTAGAACTTATTCATCAATTAAATGTGATAGTTCAATATCATATGTGACATTTTAGTCTTAAATGTGACATTTAGACCTTATATGTGACATGTGACATTCACGCCTTACCCGTGATGCTTAAAACTTATTCATCAATTAAAGTTCTAACTTTAATTGATGATTAAAAGGAAAAATAACTTGTTAAATGATGAATAAGTTCTAACTCACACATATAAGACGTGAATGTCACATATAAGGTCTAAATGTCACATTTAAGACCAAAATATCACATATGAATAAAAATAGTCTTTATTAGAGTAGTTAGAACAATAAATGTATTCACAATGTCATGTAGTTCTATTAACATAACAAAATAGTCCTCAATTCTGAATGCTACAAAAGATCTACACAAGATACCCACAACAAAAATAATTTATTACATAAACCCTCCCAAATATTCCCCCACTCGTGAATGCTACTAAACATCGCCTATCGCTTCTTGAACCATCATTATCCAATAGCTAAAGCCAATCACCCAAACCTCCTTCCTCCTAACCGGATCAACACGTCTTTGGTTTAAACCCTCCTCCAATCTCACCGTCCCCATCTCCTTCAGTATTGAAACCCTAATCTCATTAAATCTTGCGTGTAGCTTTATCGAAACCCTTATGACACAAAATACAAATTTATCACATTTAACTATCAAATATCACGATAATATTGATAGATCACATATAAATAACTATATATCACAATAACAAATACCTATCTCACAAAATGAGATTAGGTGAGTCTTGTGTGATTATCCCTATACTTGATGCCCACTTTGATTGATGAGGTCAGGACCAGCAGATATAGAGATAGGAATGGCTACACTATCATCAAATTAATGTCTTGTTATCCTACTTCATTATCATCAAATAGCCAAGTATGCCCCTAATCTGTCCAAAATAGCTAATTTCTCTCCTAGACCACAACACCCATTGTAGATGAGATTTGCTCATAAACATAGTTGAATTTGTGTCTATACAAACAACAACAAGAAAATACAAGAAAATCTCTATGCGTAACAGTAATTTAGCCGAATACGGATGAAAGAGTAGAGGGCTTTGGTAGAAAAGCTTTGCCCTGCACTAATATAAGGGAAACTAATTTCTGAGATTTTTGTGTAAACAATGTAAAATAAGCTCTATCTAATGTTCCCCAGAGAAAGAGAAAAATTCTGACCTAATCTTTTCACAACAACAAAATGGCACCCATCATTTCATCAATACTTAACAAATAAGGGTTTTCATAGAACCCCATTAAGAATAAAAGACCAAGCTACAACGAAATCTAAAGAAACTCATCAATTGTTTGCTTGCGTAAACCATATAAGTAGTAAATACGCATCAAATTAAGCCCAAAAAGAACACGGAAATCAAGAAAGATGAAAGTTTAAGAAAATATTAGGTATTTACCTTGCTCATGGAGATTGAACAGGAAAAAGAGAGGGGGTTAGGGAGAGATGCTATTGAGAGCAAAGGATTCAAGGGACCAATTTTACTTGAAAATATGGAGTCCATAAAATTTTGTAAATGAGACTATGGGTGGATTTTTTTACCCGTGAAGAAGAAGAAGAAAATGGATGATAAAAGGTAGAAGAAAGAGAAGATAAGGACAAAGGGGCAAAATGGAAGGAAGAAAATATTGATGAGGTGTAAAGTTAAGTGGGGGTAAAAGAATGATTCTTTGGGTCAAAGTATTTTTGGGAGTTTGACTTATACTTGGGGTGTTTTATGAATGGCCTAACTTTTTTTGCTCTCTGAATGCAATTTTCCCTTCTTTTTAACATGTAACTTGATGAATTGGGTGACTTATTGAAGTAATGATGAGAGTAAAGAAATTTAATAATAATAATAATAACCGAATCTAAAAGAGAGAATTTCTAAAAGTCAAGGCATATTGTGGTCATTGTTCCTTCTTGTTCTTTTTTGGACGTGTCCAGCTGCCCAATGTTAGTACAGCCATTTAGTTCAACCGTGGATTTAATTCCATATCATTAGCATGTGTCTGGTTTACAAAAATAATATAACTACAATTATGGATACAATTTACAAATGAATTATAGCCACGTTACAAGTCTATTTTAACTGACTGCAGTCACAAAAATGAGTCATTTCTTGTGTATTCATTTGAGGTTCCTGCTGCTGCTGCTTCTGGAGAGTCAACTGTAGTGGGCTCCAATTGTAATATCCACGTTTTCACCTAACCCTCTAACTTTTCCCCATTTTCTTCCAAGCTTGCCTAACTTCCCTCCATGCCTAAAAACTTTTTCTCCTCATCTGCCTAATTTCACCAACCTTTAGCCCTATATAATGCTTCCTTCTCCTCTCATGAAATCACACAGAACCAAGAGGAAATATATAAGAGAGAGAGAGGAGGAGGAGGAGGCAAGAAGCTTCAAAGAGGTAAAATTTTTTTTGTAATTTAGTTAAAAAAAAAAGAAAAGAAACGGGAATGGGTTTAGAGGAAGAAAAGAAGCCGACACAATGAAGAAGAAAAGAAAAATTATAGTTAAGCCCTAGAAATATAGGAAATTAGTTTTGGGTCCAAAAACTTATAAAGAGGTGTAACATGAAATCTATTGAATGAAAAATTTTCCTTTTGACCCATTAAACTAGAAAAGTTTCATTAGGCCCAAGTTTTGTTTAAAAGGATAGAAATAAATTTCAGAAAACCCCTAGAAACTAAAAATATTAGTTTTATACTCAAAATAGTTTGAGTATGGAATCTTTGGTATTAGAAATTCATACTTGTATGGTTATAGGTTTGATCGAGGAGTAAGTTCTTGAAGTACTATTCTCCAAATTGTTATCGATTTTCTAATGTGAGTAGATTTCTTATCATTGGTTATTTTTATCTATTATATATATTTATGATAATTTTATTTTTGTAGGAAATTGTGGATCAAACAAGTTATTACGTTCATTAATAGTAATTGTTACCAAATGTGAATCGTGATAATTATTTATCTTTTACAAGATAAAAATTGTTCAAGATATGAGATTATTGAAACATGTTATTTCAATTTCTTGTTCATTCGGCATATTGATTTCTTGTTTATATGACATTTTATTTGTGAACCACTCTTTGTATGACATTTTATCGACAAATTATTCAAATTTACTATTCATATAACATGTTAGAAAAATATGGTCTAATATACAAACTCTTGAAAATTATATTTTGGGAGTTGTTGTTCATATATCTTTCATTTGATGAGTTCTTGTTCATACGGCATTATAATTGACAAATTACTGTTCACATGTTACTGTTCATATGCCATTTTTTGACGAGCTGCTCTTCGTATGACATTTTATCTGATAATTTAATCGGTATAGATCATGAATATTATAATTTCATGAAAATTTATGAGAAAGTCTACAAAAACATTAAAGCATATTATATTGCTCTTCGTACAAGTGAATATTGCAAGTGATATTTGAAATGAAAAAGAATATGTTTGTAAATATTAAAAATCCTCAGAAATCCACTATGGAGTGAAGTGATTTGTTTAAGTCCACCATATGGTATTAAATGTACCGACCAATGTTAAAGTGGCCTTTTGGCAAAAGTGAAGTGGCCTTCGGGCAACCTATGGTAGTGCTAGGTGCATTTTGTCCCCGGGTTGACCTACAGTGATTCAATGCGTATTTCCATGCTACTGGGCTATAATTTTCGTAGCCTTAGTGTGACAACTGAGGAAGTTTTGCAAGTATAAATTTTAGATCGATAATTACAGTTTTAAAAGTATTTAGTATTCATTCGTATTTAAAATTTTGTGAATATTCTTTTACGCCAATGTCACATATTTTTTTTATTCGAAATAATATGTGTTTCTCAATCATTTTGACAATAGTTTACTTGAATTTAGTATTGATATTTTCTTAAACTTGTTTGGTCCGCTAATGATAAGTTATCTATTCACTGAGTGTAAACTCACCCCATTATTTTTAATCTTTTTCAGATAAAAATTAGATAGCTTTATCTATACCCGGAGCTTTGGAACATGAGAAGGATGTTTTAAAGTGTTTGATGCTGAAAATTTTAGTTATACTAGTCAGGCTACTATGCTTATGTAATAAGAGTCTTTTGACTCATTACAGTGAAATTGTTACAATGTAGTAATTACTCTGAGACTTCTATTGTTAATTGTAATATGGAAGTGCACCGCAGGCTTAACATGTATTTTTTGCACGTGTTGCCGTTGTCATGTACCTCAAAATAAGCTGTGCATTTTGGGGGTGTGACACCAATTTTGTGAAAATAGACCCTTTAGTTATTCGTATTACTCAAATGCATGGTCAATTCTTATGGTCGCACTTTGGAAGCATAAGAACAAATTTGAAAGAGTTCTCTTGCTAAATTTCTCTGAAATAAATTTCTTTGAAACTAACAGAGAGCGAAAGAAGCTTTGGTATAGGCTTATATGGCAGCCCCCTTTCTCCAAACAGTGATTAGTTCATTAGACTACCAAATCCATCCTGCAGGTAATATTCTGTGTTGAGAATCATCGAAAAAATGGCTTCTCATTAACGCAGCACCTCAAATTTCTCAATGTCAACGGTTCTGAGGGGGAAGCTTGTGATACCAATGATTATAAAGGAGTGAATATACAGTTCCACAAACTATAGCCAACATATTTCCAAGGTTCTAACTATGGACACAACAATACATGGCACGAAAGGTTATCAAGGAATGAATATACAGTTCACAAACTATAACCAACATATCTCCGAGGTTCAGTCCTCAAAAGACTCACTGACACCCCGGTTCATGAAATGTAGCAATATTACCCACAAGAACTGATGTGGTCCTTAAACTGATTCAGCTCCACAAGGACTTCTTCGGTAGGTCTGTGTATCAAGTTACTCATGCGCCATATCTGCAGAAATATTACAATTCAGAAAGTCGAAAGTGAGATCATATATAGAAAGCGTGTAATTGTTTTTCGACTAGGATTTACATAAGTGCTTTTATTCTTCTTTTTTTTCTTCTGGGATTTACATAAGGTTAATACTTATAACATGACAAATTTATAAAATTGGAGAGTTTGAAATATGCATGATGAATTTATGTTATATTACCTGTAAGCTTCCGCCAGGATTGCTACCAGAATCGGTAGATACACTAGCAATTGTCCACGGATCAGATATGCTCCAGTTGAAATCGGTCACTTTACCTCCTCTGCAGGCACAAACAAAGGAAATATACAATAAACATGAAGCAGATCCAAAGACTAGACCACAAGTACCTTATTTCACCGCTAGGGCTTATCCTACGTCACTAAAGGGTCAAATTTGAGCACTCCCAGTTTTGGCCTCGAACACATAGCTTAATGTGAATCCACCAGGAAAGGGCAGGCCACCTGGGTATCTATGATGCTCTCTTAGCATCTTTAATCTACAAAAAATTTCAGGTTCTACAATATTATCCTCATTAGGGAACCAGGAAACTATTGCCAATAATAGAAAATGCTATTTCCGAAGGAAATTAGGGACACATATATCCATCTCTAAGCCCAGTGTGGACAAAATCCTAGTTATTGTAACATAAAGACAATGGATGCAGCTAAACTAATATCTGTAATAATTAGATGCAGAATTATCTATTCAGATAATTAACAGAATTGACATGGATAAATAGGAAACAAGATTTTGACAGAAACAACAAACCTGTGTCCTGCATGTTGAAAGATTAATCCAGCAGGTGTCTCCAGCATCCTCAAACCACCAGTGGATACTTTCTCGCCAACCTAACATGTAATAGCTTTGACATGAAAATTTAATGCATTCCATCCAAGGGTAACTTGGTAACTGTACATATTATAACTATAATCCACAGGGATCTTTCACACTGGCGAATACGTTTTAAATTTGGATACTAGAAAGTTACAACTTGGAGTTGAGCCTAGGTGCCTACTAGATATGCAGATCCGACACAAGCTAATTAAATGACTGTATGATATTAATATAGGTGAATTGGATATGTATATAGGTTATCATATAGTAACAATAATATAAATGAAAACAATCTTAAACTTAGAAATATGTCACATTTTTAGCTATAACAAACAAATGGATAAAACTATTTCCATTATAGCATTTCAGATCACGTGGTGATAAAAGCAGTTATATACTTGTCGAACTTTGCAGACTGCCAATTTGACTGTAGATAAAATCTATTACCTGTTTATAAGAATAAAGGAGGGGTACAGGAAGAGGCATAAACTATTAGTAGAATTAAGATTACGAGCCTCAGGATGAGAGGAAATTAATCAGTAGAATTAAGATTATGAGACTTAGAATGAGAGGAAATTAAACAGAGACTATTCAATGGTAATCTTTTGTCCAAAAACCAATTGTTCCTATTGCCAATGAGATGCACAATGGATGCTATTACCTGTAAAGGTACAAAGGAAATATTTACTCTTTAAAATAATTATAGAACGAGGCAACAAAATCTATAGATGGTTTTCAGAAATTTACCAGAAGATTGTATAATAGGGTATCTAGGGATATTATATGGTTGATCTTAGTGTTTACAAGTTATATTGATTTGATGAAGGATATGATGTATGAAGGAGATATTAGCATGACAATATCTGGAGAAAACATTAAAATATTTTCTATGCAATAGACTTAACATCAAGGATCAACATTAACCCCTTGATTCTTTGCACCAGAAATTGACAACCCTACTAGGTATACCGTATACAAGATATGAGGCCTCTTATGTGTACGTGATGATGCTGTAGCGTTTGTTAATAATATTAGAGAAGGGACAGCTCATGCAGTAGAAAAGTGGAAAGACGCTTTAGAAAATAAAGAATATAGAACTAGACACAAGAATGAATTAAAGTGAACACAACTTCAGAAAAATATAATGAAAAAGGGGGTGCAATCCAAAGACCTTCAATCAAATGCTCTGCTTTAACCAGACCGGAAGCATTTGATTTCTAATGCTTTGAAAACATCCAGACAAGGCAAAATATAATGTCCTAATATGCTACCAAAGAACTCTGAAATTCATGTCTCATTTGATGCCATACTTGACGAGAGACAAAAAAAAAAGGAAGAAAAAGTGAAAGAATAACTTACCGTTTCAAAAAAAAGATGAAATCTCATTAGGGATAGAGAACACTTGCATGGCACACCTTACCTTCTCATGATCCCATACATTCAAAAAGCCATCTTCTGCAGCACTCCCAAAAACTGATGCTTTATTCGGAGACCACTGGAACAACAATGACAACTGTGAAGAACAAAGTTTGCACAGGTAATTATGTGAAAGCACAAACATACTAACAGAGACAATTTTTCATGCCTGAATCCGAAGAACAGAAGCTTTATGGCCTTTAAGTGTATGTAAAGCTGTTATATTACTACCACCAACGATCTTCCGATAGTCAAATATACGGACATAACTATCAGCAGACCTGGCAAGATGGCACGATGAACTAAATGGTTATGAACCAAACGACACAAATGACACTACTCCATACAAATTTATACATTAAAGTTTAGTTTGATAATAAAGTAACAATGAAAATCAAACCATCCAATTATAATAAAGTACTGACTCGGGACTTGAACCCATACCCAGTCACGATGAGATTTACATCATGCGGATTCCAATCTACACAGTACATATGTCCATGACAAGCTTTCTCAACCTGATCATTCAAAGGGGAGAATTAGAAATACGACATGGAGAGAAGCCCATCAAGATATTGCACATGTTAGTGAAAATATTAGGAATATGCTAATGAAGGGAATATGCTCAATATTATTTTCCGAATAGTGTAAGGATCTCTTGTACCACAAGTATCACATGTTTTAATTGTTGTACTATAAATAATAAAGATTGGTATGGTTCCCGTTGAGTCTCTGGTTTCCCTCAAATTCACAGCAGAAAATAGAGAATAAAAAAATGGAGGAAAAAAGTAGAGCAATGCAGGGAGCAAAGGGGACTGCCTAAGATTTGAGGAAAAAACAAAGAACTCACAAATGCAAGTAAAACCATGTCAGATGTTTTTGTTTACAGCTATTTATTATCATAAGCTTTGTGCGTGTGCACGTGCATGTGCACACGCGTGTATACTATATAATCTTCTATTATCATGAAATTATATATCATGTATTACATACCAAATTGCACTACATACCAAATTGAGGTGAGCCTGACACCTTAATTTGGTCGGAATATGCCAGAGCAGAATACTGAAAGCTATAGATAGCCTTATAACCATGTAAATACTCTTGCCATTTACCAAATAATCGTAACCACACTATGAAAATTGTAGGCAAATTAGCAATCTGCCTACCATATTGGTCGGACAAGTCAAGCTCATGCTATCAGGGGATCTGGAATGTAATTTGTTGTTGTTCTTTTGGCATATATTGTATCTCAAAGTATAAAGGCACTTCCCTACTGTAAGTCATGTCATCTTACCTCTTCATCTCAGTTTGTTCCAATCATGGGGAATTTGAAGGCTAGATAGATCCTTGGTTACATCAAAAACTGCATTATCAATAAGTTGGGTCCACCTATTGATCAACTACTTTTTAAGAGTCCATAGTTCATCATCTCTTGGTCACTGCTCAAAACTTTATACATATAATAATGATATTGGATTGACAATCCATCATAAGGACTTTGTCAGACTCCACTGTGCATCAAACTTTCTTGATTCAGTCATTTGATGCGAAAATACCCAAACACCATGGAAGTTTTAGACAAAGAGACAATGTTTGACTTACAAAAAGAGATTTGTCCCAGAGAGAGCATTTCTGAAGGGAATACAGAAAAAGCGTCCCAAACTCATATTGAAAATAATTTTATAAGCAAAACTTTCCTTGAATAGTGCTTATGATATTTTTTTGTAGGTAATAATAAATGTTCATGTCACCTATAATATCTGATATGAAATATTTTCGATAGACTACAGACAACCTATGCTTCATATACAAGTGATTTTAAGTTAATGGCATTTGTTCCATTGTACCTTTCTTTTCCAAATTCTAAAAAGCATACCATACTACTTATTGATCAGCTAGTGTTTTCGTTAATAGAACTGAGCTTATGAAAAAAGACAAGGACTTTTACCTACCTCGTTATCTTGCTATATTCAGTGAAATGAATTAGTGTATTAGTACAACCTATGCAGCTATGCTTCATATACAAGCAAGGATGCCCATTTTTGTTATGATTCTCTCAATAGTACCCCAGCCATTAATGAAAACTTTAGGCATCTATAAGTACTACAAAATTTATAACAACCATCCCTTTCGACTTTAAAATAAATAAGGGACATGGAAAAAGCAGAAGTCAAATGGCAGAATGGCATATTATTTAATTACAAACATGCATATTCTTCAACAAAATTATAAAGTTCATATGGAGTTGTACAAAATTTACAGCAAAAACGTATTGAAAGAGAAATGAATTTAGGGGCATTGCAGATAATAATGAATTTAGTGGATTTAATAATTGACCAACATTTAAGCATCTAGACAACAAAATGGAGTCCTGGGTATTTAGCAACGCTCCACCCCAAATAAAAATAATAATAATAAAGAAGCATCGACGCAAGAAGTGATATGCGAGCTGCCTTAATCACCACATGTTCCAAAATCATGACCGGCCAACAAGGAAAACAGGGTAATCAGTTACGGGGAAAAAAAAACTTCAAAACAAAATTACAATTACAGGAACATTGATAAAAAATGAAGTAAATTGGTCCGGTTTTCTTTGCTTTACCGTGCTGGGGATTTCACGTGACAATGATGAGGATGATCATGGTAAAGAGAAGACAAGAAAAATGATAAAATATATTTCACCACGTGTCGGTAGAGAATTGCAATGCAGTTTTCACCTCACATTTAAAGACCAAGTATAGATACTAAACTAAAAAAAGATCACGGAAATATATCATGATGTTAGCTAATAGTTGAATATGAACTTGACCTACTGATATAGACAACTCATTCATTATTCTTTATAAGTGAAGAGTTTATAAAATGTTAAGAATAAATGATATACAAACTCACATTTGTAGTTGGCCTATAACCAGTCCGAGCATCCCAAAATTTCAGGCAAGAATCATCACCAACACTACAGAATTCCTGTTCACTTCAGGAAAGAAAAGATCATGTTGGTGAAAGAGTACGTTTGGCATCAATGAGGTGTAAATACCAATAAGATGAAAGGGGTTATATCATAAACAAAGGAATATATGTTCACTCTTTTTCACATTGTTTTTTATGAATAATGATCTCAACATAACAAAGAATATACTTAGAATAGACATCTTTCATCCCATCAAGAACTGACATGTGTTATGAGATGATTTAAGTCCCATATGATTCCTTAAGAAAAAGTCCCATATGAGTAGACTGAAAAATGGATCAGTGGATAAAAACTCCAGAACCTAGACTCCAATAGGTGTTTCCTCTTGGGTCATGTGGCCTGTAAGCCTATGAGCCACACCATCAACTTTGTTGGCCCATTGTCAAAACCAATAACAAAGGTAAAGATGGATCAAGCCCTATTCGTGGTATGTGTATATGTATATAACACATCTATGGGAGATAAATAAACTGTTGCCAAGCTTCATTATTTGTGATGTGTGTGTGATGGTGGTGGCGGTGGGTTATTTATTTATTTATTTATTTGGAGGGAGGGTTTGGGGCAAAGCCAGGGATTGCAATGTGTGTGTGTGCATGCATATTGCGAGGGTGATCTAGGGAAGACAGTCAAGTGAAAAAGACCCTTGGACTGTTTGCGGTTTAATGGGCTTCATCAAGTCCGAGCCAAGATGTTGAGGTGTTACATGGGCACTACAAGTTGATTTTAAACCCACCTCGAGTAGACTAGAAGATGAATAAGTGGTTAAATAAGTTTGAAGCAATATTTACATAGACCTGTTAGCCACAGGACAACTTTAGAGCACATTGTTACAACACGATAAAAAAACAAAAAACAAAAAACAAAAAAAAAAGTAAATATGATTCAAAAGAACAAGTCTAAATATCTAAGAATCAGATTAACTGCATCAGATATTTAATATGAAGATTGGTTAAGGATCATACATTATATAATACATTGCCTCATTCCAATGCATGAATACCTGGAAGGGCAAAACTGCACATCTTCAACTGCACCATTATGCCCTCTAAAGCATCCTCGTGGTGCAACCATTGGAGCTTCCATACTCTTGTCATTACTAGCTTCCACAGCCTGCTGACCACTTGAGTTCTCAGATAATGCAGCAGGAGATTTTGCAGATGCAGCCCCTCCCAGAGTTGACATATAATCCTGTATGCTCCACAAGAGAACCATTGTGTCCTGCCCTGCACATGAATAAATGCAACTCTGGCGATAGTCAGACATGAATAACAATGTGATTTAGTTCCTACAGATAAACTGTGGGAGGTCTCGTGCAAAAAATTTGTTTTCAAAATCTGGTTAGTTTTCAAACTATACCTACTATTAATATCATATTTTTTTTTTCATAAAAACTGTTAGCGACAGTGGCAAGTATACTTTTTGTCATTTGACAGATCATGGAATCAAAGCTTGCAAAAGTGAAGTATGAATGTCTACTTTGGATTAGCACTCCATAAGTTAAACTACTTAAACTTGTGCTTCAGCCCGTGTTTTAGGCCTTGGAGTCTGGACCGAGCTAATCAGGCCAAGCTACAATGAGGTGTTTGCTAGGTGAACTTTGCTCTTAGCACATGGCCATCTAGGCCCAAAGGTGGCCTCCGATGACTACATGATGACTATTGGTCTTCCTGATCTGACCTGTCTAATGGGTTAGTCATGTAGTTGGGCTTCCTAACATGTTCTGTCTTAATTTGTTAGTTGTTGGATCAGTAAAAGCTGAAACCTATATTGCACAGGTACTGGTGTGGACACGGACACAGGTGTGGATATGGGACACGGCAAGTCTGTAAAAGGTAGTGTTGATAATATCCCTCAAAACCCTTCAGGAATACCTATTAGCTATTAACCCTTGTGCCACTAGAATATTCTAGCAACATGTGCTCTAAATCCCATTAGATGTGGGATATGACGCTATCAATTGTCTTAATAACATTAGGACTCGGATGCGTGTGCGGACTCTTTACCAGTCCAGGCTCAGGCTCAGGAATAAAGTATTAGCAGCTCTTTTTTTATGTTTTTGAACGGCTAGGATTTAACCCATGATTAAGGTGTTAATTGAAAGGGTTTTGCTATTAGTAAAACACCTTTTCTTTTGATTTTGCCATTATTGTCTCTGAGAAAAGAAAAAAAGAGCAGAGAGAGTTTGAGGGTTTAAGCTTTTGGCCTTTGTGAGTTCTTGTAATCCTTATTTTCTCTTTCTATAGTGGAATCTCTCTCCGACACCTTTGTTGTGCCCAAATTGGTGAACTATATAAATATCTATCAAGAAATTTGCGATTGCTTGTCGTTTGTTCTCTTGCTTATTCTTCGCAATTATTTCCGCTCGATTGTGCACTTATTCTAACAAATCGGTATCAGAGCTTCGGTTTTCGATTTGTTTTGTGCACATAGAAGATGACTGCGAAATACAAGATTGAGAAGTTCGACCGTGATGTCAATTTCGGTCTTTGACAAGTGAAGATGTAGGCTATTCTTGTTCAACAAGGATTACAGAAGGCTTTAGTACGGAGAGAAAGGATGCCGACATTGATGACAGATGATGAAAAGTTCGAGATGGATGAAAAGACGTTAACATCAATCTAATTGTGCTTGTCGAACGAAGCACTTCTGGAAGTCCTGCACAAAAAGACCGCAGCGGGCCTATAGCTCAAATTGGAATCTCTTCACATGACAAAAACCCTCACCAACCGACTGCACTTGAAACAAAGATTATTTATGCTTCGCATGTCGAAAGGTACATCTATTAAATCACATTTTGATGAATTTAATTCTATTATTATGGATTTAGAGAATGCAGATGTAAAGGTAGAAGAAAAGTCAGCGCAAAGAAGACTGTGCAGGGGCTAGCATTATCGAGGATGATTCTGATTGTTTTGTTCTATTGGCTACAAATTCAGACAGATCCAAGAATGATTAAATTTTAGACTCCGATTGTAGGTATCATATGTGCCCCAACAAAAATTAGTTTCCACCGACAGATCAGTTGAAGATGGAGTTGTGCTAATGGAAAATTATTTTCATTGCAAAGCGATTGGCATTGGTACAATTGAAGTTAGAATGAATGATAGTATTGTGAGGACATTGTCAGATGTTCGTCATGTTTCAAATTTGACGAAGAATCTCATCTCTCTAGGCACTCTTGAAGCTAATGGGTGCAAGTACTTAGCCTAAGGTAGAATTTTAACAGTTTCTAGAGGTGCCCTCGTTATCATGAAGGCAAGAAAATCAGAAAATCTCTACATCTTGTAAGGAAAGATGGTTACAGGTGCTGCTGCAGTTACTATATCGTCGTTGTTAAAGACTAATGCTACCAACTTGTGGCATATGAGATTGGGTCATATTAGCGAGAGGGGCATGACTATACTCAATAAGAGAGGATTTTTATATGGCCAGAGTACAGGAAAGATGGATTTTTGTGAGCGTTGCATGCTTGGTAAGCAAAAGTGTGTCAGTTTCAGTACAACTGTGAATAGAACCAAAGACACTTTGGATTATATCCATTCTGATATGTGGAGTCTCGTGTGTTCCTTCGAGGGGCGGTGCTAGATTTATGTTGACATTCATTAATGACTACTCAAGGAAAGTTTGGGCTTACATACTAAAACGCAAGGATGAAGTGTTCACGCATTTGAAGTAGCGGAAGGTGTTGATTGAGAAGCAGATATGCAGGAAAATTAAGAAGCTGAGAACCGATTATGAATTGAAATTTTGCTCCTTGGAGTTAAACATCGGACCGTGCGACACACACTACAACAAGATGATTGCAAAACGGATGAATAGGACTCTTCTTGAGAAAGCTCGTTGCATGTTGTTGAATGCCGATTTGTCGAAAGATTTTTAGGCTGAAGCAGTGTCTTCGACATGTTACTTGGTGAATCGCTCCCCATCCACATCTATTGATTGCAAGATACCAGAAGAGGTATGGTCTGGTCATTCTGCTAATTATTCTAATTTAAGAGTATTTCGTCGTGCGTATGCACATATAGATTAGGAAAAATTAGAACCCAGATCTAAAAAATATATTTTTATTGGTTATGCCTCTTAGGTGAAAGGATATAGGTTGTGGTGCCCTGATCCTAAATCACCTAAATTTATGATTGAGAAAAATATAATATTTTATGAGTATGCTATGTTGTTTTCAAAAAAAGACACTACTGTTGTTCCTTTAGATGCAGGTACTACACATATGAGTACTGGAGAGAAGGTGGAGTTGAAGACAGACTCTCATAATTCAATTCAACAATCACATGTACATTTGCCAGAAATTGTTGAGGAAACTGAAATTACAGTAGAAGATGATACATATAGTATTGTAGAAGGCAAAGGAAAAAGATTGATAAAGCCACCTCATAAATATGCAGATTGCCATTGCATATGCATTGTCAGCAGCTGAGGAGTTAGGCGATGCGGGAGAATCTCACAGTTTCTTAGAAGTCACTTCATCATATGACTTTGAAAATTGGTTGATTGCTACAAATGACGAGATTGAATCTCTTCATGAAAATCATTATTTTTGAACCCTTCATGAAAATCAAACTTGAGATTTGGTAGTTCCTCCGAAAGGACAAAAAATCGTTGGCTATAAGTGGGTTTCAAGAAAAAGGAAGGCACTGCAGGAGTTTCAGATGCAAGATATAAGGCTCGACTAGTTGCAAAAAGCTACAGTCAGGTTGAAGTATATGATTTGGAGTTAGAGCAACTAGATGTCAAAACAAATTTCTTGCATGGTGAGCTTGAAGAGCAAATTATGTAACAACCTAAAGGTATTGTAATTGAAGAAAAAGAAGATCACGTTTATTTGCTGAAGAAATCTGTATACGGGTTGAAGCAATCTCCTCATCAATGGTATAAAAAATTAATTCTTTCATGGTCAGACATGGGTTCAGTAGAAGCAAATATGAAGCTCGTGTTTACGTAAAGAGATTGAATTATGGTTCCTTCATTTATCTGCTATTGTATGACGCCGATATGTTGATCTCCGCTGAGGAAAAAATCTGACGTGAACAGGTTAAAGACTCTACTTGGTGGAGAATTTGAGATAAAAGACTTGGGAGCAGCAAAGAAAATTCTTAGAATGGAGATTTTCAGATATCGAAAAGAAAAAAAGTTATGGTTGTCTCGGAAAAGTTACATCGAGAAAGTCCTCGCTCAATGCAACATGCATAAACTGAAACCGTTTACTACTCCTCTTGCAACACACTTCAAGTTGTCAGCATTATTATCACCTAGCACGGATGCGGATTGTGACTACATGTCTTAGGTACCTTATGCGAGTGCAATTGGGAGTATTATGTATGTGACGGTATGTACTCGACCAAATATTTCACAAGTAGTCGGTGTTGTCAATAAGTATATGACAAATCCCGAAAAAGAGCACTGGCAAGCGGTAAATAGATCCTTAGATACTTGAAGGGAACTTCAGATGTTAGCTTGATATTTGGTGGAGATAGTGGCGCGGATTGTATTGCTATCGAATAATGTTGATTCAAATTTTGCGGATGATTTGGATAAGCGTAAATCAACTATAGGTTATGTTTTTACTCTTGCAGGAGGTTCTATCTGTTAGAGGTCAATGATACAACCTACTATTGTTTTGTTGACTACAGAGGCAGAGTTCATGGCGGCTACAGAAGCTGTGAAGGAAGCGATATGGTTGAGAGGCCTTTTTGGTGAATTGGGAGTTGAGCAGGAAATTACCCTTATTTATTGTGATAGCCAAAGTGTGATTCATTTCGCTAAGCATCCAATCTTCAATTAAAAATCGAAACACATTGAGGTTCGTTATCACTTTATTAGAAAGATTATTGAGGAAAGTAAAGTAGTCTTGAAGAAGATTGACACCAAGAATAATCCAGCAAATATATTAGCAAAGCTATGACCGGTAGCCAAGTTCAAGCTCTGCTTAGACTTGCTTCACGTCCAAGAACATTGAGGCGCTGTAGGGAGCATTTCCAAAAACGTTGGCGGTGCACTATTGAGAAAGTCGAGAACTCGTTTGGGTTGTTGAGTCAATGTGGAGATTTGTTGAAAGTATGTCTCAAAACCCTTCATGAATTCCTATTACCTATTAACACTTGTGCCACTAGAATATTCTAGCAGCATGTGCTCTAAATCCCATTAGATGTGGGATATGATACTGTCAATTGAGTCTAAATAATATTAGGACTCACGTGTGTGCGCAGACTCTTTACAAGTTCGGGATCGGGAATAAAACATTAGCAGCTCTTTTTTTTATGTTTTTGAACATCTAGGATTTAACCCATGATTAAGGGGTTAATTGAAAGGGTATTTCCATTAGTATAACACCTTTTCTTTTGTTTTTGCCGTAGTTGTCACTGAGAAAAGAAAAAAGAATAGAGAGAGAGAGTTTGAGACTTCAAGGATTCAAGCTTTTGATCTTTGAGAGTTCTTGTAATCCTAATTTTCTCTTTCTATAGTGGAATCCCTCTCCGACACCTTTGCCATGGACGTAACCCAAACTGGGTGAACCACATAAATTTTTGTGTTTGCGATTGCTCTTTTTTTGTTCTCGTGCTTGTTCTTCGCAATTATTTTCGCTCGATTGTGCACTTATTCTAACAGGTAGGATACAAGGACACAACTACATATATACATACTGATATTGAGATTGTTAATTGTTTTTTAATTCATGTTGTGAGAACTAAAATCCCTATAACATTTTTATATTTCTTTTATTAAGTAGATGGTACATTGAAAATCCTCTTATTTTTTAATTAGATACCCAAACGACCCTTTAAAATGATACTTATTTCCTTTCACTTTTGTTTAATTAGATACCCAATCTCAATTGTGCACTCATTCTAATAGGTAGGATACAAGGACATAACTACATATATACATACGATATTGAGATTGATATTATTTTTTCATTCATGTTATGAAAACTAAAATCCCTATAATATTTTTATATTTCTTTTATTGAGTAGATTGTACATTGAAAATCCTCTTATTTTTAATTAGATACCCAAACGACCCTTTAAAATGATACTTACTTCCTTTCACTTTTTTTTAGTGAGGTGAAGGGAGCCGGTAGAGGAGGTAAAAGACATAAGAAGGAGAGTTGGCAGCGGGAATAGATTGAGGAGGAGAGGTGATGGACCTTTGCTCCGGATTTACTTTCGACGTTAATTAGCAATCATTTTTCTCTCCCTTTTCCTTTGTTTGAAATTTTCAACTTCATGTAGAAGTTTATGCCTGGGATTCATGCTAGAATTATTTCTCTTGTTTTCTCTTCATAGGTCTAAGTTTTTATATATTTTTCTTTATTTTTTTTTTATCATAAACCAGACATAGAACTAATGTCAATCAAGTATGGCCTAAGTTCCATTACAGGTTTATATATACTATATTTACATGCTTTAATTTTTCTTGCTTATGAGTTATAGAAAATTTTGACCTAAGCATGTTCACCACACGTAGATCCTTCTGTATATGGATTTATCCCTGAAGTAGTGTTTACTAAATTTTAAAAAATTATGCATAGTTTACTCTTCAAATATGTACCTAGTCATCTGGTTGGTTAAAGCTGTATGCCATAAGTTACTCGTTATTTTCTTGTGAGTGATGCTCCGTAGTTAGATATGTAAGCTGTGAGTTTGGTTTGATCCAGTGAACATTTTCTAACATTATAAACATCGAGCATAGGAATAATGAAACATTATGTTAAAAAAAATAGTTACTACAATGCTTTCAACATACAAAGGATGGTTGAAACTAATATTGTTTTAAATTTAATGGGTATGGGCTAAAACGAACCTGACCAAAGTCTAACGCGTTGCAAAAATTTACGGTGAAGTGTAAAATATGCGTCCAAGAAGTGTACTACGAGTGTGTTAAACTAAAACATGTATATATAAATGAGTACATGTCTGACTAAATGTATGTATATATCCAAGAACTGTCAAAGCAGTGTTGGATACATATACGGGAAGTGTCGGACACGGATACGGGAGCCCAAATGAATTGTCCGGGTAACCTAGTCTGAAACTGACCAAGTGCTCCTTAATGGGGTTGGTTAGCTAGATTAGTAACGTAATGAAACCGATCACATCCTCAGTCTGTCACATTACGACTAGTGGGCTGCATCAGTTATAACAGGCAGGTCTTTTGATCAGCATTGATAGACCAGTGACCCTTGGGCTGGACGAAACATATAAGAACAACCTAAAACAGAAGTTTGAGTGCAACAGACTAAATCCATACATGAAAAACTAGGTCCTTCTATGAATTGATAGTAGGGGTGCTGAACCGTATTCGTATCCGAGGAAATATTTGTAACCGTATCCGTTAGGATACAAATATGGTTACTCAAATCTATAACCGATAGGATATGATTACAGATATCGTTTTGTAGTGAAATATCCGAATCTGTATCCGAAATATCCGAATACATATTAGTCATACTGTTACAATAGTTTTAATCCTTAGATTATGGATTTGAGATTAATTTTGGTGATCAAGATGCCTAATCTTAGCTTTTTAGATATAATGAACATATTAATGAACTCTTTTGTATCACATGAATTATATTTTTTTCAGTACTATCTAGTTTTCTCATATTCGTTTTATATCTGCATGCATATCCGCTTAGATATCCGCGCGTATATCCGTATCCAAATCCAATTTTAGCAGATATCTGTATCCATATCCGTATGCGAGATGGGTAAGCGGATATGGATATGGTAAGTATCATACCCGAGCCGTATCCGGACCGAATGCACCCCTAATTGATAGAGATGTTCATACGAAGGGGGTTCTCTTGTCTGAACGTGATTGAGGAGATCACCAGAATGTCTGGTTGGTGAGCACAAGTGTGGTCCAGTTGTTACTTTTAGGAGCAGTTGGGTCTTGGGATCGTTGCAACTTCAAGCAAGCAAATTTTGTTTTAATTTCAGTGATCTAGGATGCAAAAAGGTCCTACAGAAAATTATTTTTTTAAATACAACTTACAAGTCACATGAAAGTTCAAATCTCCTTAACCTTACATTTCCCCTTTATTTTAACAAAAGTATCATTATTTATATCAACCTACAAAAGTTAGAACCTTTGAAAATTCCAATCAAACTTACATCTAAAATAAATATCTGATGTTGAGGAGTATACCTTGCATTTAAGTGCTTGAACAGATAAAACTACATGTTGCCCAAAAGTAGTGCTAACTTCCTATAGAATATTTGTTGAAGAATTACAGTATTTGTTTTATCTGTAACTTCTTTCCTATTTTTATAATCCTGATTGATTCCTCAAACATAAAAGGGAGATATGGTCAAGCAACTAACTAGAAGGTTTCTATTTCAGAAATATATGGATATTTAAGCTAACAGAAACGCTAGATCAAGCATCAATTACAGCCTTCAAGAAACTAAACTGCAGAAGGTAACAATTGAAATTATTAAATAGGGTTTTTTTACAACCTCCAGAAAGCACGAGGGGGTCAGTGTGGCACATAGAAAGAGCATATTCTGCATTCTGTGTGTGCCCTTCCAATATCTGCAAGGAGATAACTTGCACTAAAAGCTGGAAATGCACTTAAAACTTGAAAACAAACAACGATAATAATGAGAACCTAAGAAAAGATGCAGAAGTCTGCCCCAGGAGGTTCTTTAAGACATAAATAATTATCAACATATACAAGGCTTAAAAAAACTAGGTCGTAGAACACACCAAAGTGGGTTTAGATCCTGCAGCATCATGAACAGCATGATGATTGGGCTGAGCATCAATGTCCCAAATGAGTACCTGCATAAATTTTACGGATTTACATCAAAGTAGACTCATCAAATGCCTCGTCAATGGAGCAAATTTATAATTCGAGCTAAATTAAGTCTAACTGCAAAAAGACCAGGGGCACTTACTTGCGGACTGTGCGTATGTGTTGCCACTATGTTACTTTTCTTAGGAAGTTCTCTGATTCTGCAGACCTAAAGCCATCAAACATCAGCCACAGATGAAACATTTATTGTCGAAACATTTATTGTCGAATACCTCTTGCACTGTGTTACCCCAAATCATAAGTAACAGCTTACATAACCACAAGCAGATAACTAAAAGAGTCATCAGGTGGATAAAAGAAGCCATTGAGTTCTGAAGATGTTATTTCTCTATGAACTATGAAAAGAGCTATGTAATGCATATTATTGTGTTTGAGAAGAGATAATCATTTATGATACAACACAATATTCATTACTCAAGTGTAACAAAAAATCACTATTCAAATAGTTAGAAGTGCACTACAGTAAACCTTCACAGAAGAAATAAATGGAGAAACTTCCTAGACAACCTAAGCAACTGGAGCTTATGCCACACCATGTACTAGAAATTGAAACCAGAAACAGGAGGTCCGTATCTGAGGCCTAGCTAAGGAAATGAGTTGGAGGTGGCTTCAGCAAGTTACAGGTTCAAGTCTTGGCCATGGCTTTTGCTCTTGGCCATGGCTTTTGCTCAGAAAAGAGCCAAGAGGATAAAAGGTAAGCATTTGCATAAACATATATGAGACATCAAAAATCATTTCATAAAGCTATTAGAATTTTTCAACAAAAAGGTAGTTTCCTAAAGAGAATACCAATCACAAGAATAAGTGTATTGTCAATCAGCAATGACCACAGGTGATATAAATTTCTTAAAATATATCTTTGTACCTTTCCAGGATGTGCAGTGGCTTTTTCCTTCTTCAGAAAGGGAGAACATGCTTCATTGAACTGCAAATAGCAAAACAGTATTAGAAGGAGATGATCCAAAAAAAACATATTGCATAGAATAAAATTTTAAAGTGATTGTTTAGCTAAATAATTTCACACAATATTATACTGTGTTGAAGTAACAGGTATCGCAATGAAGCTGCCAAAATACTTTCGGGTTAAATGCAGCTAGGAAAAGTAATCATTTGAGCAAGAAACTACACAAATATCAGCACCTCTCTAAGGTGGTGCTTATATTAGAATTGCATTATGTTGTGAGAGAGAGTTAGTCTTATTGTTTTAGCCCCACATTCCTTGTGGGTTGATTATGTATTAACTCTCCTATTATAAATAAACCAATAGAAGAGAGACCAAAATTATCTCTTCTCTTACCCTATTTTCTCTGATTACTAAAATCACACATTAGTATTTGGCACTCAGCTTTTAATTCACACTAAGATGAACAATTAGAGCACAAATTTTAAGTAACTCTTAGCACATTGTCATTCCAGAACAGAGTAGAGATTTAGCTTTTACTTAATCTAGACTCCTAGAGTATGTGAAAAAGTAACCTTGTAGAAAGTAATAGTGTGAAAAATGAATTAAGTACTTTTTGCGAAATGTATAAGCCACAAAAGCCATTGTAAATTAGACAGGGATTAGTTTTAGTCGAAATTTGTGTACACAGGAGATAACGGAAGAAACTAAGTAGACTGCTAGAATGACATGTTCCCTTAAGCTGCTAACAACCTACAGAGCTTCTCAATGTATGGACAATCCAGATTCATAGAGAGCACTCAAAGGAATAAATAAATATGAGAAAGAAAGGTTGATGATTTCTTTAGCATGAAATATTACTAAATACTATCCATCTCCTCTTCTGATATTCTCCACTAGCCGTTAGCCTATGAAAAAAATGGAATATTGTTATGTGTTCTATGGTATTAGCTGCAGGTAAACTAACAGAGGCAATGAGAAACGAGCCTTCATGCCAGGAGGAGAAATGAAGAGTGTGGAGCTGGCCATCGGGTTTCAGGAAAAATAATAAATATCTGCAGACTAAGAAACCAAAATGATGCTACCATTATAGAGCCTCCGCCACGAAAACTCTAAAGCTGTATAGGAGGTTGAGAGTTATAATTTTATAATCTAAGCGGAAGGGGGTGGGTGTCTAGGCAAAGAAATCAAATAAATTTTAGGTTGTTTGAAAGTGTTGATTCAAATTCTACAACCAGATTTTTGACAACCATGGCACAATTTATTGCAATCTGGAGCCTTTGTAGGCAGGCTAAGGTTATTTCGTTGAACCCCGACACAATTTATTTGGCTGACTACTCATTACATGCATGTTTGTGTGTTTGCTTGCACATTTATGAAATATTACTAATACAACTGCTATTATGACAACTTACAGAAGCTAAACAAAAACTTCACACTTACCTGCTAAACAATCTTCTAGTTACACTCTTCCACCAAAGTCTCAATGTTTGTGATCACTCAACAACCTTTTAGGGCGTTACTAAGAAACATAAGTGATTATCCTGTAGTAGGCTATAGGCTATACTATCTAAAGAAAATAGCAAAGAATACAAAAAATCAGAAAAAACATAAGTGTGTGTGTGTGTGTGTGTGTGTGTGTGTGTGTGTGTGTGTGTGTGTATATATATATATAGAGAGAGAGAGAGAGGGTGGGAGGGAGGGAGAGAGAGATCCTTGGTACCAAGGACAAACGTGGTCATTGGAAGTGAGGTGGCCATATCTCCACCACTCATTTAAATTATCCCCACTTGAAAATGGTCCCCCTCCCTTAATTAATATCCCCAATTGAAAATGGTCTCCACTTTAGATCAGTGGATGAGAATGAGCCAACAGTTGGTTCTTGGCACCAAGGTCACCCATATTCCTCATCTGTTTGTGTCTGTGTGTGTGGAGATGCATGAGTGCTTGTCTGCATGCAGGGGTGTGGGTGTGGGTGCCTGTGCATGGGGGCCTGTGTGCGTGTGGGTGGGGGTGTGTATGAGTGGGGGTGTGTGTGGGTGCGGGTGTGGGCGTGCTTGCGTGCGTGCGTAGGTGATGCGCGCGCGCGAGTGTGGGTGCATGCCCGCAAGCGCATGCAGGCGTGTGTGTGCATGCACGTGCGCATGTTTGTGCACCCGCGCATCTGTGCGCATGCCCGCTCGGGCGCGCGCGGGCATGTATGTGTGTGTATGTCGCATAGTAATTTTCTTTTTCCATGAAGCTTCATTGCTAAATGCCAAAGCAGGGTTCAATATCTAAGTAATGAAAGAAGAAGAGAGACATTGTTGCACATCTGTGGGATTTCAAGCCATAAGTCATACTGTCATCAACACAATCTAATTGCAATTTCATAGGGGGTCCCAACTCTAGATCTGTGAACAAAATGCCTACACAGTAATACACACATGTGTGCACACACGCAAACACACCTGGACAGTTAAACATCAAAACTTGATTTGTTGATCTATCATTTATGGACAAAAAAAAAATTACACAGTAATACACACATGCGCGTGAAGACATGCAAATGCACATGGACATGCACACAGTTCTTGTGAATGAAATCCCTAAGGTACCATGGCAAATTACCATGTTTCCTATATCTCTATCTAGAAGTGATGAATCAAGCAGAAGCACACAAAAAAAAAAGAATCTATGCCTATTTCTTAATCAAAATTTTTTCTTTGTCAATTGCAATCATATTGTGAGGGAATTTCTTCTTTTTTTTCTTCTTCCAAGTGTGAGGGTATTTCCATTGATTTTTCCAAGAGTAGAGACATTTACATGGATTTTTCCAAGTGGGATGGCATTTTCGTTGTTTTTGCAAGTGTGATAGAGTTTTCTTTAATTTTCCTTAGTGTAAGGGCTCTTCCGGAATTTTTGAAAATGTGACAGACAACGAAAAAGGGGTCTTTTACTAAATATATAATATAGATAAGTTAATAACGAAATTTGGGCACGATACAACTTTCAGGTTCTCAATTCCAAGTCTGAGGGTATTTCCATTGATTTTTCCAAGAGTAGAGACATTTACATGGATTTTTCCAAGTGGAATGGCATTTTCGTTGTTTTTTGCAAGTGTGATGGAGTTTTCTTTCATTTTTCTAAGTGTAAGGGCACTTCCGGAATTTTTTAAAATGTGACAGACAACCAAAAAGGGGGCTTTTACTAAATATATAATATAGATAAGTTAATAACCAAATTCGGGCACGATGCAACTCTCAGATTCTCAATCTTTGTTGTCATATACAATGATCAGGTTTTAGGAAAAATACATACACATCAGTAACAGAAAACGAACAGCCTACTCCAAGACATCATGTTTAGTTACCATCTTACCATAACATAGCAACACTAAACAATTAAATATTCAAAATACATTTAAAACCTTCTATCAGAGAGATGCTCAATTTGCAAACTAGATCCTAGTACTGTTGTGTTGCTGTAAAACAAAGATAGCTTCAACGTTATTATCTGAAAAGAGACAAAATACTTCTAAACGAAATAGAGAAAAATTGTGCTATTCAAAGATTTAGAATTTCCAAATGGGAGGTGAATTACTAATACTAATAGTTCCACCGAAAAGCTAATAGTTCAGGCGCTGAAATTACAGAGAACCCATGTCAATTAAAGTTAATAACACATGCAATCACAAGATCTCAGCGTTCCACAATCCTGTACACCAATTAAAGAACTGTGGGACTCCAGTAACAAATAGTTTTATGTAAACTAACCTGTGACAAGTGATCTGCTGCCACAACTCTTGATTTAAACACTTCAACATTTGCAACGACAAGAGTATTAGGCACTTTACCATCAGTCTGGGAGCATTATGAGCAAGAGATTAATAATAGCTCAAAACAATAAGCTGATTTGAAAAGAAGTATTCATGTATCTAATTCAAAAATATCCTGGATAAGATCTTTGGTGTAGTTGTAAAAATACAATGCGGTATAAAACAAAATATATCAATTTGCTTAACTGTGGCCAGACATTATGATGCATACCCATTAGAGTGTTACCACAAAATCCAGAGAAAATCAAGAAGAGAATCATATCACGAGTTAAAACTAGCTGATATCTACATTTCAACACAAACGAGACACTAGAGAAATGAGCATTTTAGATGACCTGAATATGAGAATTACCCTGACATGATAAGAGGACATATATCAAATTCAAGTCAGTGTCCACAAGTCCCAAACCAAGTGAAATCACATTTCCTGTCATCTTTTAATTACCGCATAATTAAACATGGACAAAATTCCACAGGAGATGTGCTTCAGGAGCTAGTTGAAGAAATAACCTATGAATTATACGCAATATTGCAAACCTGAATTTTATACAATTGTAAGAGTGCCTTCCCAGATGATTGAAGCTTCAAAATTTCACCTTTTTCTTTGTATGACTGAAATTAAATCACAAGAGCAATCTAACTCTCTGGCCTTAAATAATCAATAGCTGCTTGTAATATTAGTTAGTGATTACTGTGATGCTCAATAAATAGAAAAGTAGATTGAAACGTTATGATATTATATGGTCAAAAATTAAGCTATTTCAAAATCAATGAAAGAAATATGAAGATAACTCTTCTTCTCTGCTAACTGTCCATCAACTGTCTTAAAAAGTTTATAAGCTTTCAGGTAGCCTTGCTCCTCTAAAACAAACTAATTATACCATTTTTAGCCTTTTATGATTACTCTCTCAAAGTTCTTTATATGATCAATTAAGTTGCTATTGGATATAATTCGTTGTATGTCTGTTTTACCATGTATATGGAATTGATTCTCCATTTCTTTGAACTTCTTTTAGTCTTTTGTACCTTGTCTGAATGATTTAGGCAGCCATACCAATACCTTATTTGCAAACTTTGCCAAACCTCAAAGTATTAGTATCAGGTCTGTAGCTCTCTTATTTTAACTCTCTTAAGAAACACTCTTTTTTTAACTTTAGTAAAGCTAATTTTTAAACACTAACTGTGCTCCTAGGGGATCTTTTAGCCTTCACTGTTAACTTTAACATTATCTCACCCACTATTCTTATCTTCCTCGCGTGAGAAAGCTTGACATACAAGTCGTACAGGCATTCACATATGCACGCACACTCACATGCACACACACAGAGCTTAAGTTTCTAAAAATGAAGTCTTAGCCTTTTTAATACATTCCAGTTCTCTAACTTATGCTCAAAGTTTGACTAGTCTTGCAGAAATTTTACTAGCGCTACATGTTATCACAAATTGAGCCCTTGGGAATCAGTGAAAACCTGCTATGGGCTGACCTACTCTAACTCAAAAGAATAAACTTATAGGTACAAACTTACTAAAGTTGCCAACATGTACAATTTTGATGGATATGAATCATTAGAAAATTTCCCCATTCATGTTCATGATCCCATAGAAACTCAGGGGGCCTTCAATCCAACAACTGCAGGATCATTTGACCTGACTCTCTCATGGGCATTATCGGGACTCAGATACCAGTTGTTAGACAAATGGTCTAAAAGTACCCTCACTGAGTCAACTAATGAAGGCATGTAATTCGTTGAGATTAAAACTTATAGTACAACCTTACTAAAGCTCCCAACGTGTACAACTTTGATGCATATGAATCTTAGAAAATCTCCCCCATGGGCATAACCTGGACTCAGATACCAATTGTTGTACAAATTGGTCCAAAAATCACATCTCAACTAACGAAGGCATGTAAGTCGTTGAGACTCAATCTGACCTAAGGCCTAAACTGATAGGTATAGATCCAACTCGATTGTTATGTCATTCACTCTACAGTGAAGTTTCCAGTGTGGGTATGTTTTAATTGCATGAATGCTTAATCCTACACTAGCAATCTTTGCAAACTTCCTTGCATTTGATTATTTCTGACTTCCTTCTTCCAATTTCTTGCGTCAATTCATACACTACTATGGCTCTATCCTTAAAATGTACAAATTACTTAACCTCAACTTGTCACCATCTAGTTCCTGGTCTTGTAATCAAGCTCCATACAAATTTCTGGTCAACCTTGATTATTCATGATTTACAATTTTGCATGATAGCCTATGTATCCTCCAAATTAGGGGAAAATCTAGCTGACCATTACTTTGTCAACTTCAAAACATTCTGCTCGCTAATCACCCCTCTTGAGCATAGGTGTTGAACCTCTGAAACTACTTGCTTTTAGCAGTGAGTCAGACCCCAATAACATTTATGGGAATTTTAGAACAAACATTTTGTTAATATACATCTGATGTTGCAAAACACAAAATATTCCCTCTCATTTTTTTTTAATCCACATCCAAAGCCTCCATGAACCCTATCATCACTACTTAATTCACTCCTACTGAAACCCAAGTTAGCTGCTCAAAACATAAATAGCAATATATGGTGTGTGTGTGTGTGAGAAGAGAGAGAGAAGTTCAATGGGAATGTCAACCTTGGTCACATGTTACCTACTTTTCCAACGTAAGGTAAGGAAAGAGTGTATTCAGAAAGTTACTTACAGCGTGATGGCACACCAACGATAACTGTGCTATATATAATTAAAAGCAAATAACTCCAATATATAAAGATTAAGACTGCAAGAAGCAAGCAATCTCATATTACTAAGAAAGAGCATTAGCAGGCAAGGTTTGGTTAAAAAAACAATACTTGCTGCATCCTTCATTAAAGATTCAAAGAACAAGGAGAAGAGAATGAGCTTGGCCAACACATACAATGTGGGAGCAAGTTTAGTTTACTTGCCTGCTCAGAAAAGTAAAGACGCTGGTGTTTCTTGTCTTTTGTTTCCTTTACTTGTATACCCCACCTTTATGAGCAAAAAAGTAAAAGTGACAAAATTGTAGAAATTTTGCTCTGTCAACATTTTGGCTCAAGAATAGAAAAAACCATTAACACCCAATGCCAATGGAGCTGACGCCATTAAAGATGACAACTAGACTTATAAATGAAAAGGAAAAATTAACAGTTGTCGCAGAACAGTTCATAAGTATCCTTGTAAGGGGAGTGGAGAAACTAAGGAAACAGGTACTGCCGGCAATATCTTTTTACCTTCTTTTTTGCAATTTGTGGCTAATATATTTTTCCTTCTTTTCTGCAATTTGTGGCTAACTCAGATAGTTGTGTGTGGGTGGCCGTTACAATGGCCTAACCAAATTGGGCAGTCTCAACTACCTGAACTTTTGTCAGCTAGTGACCAAAGGCTATATATGACCTAGCACCAAATGAGTATGTTAAGTTTTGGATCAAAGTCCTGAAATTTGCCTAAACTCTTCTTCTCTATTCATCTCTTCTAATTGTTCTTAAACAAACAGGTTTGGAGTTGATTCATCCATGGCTAAAGGAAGTTGCCATCCTGGCAGTTCTCCGACACAGGTGTCACATTCTAGAACATTCTTGACATTAAAAAGCTTCAAATAAACCAGATTCTGAGGAACTCCTTTTAAAATATATGCAGCATTATTTAATTCTTCTGAGCTTTTTCTTGAAATTTGGATAAAAGTTTCTAGGAGAAAACTTGAAATTAACCAAAAAACCCAATAAGGATTATTAAAAAAATCCTTTAGAAATTCAAAAGACTGACTAGATCCCCATAAACAGCAAAAAATCGGTTAAATTCCTCAAGCAAAGCAAAAAACTTGCAGAATTTCCATCAAAAAATTTCCAAAATAACAAAATCCTAAACAAAAGCCATGAGCCCCTAATACAAAATCCAAAACCCATACAGAATTTCTAGATACAACCCCTGAAAACTTGAGTATTCTCGTCGACACATTCTTGAAAATCTCCTGCTACCAAGAATCCCACAACATTCTAAAAAAAAAACACGAACCAATCTAAAACCCTAAAATCTACATTCTACATTCTAAAAACCCTAAAATCTTACAATATTCTAAAGCCCTAAAATCTACAAAGTAGAGCATTCTCGTAGCCATTCTCGAAAACCACCCCAACAAACCAAGAAGCCCGCAACATTTCCAGACAACCCCACAAACTCATCCAAAACCCTAAAATCTACTAGATTTCTTGAATAAACCCTAGAAAAAGAGAGGAGAGGAGAGGGGAGAGAGTACTGGCAGCAGCGAGAAGGCCGATCATGGCGGTGCTCGTCGAACCAATCGTAGAGTATCGGAACTTGAGCCTTCCAACGCTCGTACGTCGGCGATGATGATCTCTTCTTCATGTTATTTTTTTTTCTTTTCCTTTTTATTTTTGGGGATTTTTTGAATTGAGAGGGAGGAAGGAGAAGATGAAAAGAGCGAGGAAAAGAAAAAGAAGCGGGCTGTTGTTAATAACAGTGAGTTTCAGGCACGCTACAGCAAAAGAGCAGAAATGTCAATATATGGGATTTATGTGTCCGCGTGGAGAGTGGCGGGCTCAAGTGTTTCAAGCCCATATGGTATATCTGCCAAAGGCCGAAGCCCATGCACAATAGGATCCGTTCCCTGGACAAGTAGGTAATAGCTAGGGCTGGGCACTGAATAAACTGACTGAACCAACCGAATTTTGACGGTTCGGTGTGGTTGTAGAAAAACTTCAATTCGATTTAGTTTTGAAAATTTTAAAACTGAAATAACCGAACCGACCAATCTCAATGTAATTGCCTAAAACTCATGCTTTTTGTATGTGAAAAGCGAATTTATACTAATAGTTTTATATATCTTAAATAATTAAGGTTTGATTTTTATTTGTAAAGAAGTTAACTTGACGAGTTCGCTCTTCAACTTGAGATATGAGATGACCGATAGGTTTGAAGGAGTAAAGAGTGTTATCTTTTAGATAAAAATTCTCTAACTTGACATATTTATGCCCAAACTGATCAAACCGAACTGGACCAACTTGATTTTGTTTGCTTTGGTTTGATTTTGAATCTAACTCGGTTCGTTTTGGTTTGACGAAAAATAGTCAAAACTAGCTGAAACTACCGTTTGCACACCCCTAGTGATAGCCCATAAATTGACTAACAACATTTATCAGCAAGAAGGAGAAGGTAAATCTCAGAAAAGCTCCTAACGTTTAGGCATTTCTCAAATAAACCCCTTAACTTTCAATAGGTCACAAAATACTCCTTAAGTTTTGGGGTTCTCAAAAAAACACCTATCAACTTTCGACATTTTTCAATAAACTTCACTAATTTGTGATCTCAATATACCTCGTCTTTTTATATGAAAGAGGCAGTGGAACCCCTTTTAACAAATACAGAAAAAGAATCACTAGCTATAATTTTAGGAGTGAAAAGTGGGTGGATTGGTTTATTTAGGCTAAATTTCATAAAACTCCTTTTAGCTTTGGATGATTATTATATAACCCCCCATATTTTCAAAACATTTAAAAAAAAACCTTAAGTTTATGGATTATAAAAAAAACCCTTCAACTTTAAGATTTTTTTCATAAAATCCCCAAATGGCGTTAAGTGTAACTTTTCACATGGGTGGATAAACTACATAGGAGAATATTTTTGCCAGTGAAAATCGTGATTCACACTTTGAAGGGGGTTTTTGAAAAATATTGAAAGCTGAAGGGGGATTTTCTGAGAAGTCCTAAACTTAACGGAGATTTTCTGATATTTTGAAAGCTATGGGGGTTATCACATAAATGTCCAAAGTTAAGGATTTTTTTCCCCTGAAATTTAGCATTATCTCTCGTTTGTATATGATGAGAAATTGGTGGCAATCCTAAATGCACAAAAAACTAATATGTGTTATTTAAATCGGAAAAAAGGCTAAATTACCAGATTGGTATATACGTTAACCCTAAGTATCATGTTGGTATATTTTCTTACTCCAACGACGATAAGGTATATAAAGTAGGACATTGTGACAGCGAGTTTTTTTTTTTTTTTTTTGGCTGGAGCAAAATTTTCAGCAATATCACCTGCCGTGACTCTTGAGTGCACCTTACGTGGCTTAATTGGGCTTATATGGCGAACGTTAAGCAGGATCTTTAAACTAATCGTTATAATAAAAAAAAAATCAACAAGATAAGAACAATATCAACAAGCAGATTCTTATCTTCACCGAATTAAGAATCTTTTCCCATTTTTAAAAGCAAAAAGAAAGAAAGAAAGACTCAAATTTTATGAATAAAACTAATTATTTACAAATATGAAAACAAAGAAATAAAAGATTCAGCTAAATCTTTTTTAAATTATTAAAACGAAAACAACTTGTATTTATCTATTTTCATGAGGATACGAGCTGTCTTAATATCAAAGTTCGAAAGAAAAAAGTGACTATATTTTGGGCACCAAAACGCTTGTGGTAATATATATGTATATTATTATCGTTGAGATCTTTTTCCTGATAATTTAACAAGTCTCAATAAAATATATGAGAAAAATATTTTTGACAAGTGCAAAGTTCAAACTTGGCTTTTCTTCGGATTTAATTGAGTTATTGAGAAACTTGAGTCAAGTTAATTTAATAAGATTCTTAACATTGTAACTTTAACAAATATCAACAAGATAAGAACAATATCCTCGGCGTTTAATTTAAGTAGTATTAATTTTTCAAAATTCGCCTCAAGTTTTGACGATTTTGAAAGTCGGTTATGAGATAACCACCTTAAAGTTCACAAATGTCACTTATTTCGCCTTAAGTTTGCGGTGTTTCAAAAACACCAAACTATGTTCAATATTTACAACTAAGCCCTCTAACATTATTAGATGAAGTGGAACAAAGAACAAAATACCCTTTTACAAAATGGTCCAGTTATTAGATAAATAACTTAACTAACAATTAATTAAATTAACTAAAATTAATTACATTCCTCATAGAATTATCTTTATGAAAATTATCTTTAAAATTATTAAAAGGACAAGAAAGGGGTTACCGCCAGGAACATTTTTTATCATTTGGACATGTAATATTCAAGGGAAGAGTCAAATCTAACAGTATTAAATATTAAGGGATTATTTGACAAAACTTAAGATAAGTTAAGTGATGTTTCTAAAGTTTTGGGGATTATCTCATCCGAGACCCAACTTAAGGGAATTTTTATGAAATTGGACCTCACTTCTTTATGCTCGTCCTTTATTTCGAATCGGGTTCGGACTCACCCGACAGGTCAAATCTAGATTGCGACCCACCTCTAGCATTATTCCAAAATATAAAAGGATCTTACATGCAAAAGGAAACAAACCATTTTCATTTTGTAGTTTGGCTAAATTGTATTTAAATCCTATTGTTTCACCAATCTTATACTTTAATGTCTCTATTTTAAAACCCGTGCATTTAAATGCCCCAAAGTATTTAAATATTGCAGATAACTCCTCCAAAATTTCAAAATATTGCATGTTGTTGCCCTCTAGTTTACCCATATTGCACATTGGCGCCATCTTGTTTACCCAGTGCTGCATATAAATACCCAGAGTTTGTAAACAACCTCACTTTAATACCCTAAAGTTTCTAGAAGTTTCAGTTTAGTACCCTCTGTTATGTGATATTCTTGGACACATAGAGAAAAATTAATGTTGTCTGGAGTTTTTTCAACTATAGGGCATTCATCTATAATAATTAAATACTTTGGAGCATTATTTTGCTCAGTTATAAATAAGAGATCACTTGGTTGCAAGATTGGTGAAACTATAGGCGTTTAAGTCCAATTCAGCCTTGTAATTTAGACAAAATTTTACATACTTTCTATTTTAAAACCATGTGCATCTTTCAATAATACATATATTGAAATAATGTATATAAGGTGGCTCATTTCTTAAATGAAATTTCTGCGTAGTATGTAGTGATGGCCCTTCTTGGTCAGCATCAGGTGTGGGCCTGCTAGCAACCATCTCTTAGTCTCTCATTAGCAAAATGGTAAGCCAAGTATCCATCATTCTCTCTCTCTCTCTCTCTCTATATATATATATATATATATATATATATATATATATATATATATATATATATATATATATATATATATATATATATAGACACACACACACAGAGACCGTGTGCATATGCACCAGGCTAAAGATCCCTTTCACAATGAGCACTGTTCATAGATAATGTAGCAGTGCTTCCAATGATAGGACCATTAAACACCAATCCAAACTCAGATTGAAGCTCCGACCACATTCAATCTCTCCTACAGAAAATTCTCTCACTACAATTTCCACCACATAGAAATCCTATCTCTACAGCAAAACTACTTGCAAGATACACACTCATTGTGTATCTTCTCTCTCTCTCTATATATATATATATAGACACACACACACAGACCGTGTGCATATGCACCAGGCTAAAGATCCCTTTCACAATGAGCACTGTTCATAGATAATGTAGCAGTGCTTCCAATGATAGGACCATTAAACACCAATCCAAACTCAGATTGAAGCTCCGACCACATTCAATCTCTCCTACAGAAAATTCTCTCACTACAATTTCCACCACATAGAAATCCTATCTCTACAGCAAAACTACTTGCAAGATACACACTCATTGTGTATCTTCTCTCTTCTTCTTCTTCTTCTTCCTTCTTCAAAAGATAACATGCACTTCTTTCATCCCACAAGCCCAAGTTGCCAAAAATACTTCCCTGAGCTCGGCCTAGTAGAAAACGAACCACTTCCGATCCAACCAATAGAATCAGTCTCTCGTTGGGCTTCGGAGATTATTCAATTTGTGCAAATGAGGAATGTGAGCAATGCCAAAGGATTAGATTCTTTGATTGGATATGATGGTTTTAGCAGTAGAGTTCGCGGGAAAAGAACTCTCGGGTTTGCTCGAATTGCGAGGTTGAAAACTCTTCAGGTTGAGAGTGAAGCTGAGAAAGAGGAGAAGGTTTTGAGTGAGGAGAAAAAGGCAAATAATGTGACGAAAGGGAAAGGGAGGAATTCTTGGAATGAGACGCCTAAATTTCTTCTGGCAGGTGCAGTATCAACAGTTATTTCGAGGTGTGTTCTTCAAACGAATCATCTAATTTATGCATATTAAGAACTATATGCAATCAGCCTATGCCTATTTTTTCAGCTAATAATATGCCCATAGTTTTTTTGTTTGAAAAGAATAATCCAACTGATAATAGAAGCCTCAATTGTTCAGGAATTGAGCCTGGTTTACATAACCTCTGAGCCAGAATGAATATAAGGGAATTATGGGATTCTTGTTAAATTTGAAATTTGGCTCAATATATCACCTACTTTTAAGGATGTTGATCAGTCGAGATAAAACTTACTGTAATTATTAGCCAATGCGAATCACACTACATTGCTCACTATATCACCTACTATGGGAATTTCATTAATTCGAAACTTGGTTCAATAGCATTTGGTTGACAAATGAACCTGAATTTTCTTACTAATAATTGTTAGCATAGAAAGTCATGTAGTTTCTCAAGTACATTCACAGTTATCAGGTCATAGATTGATCATAACATCCCCATGGGTTCCCCCTTAAGTTCTTTGAATGAGATGCCTAATTTTTTCTGGCAGTTGTGATGTTGACAGTTGTTTAGAAGTGAGTTCTTGTTTGCGATGAATTTGCAATATAAATTGAATCATTCTTATGTGCAAATTAACAACAATACGTAACCACTCTATTCATTATTTTAGCTAATACACCCACTTTTTATTTGTGAAATTTTTTTTATAGTAATCAACCTGATATAGAAACCTGAACTGTGCAGAAATCGAGCAGTGAGCTAAGCAGAAACTGGAATAATGGGCCTCATATTTCTAAACCAGAATTATATACAAGGAAATTGATGGAAAATTTTTATGTAATTAGAAACATCATTTGATATCTCACCTCCTATTAAGTTGTTTAACACACACAACAAACTAATCATAACACAGTTTACTAAATAACCTGAAATTTCTTACTAATCGTCATTAGCTCATGATATTTTTAGGACATGCGTGGCACCCTTGGAGAGATTAAAACTCGAGTGCATTGTCCAAGGATCAAAGCACACATGGTTAAAGGTCATAAAATGGATTTGGGTTTCAGAAGGACTGAAAGGATTTTGGAAGGGAAACACGATAAATCTTTTCAGAATGGTGCCCTTCAAATCGATCAACTTCATTCTCTATGATATGTACATCGATCATCTCCTCAGTGTTCCAGAAAAGAAAGAGGTCACGAATCATGACAGACTCATTGGTGGTGGCATCTCTGGCATCATCGCGACTTTGATTTGTCTTCCCCTGGACACCGTAAGTTTTATGTGGTTCATTTGTCGTGAAGAACTTATTATTATTGTTGTTTATGGAATCCCTTAACATATTTCACTGAACGCTACTTTCCAGAACAGTTTAAATCATCATATAGAATGAAATAGCAGACTGTACATCAATAAGTTAGTATTTTATGCTATGATTGCTAGAGTTGTTTTAGTCTAGAAGAGTTCTGTTGGATATGAGTGAATAGGATTGCTACTGTCTTTTGCCAAAACACAGAATATGCAGCGGAAGATAACAAATAAAAGCGATAAACAAGATAACAAACTTCAAAACCAACCAACCAAGAACACACGAGACTTTATTGTGGTTCGGATAAACAATTCTACGTCCACACTTTCTTCTCGCAAAGGGGCTTCCTCGCTATGTCAAGAGTTCACATGAATTACAAACTTGATTCAGTAGGCTTACAAGACTACACCCTGAAATCTAGCCGAAACCAGTCGTCTAACATAAATCCCACAATGAGTAATTCCTATACCTAGCTAGTCCCAACCCTCAATTCAACCGGCTTGAGTACGCTGTAAAAGAAGTTCAAACAAAAACAAACCAAATATAAATTAAGCACAGAAATCAAAATGATTTACAACCCATTTGATAGAACAAACCATCCCTCGAAGGATATAAGCGAACCTTGATGAAGAAGGTCAATCGAAGGGCAACTCTCCTCGCTGGTACGATTCAAAGATGTTGTGCGCGATGAGTGAGAGTTCAACGAGGCTCCTGGATATCAAAAACTCTCTTCAAGATCTCTCAATATCAAATGCTAGAACTCCTCCTCTTTTTCATCTCTCTTTCTATGATAATCTCTCACAATTAGGTTAGGAAAGAGATATCTCAAACATGGTAGAAATTGGAGAATATATAAATCAATGGACAACTGCGATTAAATCTGAAAAACTACAATTTCTGCTGCTTTTACCACAGATGGTGACTCTCAACCATCAATAGTGTCGAGAAACCATCAATGGTTGAGAAGCCCATCGATGATATTCAAGTCGGACATTTGCACCATCGATATGTCATAGAACCATCGATTGTCACTACTCACCATCGATGGTCAATGACCCACCATCGATGATGGTTGTGCTGAAATCAGTTATTGAGCTGATTTTCACGTTATTTCTCCTCGTACACGTCCCATACCTATATTTACCTATACTACAACATCTCAAACTAATATTAGTATCAAACAAGAGTTTGTTATTACTCAAATAAGAGATATTACATGGAGAACGTCCTAACAATCTCCCCCTTTTGATAATAGCAAACTAGAAACTTGAAATACCTAAAGATATGCATGTTTGAGATATATAGACAGTAAAATAGGCACAAATACACTCTCATGCAATAAGAAATGATATGCAATGCTCCCCTACATTCATGCATTCATGAAAAGTGTAAACAAACACAGCTATTGTAAAGCTCCCCCTAAAATAATGCATTGAGTGTTCAAAAAAAATTTAAAAATAATTAAAACATGAAACCACTTAGTCAAAAACTCCACACACACACACACACTCACAAGAATAACAATAAATTTCATTAAATTCTCCCCCTTTTGTTATTATCAAAAGTGAAAAACACACCAAGGATATACTCAAAATAAGAAAAAAAATCAGATAAAAATCATCCGCATGGTGTACGGGGGAGAAAAACACGCAAGTTCACGCAAAAATGTTATATAAAAATAGCATAAGAGATCAAAATCAATCACAAAACACATGAACACAATAAAAATATGTCAAAATGAACATAAAAAATTAAATAAATTTGTAAAGTGTATGAAACGGATAGTGAAGAAACTTACACTAGTTTATAAGACAAGTTCAGGTATATCAAAAATGATAAAAAGCCAAAAAAAAAAACTCAAGCTATCTCAACTTTATCTTCAAGCACCAAAGCGTCGCTCTATCGCCTCAGCCGTATAGGACTTAGGAGGAAGACCGATATTGTTTGACGGGTGATTCACACCATCTCTAAATATAAATTATATTCAGTACAAGATGACTACCCATTGATATATGCACAAATAGAAATCCACGAGTGTGGGTCTTTGACCACCTTTTAACGAATACACTCAACTTTACGTGGATTTCATACTTTAATTATCTTTTAACGAATACACCCTTATTGTTTGTTTATAATCTTTGACGCAGATGCACTTTTGTACATATAAAGATGAGCTCATGCATTGGCCAAGTCAAAAATGCTCAAAAATCATATGATATAACCTAAAAATTCAAATAGGAGGAATAGCCAACTATATTATACCTTTCATCAGAGTAATTTTTGGAACTGCTAGCCTAATAACTGCAACCGTATTATACCTTTCTGAACACTGAAAATCAAGTAGGAGGAATAGCCAACCTTTTCATCCTAAACTATTGCTCTAGAATTTCATTGCTATCATTGATTTGCGCTAGGAGAGTTCGAATAATGTGGACAGGTAAACTTCAGCTCAAATAACAAGACGGTACAATCCTCAACAACACATATAATTATTGATATTCATAGATTGAACATAAATCACCTACATTGTGCGAATACTCATAAAATTTTTGAATAATATGTTTACTGCGTTATGTAAGATATGCAAATTTGAGTATATCACATTAATTGTATACACTTTTGATATTGCATTACAAGTCTACTTACTGCAACCAGATTTACGAGTCATAAAACAAACTAATAAGAATTTGAAAATTGGTTTAATTACGGATAGACCCCCCTTATTGTTCCAATTTCAGATGCCCCCCTCCCAGCCCTAGTTCTATTGTTGCAGATAGAGCTCCCCGAGACAGAAGGTCCATTTGGCAAAAGACAGTTTGCTCTTTATCTGAGGGTAAAAGAGTGTAAAAAAATTCACTCAGGGGGTTAATCTGCAATAATAGAACTACAAGGGGTCCATCTGCAATTGATCGATAGTACAAGGGGCTATCCGAAAATTTTATGGGTGAGGTAAGAATAGCTCAATTTTCAAGTTTATATTGTCTTGCACATTGATCTTGAAATTATTAGACAATGACAGATTCGAACAAGGCTAATGGCTCAGGGAGGTGAAGCTTTAGGCAGTATCGGCGACTGCTTCTTCCAAATGGTAAAGAATGAAGGCTTCCTCTCTCTATACAAAGGCTTAGCGCCTGCACTCATCAGCATGGGACCCGCAAGTGCTGTATTCTATGCTGTCTATGATATCCTTAAGAGTGCGCATCTCTCACATAAACAAAGGGAGGGAGATGATAACAAGGAGTTAGGAATAGTAAGAACCTTGATCTATGGTGCAATTGCTGGTGCTTGTGCTGAAACAGTCACATATCCTCTTGAAGTCATAAGAAGGCAGCTTCAGCTTCAGCAATCAGCAAGATTAGGCCTGATATCAGCTTTCGTTAATATGATAGAGAGAGAAGGGGTCACCTCACTGTATGCTGGCTTGTTTCCTAGCACACTTCAGGTATATCGGCAATTTAGCCTGTCATTGTTGCGGATAGAACCCCTGATTTTCTATTTTTATTTTTTATTTTTTATTTTTTATTTTTGAGTCATTTACTCTCAGGAGGTCTATTATTCCGAGGGTAAAAGAGCCAAAAAAAATCACTCATGTGGTCTATTTGCAACAATATAACTACAGGGGGTCTATCTGCAACTAGGTGATATTTTCTTGCACTTAGACTAATTTTGACCTATTATGATGTAGGTATTACCCTCAGCAGCATTGAGCTATCTGTTTTATGAGATGATGAAGTCAATCTTAAAGATCAATTAGTCAGAACACCATCCTGCTGTACTAGCTTCCTCCTCATTCCAGTTCAGTAGTTGTCATCTAACAAAAACACTCTTGTGAGTAAAAAAAGTCTCATGATATTCAAACTGGTGAGTTGAGATGGCGATAAATTTTGCTTTTGTTCCTCTTGTTAGTTATGTCGTGAATAATCCATAATTAATGCTTATAAATTGATATTTCTCGTTTGAACTGTGAGAAAAGTTTCAGTCAATACCCTGTCATTTAGGATCATATTTATAGTACTATTCCAGCAATAGCCACATTATCAAGCTTTTGTCTGGTAGTTTGTTACCTAGATACTGACAGTATCATGGTAAGGTTTCTTGATAACTAAATCATATGAGAACCTGAGCACTTCTTCATGAGGCAAGGAAACAGATTTCTCAGAAAAAAGTATATTCAAGCTTAAGTCGCCTGAATTGCATTTTAACCTGAATACTGACATGTACACAGAACTTCAAATTTGAAGTATAAAGACAAGTAGTACACAGCACATACTATGTACATTAAAACAAAGCAAATATTCATATCAATGCAAATTCATTCATTAGATGGATCTCATTGTCATTATCCATATGGCATCATAGCTGATTCTCATCATAAAACAATCCATAAGTGAAGAAAACTTGCTAGTATTGTCAGTGATTTATTGACAGTTAAAAAAAAACATTTAACCATAGTTTAAACAACATCAAAATATAACGAGCTATCTCTGAGGGGAAAAAACATCAATGAATAGCTCAATCCCTATAAATTTAGCTCCAGAAAATTAGACTAACCTTGTGGACAATTAAGCAATAAATCAAAAACAAATCTCAAAACTTCTGTTTTTCTCACTCTAAAACTGTAATTCTTATTGCCGAAGACTCTAAAAAAGGAACTTTCACCTATATTAATCCAAAAAGTTAAAGATCATAAAGAGGAAGTATTACAGTTTGTGAGTGTGAATAAGGAAGCAGCCTCTTTTAGATCATGCTCCTGCACATGTTCAATGGTGCTGGCCGCATCTTTGAGTTCAATAGTCTTGGTGCTGCAATAAATGCAAATGAAGAGAATCAAAATAAATAAATGCAAATAGGCAGAAAAGAAAATTAAAAAAATGGATGCATAATGTATGTATCTGAAGACCCATCAAGTATTGCTAATAACTTAAACAGAGGAGATAGGCCTGAACAGAATTGAATGAAAAAGTAAGATTCCTGTAGCCGATCCCAAAATTTTGGGATTGAATGTATTAGAAACAAAAAAACTACATAGTTGTAATAGCCAAAAAGCACCTCTCAAGTAGCTTGAAATGATAAACCTGTTAAATGTTACAGCGAGAAAATTAATCTTGATAAATTTTATTTGTATTTGTAACTTCTAAAGATGTTTCTGGTACTTTCTATGGAATAGTTTTCTAATTCCAAATGAGACATCATTTCAATGAGATAAACATTCAATATATTCTTGATAAACATTAATTCCACATGATACATTATTTATTTTCCAATATTCTTGATAAATGAAATAGAAACTTACACAGAGCTGGTAAAGACATTTTCCTTGATAAAGGAGGCCACTAGTTTGATACATATTTCATTAGCTTCCTAGTCTTCTTTTTTCCTTATAATGGAATAATTTACAATTTTTGCATCGAGTTTATTATATAAATAAATAAAAGGTAAATTGCATATGATCCTCCTCAACTATACTTTTAGTATGCATTTATCATCCACAACTCATTTATTAGCAGTTATTACCCCTCAATAAGTTGAGGAGATCAGGAGAGGGATATTATTTGCTATCAATACTACTCAACATGCCAGGTCCGGTGGTGATAAGTGCGAAGAAACTAATTGAGGGATGATAAGCACTACTGGATGTGCATATATAGCAGATTTATCTGCAAGTTACCTATAAAAAATATGAATACATTAAGATTCCATAATCTAAACCTTCCAAAATAGTATGAAAAATCATAATCTCAAGAAAACATGCATCTACCTATATAATGAACACAATCATATTCTATATAAAACATCCGCGTCGTAACACGCCACTTACTTTCCCTTTAGTTTGATATGGGCAGATACACCACTTGAGAATTTTTTCTTATTTTTGACTCTTTTACCCTCACTGGTCTATTTGCCAAAAAACAAACACAGTCATCCCCTATAAGCAAAAGAGTCAAAATAATTCACTCTGGCAGTAAATCTGACAATAACAAACTTAAGAGTAAAAAGTGTCACTACAGGGTATCTAAGCGCAATTAACCCTAAATACAAATCCCCATCTTCAGACCTAAACCAGAAAAAAATTTCAGAGCAAACCTGCAACTAACGTCATTACCTCACTGGGAACCACCTTAGCTGCCACCACCACCTCATCCACCTCCTCTCCTCCCATAACATCAAATACATCGACCAACAGCTTCAAATCCTCCTCCCCTTTTCCTGCTTTCTTCTGAATACTAAAAATATCCATCTCCAAATTGGAGGCTCCAATACATTACCAAAACCACCTTTCTCATCCCCATTATAAAAACAATCAAAACGCTGTTCCTGCTTTGCTGTTCTTGATTCTCATACTCCTCAAGTTTCTTAAGATTGATTGTAATAAGGAAATAGTTTTTGCTAGTTTTTAGTTTGATGAAATTCTATGGAATGTTTCTAGTTCTGCATAACACATGATTTTAAAGAGTAACTCTAAATAAACCTGAGTTAAAGATGTGAAAACAAGAGATAAACATTGAAGTATATTCTTGGTAAACATTAATTCCACACGATGCATCATGCAGAGCTGGTGAAGACATTTTCCCTTGATATGAGGTTACAAAAGTTTGACACATTTCATTTTTATGCTTATAATGCAATCAGTGTTGTAAATAGCGGCAAATAGCACCGCATTAACGGCTCTAATAGCGTTAGCGGCCCCTTCCGCAACAATTGCCCAATAGCAGTGACATATTGCAAAATATACGCTTTCTGCTTGCATAAGCTAGCAATAGCGCGCCATAGCGGTGAATAGCGAGCAATTGCCTATAAAATCCACTTTTTGACCGCTATTTAAAAGCGGTTTCAAGTTTATTTTTTTAATTAAACCCAATTGGCACCCGCAAGACCCGATGTTTATAAGTCATTACCAATCGTGGTTTTTTTTTTGTCTTGAGTCTCCCCCTTGCGATCCAACTCTAAAAAAACCCTAGCCCCAAAGGTCCTTTGCCTCCATTGCATCCCACTTGTCTCCATAACTTCGGCATCTCCACCGCCACCTCCGCCCGGCCTCCAGCACCTCCTCTCACTGCCATTGCACCTCCTCTCACCCGCTCGTTGTGAGCTCCTCCTATTGCTATCCTCTCACCGCTTACCTCATCTTCTCGAAGACGATAACTCTTCGACTTCTCCGGTCCTCTTCAATATTATGTAATAGTTGCAAGTTTATTTCATGCTTAGGATCTCTTTAAATCATCAAATATGTATTTTTAGATTTTCTAAATTTTTCTTTGATTTTTCCTTTTTTTTGAATACTTGTACATATTTAAATTAGACTGTTTTTTGACTTTACATTTTTGCCACTATTTTGCCGAATAGCCCCAAATAGCCTTAGTGGTGCCTCACCGCTATGCGTCGCTATCCGCTATCGGTATCCTTGAATGCAATAATTACAATTTCACATCAAAATTGTCAAATAATAAATACAAAAAGGTAAACTGCAGATAATCCTCCCTTTAATCAGTTGCATTTATTATTCACATTATTTATTAGTACTTACCACCTCTCAATTAGTCGAGAGGGAGATTGTCTACAATTGATACTTCTCAAAATGCAACGTCTGGTGGTTAAGTGCTAATAAATGAATTGAGTAATGATAAAAACTCCTGAATGTGTATAGCTAATAGATTCAACTGCAATTTACCCCTAAAACTATCTATGAGTTAAGATTCTATAATCAAAACTTTTGGAAACAGTAGAAAGCATCATATTCTCACGCAAACATGCATCTTCCTAAAAAATCAACACAGCCATATTTCTATATAAAACATCCAAAAAATCAAGGGTTAATTGCACATGAACCCTTGTAGTATCGTGATGTGACACTCATTATTCCTTAAGTTTGATGTTGGTAAACCTTAGTGAAAATTTTTGGATTCTTTATTCTCAGGGGTCTATTATACCCTATGGTCATATTTGGATTAGTTACTATTTTGAGTTAATAAGCTTTTACCCATTAAAATAAAATAGTTGGGGTTAGGCCTAGCTACTTAGTCCATAGTCCATTAAAATGAAATAGTCCAGAGATTCTAGACTATATAAGGGGGAGATGGGGTAATATTGCGGTCTTGACTCCTCTAACTATTTCCCACTTGAGAATCTGAGATTAGACACGAAAAGACCCATTTATCTTAACTTTACCAAAATTTACTTAGGTTTCCCTCACCAATTATTTCCTCGTCTCTTGTTGTCTTCTACCAATAAAAGAATAAATCGGAACAAAAACTGGACAAACATCTCTTTCTTTTATTTAAATGTCCATTTTTTTTTCAATTGAACTATGGATGCCAAAATTTTGAGCAATTGTCTCTATGGTGGTGGTGATGCACTGCAACTTTTGGTTTTCATGCAAAGAACTTTGTTACCGGATAATTGTGATTTGAAGCTGATTGGCCAAACTTTGATGAACAGTTTATATTAACTTTTTGCATTAATTCATGGCTAAAAGGCATTGTAGACATTTGTTGTTATGTTTGAATCACATACCACTTTAGAATGATAAGTTCCCCAACATGACATAGGTTTTAGAGGCATTAATAACAAGCTGAACCAAACAAATTATTAACAATTTTTCTGGAAAAAAGCAATTCTCCAATTCAAACATGACCTCTGGGCAAAAGAGTAAAAAATTTCCACTTATAAGGTGTATCTCGCAATATCAAAGGGTAATAAGTGTCACAACGCTATGTTATCATGTATCAGTGTACTTTGTTATGTTTATGATCCACTAAATTATATTATATTATATTTTGATTCGATTGTGAGCTTGCAATAAAATCCCATTTACCAGCTCAAAAAAAATATTAAGTAGTCTATGTGCAATTAACAGAAAAATAAAACACCCATCTTCAAACCCAGCTCAAAGGAATTCTCAACACAAACCTTAAACAAAATCCATTCCCCTCACCGGCAACTGCCTTATAAATCACCACCTTCTCCTCCACCTCCTCTCCTAGGCTCCTCCCATAACATCAAACACATCGACCATCAGCTTCAATTTTCCATTTCCCCTGCCCCTTTCTGCTGATTTGGAACTTTTGTACCAAATAATTGTGATTTGAAGCTGATTTGTCAAACTTTGATGAACAATTTATATCAACATTTTTGCGTAAATTGCTTGTATAGTTTTTTTTACAGAATTAGCGAAAGTCATGTCCGATACCAGAGAAGCATTGTGGACATTTGTTGTTATGTTCTAATCATATGCCAACTTATAATGACAAGTTCCCAAACATGACATAGGCATTAAAGACATTATAACAAACTGAACCAAATAAATTATTAACAATTTGACTCATTACAATCTGCAGGATTATATATACCATGACTATGGTGGGTCAAATTAATCCCAAAATAAAACAAGTCCCTAATCCAAACATCGCCTATGTGTAAAAGAGTATAATAAAAAAAAATATCACTTCAGGTGTATCTGCCAATATTAGTAAGTGTCACGGCGCAATATTAAGGGGTCTACTTGCAATTAACGGAACAATGAAACACCCATCTTTATACCCAAATTAAAGGAATTCACACCACAAACCTGAAACAAAAGTCATTCCCCCACCGGCAACCGCCTTATCCATCGCCACCTCCTCCTCCTCTCCTCCTCCCATAACATCAAAGACATCGACCATCGGCTTCAAGTCCTCCATTTCTCCTTCCCCTTTCTGCTGCTGAAACCCCAACATCTCCATCTCCAAACCATTCCCAAATCCAACTCCCTCGTCGCCATTATAAAAACACCCAAACTGTTGTTGATTCCTACACTCCTCAAGTTTATGTAACACAAGTGACAGCTCGAGCGATAATATTTCTATCTCTCTCTGTAAATCCAACACAATTCTGTAACACCCGCCAACAGGATCTATCGCCCGCGCATCAGCCTGAAACATAATCGACGACATTGCCACGTCACGAGATCGGCGATCGAGGGGGCGGACGATTTTTAAAATGTTGCTGACGCCGAACAGGCGGTGGGCGTTCAAGAACTGGGGCTGCTTGTCGGCAGGGAAGTAGGGGGCGAGGGTGCAGTCGGGGAGGCAGCGGCGGCGCTGGTACTTGCAGGCGGCGCACGCCTGCGTCGCAGGCGGCGGATGCGGTGGAGGAGGAGGCGGCGGAGGGTTTGTGGTCGTTATTGGCTTCTCGGTCGTTGCGGTGTGATTTTTTGAGGAGGAGGGTTGGGTCATTGGTGTGGGGCCCGCGGGCGAGGAGGAGGGAGAACGGAACGGAACGGAACGGAACAGAGTGAAATAGGGGAGAAGAATAAAGGGGATCGCAACAGAAAAATCTAGAGAGAGAAAGTAGACAGAGAGCGGGTCGTGGGGGAGATGATGGGGGATCGATGGTTGCGGATTTGTAGGTGGGAGAGGGCGGGGGAATTTTTTTTGAATTTTTGAAGAGTTTGATTTGGTAAAGTAAGTTAATTGATGCTGCTGGTTGATGATTCAACGGCTGAGATTTTAAGAAAGTTACTTCAGATGGATTATTCATTGGGACAATTTAGGGCTAAGTTGGACAATTATCCCTGTGATAACTTTAGTCCATTGGAAAAATTTAAGTGGAATAAAGCGGGATATATTGAGATAATAGGACATTGAACTTTTGATTGAGACAATTTGAATAGGATATTTGATTAAGTCACACCTTATTAAAATATGATACTTATTTATTAATTAAGTCTAAATTACTTCATGTAATTTTTAATTAAATCTATTATAATAAATTATTATATTTATAAAGTACAATATACTATAATATTTGTAATTCCTATATGTTGATGTTCTGGGACTCAGCAGCGAGATTAGAAGATAATCTCGAATCAACGAGCGGGGCATAGGGTCGATACGTAAGATGTAGGGATCCCTTCATCTCCTTAGGTGGTTGACCCCCTGCTAAGGTGAGAGTTCTGTAAAGCTACAAATACGCTAGAGGATCGGAGTTGGGTTCTCTGGTGATTCCTTCGACGATCAAGTCAGTATAGAGCTTGAGTGGGGAACCAATGAATTGAATAAGTTCTGAATGTGCAAAGATTGTGTTAATTAGCCAGAGATGGCTTACATGTGGCCCCAGAGGGTTCTCTCCCCTCGATTAGTAGGCGATGAGCCTATATATACCCAGCTGAGAGGGGTAGATGCGTAACTTTGGCCGAGTCCAGGCATGCAGCTGAATCGGCAGATAGCTCACAGGTGTCGACTGTAAATGAGATGAGCCACCACTGATCTAATGTGATGGCAACTGAAGAGGTATGGAGGGTGATGAGTCATGAGGACTCGTGGCATGAGCAATGATGATAATGGACAGCTATTGGCGAGGACTTCGAGGACAAACCGCCTCTCGACTCGGCACTGTGAGCTGGACGACAAGTACCGCATTTTTTGTCGGCCTCGCAAGTTGTCGACTAGGCCTCGAGCAAATGAGGGGGGGTCGACTCAAATGAAGAGGTCGAGTGAGAGCTTGTCCCTCCTCGGCCCTCCTCGGAAAGGGACGAATGTCCATACTATCCGGGTCGCCCTGGTTAGGGTGAGCTGATCTGTTGATTAGAGTTGACCTGGGACACGTGTCGACTCCAGAGGGAGGATTAGTACTTAGATTAATTACTGACATAGCACTGGCCCCTTTCACTCGAACTTGGGGTAGCCGAGTCTTAGTGAAATAGAACTGTAGCTCGCCGTGCATTTATGAGGGGTTGTTGAAGAGTCTCTTCGGATGTGACGCCGCTGACGTCAGAGAATGATCAATGGAATGAAGACTTCGAATAGTAAGAAGTCGGCCGAGAGCAGCTGTAGGCGATAAATTGCTTATCAGTACCCGAACGAGACTCGTGACGGTGGGTTGACAACCAACGATCCACTCGACAAACCGACGCCGCAAAATGCGTAAAGCAAGTCCACGAACACGTGAAGTGGGTCAGCAAGGTGTACAAATCAACGAAACGACGCGTGCGTGGAAGAAACCCGCGACGGTTCGACGAGGCGAAGTTGACTAAACTCAAACACCGCGAGACGGAATCAACTCCGCTTAATCCGTCAAATGCAAACGAGCCGTTTGAGTTCTGAAAGTTGATCGGATACGGACTCAAACACAACGGCGACATCATCAGGAGAAAACTAAGCCCTAAGACCGAAAACGACGGAAACGACGAAAACAGGCGACGGCCAATCCCGGCGCCTGGCCGCTGGCGACCCGCTTCGGCGAACCTCGGTTCATTCGGCGAACCTCGCGGTTCGGCGAACCTCGGTTCATTCTGGCGAACCTCGCGGTTTGGCGAACCTCGGTTCATTCTGGCGAACCTCGCCTTTTGGCGAACCTCGGTTCATTTTGGCGAACCTCGCCTTCTGGCGAACCTCGCGGTTTGGCGAACCTCGGTTCATTCTGGCGAACCTCGCCTTTTGGCGAACCTCGCAGTTTGGCGAACCTCGGTTCATTTTGGCGAACCTCGCCTTCTGGCGAACCTCGCCTTCTGGCGAACCTTCTGGCGAACCTCGCACTTTTGGCGAACCTCGTGTTTGCTTCCACCTCGGCCAACTTGGCTCGTAAATCTCGCGACAATGACAAGATCGGAACGAACGTCGCGAAAAAGTCCGAAAACCATACCAGACCAAGGAGCCAAACGGCGTTCGGCAGAAACCCGGACACCGTTTGGTGTCCGGCCATTGGCCGGACACCAAATGGTGTCGACCAAATCGGACACTAAATAGTGTCGGCCCTAAAGTCCCCCTCTCTCTATTTTCCTATAATTAGTCCGAGGGGTGTTCATTTTCAAGGGTTGGATTTTCTGGTATTTGAGAGAGAGCTCTCGCGAGATCTACGAGCAGTCGACGCCCAGTTCCGAGCACCGGCGAGCACAGGTTCCGTCAACGTCAGATCTACAAATCGCGAGGTAAGCAAACTCGGGTGACTCTGATCGGTAGCGATGATTTCTCCTAGTAGATCTCACCCGCTCCGGCGATCCTCTCCTTCGTGAGTGTGATCCCCTTAGGCGCTTCGTTTCCTTCGTGAAACAAGCCCCTTCACATCTGTAGTTCCAGAACCCGGGTCTCTACCTGGATCGGAATTGCGCGGTGGTCCACGGACGATTCAAGTCCCCGGCATAGGCAAAGAACCCACGCAAGCGAGGATCCCGACATAACAGAGATCCTCGTGTTTGTTCATACAGGAAAAAGTTATAATTTTCGTTTTTATTGTACGCCTTAAAATAAAAGGCATTTCTTTTGAATTTTGTTGTAGGCCAAAGAAGCTGTAAACGAATTCAAGGACAATGAATAACAAAACAACTTTCCCCGCGAACAAGCTGGCGACCACAGTGGGAGCCACCGGCCTCAGATCGGAGGTCGTCGTGCCGCAGCCGCGGATTCCTATCCCGGTGGAGGAAGAGGTCGAGTTCGAGTTCGACCAGGAGAAGTTCGAGGAGTACCTGTCCTCACCCTCTTCCAGATCCAGTTCTCCCCGCCGCTCCAAGAAGGTCTCCACTGCAAGGAGAACCCGATGGGCCTCCGACGTAGAGCCCCGGGACGGCGAGTCCAACCCCGCTGCCGCTGGTAGCGAAAAATCCCCTTCGGTGCCCGAAGTTCCGACTACAACGGCGCCCGAGATGAACGCCAACGATGCGCCCGCACTCTCCAAGCGAGCCCGCCAAAGGCGACGACAAAGCATGGCGCGCAAACATGCCAAAGCCGTGCAATCCATGGATGGGGTCCGCTATGAAGCGGATCTAAGATCCAGACTTACGCAGAGGCTCCAACCTCAAGGGATCGACGGCCCATCCAAGCCGTCAACCAACGAGTGGGTCCGTGTCAAGCGGAACCGCTCCACGCTTCAGGAGCGTATCCGGAAACGCCGCGCACTCCTTGCGCAGGCACGAGCTTTGGTGCAACAAGCTCGTGAATTGAAGAAGGAGGTGGTAAAGAAGCCGCCGACATACCACCAGGTTTGGAGGCCCAAAACTAACGGTGCTCTAACCCCAGCTGGCACGGCTCCAAAAGCTAAAACTGCCAACATTCCAGTTCCTGTCCCGGTACTAAAGCCGAGGGCCGCAGGCGTTGCAAATTCAGCGCCAAAGTCCAAGTCCGACGGCGCCTCAAAGTCAAAGGCGTCTGAATCGGTGGCGAAGCCAACTTCCGCCACCACCACCAAACTGACTGTCAAGGATCGTTTGGGTCCTCTGGGAGAATCACGGGTCACTCCTCATGCAGGAGGTCGCACCCGCTCCAATAAGGACAAGAAGACTCCTGCAGTCCCTCTTACCGGATTGAAAATCGAAGTCCGAGAGTCCGCTGAGACCTCGCACCCACATCGGCGAAAGTCTAGGCGAGTCACTGAATTGACCCGTCCTCGGAAGGAGACGTTTTCATCTGACGATGAGGACGTTATACCCGAGAGATCGTGCCAACACGCAGTAGGTTGCTCCGGCGCTCGTGCCGATGAGTTATACTACCGTATTGGGGGTACGAAGAAGGCTCGAAAGAGCTCTCCCAGCTCGTCACAGTCATGTTTGTGCTCTAAGCTCATCAAAACGGTGCTCTCGGAGTGTAATTGCTGTCAAGAAACTCCAGAAAGAGTATCGGTCTTCCAGAGGCTTAGCACCAACACGCCGAGACCTAGGTCAAGGCGATTCCGCAGAAGGATGACATCCCAAGAAGATGAATTGCCAGAGGTCACTAATAATATGACCAGCAAAGAATCATCGTCACGGGCTATTCAGTATACATAGCGGCTAACTCGTTTGCGGTCCGGGACTATCCGACGGTCCAGATACGATAAACTTCTGAAAGGGATACCCGCGGAGGATGATGCGTCGGATATTGGCTCCGCAATCGCCTCTGATCATACTGTATCTAGTGAAGGGAGCCCTCAAGAAACGCTCATGATCAGTACAGATCAAGTGGCAAAAATGCTAGACGAAGCGTTGGCTAAACAACGGGAAAACTTCAAGCTAGAGATGGATTTGGCCATGCAAGCGATGAGAGAAATGCATGACCAACAGATCAAGCCTTGACAAAACATCGAGGTGAATCAGTCGACATCGGCGTCGACCAAGATGTGATTCGAATCGGGGAGGCACAAGAGGATGATAACCCTCCGAACCACGCAACGCACATAATGTAGATATGGTCGCTCATGAGGCGAGAAGATCAAAGACCTCGAGAGCAAAATCAACTCACCGATTTCCGCTCAAGAGGTGAAGAAAACAGTATTCCTTGCCCATACCGGCGGTGGGAATCAATTCGTACCGTCTAAGTTTAACTTAATAAACTTCACACCGCTTGACGGAAGGGTTCCCGACGCAAAGACTTGATTTATTTCAAGTCGCACCTGGAGTTATTCGATAACGAGCCCCGATGGTTCGGTCATTCGTTGGCACCCTTCGTGGAGCCGCTTTGATTGGTACCGCCGTCTCAAGCGGGGAGCATTCCGCAATGGGGCGACATGGAATCTAGCTTCCTCACCAATTTCTTCAACGGCGATACGAAGTATCGTCGGGACATTGCTCGGCGAAGCGAAGGGCGGAGCTGTGGATATCTTCGTCAAGCGATTCGGAACAAGGCAATGAACTGTCGGGATCAATAACGAAGAGTTCATCCTCCGCACTGCCATAACAACTTGTCGATAGGCGTGCTAGAGCAATGGGGACGGCCACCGTCTATCGTGAAGGATTTGAAGGTTCGTGGAAACAAGGCGAAAGATTCCTCAAGAGGAAAAAGCGAAAAAGCCGAAGCGGCGGAAGCTCAGCGTAACTTTGTCCCACGGCAAAGGAAAGAAGCGAGCCAAGACGGCGGTTCGCGAACCAAGCGTTCCAACTCAACCCGCCAGCGGCGGCGTGGCAGCAACAACAACAATGAAGCATAGCGAGTAAATCAACGTGGCAACTGGGCCGCAGAAGCGAGAAGGCCTCCAGGCCGAGATTCAAGTCCTATTCTTTTAGGGACGGCGAGATTCCGGTCTCTTCAAATATCTTGTCGAAAATAACAAGATCAAGCTTCCGATTTAGAATCAAGAGGAAGCAATGAGGACGAACGACCCAAAATCTTGCTTCACGGGGCAATTCATCACCCACTAAAACTGTTTAGCCTTAAGGATAAAATCCAAGCTTTAATTGGCGTAGGGTCATCACTATGAAGTCGTCCAAAGAAAGAAGGTCGAACAAATGCGGTGTCCATAAGCTTTGGGTCGATGCCATTGACATGGTTTGAACCCAAACCGATGGTCAAAGTCGCAATGAAGGCGGTGAATGGCGACCCACACAAACAACGCCGAGAAAGGACTTGTATCATATCTGATCCCAAATGGCGAAGTCACTGGATCCACGGACACTGCGAGGATAAGCAATGGGTAGCCTCTTCTTCATTGAAGAAAAAATCAAAGCGAAGGGAAAGGCATGCCAGCTACTTCCGCAATTACGGAGGAGATGCCGAGCAGTGGTAACATTCGATTATCAGAAAGGGAACACGAAGCCCGCCACGAGGCGGACATGAGTACAAATACAAGTACCGGAAGTCCCGACCCTAAGGCCAAGGCAATCAGGCCGGGGTGCCAGCGATTCCCCTCACTTTCATGCAGAAAGCACATTGGCGGTGGGCGCCAAAGAAGCCACGTGGCGACCACAAGTTGACCCCGAAGCAGTCTCGGTTCAATCACCCGATTAGAAGAGACAAACCGGGAAGCTCCAACACCCCATATCGCTTCGACGTTATGGCCCAATTGGCTAATATTCCCGTAAGGATCACTCTTCTGAGCTATTGCGGTTGTCAAAAGAGACAAGAGAAGCCCTTCAAGAAGCCCTCGCCGATTCGGAGGTCTTCCTCACCCAGATTAGGCCAAGTCCAGAAGAGTCGGCCCAACAATGCAACAATGCAACCTTTACGAACTGTTGCGGTTGTCAAAGGAGGATATGCAGACGAGGAATTCCAAGCACGATAGGCCGCTATACTTCACCGGGTATATTGGCTCTAGTGAAGTTAACCGGATCCAAGTCGATCCGGGTTCATTAATGAGCATCATGCCCTGCGCCTCATGTATCATCTTGGAATTCACGCGATGGTAATCAGGCGAACGCGGTGATCTACGGATTTAACACCAGCGGGTCTCGGCCGCTTGGTAAAATCCGGATAAAGTGCCAAATGGGGACTTAAAGTCCAAGTCACCGCTATGTGATTGACGCGAGACTTCCTATAACTTATTGTTGGGTCGACCTTGGATCCACGATAGCGTTATAGTCCCATCTACTCTTCATCAGTGTCTCAAGTACGTAGACATGAATAATGAGGTCAAGACGGTGGTCGCGAACAAACAACCGTTTAAGGGGATGGAGAATTATTTCTTGATTTTCTCCTCTACGGTAATGAGTCGGCGAATCATCGGCCCAAGGCGCGGGCAGTGAAGAAATCTGCGAAGCGAGGGCTTGGTTATAGTGGTGGTTTTGTTTTAAATGACATTGTACCCCTTGTAATCAGTCTTGATGATGAAGAATCGTCAGATGAACATTGTACTTGGCAAATTGCCGATGAATCAATAAATGACGATTTAGATTCCGAGACTCCTTTGGGACAACACTCGTCATCCCACGAAGATCGAATATTGAAAAAGACTTGGTTTATGGTAAAGGAGATGCAGTTCCAGCACCAAATCATTTCTTAGAAGAATATGAAGATGATAATGGGCCTATCCTCCACACATTCAGATATAGTCCAGAAACACTGGGTATCATGAAGAGGTGGGGGTACGACTTGACACAAGGGGAAGGTCTATGTTTTGGGCGAGGTCCTCGAGTCCCTCCCAGAGCGGCATATGTCCCAAGAGGGAAGCCGGATAATTATTACGCATTTAGACGGGGATTGGGATACGAATCCTCTTCAGAAGATGAATGCTCGTGGCTGATTGATAATAGTCCACCCGATGAGGGAGACGGACATTCGATCGATTCTTGGCTTGGGATTACGACACCCGGCCTGGGCTTCAAGGCTTTGATGTCAAATATGGCTACGATCGATCCGCTACTATTGAGGATGATGAAGATATGCTAACATGGGAAGACCCATGGATCTATCAACTTCGAAGAAGCGGTTTGGGGATAGATTCGAACAAAGAGAGCCCCCCACTAAGGACGAGGTAGTCCAGGTTAATATGGGTGATGAAGAGCATCCTAAGCTCATAAACATCAGCAATACTCTTCCCTCGGAAGAGAAGGAAGAGTTGATTGCCTTAATCAGGGAGTATATCGATGTATTCGCCTGGAGCTACGAGGACATGCCAGGACTCGACCCTAATGTGGCGACACATCGCCTCAACATCAAGATGGATGTCAAACCTGTCAAGCAACAGCAAAGACGGTTTCGTCCACAAATCTTACAGGCAATCGTAGACGAAGTAAAGAAACTCATAGAATCGGGATTCATCGAAGAAATTCAACATCCGGATTGGGTGGCGAATATAGTCCCGGTCATGAAGAAGAATGGTTCGATTAGGATGCGTATGGAGCTTCTGAGACACGACATTTGCTTGCGAAAGGCGACTTTCCTCTTCCAATCAGCGATGTCATAGTCGACAATACATGTGGATTTGAAAGAATGTCGTTCATGGATGGTTTCTCGGGTTACAATCAAATCAAGATGCACCGATGAGGCCAAGCACCGGCGTTGAGCAGCCCATCGGTATATATTGCTACGGTCATGCCATTCGGCCTCAAAATCTTTGGCCCCGTACCGGTGGCGATGACTAAATTTTCGGGACCATCACGGAAAGCGGTGAATGCTCGTCGGCGACTTAGTCGTGAAAGCCGTGACAAAGGAGATCACATCAAAGATCTTAGAGCGGTATTGAGCTCATGCGAACTCATCAACTAAAGATGAACCACGCCAAATCCTTCCTTGGGATGTCTAGTGGCAAATTCCTTGGCCGTCGTCACCAATAAGGAATCCATGTTGATCCTGATAAAGTGAAGGCGATTCAAGAGTTGCAACCTCCGAGAAATCGAGAGAACTTCGGGGGTTACAAGGGAGATTGGCATACATCCGGCGGTTCATATCGAACCTATCCGGAAGTGCCAACCATTTTCTAAGTTGAACAAGAAGAGCATTATCCTTCATTTGGGATGATGCTTGCCAAAAGCATTTGAAGAGATTAAGTCGTATCTCTCTAAACCTCCTGTTCTTGTCGCACCGCAGTCGGGAAAGCCATTCCTGATTTACATCAAGGCAACGGACCACTCGTTGAGCGCCTTACTCGCATAAGGCGGCGGCGGCGATCCGCGAGCGAGCGATGTATTACGAGCGAACATTGGTGGTGAGTCTCGATACCCAATGGTCGGAAGCAAAGGCCTTGCATTAGTGTTCGCGATTGAGAAAATCGGCACTATTTAGTCGGACAGACGATTTATGTTATCTCTAATGTAAATCCGGTCCGAATATTTATGACCCAGCCGGCCTCAATGAGTTGGCGTTTGGCAAAATGGGCTTTGCTCTTGTCCCAATACGACCTGCACTTCAAACAACAGAAGTCAGTCAAAGGGCAAGCGATTTGCGATCTCTTGGCTGCCAACCCGACAACAGACGCAGTTGAGCTATATGATGACCTTCCGGATGAAGTCCACGAAGTCAACACTACATCGCACCAACAAATATGGCGTATGCTTTGTGGAGCTTCTCGGGCCTAGCGTGGCAAGTGCCCCGGATGCTCCAAGATCTCCGCTGGAGTCGGAGTTATCTTGATTTCCCCGGGGAATCATGTCATGCCCCGTGCTTATTCACTCACCGAACCTTGTTCCAATAACGTAGCCGAATACAATGCACTACTTATTGGACTTAGTTTCGCCAAGGAGCTCGGGGTCGAGTATCTCGCCGTCTGGCGATTAATTGATAGTTAAGCGGTCGTGGTGACTATGAAGTTAGGAACCACGATCGGTCCCTATCATCGGATAGCGTTGAAATGGCGGACTCATTTGAAGAATTCTTCATCGAATATATCCAGCGCGAGCGGCTCATGCGGATGTATTGGCGCGTTAAATATCGGCGCACAACCTTAGAGACCGGCGACTAGTTACGGTCGGGACTCATCGACTTTTGTACCGATATATGATGGGGTACAAGAAGACAAAGGGATAGTTACCAAAGAGGTACATGCAACCCAAACCAAGTTGGAGCCCCAGATTGGCTTTCCTATCATCGATTCGTCTTACATGGTATTACGGGAAGGCGTGAAGGAGAAGAAGTCAATCCGAGAACTCCAATTCTTCTCGACAGACCAGGATGTTATATGGAATGAGTGCGATGGTCTTTACTCGGTGCCTTTCAAACAGAGGGAGGAGGTCCTTCGAAGCACACGAAGGTGAATGCGGGCGCGACTGGTCCCAAGCTCTGATCGAATCGGGAGAATGGGCTACTTTTGGCCAACAATGATTAATGATGCGATTAGCGTATGCTGGAGATGCCGCAGCGTGTCAAATTCCGCGAATTATATGCATCGACTCTAAAGCGGTTGCATCAACCGGCATCTGGCCATTGAGACATGGGGAATGGGCGTTGTAGGTCCCATTTTCCTCCGTCGATCAAAGCGTCGGTTTATTCTAGCGATCACCGACTACTTCTCCAAGTGGGCGAAAGCAATCTTAAAAGAAGTAAAGGCGAATGCCGTCGTCAAATTTATCAAACACCATGTCATCTACCGACCACGGTGTTCCAAGAGCGGATCGTGCGACAACGGTCCCCAATTCATCGACAATTCCTTCATCGGGTTTTGCGAGAAATTCAAGATACAAGATGTCTCGTCGGCGACTTATAATCCATTTACAAATGGATTAGGCGTTCAACAAGATAATCATCAAAATTACCGAAGGCGGTGAAGAATAACAAGTTTAGATTGGGATGATAAGCTCGAGAAGCACTCTGGGCATATCGCTGTAATGCATACGCCAAGCTGGAGCAACCCGTATTCTACGGTCTCGGGTGTGAAGCGATTCTCCCATTGGAAATCAAATTCCGTCGCCGCGTCGCAGCTTTGAGATGGCGACCAAAGAACAACATCAGAAACGTCTCGAAGAGCTCGAGATGTTGGATGAAAAGCGTCTGGAAGCTCAACAGTGCATTGAGTTCTACCAAGCTAGGATGTCGAGAGCTTTCAACAAGAAAGTGCGACAACGGAGTTTCAAAGAAGGAGATTTGGTCCTCGCTGCTCGACGACCGATAATCCTCACTTCCAATAAGAAAGGTAAATTCGAACCTAAATGGGAAGGTCCGTTTGTAATAGAAACGGTTTACTCCAATGGTGCATATCGCCTAATAACCCAAAATGGCGACCGGCAATTAATGCCGATAAATGGGAAGTTCCTGAAGAGATACTACCCTTAGTATCTTCGGGATAACCCTTTTCGACGGGAAGTTCCTCGTGGATATTGCACCCACTTTCTTCGAGGATAACCCTAGATTTGTCCTCCATCATAATTTCCCCCACCGATCAAATCCCTTGACGGTAGGTCTACAAATTTTCTGGTACATTACCAAAATCCCCTCTTGATTCCTTCTATGAACAAGTGGTCCACTCAAAGTCCCTTTCACACAGAGATAGGATATGAAATTCTTCCTCTCCAAGCGTAAGATCCCTTTCGTGATAAGCGGAAGGGTTCTATCCATCTCTCTCTTAGGTAGCGCCCGGTGAAGGTATCTTGTAGGGAGTTCGAGACCAGGTTGTCCGGTGAAGGTCACTGAGTTTCTTCGGTTCTCGGTGGAGATCCCACTCTTAGTTCCATCCCTCTCTAGGTAGCGCCGGTGAAGGTATCTTGGGGATTTTCAAACCGGGTTGTCCTTTGAAGGTCACGAGTCTCTTAGGTTCTCGGTGGAGATCCCTCTTAGTTCCACCTCTCTCTAGGTAGCGCCCGGTGAAGGTATCTTGTAGGGATTTTCAGACCGGGTTGTCCGTGAAGGTCACTGAGTCTCTTCGGTTCTCGAGTGGAGATCCACTCTTAGTTCCACCTCTCCTAGGTAGCCGGTGAAGGTATCTTGTAGGGATTTTCAGACCGGGTTGTCCGTGAAGGTCACCTAAGTCTCTTCGGTTCTCGGTGGAGATCCCTCTTAGTTCCACCTCTCTCCTAGGTAGCGCCGGTGAAGGTATCTTGTAGGGATTTTCAGACCGGGTTGTCCGTGAAGGTCACCTAAGTCTCTTCGGTTCTCGGTGGAGATCCCTCTTAGTTCCACCTCTCTCTAGGTAGCCATTTGAAGGTATCTTGTAGGGATTTTCGAACCGGGTTGTCCGTGAAGGTGCTTTGAGTCTCTTCGGTTCTCGGAGTGGAGATCCCACTCTTAGTTTCATCTCTCTCCTAGGTAGCCCGTGAAGGTATCTTGTAGGGATTTTCGAACCAGGTTGTCCGTGAAGGTCACTGAGTTTCTTCGGTTCTCGAAGTGGAGATCCACTTTTAGTTCCATCTTCATCTTAGGTAGCCCGTGAAGGTATCTTGTAGGGATTTTCGAGGCAAGGTTGTCGCTGAAGATGCTTTGAGTCTTTTCGATTCCTGACAAGGCCACTTTATGGGTTTCGATGAGAAATAGAACATAAAGTTCCTCCTCTCTCACCAATTTAATCCTATCAATCAAAACTCCTTAATCCAAGATTCTTCTTGGGGTATTTTATCGAAGCCTAAGAAGGGATAAAGCCAGCGCCTCACAGCGTTGTCGGTTTAGTCTTTCTCCGATTGAAGAAGACACGAGTTCGATTAAGGGTATTTTATCCGAAGCCTAAGAAGGGATAAAGCGGCGCCTCCTGCAGCGTTGCGGTTTAGTCTTTCTCCGATTGAAGAAGACACGAGTTGATTACGGGGTATTTTATCCGAAGCCTAAGAAGGGATAAAGCCAGCGCCTCACCGCAGCGTTGCGGTTTAGTCTTTTTCCGATTGAAGAAGACACGAGTTGATTAAGGGTATTTTATCCGGCCTAAGAAGGGATAAAGCGGCGCCTCCTGCAGCGTTGCGGTTTAGTCTTTCTCCGATTGAAGAAGACACGAGTTTGATTAAGGGTATTTTATCCGAAGCCTAAGAAGGAATAAAGCCAGCGCCTCCGCAGCGTTGCGGTTTAGTCTTTCTCCGATTGAAGACACGAGTTCGATTAAGGTATTTTATCCGAGAGCCTAAGAAGGGATAAAGCCAACGCCTCACAGCGTTGCGGTTTAGTCTTTCTCCGATTGAAGAAGACACGAGTTGATTAAGGGTATTTTATCCGAGAGCCTAAGAAGGGATAAAGCGGCGCCTCCTGCAGCGTTGCGGTTTAGTCTTTCTCCGACAAAAGAAGACACGAGTTTGATTAAGGGTATTTTATCCGAAACCTAAGAAGGGATAAAGCGGCGCCTCCTGCAGCGTTGCGGTTTAGTCTTTTCGATTGAAGAAGACACGAGTTGATTACGGGGTATTTTATCCGGCCTAAGAAGGGATAAAGCCAGCGCCTCCTGCGCGTTCGGTTTAGTCTTTTTCCGATTGAAGACACCGAGTTCGATTAAGGGTATTTCATCGAAGCCTAAGAAGGGATAAAGCCAACGCCTCACAGCGTTGCGGTTTAGTCTTTTCGATTGAAGAAGACACGAGTTTGATTAAAGGTATTTCATCGAGAAGCCTAAGAAGGGATTAAGCCAGCGCCTCACAGCGTTGCGGTTAGTCTTCCGTGAAAAGAGCGAAGCCTCGTATTCAACATCATTAGCATTAAGTCTAAGAGTCTCATTCTTTTAGCACAACGTCGCGTGCGGAGCGGATCGGATAATCGCCGCTTGGCAACTCAAGCGGTAGTTGGTAAAGGCTAATCAAATCCGTTGGTAGAAGTCCGAATAACCTAAAGTCGGCGCTAACACGCGTCGCCGGTTTAGTCTTTTTCCGATTGAAGACACGAGTTCGATTACGGGGTATTTTATCCGAAGCCTAAGAAGGGATAAAGCGGCGCCTCCTGCAGCGTTGCGGTTTAGTCTTTCTCCGACAAAAGAAGACACCAAGATTCATCTTGGGGCATTTTATCCGAAGCCTAAGAAGGGATAAAGCGGCGCCTCACCGCAGCGTTGCGGTTTAGTCTTTTAGATTGAAGAAGACACGAGTTTGATTACGGGGTATTTTATCCGAAGCCTAAGAAGGGATAAAGCCAACGCCTCACCGCAGCGTTGCGGTTTAATCTTTTAGATTGAAGAAGACACGAGTTTGATTAAGGGTATTTTATCCGAAACCTAAGAAGGGATAAAGCCAGCGCCTCACCGCAGCGTTGCGGTTTAGTCTTTTTCCGATTGAAGAAGACACGAGTTTGATTAAGGGTATTTCATCCCGAAGCCTAAGAAGGATGAGCCTACAGCGTAACCGCGGCGTTGCGAATGGTCTCTTGCGCGTAAAGAGTCTGAAACCTCACGTATTCAACATCGTAGCATTAAGTCTAAGAGAGTCTCATTCTTTTAGCACAACGTCATGTGCGGAACGGATCCAGATAATCCGCACGCTAGCCCAACTCAAACGGTAGTTGGTAAAGGCTAATCAAACCCGTTGATGGCTGAGGGTTTGCCAAAAATCCTATATGTATTATGGTTAATTATTTCTGACGAAATAAAAGAATCATAATAAAGAAAAAGGACATATTTGATTAAAGGATGAGATTACAAATCTTTAAACATCAAAATTGTGGGAACAAATTTGTATACTTTATCAGTGAAAGTTTGCTGAAGTTCCGCTTGAAGCTCAGCCCTGAAGGACTCCTCGCTACTATTAAGGGCCTTCGTCAGCTTCAAGATGATCAGACTCTCCCTCGCTGCTTGAAGTTCTGTTCGAGCTCTACTATCCTCGCTTCAAGAAAGACACAAGATCGAAAATGTCCCACGGAAGATGAAACTTCGCGACTAGCCCAAATGATGCACCCGGCTCACTGCATCCCGCCAGCCGCCAGCGAGTCTCTGTCTCTATATATGAGGGGAGCCCGGCTATCTCAAAATCTTGTAGACTTTGGAGTTTAACCTCCAAATGGTCGAATCATCAAGAATGACTCAAAGTACTCAATCTTCCAAATATTCTCCCATGACGCCTGATCCTACTCCAATCAGGAACACGAGTATAAACTGTTTCCTAATTTGTCGAGAAGTTCCCGTAAGAATATTTCCATAAAAAATATTCTTAGGGATAACTCGATCGTATGGATTGCATTGACGCCGACCAACGTCCGCCCGATGCTACTCCAAATAGGATTACGAGTATAAACTAGTTCCTAATTTTAACGAAGTTCCCGGAGAATATTACCATATTCTTAAGGATAACTCGATAACCCTCAATTTCCTCCCACTGTGGAACCTCAAAGAGGGATAAATTGACTAATTCTCGACAAGGCTTATGTTACTTACGCGCTTCTACCTTGGAAAGAATTCTCTCACCGATCAATGCCGATTCATGTCACGTAAGACCCATCGTCAACAGTTTAGAGTTGGAATAAGTCCCAAGAAAAATTCATCCCATCGAGGATAATTGTGCTCCAACAAGGAGTAATACAAGAGCGACGCCAACCAACGCTGGCTGCCGCCGGGCGATTCACCGATCAGCGGTTGGATCCACGAAGATCGCGACGCCGGTCAACGCGCTAACTCCGCCGAAAGTGAAGGCTAAAATCCATGTAGTTCGACGCCAATTAACGCTGTTACGCTGAAGGATTCCCCGATCAACGGAGGAATCCCGATGGTCAATTGGACGACAATTCACCAACACGAAGTCGACAAGAAGGGAGCTTAATTAGCTACGCTTGAAATTCCAACAAAGGTCAAGCAATAAATGCAAAGACCGTAACACCCCGGGTATCCTACAAAGCACCGGAGAACCGAGAGGATTGGAGGAATTAAATATCGAGCCAATCTCAAAAGAAATTCATCGACTTCTGGTCAAGATTTCGACAACGGCCGAAAAAAATGCAAGACAGAACACCTTCCCAAGAACCCTACAAAGTACCGGGAAGACCGGGGAATGGAGAGATCAAACGCCGTGGTCATTCACAAGTCCTATCACCGATTGAAGGGTGAAGGCTTATCATATCAAAGCATCCCACTCGCCAAAGAATCGACCGAGACGCTTTGGAGGGGTATCCAGAAATATAAAATTGCTTATCGCGACCAACGACTCGTGACGGTGGGTTGACAACCAACGATCCACTCGACAAACCGACGCAAAATGCGAAGCAAGTCCACGAACACGGAAGTGGGTCAGCAAGGTGTACAAATCAACGAAACGACGCGGCCGTGGAAGAAACCCTACACGGTTCGACGAGGCGAAGTTGACTAAACTCAACACCGCACAGACGGAATCAACTCCTTTAATCCGGCAAATGCAAACGAGCCGCTTGAGTTCTCAAAGTTGATCGGATATGACTCAAACACAACGACATCATCGAGAAAACTAAGCCCGAAGACCGAAAACGACGGAAACGACGAAAACGCAGACTCGGCCAACTTGGTCGGCGAATCCTCGCCTAACTCGCCTTCCGGGCGAACTCCGCAGCCCGGGCGAACTCAGTAGTCGGCGAACTCTGCTTCATTCTGGCGAACTCATGTTTGGCGAACCCTGCTCATTCAACCTCGCCATGAACCTGGTCATTTGGGCGAACTCCGCCAAGGAATCCTCGCTTCATAACTCGTAGCTTTAAGGAATTCGCTTTTCATGAATCCTCGCTTTTATAACTCGTCATAATCCTCGAAGCTTATAACCTCGGTTCATTTTGCTAACTCGCCGTGAACTCGCTTTCAAGGAACTCAGACTTTGCAAACCTTCGGCGACTCTCAGACTTTTGGCGAACTCGGCGAGCTCCACCTACTAACTTGCTCAGAATTCAAGACAATGACAAGATCGAACTAACGCCGCTAAAAGTCCGAAAACCATACTGCATCAAGGAGCCAAACGGCTCGGCTTAAACCCTGGACACCGTTGTGTTCGGCATGGTCGGACACCAAACAAGGTTCCATTGACCATTAAAGCCCCCCTCTCTATTTTCCTATAAATAGTCCGAGGGGTGTTCATTTTCAAGGGTTGGATTTTCTGGTATTTGAGAGAGAGCTCTCGCGAGATCTACGAGCAAATGACGCCAGCTTCCGGAGCACCTGAAAGCACAGTTCCGCTAACGCCGATCTACAAATCGCGAGGCAAACTCCTGGCCTGCCACAGACAAGCAGCGATTTCTCCTAGTAGATCTCACCCGGCCGATCTCCTCTCCTTCGCAGGTGATCCCCGGCGCATCCTCTCCTTCGTGAGTGTGATCCCATTAGCGCCGCTTCTTCAGAAACGAGCCCCTTCACGCCTCAGTAGTTCCGTAACCCTGCCCTACCACCGATCGAATTATGCGGGTCCACGGACGATTCAAGTCCCCCGATAGGCAAAGAACCCACGCAAGCCGGTGATCCCGACATATAAGTAGATCCTCGTGTTTGTTCATACAGAAAAGTTGTAATTTTCGCTTTCATTGCACTTTAAAATAAAAGGCATTTCTTTGAATTTTGTTGTAGGCCAAAGAAGGCATAGCAATTCAAGGACAATGAATAACAAAACTACTTTCCTTGAGCGGCGACAAGCTCCATGAAGACCTCAGCCATCTTCAACATGACCTTCGTGAACGAGACCATAAGATAAGATATCTATCTTAGGAGGTCGAGGTGAGAGCGAGAGAATGGCGCCTTGGCGGGCTCTATGGATCGCTGGATCACAGAAGTCTGCGGGTCAGTGAAGGAGGGCGGTGCTCGACAAAGGCGGCGAGGAGAGCACTTTAGCGGCAGCTAGAGCAGTGGCGGCCAAGTCGTCTCTTGCTGCTGCAGGTCGCTCATGTCAGAGGCCCATCGGTTTGAGATTGTTGAAGACTATCGCCACAACACTCTCGGGAAGGTGGAGGTGGCGCTGGCTTGTAAAGCCGGCTATGACTATCTCGAAGCGCAGCTCCCGGCCAACCTCAAGAGTGACCCCGAGCGGTTCCACTATCCTCTCCGAGTGGCCAACTACCTTGGTGCACTCTAGGAGATAGAGAAGCAAGGAGGGGGCTCATGCTCGATGGTAGGAGCGGTGACGAGGATGATGAAGAATCGACCGAGGAGGCAGGTGAGGGCTCGGCCCATGACAGCTGGGTGAGTGGGCCTGGCGAGAAGAAAGGCAAAGAGGTTGAGTTTGAAGTTCAGTCGACTCCACTGGCAACTTCTGCCGTTGTTCCTCCACGCAAGACTTCTGTTCCTGGCTCTAGTGTCGATCCGCCCGCATCTCTTCCGAGTCCGACCCCATAGGGGCTCTTGTGTCTTCCCTTTTTTTGTAGCGCTTTTTTGTACTATAAATAGTTTCATATATATGAATAAAAAGATAATTTTGTCAATTTGAACTGTGTACCTTTGAGATTGCGTTCTTGTGTTAAGAGTTTGTAATTTGCTTTGTTGGAGTACAAGTTTGTTTTCAGGTATGCTCAGGTCGAGATGACTTGCCTCTGTGTATGGCGAATGAGATAACTCGAGCTTTGTGCCTTGGATTTGCTCGCGATGACACCCAGGTCTTGAGGTACGTGCCTTGGACTTATGAAAATGATGCCAAGGTCTTTTTGTTGGAGCCGACCGAGTTGATGACATGCCTTGGGTTTATCCTAAATAGGTACCAAGGTCTTATATGCGTGTCTTGGAGTTTTACTCATGAAAATGATACCAAGTTCTGAGACGTGTGCTTTGGTTTTACTCCTAAAATGATACCAAAGTCTTTGATGTGCCTTGGGCTTATTCATAAAAATAATACCAAGTTCTTTTGTCGAAATAGGCCGAGTCGATGAAGATCGGGTGGCAAAGACTGCGTATAAGTTATTGCCAGCACAAAAATATCTCTTATTTATAAGAGTCTAAATCTGACCATATATTGGAGAGGTATCCTCCAAAACATTTATGTTTAGTGACAAACCTGACATCTTAGCCTTATTCAATGACAGCTTCTTATCTCAAGGTTTGAGCATAAGGAGTCACCCGTTCTTTTGCAAAAAAGAGATGAAGAGGCCCCACGGTGGGCGCCAGTGTTTATGTCCTGGGACTCAGCAGCGAGATTAGAGGATAATTTCGAATCAGCGACTTAGCAGCGAGATTAGAGGATAATTTCGAATCAGCGAGTGAGGCATAGGGTTGATATGTAAGATGTAGGGGTCCCTTCATCTCCTTAGGCGGCTGACCCCCTGCTAAGGTGAGAGTTCTGTAAAGGTACAAATACGCTATAGTACATTATAGTACATTATTAAAAAGTTCAATTATAATAATTAATAATATGTATAACCAAAATACATTATAGTACATTATTAAAAAGTTCAATTATTAATTAATAGAGTATCATATGAAATATTTATATATTATAAATATAAATATATTACATCATTTTATATTTAATAGAAAATATATTATTATAATATTATATTATATTATATAACATCATATTATAATACAATAATATATCGCATTATATTAATGTAAGATAATAAAATGAAATAATAGTATATTATATTATATAATTACATATAATACACTAACATATTAAATAATTTTAATATATTATACTACACTATACTATATTATATTTTATTATATTGGTTTAATATAATATAATAAATATTATAGCTAAATAAAATATTAACAATGTATTTAATACTACTAAGTAATATAATATAATATATTATAATATATTATTATAATATAATATAATATTATATTATATAATTACATATAATATACTAACATATTAAATAATTTTAATATATTATACTATACTATACTATATTATATTGTATTATATTGGTTTAATATAGTATAATAAATATTATAGCTAAATAAAATATTAACAATATATTTATTACTACTAACTAATATGATATAAATATTATTATAATATTATATTATATTGTAATAGAATATACTGTATTATTTTATAATGATATAACATACTATGTGATATTGTGTAATAATGTATAAAAAAATATAATAGAATAAATTACACATATTAAACTAAACTATAATGATATATATTATACAGTAATATAATATATAGAATTATTTTATATTTTACATATCATAGTATATCTTTATAATATAATTCATGTATTAATTATGTAATACAAGAAGGTTTCAAAGTGGAAAATCATTGTTCCAATATGGAGGATGGGGTAAATTTTGCCATTAGGACAAAAATTTGTATATGAGTAGTCAAGTAGAACTCAAAATTAGAACTACTTATAATTTGTGGGACAAATTTTTATAGTGTTAGTCAAGTGGAATTCAACTAGGATAAACTTATAGAGTGTTAGTCAACTAGAACTCGATAAAAGTAGAACTGTGATAATGGTAAAACTTATCCCATTTTTATCTAATTCATATAGAAAGAGAGTGTTCTAGTCTCTTAAATTGTCCTAAGTTTTAACCTAGAACTAGATGGTAAAAACTAGAACTTTCTTATTTGCTTTTTTTTCATTTTTATTTCTCCTTCATCTTCAAACCACATCATAATATTAGATCACATCTCTTCTTACCTTTCTATTTAATGTTATTTTTTATTAAATATCAGAATTGTATAATTAATTTAAATTTAAAATTACAAAATTCACTTGTTTTTAAAAATTACTTAAAATTAAGAGATGACCTAATGTCGCCTAGCGATCAAAAAGAAAGAGAAAAAAAAGAAAAACTTTGTTTTTAATTTGTACTACAATAATAATTCTAAAAAATAAAAAAGTTATAAATTGTTATAATAATAATATCTTATAGTCTATCCAATAGTTCTTCAAGATTAATTAACACTAAAGTAAATAAGTATTATTAATAATAGTAAGTTTTAACATATCTAAATAGTATTCTTATCATCAAAATGCATGACTTATTATATGCAAATAAAAATCCTCTAGGCGAGGGTCGCTACAGCACTCTAGTTGTTAAAGCTTCAAGACGAGGCTCACCGATGGGGCTAGGCCGACCATGCAAACTTCAAAACGAGACTCGCTCAAGAGGCGCAGGCTCGACCTCAATACCGAGGTTCAAGTAGGGAGCGGAGTTCAATTTTAACACGAGGCTCGCATGAAAACGAAGCTCACCAGTCATATCATGAGATTCTACAACAAATTGGTTCCGCCGAGGTTCGCCACAACAGCTGGTTCGCCGAGGTTCGCTTCACAACGTTGGCTTGACGAGGTTCGCCCCACAACATCAAAGTTTGACGAGGCTCGCCCACAACATCAAAGTTTGGCGAATCTTCCATTCGTGACGAGGTTCGCCAAGTAGCTTAAGCTCTCTTCGCACGAGGTTCGCCAGCAAACGGGCTTTCATTCAAACGAGGTTCGCCAAGCAGCAAGTTTCACTCAACCGAGGTTCGCCAAGTAGGAAGCTCTTCATCGTGACGAGGTTCGCCAAGCGCAAGCTCTTCCTTCGCACGAGGTTCGCCAAGCAAATAAGTTTTTCCGCAGACGAGGTTCGCTTACGCCAGCTGAACCTCGACATTCAACCGAGGTTCGCCACAGTGAGCCTCGACATTCAACCGAGGTTCGCCACGCAAATGAAGCTCGCCATCCAACCATTTCATACAAGGTTCGCCTACGCAAATGGCTTACCATCCAACCATTTCATACGAGGTTCGCCACGCTAAATGGGTCGCATCCAACCAAAATGCATAAATGCATTCGACCGGTTCCCCAAACAAAGAAAGCTAGTCATATAGCTGAAGTTCATCCAAGTAGCGGACCTCGCTATGCAATCAAATTTGCCTGCATAACGGTTCAAGAAGCTCGGCTCGCCATTCAATCAAGGTTCACCACCATGAAGAGCAAAGCTCGCCATCTAACGGTCACCGTGAGCAAACCCAAAGGCCACGAAGCCACGATAACCACGCAGTTAAATGGTGGGCATCGCTATGCCCACTAACCCACGCTTCCATAATTCTAGCATGATAGTTACATGCTTAAAGCCCTATAAATAGCCGTGGAATAGCTATGAACAAAGGACTTTGGAAAATTCAAAGACTTGCGCCGCAAGAGAGATCGAAGTTCTTCATCAATCATCAACAATTTTGTTCTCGATCGCCAACGAAAGCGGATCTCACGCGAGCATTGAGTGAAGCCTTCTTCGCCACCAAGAACCCATACAAAAGAGAAGTCAAATCAATCTTCTTCCTCTCAGAATCGAGAGTGTGATTGTAATCTTTTCAAAGTCAATCAAACAAAACTTTTTCGACTCTACGTAAGATGGCTAATTAAGGGGAGCAACCATTCATTCCGGATGAATCGGTGGTGCTAATCGCACAAGATTGCAATTGGAACCAGGTTCAAACCTTGGTCATTGAATTCGATCGGTAAGTACGAGGAGTTCTTCCTCTCGGGCATCTAGCCCTGAAGACACGCTAGTGTCGCCGAAGTCTCAGATGAGACTTCAGCCCCGGTTTGCTGAATCCTCTCGAAATAACTCGACAATGCCTTTGTCTCTCAAGGACAAGGCTCCAAAAGTTAGCCAACAGGCTAAGAAGTGGGTTGTTAAGCAACCCAAGTCAACTTCGATGTTGTTAGCCGTTTTGCTTTCGGCAGCCCGCCTCGCTTATGGAAGACCGAACCTTCTAACGGTTCCTCTCAAGACGCGCTGCATAACGCCGCCGACAACCAAGCTCGCCACGAAGCTCGAACTTGGTCTCGCTGGACGGATTCCACTATCATCCAAAGAAAGCCAACGAACCTCGCTATCATCAAGGGGTTCATTCAAACAAGACGAATCGCCTCACCGCTAACCTCGCCCACAAGACTAACGCCGCCTACCGCTAACCTCGCCCACAAGACTAACGCCGCCTAATCGCAACTCGCCAAGAGACTAACGCCGCCTACCGCGAAATCGCCAAGTGGCTAACCTCGCCACAACGCGGAGGTCCCTCAAAAGGGATGAACTCGCAAAGTGGCTAACCTCGCCACAACGGAGGTCCCTTGAAGGACGAGCCTCGCTTGAATGATGAATCGCCAAAGAACATGAGGTCCCTTTAAAAGGGATGAACTCGCCCAAACAATGAACTCGCCAACATGAGGTCTCTAAACAGATCTAACTCGCGGCAGAATAACCTCGCCGCCAGAATCAAAGGAAATGGCAACCTCGCCAGTTCGCCAAACTCACTCAGAAGCCTCTTTCATATGAGGCTCGCTCGTAATCAACTGGGGTACACCCACTCGATCTTCGTGATTATCTCACACGCAAGCGCTGATGCTAGTCAAATGCAATCTCATTGTCCGCTGCGGAGAAGCTTATTTCTCGCATGCGCCAATGTTCATCGACACACGCCTTCTGTTTTGAGCGATTATCCACCCATCAACTAGACAAGGCGGTTTCCACCATAAGAAACAAGCGCCCGCTGGTCATTCCCTGGAGTGACTATCAACATGGTTGGGAGAAGCGGAGCAAGACCCCAACAGTTCCGAATCGCCTGACCTCAATATTCCCCGGTTACGAGGCGATTAATCAATAGTCAAGGCGCTATCGAGGTACCCGCCTTCGCTCCGAGCAACAATTCCATTCGATTATAGACAATTGACGGGGTACTTCAAGAACATGAGAACTCTCGGCATTGCTACGCCTCAACCTTCAACACCGATTTCAAGACTGTGGTCCTCATGGCCTAACGAGAGGAAGAGATGACACGAAGAATAGAAGAGCAACAGTTACTATTCTTGCGCAACAAGAATCTATCGCTAGAAGTGATGATGGAGAAACTTGTGGGCAAGAAGAAGATGGACTAAGGAGGATCCAAATCGAAGCAAGAAGTCTACGACGGGATCATGATGTCCACTCAATGTCATCTAGCGAATCAATCCGCACAAAAGAGCAAGATCATGTGTTGCGGATTTCCAAAAGTACCGGATGCTCAAACCCAAGGGCAATCTAAGGAGTCGGGGTGGCGAGGCCATATCCTATAGAATGGGATGATGTCCCATATCCTCCCAAATTCAAGCCACTTAACTTGCGCTTTGACTCGAAAAGTTCTCCGCACAACACATCTACTACTTCAAGCTTAAACCGCATATAACGTAATGATCCTATTATGACCCGATTATTCATTAGCACTTTAAGGGAGCCTTCGAGTGGTTTCAAGGTTAGAGCCTGGTTCTATCAACTCTTGGAAAGATTTGCAAAGGCTTTTATGGCCCGATTTTTCGATGATGACACCGAGGTGTCTATGGCCACTTTGTTGGCCGAAAAGCAAAAGAAGACTGAGTCCGCCAAGACTTTCGCCAAAAGATCTCGAATCAACTTACATTCCGACCAAGTCTCTGGTTTACATTCATCGCGATGTGCGAGCCAACCTTCGATCAACATACTTTCTAAGATGGGTGCGCTTGAAGCACACTCTTGGAAAGAATTGGTGAGGCTAACAAGTTGAAAACATGCTTAAGAGGATTGAGGCGTAAGAACCTCGTGATTATCGCTCTAAAAGGGAGGTAATCGAGCAATTTTACCAAAACAATCAAAGGGGAAGGAGACTCTAGTCAGAGACTCAACCTACGCAAAACCTTTTAAGCAAAACCAAATGCCCGATAACCGGCCCTATGAAGAAGTATGATTTCAAGGATGATCAGTTGTCCCTATCTTCAAGACTTTACTCAAGATGAACAAGATCACGCTCCGAAATAAAGAAGCCTGAGGAAGCTTCAAGGACGGATGATCCAAAATATCAGATGTACCATCGAATGGTACACCATCCGACGGGTCATGTTACATCTTGAAAGACAAGATCCAAGTCTTGTTAGAAGCGGTGTTATGACTTTGCGAGGATCGAAGAAGGTGTCTCAAACATGGTCGCCTCCGGCCATGCATTTTATGAATTCCGCGTGATGGTAAAGCCAATCCCTCGCTAAGCTAGAGTTGTGAACTTTGATCTCCGCCGCGGGAAGCACAAGGTATGGTCCCTTACACCACCGAAAGGCGAATTATGTGGGTTCACCCCGACTTGTTATCGATGAACAATGGACTTCTTCAAAGTCAAAAGGGAAGACTTGTAACGCCACCTCGGCCATTTAAAAGGAGCAAGTCAATGACTCTACCAAGCAACAAATCGCCTTGCCGCACATCCCGTACCAAATATACACCGAGGCGAAAAGAGTTCTTAAGGAGTACCCGAGGTAACACCGACGAAGCAAAGAAGGAGCCCGCCAGGGTCCAAGACAAGGGAGATCCGCTACAACAAAGCACTCAGAAGGACATGCCCAAACTGGCTCTTTCCTTTCCGACGTTAGCCCAACTCTCCAACATCCCTACGAGAATTACTTTATTTGAGCTCATGCTCTCTCAATCTACGTAGAAGCTCATGAGAAGCGCCAGGATAATGAAGCTGCTCGCCATTTCCCGTAAAGGACAATGAGTTTGTGCCCAATGTCATGTCTTCAAAGGGCCGATACCTTGCATTACTTTTTCATCGAGGACATGCAAGTGAAGAATCCAAAGCATGATAGGCCGTTGTACTTCATCGCTATATCGGATTCGTCCGAATCAACCGAGCTCAAGTTGACCCGATCTCGCATTGAGTATCATCCCATTGAGAATTATACAACATCTGGGATACCGCTATCGGTTAGCTTACAACCGACTACCATCTACGGTTTCAATGCTACCAATTCGCCCCTTGGGCAAGATCAAACTCAAATGCCAAATAGGAGACTTGAAGACGATGTTACCGCTATGTCATCGACGCGATACATCTTATAATTTGCTCTTGGCCCAATTTCGATCCATGAAAATTTGATCGTCCCATCTACGCTGCATCAATGCATGAAGTATGTAGATGAAGAAGGGATGGTTAAAACATTGGTCGGAAAGGCAACCATTCAAAGGTGTGGAGAATTATTTTACCTGATTCTGCCCACTACCTTGAGGAAGGCCAAACCGATGAACCACAGATCGAGGACTATGACAATGAAATGAAGTCGACATAGAGTCCTAACAAGGAGTTGTTTTCAATGATGTAAAACCCTTTGTAATCGACCAATGATCCCGATGACGACATAGTCGCTTTTAATGAAAATTATGATTTAGCTTACGCGACCGGTGTTAAAAGTCATACCGACTTGATGTCGTAAATTCTTCCACCTGTAGGCGTCGAACCTCGCATTGCACATGCCCATCCAGCCGCCATTTATGACAACTCAAAGGCACTTTAATTCTTCACAAGCGTTTTTGGATACCGTCCCTAATAATGATCGAAGATATTATCTTTGGGCGTGTCAACAAACCATTGCAATGAGGTGGAACAACCCCAAGCAAAAGAAAAAGAACCCCAATTTTCATATTTCGCCGACGGCGCAACATTTGATGAAGAAAATGGGATATGATTTCCTTCACAAAGAAGGGCTAAACTACTAAAAGGTATCAAAACACCGATCCGACCGCTTATGTCCCTAAGGCCACCGATGATTATTATCATAAAACTCGTAGGGTTGGGATATGAGTCGCCACCGCACTCATGGCATGTTATGACCGAGGGTGAGTCGATCACTCATCTTCAAGCAACTTCCCGATTCTCACGCCAGATAGGACATGAATTTAAGTCCTTGATGGCCAATATGACCTCAATGATCCAATAGAGATCCAAGAAGATGATCTCTTACCGCCATCGAGGATCCAATGAGTCAACAAATTTGGAATGCAATGGGAACATCGCTTTGAACAACGAGAGCCACCCACCGATGACAAAATAGCCCAAGTAAATATGGGGGACAAAGCTAACCCAAAACCCATATTCATAAGCTATAGTTTGACGGCTGAAGAAAAGGAGAGCCTTATCGCTTTGGTACGGGAATATATCGATGTCTTCGCATGGAGTTATGAAGATATGCCTGGTTTAGACCCTCAAGTGGCCATGCATCACCTTAACATTAAGCCGAGCTAAACCCGTTAAACAACAACAACGACGCATTTTCCCTCGTGTCATGAAAGCCATCGAAAGAAATCAAGAAGCCGATCAAAGGTGGTTCATCCGAAGTAAAGATCCCGACGGGTAGCAAATATAGTACCCGTGGTAAAGAAAACGCATGATCCGACCGCGGTGTTGATTAATGAGACTTAAATGCGCATGTCCGAAGACGATTTCCTCTACCAATTACGGACATTATCATCGACAACACATGGTTTGAAAGAATGTCTTTATGGATGGATTTTCGTGGTACAATCAAATCAAAATGTACCGATGATGAAAAGCATATCGCCTTCCAACACCGCCGTGATATATCATATACGCCATGCCCTTTGGCTTGAAAAACTAGGGCTACATACCACAGCAGTTATGACCACTATTTTCAACATTTTAAGAAAAATGCTGAATGCTACGACGATTTAGTAGTTAAGAGTCGCCACAAAGGTGATCACTTGCATGACTTGAAGACAACATTTGAGATAATGCGGCACATCGCTTGAAGATGAACCCAACCAAGTCTTTTCCGGGATGTCAAGTGGTAAATTCTAGGGTTCGTGGTCACGCAGATGGGATACGCCTCGACCCTGACAAGATCAAAGCTATCCAGAACTTCCACCTCCTAGAAGCCTTAGGAGCTTCGGTCTCCAAGGGCTGCTTGGCTTACATTCGCAGATTCATTTCCAATTTATCGTGAAATGTCAACCATTCTCAAGCTCATGAAGAAAGGCGATCGCTCGCTTGGGATGAAGATTGCCTAAGGCATTCAAGAGATCAAAACATATCTTTCTAATCCCCGTGTTAGTTGCACCTAAGTCGTGAAAGCCCTTTCTCGATTTACATCCGCTACGTAGTATGCGTAAGTGTCTTTTAGCACAGACGATGACAATGGCCACGTAACAAAGCCTATTACCTCAAGAGGGATCGGGTCGGCCGAATATCGATATCCTCCCATTCTAAGGAATGTTTGGCTTTGGCTTCGCCATCCAAAAGATGCACTATCTAGTGGGACGCAATACACGCCATCTCCAAAATTGACCCTATATCGTATTCATGACCCACCGCACGCTGAATGGTCGAATGGCTAGATGGGCATTGTTATTATCTCAAGACGACATTCACTTCAAACCTCGGCTGGCGAAGGGTCAAGCTGTGATCTATGGCTAACCATCCATTGAAAGGGAAAGTCGAATTGTATCAAGACATGCCCGATGAACCTTATGAAGCTAATCGGTCTCTAAGGAACAGTATGGCATTGTTCTTTGACTCGAGCCGAGAGTTTACTCCTTGACGGCCCCGCTGTAGCCTGAGTGGGGTAGTATTGATATCTCCACAAAACCATGTGATACCACGAAGCCGCGGTCGTTATCGTAACCATGCACCAATAACGAGCGTAGTATAATGCGCTATTGATTGGTCTCGACATAGCCAAACATTTAGCGCTGAAACACCTTGAGGCATTTGGGGATTCACAGCCTAATCGTGAAACAACTAAGAGGAGAGTACGAAGTCGCACGAGGACCTTATCCTCATCATGCCAGCCCATAACTTTAGCCGACTCCTTTGAAAGCTTTTACATTGATCATGTACCGCTTGCGTAACACTTATGCATGCGCCGGCGCTCTTGCGCTTACGCTTAGCCCTCGCCGAGAATGCTACAAGCAAGTTAGTGTGTCTAGTCGGCAACTATTTCACCAAAATATGCATTAGATCCAAGCAAATAAGACTAACCTAAGTCACTGAAGCACGACCGGCGGTTCCTCGATCATCGATTATGTCTTGCATGAGATATTACCCAAGACATAAAAGAAAGAGAGTCAATTCACGAAAGCATCAAGATTTTACTATGATTCCCAATTACGCACTTTATATAGAAGGGCATATGATGGGTTACCGCTCGATGTTTGTCAACTAAGGAAGCAGAGCAAGTCTTGAAAGAAGCTCATGACTGTTTGTGGAGCACACCCCGACCTAAGTTATGGATCGGCCGAGACTCTGCTATTATTGGCCGACAATAAGGATGCCGGGCTTACGCTTAAACGATGCCATGCATGCCAAATACATGCTAATTACCTTCACCAACCCCGAACACTTGCATCCTACCGCCACGCCCCGCCATTTGAAACGGGGAATGGATATTGTTGGTCCCATTTCTCCGCCTTCTTCAAAAGGACATCTTCATATCATAGGATAATCGACTATTTCTCAAATGGGCGAAGCTAATCCATTGAGAATGGTCAAGACTAATCGATGTGATCAAATTTGTCAAACATCACGCCATATACCGATATGGTGTGCCAAGACAGATTGTCCACGCAATGGTCCACATTTGTGTCATGCTTTCATGATTTCAGGATAAATTCAACCGAATTTAGCATCATCAAATTTTACTATCCTCAAGGGCGAACGGACAAGTCAAGCTTTTAATAAGACGATCATCAAGATCCTTACCAAGATGGTCTCTTCAAATAAGAAGGATTGGGATGATAAGTTGGGACAAAGTTTGTGGGCTTACCGTGACAACGGTTCGACACCAACGCGTACCACCCCATATGCTTTAGTTTATGGGTGAAGCTATTTTACCGATGGAGATTCAAATTCGCCGCCTAATAGCATTAAACACCGAATGACGATCAAGAAAATCATCGACGACTTTGAAGAACTTGAAATGCCGATGAAAATTACTACGTGCTCAACAAAGATATCGAAGTTGTACCGCATCTGATTTCTAAAGCATTTGACAAGAAAGTCCGATGTCGATTTTCAAGGAAGGCACTGCTCGCTGTCCGACGCCAATGATTTTGAATTCCAAAAAGAAAGGGAAATTAATCAAAATGGGAAGGACCATTCGTGAGGGAGTCGGTTACTCGAATGGAGCGCATCACCAACCAATCAAGAAGGCGACAAAATCATGATGCCTATCAACGTAAGTCAAGAAATATTACCCCTAATCAATTATCTTATCGTTCTAAGCATTGACTTACCAAGTCAATATTTTATCTTTACGATGTCCACCATTGGCCTACCAAGTGATGCCAATATTCTAATTTTCCGACGCTTGTTATTCGATCAATGATGTTCGCCATCCCGCATGGGCTTACTCAACGATGAGCCAATGTTTCAATTCCCCATGAACAACTACCACCTAATTTTGATTTATCGAATGATGTGTCTTCATGTCAATCACAGTGGTCATACTTTCACGTCACTGAACAATGTGATTGTTTTCGATCACAGTCGTTATACTTCTACGTCACTGAACGACCTGATCATTGCCATATCGTCACTTGTCCGGGTGACTTTATGTTAGATAGTGGTTAACCAAGCGATATACCCCTATCAGCTCCCTCACCGAATAGCGGCCTACCATGCGATGTGCCTCTATTTCAACCATATTCGTTATGCTCCTATGTCACTGAGCGACTTAACTACTCCCACATGGTCATTCCTCTAAATGACTTTGTTCATAATCACTGTTGTTATACTTTCACGTCACTGAACAACTTGATTGCTTTTTGATCACGATCGTTATACTTTTATGTCACTGAACGATTCGATCATCCCCACATGATTTTATTCCTAATAATGACCTACCAAGTGATGTATCAACATTTCATCCTTCCGATGTTCGTCATTTCTCATAAATGACGCTCATTGTCCAATATTGACCTACCAAGTGATGTGTCAATATTTCATCTTTTCGAGGTGCGCCATTTCTCATAAATGACGTTCACTGTCCAATATTGACCTACCAAGTAATGTGTCAATATGATGTTTATTGTCTAACATCGGCCTACCAAGCGATGTGCCGATATTTCAACCTCGCTATCCTCATAATTGAGGCTTGTTTACAATCTAGTTGTTTGTAAATAGAGGAGAGATTTTAGCAGTTAAGCCTAAAAGAAACTCCTCGAAAACTCACCATACTGAGGGGAAAAGTATGGCTAGTCCAACTCAAACGGCAGTTGGTAAAGACATACCAAGTCCGTTGATAGCTGGGGGTTTGCTAAAAATTTCAAATTGCAGATATAAATGACACAAGAAAACATTAAATGGACACCAAAGTCGAAATTTTATAACAAAATCAAAGGTACATGAGTTACAAGTTCCCAAGAGTTTGGCGGATCTCAGAAGCAATCTTGTCCACAGCTCTTTTGTTTACTTTGACCTCCTCCGTCAGCCGCTTATAAAGATCATCGCTAAAGTACGTGCATTTGGTTCACAAGAACGCCAGCCTTCTGTGTCATCGATTCGCTTTGCACCGCGCTCTCATGCGCCGCACATTGAGCTATCGAGTCCGATTTTCAAGAGCGTACCGCTAGCCCACTCTCTTCGCCCGCCAATTTTGCCTCGAATATCGACAAGTGCAGCCTTGTAGGAGTCAACCAGAGTTGTTGGTTACGCCACAAGAACCTTTTCATCATACGTAGGCGCTGCCGCCTCAAAGAGCTTCCCAATAGTCTGCTTTCTCGAAAGCATTTGACGTTGGAGCTCAAATTGGGTATCATCTCTTATTCTCCTAAGATGCATAGCACGGTCCTCAATCATGGAACGAAGAGACTGGTCATACTGCCGCCGCCATTTGTTGAAAAGGGTCTCGCCTGATCAAATAGGTTCGGGCAGCAGAGTCAGAAGGCCGGGTCGCTCGCGATCACATCCGTGAGGGGTTCCAAACAGCCTTTGATTCCAAAGAAAGTCCCCACCACGCCCAACACTTGAGCAGAGATTCTTTTAGGATGGCAAAGAAATTATTAATCATAGATACCCCGAGTCTTCGACAAGTCAAAAGAAGATGGGGTACCAGCAGAAGGATTTGAGCCCGGACAAGCCGAGGCCGGATTGGCGGAACTTCAATTGAGGGGTGGTGACGCATACCAAAGCAAATGAGGTCTCGTGCACAACCGCAGTGGATCGCCAGATCATCATCTTGGGTCCTGGTTCCGCTCGTAAACGACAAAGAACCACGTGAGACTCTTCAAAGATCATCCCAAGATACTTTTGACAAAGATCGAGGGCCTTCAAGAATGGGGCTCAAACCGGCACAGATTCAATCAAGGCTTCTCTCCTACCCGCTGACTACACGCTGGTCCGAGGAGGCCCCGGTCTTTAGATCCTTGAGTTGTTGATACCAAGGCTTCGCTTCCTCCGTGCTCGGGTGGGTGGTTTCGGGGCACAGCCCAACAGACGGCCGGGTGAGGTAGAACCTTCAAGAGGATCTTGAAGATGTTCTGATGGTTCATCAAAAGGAACAAAATCTCTAGGTGCCTCGATACGTGTTCACTCGAAAGTTTCTTCAACACCAAGAAGGAATGTTGTCGCCGCATCATTCGTGGCCTCATCTATTTCCTCACTGAGTTTGTGGATATGTGTCTCCGCACCAACATCCGCCTCAAAGACTTAAATACTCCTTCACTCTAATGCGCTCCTAGTTGAAGTCCGCCTTCTATAACGACGTAATCAACGCAACCCCGATGAATTGATGTTAAAACTCGATCTTCGCTTGCCATGCAATGCCACTTGCAATAAGCTTAACGCCATCCGGATTGAGGGTCTCGCTGGAAGAGAAAACGAAGCACCGCATCGCCACGACGGTCCAAGCATCAAGCCCCGCTCCCACAACTAAGCCGCAGCCGTCGGATTGTAATTGAGAATTGGGATTACCGACATACAGTTGATCATACCCAAACTGACGGGCAAAGCGACAAGGTAGATAAGGCTCTAATACACATATAGGACCGAAACGGTAGACAAAATACCCCGGCCGGATGCTCATGAGCCATAGGAAGCAGCCAAGTGACAAAGTGGTGTAACCCTGAGCATTAGGTTCATCCACCAAAGCTTGTCCATAGCTGACTCCAGGAAAATGAGGAAGGCACCGGTTAAAAGAATAACTCTTATAGTCCCGGAGAGCCGCACGAAGCCATGTAATGTTTGCTCCAATCGACATTCTCTAGCCTTTGGATGAAAGGAGTGATTTGTCCCTCTATATGAGCAGAAGGTGTACCCATGAGAGGGCAGTGCATGACGAACCACGCCATAAGATAGGCGCATGGTAATTCCACCCTGGGTTCTCAAAGACCATGGCGTAAGGTATAGCAAAGACGCCGCATCCGCAGCGAAGACGGCAATCATGGCAGAAGAAGTGCATACCGACGCCTGCGGTGCTAAGCAAACAAAGCAGGGAAAATCACCTCAGTCCTAATGAATCAAAGCCGCCGGTGGGGACGACGATGTGTTTGAGCCACAACATGAGGTAGCCCGCTAGCACCGCTTTGAAGAAATCGGCCCCCGCCCGATAAATATAAGTGTCAACGTCAACCTCGCCGGAAGCCATGCTCGCTCGAGGAAGTCACATAAGAAAGCGGAAGGTTGTCAAGCACAAGCCGACAATGTACCCGCCAAGAGGACTCAGGGCACCACAATACCTTCCTTATCATCCATTCTTCAAAGAGGTAGGGCCCAAATATTATGACTAATGAACTTCTCCCCTTCTTATCAAGACGCACTGCGTCTACATGTGCAAATATGATAGTGGCACATCACTTCCCAATAGGTCTCCACTACTTGGGGTGATCTTTTCCAAATCCATCGCTTTTATACCCCGATGTACCTCAGACGATACCTTCCATGAGGTAGTCCGTAAACCCTCGCCATCTCGCAAAGCAATCCCCATTCCATCCGAGTGAAGAAAGTGTGGGTATCGGGTTATACAACTCCAAAATCCCGAGGAATTGCCGAGAGTTATTCCTCAGCCCAATTGAGTTGCTCGACGGAGCCCTAAGGCCAAACTTCCAATTGCCACGATTTTAGAATGTATTCGACGCTGAGGCCACCATTGAGAAGAACCCCATCGAGACCAACCAGAGTCCGAAATCTTTGGGTGGAATTGCCCCTCCGCTTTATGGAAAGCACGACCAAAAGTGTTGGTCACGATACCGATTCGCCAACAGAAGCTCCTCCGAAAAGCCCAGTGTAGACTTACATGATGACCCATGGGTCCACTGCGGCACCATCGCTGAAAAGCCACCACACATTACTCCATCCCGAAAGGGAGTTAGATCCCACCATCTTTCTAGAAGCGTAAGCCGCCTTAGTGAAGTAAGGGAATAGTCACGCCCATCATGGCAAGAACATGTAGCTGAGTTTACCACTTGAGCCACTTGTACGAACCCAAGTCCAATAGATCCGATCTTCAAAGATCATCGCCAAATAAGAAGACGTGCTTTATAACTGGTCCCGCTGACATTCTAGAGGGGCATCTCAAATCAACGCCTAAGTGTGGGTGTCGAGGGTTCGTGAGAGCGCTTCAATTTTTCCTCATTCGTCCGCAAATACGTGGATATGCCGCTGAAGATAGAAAGTCGTTCTGGCCCGAGTACCGCTTGTTCAAAAGCACCCCGCTGAGGGATGGCGGTAGAGGGATGTTCAACTACACAAAAGAAAAGAACGAGAGAAGTTAGTCCAAGGGGATTAAATCATTACTTCAAGGGAGTAAAATATTGATGACGAGCTCGCCAAATAGACTAACTCGCCCTCAATCAACGAAGCTCGCCAAATGGATCTAACTGCCTCCAATCAACGAAGCTCGCCAATAGATCTAACTGGCCATCATCGAGCCTTAACCTCATCGAAAGACGGATTTCGCCTACGTAAAATGAACCTCGCCCAACAAGCAAGCGAGACTCATCCTTTAAGAAGACGAGCCTCGCTAAACAAAACTCATCATTCAAAAGACAAGACTCCCAAAACGAGCCTCATCTAAAGAATCAAACTCGCCAAACAAAGCGAAGTCTCAAAACAGACCCTATGGGGATCCGAAGATCAAGAACCTCGATGAGGCTTATCAAGCCAAAGGAAGCAAGCTCGCAAAACCGGGCGCAGCTTAGAAAGTTATGATCTTTGAGATCAATCTCGCTCCAGAGTGAAGATCATGCCATGAAATCAACTCTACGCAGATTATAAAAGTCATGTATTGGCGAGCCATGTCTTTACGCCTTTTACCCGCGGAAAGCTGACGGCTGTGGGAGAGCCGTAAGTCCCTGGCCTTTTGCCTTTGCCGCCAGCCGTTTTGGGGCCATTGCTTCGAAAGGCCAAAGGAGATCTCGTGATTTAGATAGCGGCGCTTGAAGAAGATGAGCAGAGGGGGCTCTTTGGGGCCTCACATATAGGGTCTCAAGAACCCAACCGACTACCAAAATATACGCCTAGATCTCTCACGCGGATCTTCAATACGAGATCTCGACGATCTTTGATGTGAAAAGTCACTGAAGGTGTCAAATCCCCAATTTGCCACGTGGATGCGGATTTAAAGAGAAATCGAAACTAAACGCCAAGGGCTGGGTGCGGAGTGCAGGTTCGTACTTGCCCTCATATCCAACTCCCCGACGAGGTCATGGTAAAGTTCGCCGACAAAGTTAGAAAAATTCAGTATTCCGCACTCCCACACAACCCGATTCAAGTCTAAAACTTTGAAGGGGGTCTTGTAGACACCAAAAATCCTCTAGGCGAGGGTCAAGACTTAGTTGTTAAAGCTTCAAGACGAGGCTCACCGATGGGGCGGGGCCGACCATGCAAACTTCAAAACGACTCGCTCAAGAGGCGCAGGCTCGACCTCAATACGCAGGTTCGCAAGTGGAGCGGAGTTCAATTTTAACACGAGGCTCGATGAAAACGGCTCAACAATCATATCATGAGATTCGCCACAAATGCTGGTCCGCCGAGGTTCGCCCACAACAGCTGGTCCGCCGAGGTTCGCCCACAACATCAAAGTTTGACGAGGCTCGCCCACAACATCAAAGTTTGGCGAATCTCTCCATTCAGACGAGGTTCGCCAAGTAGCTTAAGCCCTTCGTGACGAGGTTCGCCAAGCAAATGGTTTTCATTCAAACGAGGTTCGCCAAGCAAATAAGCTTTTCACTCAACCGAGGTTCGCCAAGTAGCTTAAGCTCTTCATTCAGACGAGGTTCGCCAAGCAAATGGGCTCTTCCTTCAGACGAGGTTCGCCAAGCCGGCTTCTTCTTCGTGACGAGGTTCGCCTACAGCAGTGAACCTCGACATTCAACCGAGGTTCGCCTACAGTAGTGAGCCTCGACATTCAACTGAGGTTCGCCACGCAGCGAAGCTCGCCATCCAACCATTTCATACAAGGTTCGCTCTACGCCAGCCGGTTACCATCCAACCATTTCATACGAGGTTCGCTTACGCAAATGGGTCGCTATCCAACCAAAATGCATAAATGCATTCGACCGGTTCGCCCAAACAAAGAAAGCTAGTCATATAGCTGAAGTTCATCCAAGTAGCGACCTCGCTATGCAATCGAATTTGCCTGCATAACGGTTCAAGAAGCTCGGCTCGTTGTTCGCTGTAAAGTCGGATGATTGTCATTGATTTGAATTTGCTTACGCCTTCTTTGGCCTACAACGAATTCAAAAAGAAATGCCTTTTATTTTAAGGCGACAATGAAAATCAAAAGATTACAACTTTTATCCTTAGTGAACAAACACGATCTCATTTCGGATCCTCGCTATGCGGGTTCTTTGCCCGTGCCGGGACTTATTGTGTCCGTGGACCACCGCAAGCAATTCAACTCGTGTAAACCCTGCCTCGAACTACAGACGAGGGGCTCGCTTCATGAAGGAAACGGCTCGGGGATCACACTCACGAAGGAGAGGATCGTCATGGGATCACACTCACGAAGGAGAGGATCACGAGCGGTGAGATCTACAAGGAGAAATCACAAATTATCCCCGAGGTTAAGACGAGCTTAACCTAGAGGGTATCTGAGTTCGACCCGAAGTTTGTTTACCTTCCGCCATAGATCTGACGCCGATCGACTTGAGCTCTGCTCGAACCGCGGCGTCAGATCTCGCGAGGGCTCTTCGTGGTCCACAAATCCAAGCCAAATTCCCAAAACCCCAAAATTCCCCTAACCACCAAGACCCCCTATTTATACATCTCTGGCGGCCACATCGTCGAGCCACCTCTACCACTCTGGTCGAGGAGGTTCATGTTGCCGAGCCACTCCTGCCTTGGCCGAGGAGGTTCTACCATGTTTGTCGAGCCACCTCCATCTGGTGCCAGGTACTCGCCGGCCGAGGTCCCGCTACGCCGGTTCGAGCCATTTTTCCGCCGATTCTTTCGATTCTTCGTCCCGCTTAGTTTTGTTCTGATGTCGCCGCTTGTGTTCGAGTCCGTCCGATCAACTTTCGAGCTCAAACGTTCGCTTGCATCGACGACTAAGCACGGCGATTCCGCTCGCCAACGCTTGAGTTTAGCCAACTCGCCGTTGAGCTTCGCCGCTGGTTTTCCACGACGCGCCGCTTTCATTTGCTTCACGCACGACTCACTTTATGGGTTCGCCGACTCGCTGGCGCTTTTGCGGGCGAATCACGCCGACGGCGTTTCGGTCGCGGCTGCCGGATGGATCGCCGGTTGTCGCACCCACCGCTTAATTTAGTCTTGTTCGCACCGATAAGCAATTTTTATGCCTACAGATACCCTCCAAAGCCGCCTCAGCCTCGACTGATGAGTCCGATGCTTTGACATGATGGTTCCCGCCGGGCCGAGGGTCCTAAAAGATAGCTTCAAGTCTTCGATTCTTCTCGCATCATCCAGCTTTGTAGGATTCCTCGATAAGATCACGGTGCCGCATTTATTGTCTGACCGCTTGTTGAAATCTTGATTCAAGTCGGTGGGTGAGTTTTGCTTGTAACTCGTCTTGGTTGTCATCTGACTTTTAGACTTATCCGTATGTCGGCTAACTTTGTTGGCTTACATGTTAGTTGTGTCGAAGTTCATGGAATTTCATAACCCTCGCCGGCTATTTCTTCCATCATCACGTGTCGCATTTAACCGCCGAGGACTGATTTTCTGGAGATATACCCGAGGATTCCTTTGTCAAACGGAGACCATTTTGGTTTCAACTTCGCCCTAGCTTTCGCCGGCGAGTGCGACGCTTTGACCGTGTGGATCCGCACCGCATCGCAATTTTTGGCGACAACGCATTGGTTGGCGCCGCATCGCATTACTCCTGCCGGAGTATTATTATCCATAGTGGAGGAATTTATTCCCTGCTCTGCATCGCTGACCGATAGGTCTTCCAAAAGAACGCACTAATTGGTATTGGTGCAAGGAGGAGTCTTTTCGAGGTAGAGCGCCGTCCAAGGCCAATATAAGCCTCGCCGAATTGGCCAATTTCTCCTCTTTAAGGTTCCACAATAGGAGAAAATTGAGGGTTATTGAGTTATCCCTAAGAATATTTTTGTGAAAATATTCTTCCTGAACTTCTCGATAAATTAGGAAACAGCTTTATACCGTAATCCTAGTTGAGTAGGATTAGCGACGCTGATCGGCGCCGATGCATCCGCGACGATCGAAGTTATCCCTAAGAATATTTTTGTGAAAATATTCTTCCTGAACTTCTCGATAAATTAGGAAACAGCTTTATACCGTAATCCTAGTTGAGTAGGATTAGCGACGCTGATCGGCGCCGATGCATCCGCGACGATCGAAGTTATCCCTAAGAATATTTTTGTGAAAATATTCTTCCTGAACTTCTCGATAAATTAGGAAACAGCTTTATACCGTAATCCTAGTTGAGTAGGATTAGGCGACGCTGATCTCAAGGCCGATATCCGCGACGATCGAAGTTATCCCTAAGAATATTTTTGTGAAAATATTCTTCCTGAACTTCTCGATAAATTAGGAAACAGCTTTATACCGTAATCCTAGTTGAGTAGGATTAGGCGCACGCTGATCGCGCCGATGCATCCGCGACGATCGAAGTTATCCCTAAGAATATTTTTGTGAAAATATTCTTCCTGAACTTCTCGATAAATTAGGAAACAGCTTTATACCGTAATCCTAGTTGAGTAGGATTAGCGACGCGCTGATCGGGCCGATGCATCCGCGACGATCGAAGTTATCCCTAAGAATATTTTTGTGAAAATATTCTTCCTGAACTTCTCGATAAATTAGGAAACAGCTTTATACCGTAATCCTAGTTGAGTAGGATTAGGCGACGCTGCTGATCAAGGCCGATGCATCCGCGACGATCGAAGTTATCCCTAAGAATATTTTTGTGAAAATATTCTTCCTGAACTTCTCGATAAATTAGGAAACAGCTTTATACCGTAATCCTAGTTGAGTAGGATTAGGCGACGCTGCTGACGGCCGATGCATCCGCGACGATCGAAGTTATCCCTAAGAATATTTTTGTGAAAATATTCTTCCTGAACTTCTCGATAAATTAGGAAACAGCTTTATACCGTAATCCTAGTTGAGTAGGATTAGCGACGCTGATCGGCGCCGATGCATCCGCGACGATCGAAGTTATCCCTAAGAATATTTTTGTGAAAATATTCTTCCGAACTTCGATAAATTAGGAAACAGCTTTATACCGTGAATCCTAGTTGAGTAGGATTAGCGACGCTGATCGGGCCGATGCATCCGCACGATCGAAGTTATCCCTAAGAATATTTTTGTGAAAATATTCTTCCGAACTTCTCGATAAATTAGGAAACAGCTTTATACTGTAATCCTAGTTGAGTAGGATTAGCGACGCTGATCGGGCCGATGCATCCGCGACGATCGAAGTTATCCCTAAGAATATTTTTGTGAAAATATTCTTCCTGAACTTCGATAAATTAGGAAACAGCTTTATACCGTAATCCTAGTTGAGTAGGATTAGGCGACGCTGATCGGCGCCGATGCATCCGCACGATCGAAGTTATCCCTAAGAATATTTTTGTGAAAATATTCTTCCGAACTTCGATAAATTAGGAAACAGCTTATACCGTAATCCTAGTTGAGTAGGATTAGCGACGCTGATCGGGCCGATGCATCCGCGACGATCGAAGTTATCCCTAAGAATATTTTTGTGAAAATATTCTTCCTGAACTTCTCGATAAATTAGGAAACAGCTTTATACCGTAATCCTAGTTGAGTAGGATTAGGCGACGCTGATCGGCGCCGATGCATCCGCGACGATCGAAGTTATCCCTAAGAATATTTTTGTGAAAATATTCTTCCGAACTTCGATAAATTAGGAAACAGCTTTATACCGTAATCCTAGTTGAGTAGGATTAGGCGACGCTGATCGGCGCCGATGCATCCGCACGATCGAAGTTATCCCTAAGAATATTTTTGTGAAAATATTCTTCCGAACTTCGATAAATTAGGAAACAGCTTATACCGTAATCCTAGTTGAGTAGGATTAGCGACGCTGATCGGGCCGATGCATCCGCGACGATCGAAGTTATCCCTAAGAATATTTTTGTGAAAATATTCTTCCGAACTTCTCGATAAATTAGGAAACAGCTTTATACCGTAATCCTAGTTGAGTAGGATTAGGCGACGCTGATCGGCGCCGATGCATCCGCGACGATCGAAGTTATCCCTAAGAATATTTTTGTGAAAATATTCTTCCGAACTTCGATAAATTAGGAAACAGCTTTATACCGTAATCCTAGTTGAGTAGGATTAGCGACGCTGATCGGCGCCGATGCATCCAAGACGATCGAAGTTATCCCTAAGAATATTTTTGTGAAAATATTCTTCCGAACTTCGATAAATTAGGAAACAGCTTTATACCGTAATCCTAGTTGAGTAGGATTAGCGACGCTGATCGGCGCCGATGCATCCAAGACGATCGAAGTTATCCCTAAGAATATTTTTGTGAAAATATTCTTCCTGAACTTCTCGATAAATTAGGAAACAGCTTTATACCGTAATCCTAGTTGAGTAGGATTAGCGACGCCGCTGATCGGCGCCGATGCATCCGCGACGATCGAAGTTATCCCTAAGAATATTTTTGTGAAAATATTCTTCCGAACTTCGATAAATTAGGAAACAGCTTTATACCGTAATCCTAGTTGAGTAGGATTAGCGACGCTGATCGGGCGCCGATGCATCCGCGACGATCGAAGTTATCCCTAAGAATATTTTTGTGAAAATATTCTTCCGAACTTCGATAAATTAGGAAACAGCTTTATACCGTAATCCTAGTTGAGTAGGATTAGCGACGCTGATCGGGCCGATGCATCCGCGACGATCGAAGTTATCCCTAAGAATATTTTTGTGAAAATATTCTTCCTGAACTTCTCGATAAATTAGGAAACAGCTTTATACCGTAATCCTAGTTGGAGTAGGATTAGCGACGCTGATCGGGCGCCGATGCATCCGCGACGATCGAAGTTATCCCTAAGAATATTTTTGTGAAAATATTCTTCCGAACTTCGATAAATTAGGAAACAGCTTTATACCGTAATCCTAGTTGAGTAGGATTAGCGACGCTGATCGGGCGCCGATGCATCCGCGACGATCGAAGTTATCCCTAAGAATATTTTTGTGAAAATATTCTTCCTGAACTTCTCGATAAATTAGGAAACAGCTTTATACCGTAATCCTAGTTGAGTAGGATTAGCGACGCTGATCGGGCCGATGCATCCGCGACGATCGAAGTTATCCCTAAGAATATTTTTGTGAAAATATTCTTCCTGAACTTCTCGATAAATTAGGAAACAGCTTTATACCGTAATCCTAGTTGAGTAGGATTAGCGACGCTGATCGGGCGCCGATGCATCCGCGACGATCGAAGTTATCCCTAAGAATATTTTTGTGAAAATATTCTTCCTGAACTTCTCGATAAATTAGGAAACAGCTTTATACCGTAATCCTAGTTGGAGTAGGATTAGCGACGCCGCTGATCGGCGCCGATGCATCCGCGACGATCGAAGTTATCCCTAAGAATATTTTTGTGAAAATATTCTTCCTGAACTTCTCGATAAATTAGGAAACAGCTTTATACCGTAATCCTAGTTGAGTAGGATTAGCGACGCTGATCGGGCGCCGATGCATCCGCGACGATCGAAGTTATCCCTAAGAATATTTTTGTGAAAATATTCTTCCGAACTTCTCGATAAATTAGGAAACAGCTTTATACCGTAATCCTAGTTGAGTAGGATTAGCGACGCTGATCGGGCCGATGCATCCGCGACGATCGAAGTTATCCCTAAGAATATTTTTGTGAAAATATTCTTCCTGAACTTCTCGATAAATTAGGAAACAGCTTTATACCGTAATCCTAGTTGAGTAGGATTAGCGACGCTGATCGGGCGCCGATGCATCCGCGACGATCGAAGTTATCCCTAAGAATATTTTTGTGAAAATATTCTTCCTGAACTTCTCGATAAATTAGGAAACAGCTTTATACCGTAATCCTAGTTGGAGTAGGATTAGCGACGCTGATCGGGCGCCGATGCATCCGCGACGATCGAAGTTATCCCTAAGAATATTTTTGTGAAAATATTCTTCCAAATAGGAGTCCTCGCTCAAGGAGAGGGCATGTGGGGTTGTTATAAATACCCACCAACCCTTTCTCCTCCCTGACCTAGGCCCGCCCCTCCTCTTTTGTCTTCATCTCGCTTCGCCGCTCTCTCTCAAACGACGAGGTACATGCACGACGCTCTTTTTCTTTCTTCTTTTCTTTCTCTTTTTGTTTTGTGCATGAACAGTAAAATCGACAAGACGGAGAACGGCGCTGCCGGTGGCGACGACGCTCACGCCGGCGGGCCGACGGCTGGTGGCAATACGGGCCGGCCGCTCGTGCGCCGGCACTGGCACGGCCTGGCGCTTGCCTCGTCGCCTGGCACGGCTCGGCGCACTGTGTCACTGGCACGGCTCGGTGTTGCTTCGCCGCTGGCACGGGTTCGGCGCTGAAAGACTGGCCGCGCTTAGCGGCCTGGCGCATCTGGCTGTTTAGCCGTGTTCGGCGCTGCCGTTGTTGCACCGACGCTCTTCACTTTTGACCGCGATATCCGACTTTATTTGTCTCTTTGCGCTTTCGGCGTCGCCGGAAGATCACGCTGCTGAGGAGTCGATCAACTCGCGACGGCGCGGAATGCACGCCCTTCTTTCTGCAGCGCCAGCCATCATATTCTCGCATATATGCTTGTATCCCCGCCGCTCTCCTTTGTGAGGCGATTGGGAAGAGCCGAGATTCTCCTTCGAGGTTGAGGCTTCGATTGTGCACGCTCGCTATGACCCCGCCGTTTCTCCTTTGTGAGGCGATTGGGAAGAGCCGAGATTCTCCTTCGTGAGGATTGAGGCTTCAAAGATCACCCGCCTCGATGTTTTTTGACGATGATTCACATCGACTCTCACCTCAGAACGGGATATATTGTTGCTTTGTTCACGCTGACTATATTTATCGCTCTCCCGTGTTCGGTAACGGTGAAATCGCCGCATTCGCTATAAGGTCGGACTGATCTCATGGGTTTCGAAGAGTTCTATGCCTTATACCGCTTCCTTTTTCAAGATATTCCTCCTAAATGATCTGTTGACCCTTTGTTCTCTTTGTGGTAGGCGGATGTCTCGATGATTATTCGCTTACTTCAAGGCTCCTAATGTCAAGTCTCGATTCTCAAGGTCATCCCGAGAAGGCCTTTTTCCACCGAGGAAGCGAACCGCAATGAGGCTTAACACCCGCAGAAGAAACCAAATAAGCCTCGAGCCTACCATCATAATTTCTGATGACGAAGTTTGAGGGATCGTCATCATCCGCCTCCAATCAGCCCTTGGTGTACCAAAAAGATTTCCGACCCTTCGAGTATAGGGCGGGTGGAGGCCCTGTGTTAATCTTGACGGACCACTTCCACGAATTCAACCCATCGCCGAGATTGCCCCGCCAAAAATCGCTGCCTCGACCTCAGCCTGGATGGGTCTCCTTCACCGTTGGAGAATAGTTTGAAACAGCGATCTCTATTATCGAGGTTAGATGGGCTACTCCTATGGTCTTCGCCCATTCATATTGAGTATCTTGGAGGAAATTCAGCGGTTGGTGGTCCTCACTAGTTAATTGTTGTGAGCGTAAGCTCACTAGCGGGCTAACTCTTGCGCACCGTGTGGAGGATTTAGCCTTTTTGAATCATGCGATGAGGTGATACGACTCATCGACGGCTCGATCAAGGCTTCTCGCGGAACGCTGCCGCGAGAGGAAAATATCAAGCAAGAGATCATTTTTCGAACTCATATGAGCGACATTGCCGCTGCGCCAGAAGATAAACTTGTACCACACCCATGTTGAACGCATGTGAATCGTGACCGCTCAAGGGGAGAAGACGCGAAGGATTTCACGCCGCGGAGTGCACCGAGTCCGTGATGTCACCGAACGGAGAAGCAAGTCCTCGAGGCGACGCGTCGGGAACATGCGGCCGCTATTGCCGCTAATTCAAGAGGAACTTGAGAAGGAAGCCAAGGCTCGGTTCGAGCGATCCAGAGGAAAAATTAGTCACTGCCAAGGTCGACCTTGCTTCCTTCACATTACCGGATTGCGCCAATGAGGTCCTGATGTCATGAGACTTCGGTTTTCAAATGCCAATATTTTATCTAGATGTATTATCATAACTTTGTTTGAATCAATTGTCTCGACAATTGTAGCTCCTTCTATATTTGCTTCAAATGAATAAGATTTATTCCTTTCATTATTTATTATGATTCTTTTATTTCACGTAAATAATTAACCATAATACTTATAGGATTTTGGCAAATCCTCACCGCCAACGGGTTTGATTAGCCTTTACCAACTACCGCTTGAGTTGGGCTAGCGTATGGATTATCTCGATCCGCTCAAGACGCGGACGCTGTGCTAAAAGAATGAAACTCTTCTAGACTTGTTGCTATGATATCAATACATAGGCTTCTCAGACATTTTACCGCAAGAGACCACCTAGAACGCTGTTACACGTAGACTCGCCCCTTCTTAGGCTTCGGATAAAATGCCCTTAATCAACTCGTGTCTTCTTCAATCTGGAGAAAGACTAAACCGCAACGCGGTGAGGTGTTGGCTTTATCCCTTCTTAGGCTTCGGATAAAATGCCCTTAATCAACTCGTGTCTTCTTCAATCGAAAAGACTAAACCTAAGAACGCTGGTAGAGGCTTTTAGGGTTATTGGCCAACCCCACCTTCAACGGGTTTGATGAGCCTTTACCAACTACCGCTTGAGTTGGGCTAGCGCGGATTATCCGATCCGCTCCGCGACGCGACGCTGTGCTAAAAGAATGGAACTCTCTTAGACTTAATGCTACGATGTTGAATACGCAGGCTTCAGACTTTTACCGCAAGAGACCACCCGCAACGCTGTTGCACGTAGACTCGCCCCTTCTTAGGCTTCGGATAAAATGCCCTTAATCAACTCGTGTCTTCTTCAATCTGGAGAAAGACTAAACCGCAACGCGGTGAGGTGTTGGCTTTATCCCTTCTTAGGCTTCGGATAAAATGCCCTTAATCAACTCGTGTCTTCTTCAATCTAAAAGACTAAACCCAAGAACGTATGAGGCGCTGGCTTTAGGGTTATTGGCCAACCCCCTACCTCAACGGGTTTGATGAGCCTTTACCAACTACCGCTTGAGTTGGGCTAGCGTATGGATTATCCGATCCGCCCGACGCGGACGCTGTGCTAAAAGAATGGAACTCTCTTAGACTTAATGCTACGATGTTGAATAATGCTGTGCTCGTGACTTTACCGCAAGACCACCCGCAACGCTGTTGCACGACTTATCCCTTCTAGGCTTCGGATAAAATGCCCTTAATCAACTCGTGTCTTCTTCAATCTGGAGAAAGACTAAACCGCAACGCTGCAGGAGGCGCCGCTTTAGGGTTATTGGCCAACCCCGCCTTCAACGGGTTTGATGAGCCTTTACCAACTACCGCTTGAGTTGGGCTAGCCGCGGCGGACTGATCCGCTTCACATGACGTTGTGCTAAAAGAATGAAACTCTCTTAGACTTAATGCTACGATGTTGAATACGTAGGCTTCGCCTTTTTCACTCGAAGACTAACCCACGACGCTGTTAGCGCTGGCTTTATCCCTTCTTAGGCTTCGGATAAAATGCCCTTAATCAACTCGTGTCTTCTTCAATCTGGAGAAAGACTAAACCGCAACGCTGCAGGAGGCGCTGGCTTTATCCCTTCTTAGGCTTCGGATAAAATGCCCTTAATCAACTCGTGTCTTCTTCAATCTGGAGAAAGACTAAACCGCAACGCTACGAGGCGCTGGCTTTATCCCTTCTTAGGCTTCGGATAAAATGCCCTTAATCAACTCGTGTCTTCTTCAATCTGGAGAAAGACTAAACCGCAACGCTGCGGAGGCGTGGCTTTATCCCTTCTTAGGCTTCGGATAAAATGCCCTTAATCAACTCGTGTCTTCTTCAATCTGGAGAAAGACTAAACCGCAACGCTGCAGGAGGCTGGCTTTATCCCTTCTTAGGCTTCGGATAAAATGCCCCAAGATGAATCTTGGTGTCTTTGACCGGAGAAGGATTGAACCGGATGAAGATTGATTGAGGTGGAAAGGAAGAATGTGTTCTATTTCCTGATGAGGCTACCGCCAGATTCTTTGCCGAATCGAAAAGACTCGTGTGACCTTCACGGACAACCTGGTCTGAAAATCCCGCGATACCTTCACGGGCTACCTAAGATGAAGATGGAACTAAGAGTGGGATCTCCACCAGAACCTAAGAGACTCAGTGACCTTCAGCGGATAACCCGTCCGAAAATCCCTACAAGATACCTTCACGGGCTACCTAAGATGAAAATGGAACTAAGAGTGGGATCTCCACCAGAACCTAAGAGACTCAGTGACCTTCACGGACAACCTGGTCTCGAAAATCCCTACAAGATACCTTCACGGGCTACCTAAGATGAAGATGGAACTAAGAGTGGGATCTCCACCAGAACCTAAGAGACTCAGTGACCTTCACGGACAACCTGGTCTCGAAAATCCCTACAAGATACCTTCACGGGCTACCTAAGATGAAAATGGAACTAAGAGTGGGATCTCCACCGAGAACCGAAGAGACTCAGTGACCTTCACGGACAACCTGGTCTCGAAAATCCCTACAAGATACCTTCACGGGCTACCTAAGATGAAAATGGAACTAAGAGTGGGATCTCCACCGAGAACCGAAGAGACTCAGTGACCTTCACGGACAACCCGTCTGAAAATCCCTACAAGATACCTTCACGGGCTACCTAAGATGAAGATGGAACTAAGAGTGGGATCTCCACCAGAACCTAAGAGACTCAGTGACCTTCACGGACAACCTGGTCTCGAAAATCCCTACAAGATACCTTCACGGGCTACCTAAGATAAAGATGAAACCCTTCCGCTTGACACGAGGGATTTTACGCTTGGAGAGGAAGGATTTTATATCTCTCCAAGTGAAAGGAATTTTGAGTGGGCCTCTTGTTCATAGAAGGAATCAAGAGGGGATTTTGGTAATGTACCGTAGGTTTGTAGACCCACCGCCAAGGAATTTGATCGGTGGGGAAATTGTGATGGAATATAAATCTAGGGTTATCCTCAAAAAGTGGGTGAAACATCCCACGAGGAACTTCCCCGCCGAACGGTTATCCCAAGATACTATGGGTAGTATTTCTTCAGAACTTCCCATTTATCTAAGATAATTGTCGGCCGCCATTTTGGGTAATGAGGCGATATGCACCATTGGAGTAAACCGCTTTATTACAAACGACTCCCATTTAGGTTCAATTTACCTTTCTTTGGAAGTGAGGATTATCTGGTCGCCGAAAATGGACCAAATCTCCTTCTCTAGGTCTGTCAACTTTCTTGTTGAAAGCCTTCGACATCCTAGCTTGGTAGAACTCAATGCATTGTTGAGCCTCCAGCGCCTCATCTAACATCTCAAGCTCTTCGAGACGCTTTTGATGTTGTTCTTCGCCGCCATCTCGCTGAAAGGGCATAATGGCGACGGATCTCGATCTTCAACGGAGAACCGCCGCACTGTAAAACCGAGTGGGCTGGCTCTCCAGTTGGCGCATGGCATAGCCAGGCGATACTGCAGGGCTTCTCCGAAGTTTATCATCCCAGCCTCGCTTGTTACTCTTTCACAAGCTTCGGCTGAATTTTGATAATCGCCTTGTTGAATGCTTCGCTAATCCATTTGTCACTGGATTATAAGTCGCTGACGACATCTTGTATCTTGAATTTCACAAAACCCGATGAAGGAATTGTCGATAAATTGGGGACCGCTGTCATGCACGATCCGCCTTGGGACACCGTGGTCGATAGATGACATGGTGTTTGATAAACTTGATGACGGTATCGCTTTACTTCCTTTAGCGGATTGCTTCACCACTTTGAGAAGTAGTCTGATCGCTAGAATAAATCGATCTCCTTTAACCGACGGAGGAAAATGGGACCTCCGCCCGAACCGAAGAGACTCGTGACCTTCCGGATAACCCGGTTCGAAAATCCCTACAAGATACCTCACCGGCGCTACCTAGGATGAAAGATGGAACTAAGAGTGGGATCTCCACCGAGAACCGGAGACTCAGTGACCTTCACCGACAACCTCGGTCTGAAATCCCTACAAGATACCTATAGTCGGCGCTACCTAAGATGAAGATGGAACTAAGAGTGGATCTCCACCAGAACCGAAGAGACTCAGTGACCTTCAGCGACAACCTAGTCTGAAAATCCCAAGATACCTTCACCGGCGCTACCTAAGATGAAAATGGAACTAAGAGTGGATCTCCACCGAGAACCGAAGAGACTCGTGACCTTCACGGACAACCCGGTCCGAAAATCCCTACAAGATACCTTCACCTGCTACCTAAGATGAAAATGGAACTAAGAGTGGATCTCAGACCGAGAACCGAAGAGACTCGTGACCTTCACCGGACAACCTCGGTTCGAAAATCCCTACAAGATACCTTCATGGGCGCTACCTAAGATGAAGATGGAACTAAGAGGGATCTCCACCGAGAACCGAAGAGACTCGTGTGACCTTCACCGACTACCCCGGTTCGAAAATCCCAAGATACCTTCACCGGGCTACCTAAGATAAAGATGAAACCCTTCCGCTTGACACGAAGATTTTACGCTTGGAGAGGAAGGATTTTATATTCTCTCCAAATGTGAAAGGAATTTTGAGGGCCTCTTGTTCATAGAAGGAATCAAGAGGGGATTTTGGTAATGTACCGTAGTATAGACCCACCGCCAAGGAATTTGATGGTGGGGAAATTGTGATGGAATATAAATCTAGGGTTATCTCTCGAAAAGTGGGTGAAACATCCCACGGAACTTCCCGTCGAACGGTTATCCCAAGATACTATGGGTAGTATTTCGTGAACTTCCCATTTATCTAAGATTAATTGTCGGCCGCCATTTTGGGTAATGAGGCGATATGCACCATTGGAGTAAACCGCTTTATTACAAACGACCCTCCCATTTAGGTTCGAATTTACCTTTTTGGAAGTGAGGATTATCTATCGCCGAAAGCAATGAGGACCAAATCTCCTTCTAAAGGTTCTCTCGTCGAACTTTCTTGTTGAAAGCCTTCACATCCTAGCTTGGTAGAACTCAATGCATTGTTGAGCCTCCAGCGCTTTCATCTAACATCTCAAGCTCTTCGACGCTTTTGATGTTGTTCTTCGGCCGCCATCTCGCTGAAAGGGCAATACGGCGACGGATCTCGATCTCCAACGAGCACCGCCGCACCGTAAAACCGTGGAGTACGGGTCTCTCCGCCATGTATGCATAGCCAGGCGACACGCCTGAGGGCTTCTCCGAAGTTTATCATCCCAGCTTGTTACTCTTCACAAGCTTCGGCTGTAATTTTGATAATCGCCTTGTTGAATGCTTCGCTAATCCATTTGTCACGGATTATAAGTCGCTGACGACATCTTGTATCTTGAATTTCTCACAAAACCCGATGAAGGAATTGCCGATAAATGGGGACCGCTGTCATGCACGATCCGCCTTGGGACACCGTGTCGATAGATGACATGGTGTTTGATAAACTTGATGACTCAGACTTTACTTCCTTTAGCGGATTGCTTCGCCACTTGAGAAGTAGTCGGTGATCGCTAGAATAAATCGATCTCCTTTAACCGACGGAGGAAAATGGGACCTACAACGCCCATTCCCCATGTCTCAATGGCCGTGATGTGGCCGGGATGCAACCGCCAGAGGTCGATGCATATAATTCGCGGAATTTGACACGCTGGCATTTCCGAAGCCGCATCAACCGCCATTAACCATTGTTGGCAAAAGTAGCCCATTCTCTTGATTCGATCGTAGAGCTTGGGACCAGCCGGTGTGCGCCACATTCACCTTCGTGCTTCCCGAAGGACCTCCCGCCTTTGTTTGAGAGGCATCGAGCAAAAGACCATCGCATTCCTACATATAACATCCGGTCTCGTGGTCGTAAAGAATCTTGGAGCTCTTTGCCGACTGACTTTTCCTTTACGCCTTCCGGTAGAATACCATGTAAGACGTAATCGATGATAGGAAAGCCAATCTCGGCTCCAACTTGGTTTGGGTTGTATACACTTTTGGTAACTACCCCTTATCTTCTTGTGCCTCATCGTATAATGGTACGTAAGAGTTGGTGAGTCCCGACCGTGACTAGTTGCTCGGTTCTGGTTGTGCTAACGACACAGCCTAACGCTGCATCCGCATAAGCGCTTTGGAGGCGCTGATATATTCGATGAAAACTCTTCAATGAGTCCGCTATTTCAACGGCTATCCGATGATAGGGATTAGATCCGATTCCTAACTTCATAGTCACCACGGATCCGTCTCGACTATCAATTGCGAATCGCCAGATGCTTCGAGATACTCTACCCCAGCCTCTTAAGCTAAGTCCGATAAGTAACGCTGTATTCGCTACGCTATTGGAACAAGGTTCGTGAGTGAATAAGCACGGGCATGACATGATTCCCGGAAATCAAGACAACTCCGACTCAAATGAAATCTTAGAACATCCGGGCGCTTGCCACATTAGTGGCCCGAGAAGCTCCATCAAAATACGCCATATTTGTTGGTGCGATGTAGTGTTGACTTCGTGGACTTCATCAGAAGATCGCCATATAGCTCAACCGCATCCGCTGTCGGGTCGGGTACCAAGAGATCACAAATCGCTTGTCCTTTGACCGACTTCGTTGTTTGAAATACAAGTCATATCGGGACAAGAGCAAGGCCCATTTCGCCAAACGCCAACTCATCGAGGCCGGCCAATCATGAATATCCGGACCGGATTCACGCTGGAAATAACATAAATCGCCCGTCCGACTAAATAGTGCCGATTTTTCTCAATCGCTAACACTAATGCAAGGCACCGCCGACCATTGATATCGAGACTCAAAGACCACTAATGTTCGCCGTAATACATCGCCGCTCGCGGACCGCCGCCATCTTGCGCGAGTAAAGCGCTTTAACGAAAGTGATCCGCTGCCTTGACGAGATCAAAAACGGTTTTCCATCACGTGCAACAAGAACAGAGGTTTAGCGAGATACGACTTGATCTCTTCAATGCCTTCGGCAAAGGCCGCCCCAAATATATGACACGCTCTTCTTGTTCAACTTGGAGAACGGCCGGCACTTCCTGATAGGTTCGATATGAACCGCCGGATGTACGCCAATCGCCCTTGTAACCCCCGAAGTTCTCTCGCATTTCTGAGGTTGTAACTCTTGAATTGCCTTCACTTTGTCGATCGATGTGGATTCCTTTGTCTGCTACGACGGCCGGGAACTTGCCACCGACATCCCAAGGAAGGATTTGCGTGGTTCATCTTTAGCCGATGAGTCCGCATGAGTTCAAATACCGCTCTAAGATCTTTGATGTGATCTCCTTTGTCACGCCACGCACCAAATCGCCGACGTAGCATTCGACCGCTTTCCCAAGATGATCCCGAAAATCTCCGCCATTGCTCTCTCGGTATGTTGCGCCAAGATTTTGAGGCCGAACGGCATGGCCGTAGCAATATATGCCGATGGGCATTCTCAACGCCGTGTGTTTGGCCATCGGGTACATCTTGATTTGATTATACCCAAAAGCCATCCATAAAGGACATTCTTTCAAATCCACACGCGTTGTCAACTATGACATCGTGATTGGAAGAGGAAAGTCATCTTTCGCAAGCCGCTGCTGATGTCTCAGTAGTCCATACGCATCCTAATCGACCCATTTTTCTTCATGACCGACTATATTCGCCACCCAATCCGGATGTTGAATTTCCTTGATGAATCCATTCTATGAGTTTCTTCACTTCACAACAATTGCCTCCAATATTTGTGGATCTAAACCGCCTTTGCCGTTGCTTGACAGTTTGACATCCGCCTTGATGTTGAGGCGATGTGTTGCCACATTAGGGTCGAGTCCTGGCATGTCCTCGTAACTCCAGGCGAATACATCGATATACTCCCTGATTAGGGCAATCAACTCTTCCAAGGGGAGAGTATTGCTGATGTTAATGAGCTTAGGATGCTCTCCTCACCCATATTAACTCGACTACCTCATCCTTAGTGGGGGTTCTCTTTGTTCAACTTGTCCCCAAACCGCTCTTGGAGTTGATGGATCCACGGGTCTTCCCATGTTGGCATGTCTTCATCACTCTCAGTGTGGATCAACCGTAGCCATATTTGACATTAAAGCCTTGAAAGCTTCTCCAGGCCGGGTGTCGAATCCCAAGCCAAGAGTCGACGAATGTCCGCTCTCACCGGTGGATTATTATCAATCACCACGAGCATTCATCTTCCGAGGAGGATTCGTATCCCAATCCCTTCTAAATGCATAGTAATTATCCGCTTTCCTCTTGGGACACATGCCGCTTTAGGAGGGGTTCGAGGGCCTCGTCCAAACATAGACCTTCCCTCGTGTCAAGTCATACCCCCATCTCTTCATGATACCCTGTTTCGACTATATCCGAATGTGTGGAGGATAGGCCCATTGTCATCTTCATCTTCTTCAAAGAAATGATTCGTTGGAGCGCATCTCCTTTTCGTAAATCAAGTCTTTTCACTACTTGATCTTCGGATGACGAAGTGCCGCCCCAAAGGAGTCTCGAACCGCTTTTGTGTAAAGCAAGATGATCGAAGTCGGTGTGCAACTCGATCATTGTATAAACCTCGTTATCACATCATTCAAAGATAAAGGGTACTCTAAATCGCCATTTATTGATTCATCGGCAATTTGCCAATTACAATGTTCATCCGACGATTCTTCATCGCCAAGATTGATTACAAGGGGTACAATGTCATTTAAAACAAAACCTCCACTATAACCAAGCCCGTTTCGTGACGCCTTCTTCACCGCCGTCCGCATCTTTGGGCCGATGATTCAGCCGACTCATTACCGAGGAGAGAATCGCTGAAATAATTCTCTATCCCCTTAAACGGTTGTTTGTCCACACCACCGCCTTGACTCATTATTCGTGGTCTACATATTTGAGACATCGATGAAGAGTAGACGGACTATAACGCTATTGTGGATCCAAGGTCGACCTAACAATAAGTTATAGGAAGTCTCTCACAATCACATAGCAGTGACTTCGACTTTAAGTCCCCATTTGGCACTTTATCCGATCTTACCAAGCTACCGAGACCTGGTGTTAAATCCATAAATCATTGTGTTCGGCCGATTTGCCATCGCGTGAATTCCAAGATGATACATGAGGCGCAGGGCATGATGCTCACAATGAACCCGGATCGACTTGGATCCGATTAACTTCACTAGAGCCAATATACCCGTGAAGTATAGCGCCTATCGTTTGGAATTCCTCGCCCGCATATCCTCCTTTGTAAAAGTGATGCAAGGGAAGTGTTTAGTCGCGAGGTTGATTGTCGGGCCGACTTTTCCGACTCGCCTAATCCGGGTGAGGAAGACTTCTAAATCGGCGAGGGCTTTGAAGAGCTTCTCGCCTCTTTTGATAAGCGCAAGAACTCATAGAGAGTGATCCTTGCGGGATATTGGCTAATTGGGCCATGACGCCAAGCGTATGGAGAGTTCGGTTCCCGCTTATCTCTTCCAATCGGGCGAATCAATCGAGACCGCCGGAGTTGAACTTCATGCGCCGCTTGTCAGTAGCTTTGGCGCCCACTTGTCGCTATGCTTTCTCCGGCGAGTGAGGGATTTGTTGGTACCCCAAATTGAGCCGCGGCATTAGGGTCGGGACTTCGGTACTTGTATTTGTACTCGTGGTCCACTCCGGTGGTGGGCTTCAGTTCCCTTCGACACCGGAATGTTACCACTGCTCATCGCTTCCTCTAGAATTATGGAAGTAGCATGGCACGCCTTTCCTTCTGCCGCTTATTCTTCAAGAAGAGGCTACCCATTGCTCATCTTCCAAGAAGTTCGGTGGACTCCACAAGACTTCGCCATTCGGGTTGTATACGATACAAGTCCTTTCTCGGCGTTGCTTGTGTGGGTCGCCATTTACCGCCTTCATCGCAACTTTGACCACCGTTCAGTTCAAACCATGTCAATGGCACCGACCAAACTTATGGATACCGCATTCGCCCGACCTTCTTTCTTTGGACGGCTTCATAGTAATGACCCCTACATCAATTAATGCCCGATTTTGTCCTTAAGGTGAAACAGATTTAGTGGGTGATGAACTCTATGGTACCACAAGATCTTGGGTCATTCAGGTTCATCAGCCTCCTCTTGATTCTCAATCGGAGGGAGCTTGATCTTGTTATTTTCCACAAGATATTTGAAGAGACCGGAATCTCGCCGCCCCTAAAGGAATAGGACTTCTGGAATCTCGCCTAAGGCCTTCGCTTTTGTGGCCCTGCCACGTTGATTGTGGCTCGGCTGGCGGGCGCCTTTGCCGCCGGGTTGAGTTGAACGCTTGTTCGCGAACCGCCTTGGCTTGTTTCTTTCCCTTTGCCGCTGGACAAAGTTACGCCGGAGCTTCCGCTGTCGGCTGACCTCTCTTCTTTTTCCTTTTGAGGAACCTCTCGCTTGCTCTCCACGAACCTTCGTGTCCTTCCACGCTATCGATGGTGCCGTACCCATTGCTTCAAGCACATCTATCGATAAATTGCCGTAGTGTTTGAGGATGAACTCCTCCGCTATTGATCCCGGCTAGCCATTGCCTTGTTCTAATCGCTTTGACAAAGATATCCACGGTTTCTCCGCCTTTTCGCTTCGCCGAGTAATGTCCCGACGATACCTCGTATCGCATCAAAGAAATTGGTAAGGAAGCTAGACTCCATGTCGCCCCACCGTGAATGCTCCCCGCTTGAGACGGCGGTACCATTCGGCGTTCCCACCTAAGGGTGCTAACGAATGACCGAACCATCGTGGGTTCGCTGCCGTAAATAACTCCGAGGTGTGACTTGAAATAAATCAAGTGTCGTCGGGGAACCCTTCCCACAAATGGTGTGAAGTTTATTAAGTTAAACTTCGACGGCACGGATTGATTCCCATTCCTGTATGGGCAAGGAATACCTGTCTTCTTTACTTCTTGAGCGGAAATCAATGAATTGATTTTGCTCTCCAAGTCTTTGATCTTCTCGCCTCATGAGCAAACAGTCAAGTGGTTCGTGGGGTTATCATCTTCGGTGCTTCCTCCCGATCCGAATCGCTATCATCTTCATCGACGCTGACGCTACTGACTCGATTCACCTTGATGTTTTGTCGTGGCTTGATCTGTTGGTCGCATTTCTCTCATCGTCGCATGGCCAACTCCATTTCTAACTTGAAGTTTTCCGTTGTTTATTCAACGCTTCGCCTAGCATTTTGGCCACTTGATCTGCATCATCATAAGTGTTTCTTGGGGCTCCTTCGCTAGATACGATGATCGATGCGCATTGCGAGCCAATATCCGACGATCATCCTCCGCGGTATCCCCTTCAAGCTTATCAGACTGACCGCCGGATAGTCCCGACCGCAAACGAAGTTACGCTTCGAGCTTCCGCTGTCTACCGACCTCTCGCTTTTTCCTTTTGAGGAACCTCTGCTTGTTTCCACGAACCTTCGTGTCCTTCCACGCTATCGATGGTGCCGCACTCCATTGCTTCAAGCACATCTATCGATAAATTGCGGGCGTGTTTGAGGATGAACTCCTCCGCTATTGATCCCGGCTAGCCATTGCCTTGTTCTAATCGCTTTGACAAAGATATCCACGGTTTCTCCGCCTTTTCGCTTCGCCGAGTAATGTCCCGACGATACCTCGGTATCGCCATCAAAGAAATTGGTAAGGAAGTTAGACTCCATGTCGCCCCACCGTGAATGCTCCCCGCTTGAGACGGCGGTACCATTCGGCACCTAATGGCGGGTGCTAACGAATGACCGAACCATCGTGGGTTCGCCGTAAATAACTCCGAGGTGTGACTTGAAATAAATCAAGTGTCGTCGGGGAACCCTTCCCACAAATGGTGTGAAGTTTATTAAGTTAAACTTCGACTGCACGGATTGATTCCCATTCCCTCGGTATGGGCAAGGAATACCTTCTTTACTTGAGCGGAAATCAATGAATTGATTTTGCTCTCCAAGTCTTTGATCTTCTCGCCTCATGAGCAACAGCGCGGTTCGGGGTTATCATCTTCTCGTGCTTCCTCCCGATCCGAATCGCTATCATCTTCATCGACGCTGACGCTACCGACTCGATTCACCTTGATGTTTTGTCGTGGCTTGATCTGTTGGTCGCATTTCTCTCATCGTCGCATGGCCAACTCCATTTCTAACTTGAAGTTTTCCCGTTGTTTATTCAACGCCGCCTAGCATTTTGGCCACTTGATCTGCATCATCATAAGTGTTTCTTGGGGCTCCTTCGCTAGATACGATGATCGATGCGCATTGCGAGCCAATATCCGACGATCATCCTCCGCGGTATCCCCTTCGCTTATCAGACTGACCGCCGGATAGTCCCGACCGCAAACGAAGTTAGCCGCTATGATGCGCCGGGAATAGTCCGTGACGATGATTCTTTGCTGGTCATATTATTAGTGACCTCGGCAACTCACCCTCTCTGAGATCATCCTTATGAATCGCCTTGACCTAGGTCTCGCATCTCCGCGGTGAGTCTCTCGAAGACCGACACCCTTCGAGCTTGATGGCAATTGCACCGGAGCATCGCCTTAATGAGCTTGAGCACAAGCATGATCATAATTTGGGGAATCCCTTCGAGATTTTCTCGCACTCTTGCACGGTAGTACGTACTCATCGGTGTGTGTACCGAGCAACTCCGCCGATGTTGGCGGATCTTTCGCATAACGCCCTCATCGCCGATGAAAACGCCTCCTTCCGAGGACGGTCAATCCATCAAACTTCCGAAGTGACTCGCCTAGACTTTCGCCGATGTGGGCGCGAAGTCTCGGCAGACTCTCGGACTTCGATTTTCAATCCGATAGGAGAGGCTGCAGGAATCTTCTTGTCCTTGTTGTAACGGGTGCGACCTCCTGCATGAGGAGTGACCCGTGATTCTCTCCGAGGACCGAGACGATCCTTGATAGTCGGTTTGGTGGTGGTGACGGGAGTTGGCTTCACCATCGATTCGTGATGCGCACGCTTTGACTTTGAGGTGTCGCCAATCTTGGACCTTGGCGCTGATCTCGCAACGTGAGATCCGGGCTAGGTGCCGGTGACAGAGTGTGGGCAATCGAGGTTGGGGCACCATTAGACTTGGGCCTCCAAACTGGCACATTTGGTGGCTTCTTTGCCACTTCCTTCTTTAACTCCCGAGCTCAAGGCACTGCGGCTTGCGCAAGGAGGCGCGGCGCCTCCTGACAAGCGCCTCAGGTGGAGTTTGCCCGACACGGACCCACTCGCTTCTGCTGACGGCTTGATAGACCGCCGATCACTTGAAGCTCTCAGCGAAGTTCGATCTTAGATCCGCCAGAAGCGACCCCATCCATGGATTGCATGGCCTTGGCAAGTTTGCGCCATGCTTTGTCGCCGCTTTGGCGGGCTCGCTTGAGAGCGCCGCCATCATCGCGCTCATCTCGGCACCATCCGGACTTCGGCCGGGGATTTCGCCACCGCGGCACGGGTTGGACTCGCCGCCCCGGGCTCTACATCGGAGGCCCATCGGGTTCTCTTTGCAGCGGAGACCTTCTTGGAGCGGCGGGGAACCGGATTTGGAGGAGGGTGAAGATAGGTACTCCTCGAACTTCTCCCCGGTCGAACTCGAACTCGACCTCTTCTTCCACCGATAGGGATCCGCTGCTATGCATCTACTCGACCTCCTCGATTCGAGTCGGCGGGCTCCCATCGTGGTCGCCAGCCTTGTTCGCTAAAAGTCGGATGATTGTCATTGATTTGAATTTGCTTACGCCTTCTTTGGCCTACAACGAAATTCAAAAAGAAATGCCTTTTATTTTGCATGCATAATGAAAATCAAAAAGATTACAACTTTTATCCTTAGTGAACAAACACGAGGATCTCTCTATATCGGATCCTCGCCATGGGTTCTTTGCCCGTGCCGGGACTTATTGTGTCCGTGGACCACCGCAATTCTAATCCTGTAAACCCTGCCTGAACTACAGACGAGGGCTCGCTTCACGAAGGAAACAAAGCACTGGGGATCACACTCACGAAGGAGAGGATCGCCGGGATCACACTCACGAAGGAGAGGATCACGAGCGGTGAGATCTACAAGGAGAAATCACGCTATCCCCGAGGTTAAGACGGCTTAACCTAGAGGGTATCTCAGAAGTTCGACCCGAAGTTTGTTTACCTTCCGCCTATAGATCCGACGCCGACTGGACTTGAGCTCGCCGGTGCTCGGAACCGTAAGTCGAGATCTCATGAGGGCTCTTCAAGTCCACAAATCCAAGCTAAATTCCCAAAACCCCAAAATTCCCCTAACCACCAAGACCCCCTATTTATACATCTCAGGTGTGGCTACTGGGCCGAGCCACTGCCACTGCCGAGGAGGCTCGCCATGTTGGCCGAGCCACCTGCCTTGGTCGAGGAGGCTCGGCCATGTTTGGTCGAGCCACCCTGCCTGTCGAGGCACCTACCAAGTTGGTCGAGGTGGCTCTACCATAGGAGGGTACCTCGCCAATTTGTCGAGGTACCTCGGCCAATTTGTCGAGCCACCTCTCATTTGGCCGAGGTCCCGCTTACGCCGGTTTGAGTCGTTTTCCGCCGATTCTTCGCCGATTCTTCGGTCTTCCGGCTTAGTTTTGCTCGTGATGTCGCCGCTGTGTTCGAGTCCGTGTCCGATCAACTTTCGAGCTCAAACGGTTCGCTTGCATCGACGGACTAAGCACGGTTGATTCCGCCTCGCCAACGCTTGAGTTTAGCCAACTCGCTTGAGCTTCGTCTGTCGGGTTTTCTCCACGACGCCGTTTCACTGCTTCGCCGACTCACTTCATGGGTTCGCCGACTCGCTTTAGCGCTTTATGGCGATCACGCCGACGGCGTTTCGGTCAGGCTGCCGGATGGATCGCCGGTTGTCGCACCCACCGCTTACGAAGTCTTGTTCGCATCGATAAGCAATTTTTATGCCTACACTCGCCATTCAATCAAGGTTCACCACCATGAAGAGCAAAGCTCGTCATCTAACGGCTCGCCTCGTAGCAAACCCAAAGGCCACGAAGCCACGATAACCACGTAGTTAAATGGTGGGCACGCTATGCCCACTAACCCATCGCTTCCACGCATTCTAGCATGATAGTTACATGCTTAAAGCCCTATAAATAGCCGTGAATAGCTATGAACAAAGGACTTTGGAAAATTCAAAGACTTGCGCCGCAAGAGAGATCGAAGTTCTTCATCAATCATCAGCAATTTTGTTCTCGATCGCCAACTAAAGCGGATCTCTACGTGAGCATTGAGTGAAGCCTTTTTTCGCCACCAAGAACCCATACAAAAGAGAAGTCAAATCAATCTTCTCTTCCTCTGTAATCGAGAGAGTGTGATTGTAATCTCTTTTCAAAGTCAATCAAACAAAACTTTTTCGACTCTACACTTATATGCTTATTGATTATTGAAAATTATCCTCAATTATACAAACAATTGTCCCAATAAATATCCCGCTTTAAAAATTACTCTCAATTATCCCACTAAAATATCCCACTTTAAAATTATCTCATACTAAAAATTGTTTCACTTCTATCAAAATGTTCCAGTTGACTAACCCCTAAGTGGTAAAATTTTCCCACTAATGTTTTGGCAAATCAAAATAACAAAAATTAATACCTTTGTTCCATTATCTCAATGAGTAACACCATAAAGTAGAGCCCCCAAATGTATCTCATTATCCCAAAATGTCCCAATGCATATCCCCGAGGTTAAGACGGCTTAACCTAGAGGGTATCCAGTAGTTCGACCCGAAGTTTGTTTACCTTCCGCCTATAGATCCGACGCCGACCGACTTGAGCTCGCTGGTGCCGGAACCGCGGCCGTAGATCTCAAGAGGGCTCTTGGTCCACCAAATCCAAGCTAAATTCCCAAAACCCCAAAATTCCCCTAACCACCAAGACCCCCATTTATATCATCAGGGGTGGCTCACCAATTGCCGAGCCACCCTACCACTGGCCGAGGAGGCTCTACCATGTTGGCCGAGCCACCTTCGGGTCGAGGAGGCTCGGCCATGTTGGTCGAGCCACCCTGCCTTGTCGAGGCAAATTCCAAGTTGGTCGAGGTGGCTCTACCATAGTGGTAGTACCCTACATTTGTCGAGGTACCTCTACCAATTTAGTCGGTGCCACCCTGGCCATTTGGCCGAGGTCCCGCTTACGCCGGTTTGAGTCGCTCCGCCGATTCTTCGCCGATTCTTCGGTCTTCCCGCTTAGTTTTGCTCGTGATGTCGCCGTTGTGTTCGAGTCCGTGTCCGATCAACTTTCGTGAGCTCAAACGGTTCGCTTGCATCGACGGACTAAGCACGGTTGATTCCGCCTCGCCAACGCTTGAGTTTAGCCAACTCGCCTCGCTGAGCTTCGCTGCCGGTTTTTCCACGACGCCGCCGCTTTCATTGCCCGACGCCGACTCACTTCATGGGTTCGCTGACCGCTTTATGCGCTTTATGGCGAATCACGCCGGACGCCTGTCGCTGGGCCCGGATGGATCGCCTGTCGCACCCACCGCTTACGAAGTCTTGTTCGCATCGATAAGCAATTTTTATGCCTACACTCGCCATTCAATCAAGGTTCAGCTACCATGAAGAGCAAAGCTCGTCATCTAACGGCTCGCCTCGTGAGCAAACCCAAAGGCCACGAAGCCACGATAACCACGTGGGTTAAATGGTGGGCACGCTATGCCCACTAACCCATCGCTTCCACGCATTCTAGCATGATAGTTACATGCTTAAAGCCCTATAAATAGCCGTGAATAGCTATGAACAAAGGACTTTTGGGAAAATTCAGCACTTGCGCGCAAGAGAGATCGAGTTCTTCATCAATCATCAGCAATTTTGTTCTGATCGTCAACGGAAAGCGGATCTCTACGTGAGCATTGAGTGAAGCCTTTTTTCGCCACCAAGAACCCATACAAAAGAGAAGTCAAATCAATCTTCTCTTCCTCTCAGAATCGAGAGTGTGATTGTAATCTCTTTTCAAAGTCAATCAAACAAAACTTTTTCGACTCTACACTTATATGCTTATTGATTATTGAAAATTATCCTCAATTATACAAACAATTGTCCCAATAAATATCCCGTTTTAAAAAATTACTCTCAATTATCCCACTAAAATATCCCACTTTAAAAATTATCTCATACTAAAAATTGTTTCACTTCTATCAAAAATGTTCCAGTTGACTAACCCCTAAGTGGTAAAATTTTCCCACTAATGTTTTGGCAAATCAAAAATAACAAAAATTAATACCTTTGTTCCATTATCTCAATGAGTAACACCATAAAGTAGAGCCCCCAAATGTATCTCATTATCCCCAAAATGTCCCAATGCATACCCCCACCACCACCCTCTCACACACACTAGGTTTCATTGGTGTATTTTTGGGATAAAGGGAATACTTTTTGAGACATTGCTTTTTATTAGTGTTATTCATTGGGATATTGGAATTGAGACTTTCACCTTTGATGTTATTGGTTTGTTAAAACACTGGTGGGATAATTATCCATTTGAGATAAAATTGTCTCACAAACATTTTGTCCCCAACTAAACGTTTGTGCCATTCTTCATATTGGGGTAATTTAGGGGCGAGTGGAATAATTTAGAGCATTCATATATTAACTAACTAATACATGTTAATTATATTAAATGCTTGCAACAATTAAATAATATATGTTAAATACATATAAAATATTTAAATAATTTATAAATATTAAATTTATTATTATATACTATATTAATTATAATATAATATAATATGTTATTTTCTAGTATAATATTATAATATATTATACCTAATATAATTAATTATGGTAATCATAGTATGAGATATTATATTTTAATATAAATTAAAATAATATATTATATTGTAATAACATACTAAATAATATACTAATCCAATTGGATAAATTAATTTAGACTTAATTGAAAAATAAATATTATATTTTAATAAGGTGTCACGCCATCAATTATCCTATATGAGTTGTCAAATCAAAACTTTAAATTGTTATATTATCCCAACTTATCCACTTTCCCCACTCAAACTATCCAAAGTGTTAAATTTGTTCTATTGGAACAATTGTCCCACTTGGCTCCAACTTGTCCCAACTTAACCCTCCTTATACAATTATAATTGCTAGTACAAATTTTATCTATTTTGGGTCCTTCTTGGAAAATATATGTTAGGACCTTGTCCACACAATATCTTTTGTTTGATTAATAACAAACTTCAATTTGTTACTAATTTTTGTTTGAGATCACTTGTGTTGGATGATAAAGAAAAGAGTCAAAATGAGTGCTGACGGATATAATTTTTGTTTGCAAATAACCTCTATACGAGTTCTCATTTTTGCTTTTACCTCTTGGGGGTATAGTAGATGATCAATCTATCTTATTTTGGTTAATTGCAAATTGTTGTGATTCATACAGCTTATATTGCACAGAGTAGTATTGACGGTTTCATCCATTTATTATTATTATTTTTTGAAGAATCCCACACTAAAAAATCCGTGTATCGCCTAGGTCTGAAACTAATTATTCACACGTTCACTAATCTTTATCAAATATATTTATTTAGTTAATATTCTATAATTTAGGATATTAAACTATTTAGTTAAGAAGATATTTTTATTTGGCTAAATAGATATTTGCCTTTTTTTCCTAAAGACTTTGATTTTTAAAAGTTACATTTAAACTCATAAGTGAAATTCCTTTATAGTTATGATGTCTTAATCTATAATTGAAAAAAAAATCAATTTGGGATTGTTAATCCTCTAAAAGATAGTATATAACCTACATTGAAAATTGTAGTGGAAAGGATCCAAATTCCTAATAATAGAACCTGTAAGAGATTACATTGTAAATAAATATTTGATAAAAATGAGTTGATCACGTAAATGGTCTTATGTGATTCATTTAATATTATGGATACTAAAATTATTGATTTCGGCCTAATCGATCCTCGAATTGAATTTGAATGAATAATTAAACAAATAAGAATTTAACTATTTTATAATTATTCCATCAACTTCCCTCCAAGTCACGTTGCACACATTATGTAAGCTTTAATTTGAGAAATTATACTTTGTTAAGATAGTTCTTGCATCACAAGAATTTTTTTTTGTTCTTTTCTCTGATTGATCTGTTTAAATCTAGACATTAGCTCTAGGAAAATTTTTATTCATCTTAAAATCATTCCTCTTTGCTTCATACCAAAATTTTCACTAGCGAATAATAATTAACAGAGAATACGCTTCTTTAGTTATATTAGCATTTAACTTTGGTGCATTTTCATTATTCATATAAAATTATATTTATTTGACGTAGAGTGCGTTTCACTCTTCTTGATTCCACTGATATCTTTCCGAAGTCATTCATCACCAAGCCCAATCCGTCAGGTCCATTTTACAAGATTTGGGTTGGGCTGGTCAAACTCAAGGCTTAGTAGGCCCATTTTGAAGTAGACAGAACCATGGGCCTACACTTTTGTTTTTTGTCATACGATGGACCTACACTTAGATTATAATCCGTTTCTGGACGTAATTAGCACGTGACAACGGTTATTTTTCCAATTAAGAGCGGGAGCAGTAAGGGACTGTTTGGTTCCTATTGTAAAATGGTGAAATTGATTTCCATGCTCGGCATACGAGCCTTCGAAATCTCAACTCAAAAGAAGATTTATATTTCTTATGTTTGGTAGATATAATAATTTATATAAAAGATGTCTTAAAAAGATCCGCCACGTTAATTTTTTCATGAAATTCATTTTATCTTTTAAACATCTGAAATTAATTTCACAAGTTATGAAATAGGTTTCATGTTTTTTTGATAAACCAACCAAACAGCCCTTGACCAGCACGTGAATAACACGTGTTTAGGGTGAGAATATTATGACCATTGCGCAGTGACGGATTCAGAATTTCTGCAAAGTGGTGTCACCATGGTTACCAATGAGTTTTCATATTTTGAAAAAAAAAAGTTCAGTATTACTATCAAATTCATCATTCTCAATATGATATCAAACAATCATCCAGATAATTGTCACCCTAGTAACTTTAACCCATAAGGTTCTTAATTTACAAAGAATTCGATGCAAGACATGTTCAAAATATTATATGGTGTAGATAAAAGTAGATAGAATTGATTGGAATTCAAAGTTAATTTTATCTTTTAAAATTTTCTATAAGATATTTGATTACATTGAATTACCTCAATTCTTAGAATAGAGTGAACCTAATCTAGCCACAAAGTGTATAATTATTTATTTTATTTAAGCCATGGCCTAAAGTTTTCTCCTCCACAAATATTTATATCCATCCAAAATAAATTATCTCAAATTTCAAGTTCAACCCCCTTTCCAAAGCAGCAAACATCCACATGTGCAAAAAAGCCTTAAAGAGAATAGAAAAGTAGCTGTCATCATCCTTAGCAAAGTAGCAAAGGCCAAAAATAACTAGTGTTCATATTTCCTTTTTTTCTTCCCTTGGCTCCTGCGTTAACTTAATTAATTGAACCCATCAACTAAACTTTTCTGTGCTTTACAAATCACTCGGAGGGAAGTGGTGTCACGTGACACCACTTCCCTCTATGTGGATCCGCCCTTGCCATTGCGTGTCCTTTTTTTTTAACATAAATAGTCAAAAAATGTGACATTGTAATAGTAACCTTATTTAGATGGTTTTTATAAGTAAAAAACAAAATATCTTGGATAAAAATAAAAATGATTTACACGTAAAAAACCATAAAACATTCACTTGGTTTTGAGTCTTACGAACTTTACATGAGTCTCGCGATCTCTACAGGTGCGCATGCTACTCGCCATCATGTCGACATCCTTACCACACCATCAACTGATCCAATTGGAATGACCCACGTGTCATTGTATACACCGTCCGATCTCAAAATATACCCTAACATATCTCACAACGGGACCAGCCCACGCTCTTTTCTGACGTGGCACAGAGTACGGTCCCACAAGAAATTCCCGCTTCCTTCATCATCGAGAAAATAGATGAACAAAAATGTCGACATCCTCTTCGAACTAATCGATCCAAAGAAAACCACCACCGCCGATCTTAAAAGCTCATCTCTTTCTTCATCATCATCGTCTCCACCTACCAAAAAAGAAAAAGCTCCGATCATTAAATCCCTCAAATGTCTCTTCTCGAGGTAAGCAACAAACCCTAATTCCCAAAAAATTCAAATAAATTCACTCTCCCAACCTCTCAATTTACCTCTTAATTCTTTGCAGGATCTCGATTTCAATCCAGTTATCGCTCTCCCTAGTTCTAGGGTTACTATGAATCACATCCTATCGGCATCCATGTCGGTCGAGTCCTGCTCTGGAGACATCGCCGACGAGTGTCGAGACGACGTGGCGGCGCTGAAGATGAAGATGGTGGCGATCGCCGTGATCCTGATCTCCGGCGTGATCGGAGTGGCGATCCCGCTCGTCGGAAGGAAGCGTAGGTTTTTAAGAACTAATGGCGGGTTGTTTGTCTTTGCCAAGGCTTTTGTCGCGAGAGTGATTCTTGCTATTGGATTTGTTCATATGTTGCATGATGCTCAGTCAGCGTTGATGAATTCTTGATTGCCGAAATTTCCTTGGAAAAAGTTTCCCTTTTCAGGGTTTGTGGCGATGATTGTTGCGCTGTTGACGCTTGTGGTTGATTTTGTTGGGATGCAGTTTTATGAGAAAAAACATAGAGAGGAGGAGATTGGGGTTAAGAGGGAGGCGGCGGCGGTTGCGGCAACGGTGGTGGAGGATCAGAATGGGATCACGGTGGTCTCAGTGACGGATGATGTTGAGATTGGGAGGAGTGATGGGGATGATGCTGATGATGGTGGGAAGATGCATATTGTTGGGATGCATGCACATACTGCTGCACATAGGCATAGCCATGCACATGGAGATGTGAGGGCGTGCCAAGGGCATGCCCATGATGTGCATGGACATGTACACGGGGATGATGGGCATGTGTCGTCGCATGTGAGGCATGTTGTTGTGTCACAGGTATTGTCAGTTTTTCTCTTTGTTAATTAGGTTAAAAATGTCAATTTGCATTATTGTGAATTTTTGTATGAATATGCTTGTTTGACACTACTGGCTTTAACTTTAGTGTTATTGTCTAATCTGTTATTTGTTTGGCTCATTGTTTGAATTTTTAAGCTCATTGGATTGGTCTAGTAGAGTTGTTGAATATAGTTTTTAGAATTATCCTTACGAATATAAATTAATTACAAATATTTTATGGGGTGAAACTTTGGGTTATTAGCACCTTGTTTCAAGATGTGTAAAACTGTTAGGTGCCCTTTGGAAATGTCTAAAAGGTGGTGCATTGTTTCATTTGAACGAGAAATGAGAACTATTTAAAGAAATTCTTGAATGAATAAAGAAATGTCTACAAGTTGGTGCATTGGTTCATTTGAAAGAGAAATGGGAAAATATTTAAAGAAATTCTTGAATGATTAAAGAAATACATCTTGTTGCAAGTGGGTAATATAGGTGGGGATATGGAGGAGCTTAAAGGAGAAGTTTGTCGCGTTGTAGTGGAAGGCAATTTCTACAGGAATAAGTCAAAACTTTATGGTGTTTGGTGTCTAATTGCAACCATTGAAGTTCTTTGTATGCTTGTTTTTGAATCATCCCTTTCTAAAACAAAACTATTGCCGTTAGTCTGATACATCAAGGATGATACCATTGCAACTGGTGCTATGAGCTTAGAATAATGATATGTATGTATTATTGTTCGCTAATCATCTAAACATGTGGTTAATAAGTCTGTAATTGCACTCGTCAACCTTACATGGAAAGTGTAGTCATATTCCTTATAAAAGTAATTATTCATCATTCTGTAATTTCTATACTGCCATATTCAGAAGAAGCATTACATGTCTCTACATGGAATATGGGGGCACTTGTTGGATCCAAAATCCACGGGGCCAAGTATGGAAAAAGACAATGTCTTCTTTGCATATTTTATTAGGATTCTATCCAACATCAATGGCTCACCAAGTGACTTGTCCCATAATTGGTCCCATAGTTTTGGGTCAAAATAAGAAGCATTTCGCTCATCTTATAATATCTTACAAAATGATATTGCTTTTTTTGAGATTGGATTAGTTCATGACGTTTACAAGGAAATCTAAGACCTTATCATAATAGTTGTTACCTTTGATGCTTTTGATTTCTTCTTTTTGCCATGATGGCTCATTTATGAACTCCTAAGTCAATGTACCAATCAACTAAACTTTTCGTGCTTTACAAATCACTTTCGGAGGGAAGTGGTGTCACGTGACACCACTTCCTCTATGAATCCGCCTTGCCATTCGTGTCCTTTTTTAACATAAATAGTCAAAAATGTGACATTGTAATAGTAACCTTATTTAGATGGTTTTTATAAGTAAAAAACAAAATATCTTGGATAAAAATAAAAATGATTTACACGTAAAAAACCATAAAACATTCACTTGGTTTTGAGTCTTACGAACTTTACATGAGTCTCGCGATCTCTACAGGTGCGCATGCTACTCGCCATCATGTCGACATCCTTACCACACCATCAACTGATCCAATTGGAATGACCCACGTGTCATTGTATACACCGTCCGATCTCAAAATATACCCTAACATATCTCACAACGGGACCAGCCCACGCTCTTTTCTGACGTGGCACAGAGTACGGTCCCACAAGAAATTCCCGCTTCCTTCATCATCGAGAAAATAGATGAACAAAAATGTCGACATCCTCTTCGAACTAATCGATCCAAAGAAAACCACCACCGCCGATCTTAAAAGCTCATCTCTTTCTTCATCATCATCGTCTCCACCTACCAAAAAAGAAAAAGCTCCGATCATTAAATCCCTCAAATGTCTCTTCTCGAGGTAAGCAACAAACCCTAATTCCCAAAAAATTCAAATAAATTCACTCTCCCAACCTCTCAATTTACCTCTTAATTCTTTGCAGGATCTCGATTTCAATCCAGTTATCGCTCTCCCTAGTTCTAGGGTTACTATGAATCACATCCTATCGGCATCCATGTCGGTCGAGTCCTGCTCTGGAGACATCGCCGACGAGTGTCGAGACGACGTGGCGGCGCTGAAGATGAAGATGGTGGCGATCGCCGTGATCCTGATCTCCGGCGTGATCGGAGTGGCGATCCCGCTCGTCGGAAGGAAGCGTAGGTTTTTAAGAACTAATGGCGGGTTGTTTGTCTTTGCCAAGGCTTTTGTCGCGAGAGTGATTCTTGCTATTGGATTTGTTCATATGTTGCATGATGCTCAGTCAGCGTTGATGAATTCTTGATTGCCGAAATTTCCTTGGAAAAAGTTTCCCTTTTCAGGGTTTGTGGCGATGATTGTTCTTATTTGTTGACGCTTGTGGTTGATTTTGTTGGGATGCGGTTTTATGAGAAAAACATAGAGAGGAGGAGATTGGGGTTAAGAGGGGCCGGTTCGCGGCAGCGGTGGTGGAGGATCGAGAATGGGATCACGGTGGTCTCGTGGACGGATGATGTTGAGATTGGGAGGAGTGATGGGGATGATGTTGATGATGGTGGGAAGATGCATATTGTTGGGATGCATGCACATACTGCTGCACATAGGCATAGCCATGCACATGGAGATGTGAGGGCGTGCCAAGGGCATGCCCATGATGTGCATGGACATGTACACGGGATGATGGGCATGTGTCACGCATGTGAGGCATGTTGTTGTGTCACGGTATTGTCGGTTTTCTCTTTGTTAATTAGGTTAAAATGTCAATTTGCATTATTGTGAATTTTTGTATGAATATGCTTGTTTGACACTCTGGCTTTAACTTTAGTGTTATTGTCTAATCTGTTATTTGTTTGGCTCATTGTTTGAATTTTTAAGCTCATTGGATTGGTCTAGTAGAGTTGTTGAATATAGTTTTAGAATTATCCTTACGAATATAAATTAATTACAAATATTTTATGGGGTGAAACTTTGGGTTATTAGCACCTTGTTTCAAGATGTGTAAACTGTTAGGTGCCCTTTGGAAATGTCTAAAAGGTGGTGCATTGTTTCATTTGAGCGAGAAATGAGAACTATTTAAAGAAATTCTTGAATGAATAAAGAAATGTCTACAAGTTGGTGCATTGGTTCATTTGAAAGAGAAATGGGAAAATATTTAAAGAAATTCTTGAATGATTAAAGAAATACATCTTGTTGCAAGTGGGTAATATAGGTGGGGATATGGAGGAGCTTAAAGGAGAAGTTTGTCGCGTTGTAGTGGAAGGCAATTTCTACAGGAATAAGTCAAAACTTTATGGTGTTTGGTGTCTAATTGCAACCATTGAAGTTCTTTGTATGCTTGTTTTGAATCATCCCTTTCTAAAACAAAACTATTGCCGTTAGTCGATACATCAAGGATGATACCATTGCAACCGGTGCTATGAGCTTAGAATAATGATATGTATGTATTATTGTTCGCTAATCATCTAAACATGTGGTTAATAAGTCCGTAATTGCACTCGTCAACCTTACATGGAAAGTGTAGTCATATTCCTTATAAAAGTAATTATTCATCATTCGTAATTTCTATCTGCCATATTCGAAGAAGCATTACATGTCTCTACATGGAATATGGGGCACTTGTTGGATCCAAAATCCACGGGGCCAAGTATGGAAAAAGACAATGTCTTCTTTGCATATTTTATTAGGATTCTATCCAACATCAATGGCTCACCAAGTGACTTGTCCCATAATTGGTCCCATAGTTTTGGGTCAAAATAAGAAGCATTTCGCTCATCTTATAATATCTTACAAAATGATATTGCTTTTTTTGAGATTGGATTAGTTCATGACGTTTACAAGAAAATCTAAGACCTTATCATAATAGTTGTTACCCTCTGATGCTTTTGATTTCTTCTTTTTGCCATGATGGCTCATTTATGAACTCCTAAGTCAATGTACCAATACAACTCTATAATATTTTGTGTTATTATAGCGATGCTTTATTGATGAAAGTGATGCCTAGTGGTATTATAGAGCCGATATACTTATCAAGCAGGGCATAGGAGTAATACTATCTGAGAACAAGTAAAGCGCTATGCTTATATGAACTATTGTAGCTAATACTCTTTGGAGTCAAAGCATTTATATTCTTGCAATACTTATAAAAATTTAGTTTGGAATATACCACTTTATGAAACTCAAAGGTAAAAAGCCTACCTGTCACATCACATGTTCTCGTGTAAACACATCTAAAAATCACACCTTCTTGCCCCTCCTATTGAAAGGCTTTCCGTTTCTAGCATGAGGCAATTTCAAAGGGTTCTCTATACCAGTCATAGGTTTTTGTGATCAGAGGTCACTTTCTTTCTTGTGATCAGAGGTCACTTTCTTTCTTTCTTTCTTTTCCTCTATAGATTTACCCATAAATGGACCAATTTGATAGGAGGGAAAGATAGGTGATGAAGAACTCATAAATTTCTTTCCTTTTGATTTACCAGTGGATGCAGAGTAAGATTGTCTTCATATATTTTTTATGCTTTAGGTAGTAAGGTGCGTTTAGTTGGTTGAAGTTCGAAATACAAAGTATTTTCAGTTATGATCAGCCCCAACTAGTATAAATGGGACAAAGTAAGTGTTTGGATGGATTTCACACTAACCCCAGTTTGAAGTGTTTGGTTAATTCTTGGTGGCAGCATTCACGGTAAATTGCAACTTTAATTGTTTGGTTAGAGTCCTCTGTTTATCAATTATCTAGATCCCCTAGTATGGTAATGCTACTTCAAAAGGCAAAAACATTCCGATCTCCTGCTGCGGATCGAGTGGCGATCCCGCCGCCGGAAGGAAGCGTAGGTTTTAAGAACTAATGGCGGGTTGTTTGTCTTTGCCAAGGCTTTTGTCGCGAGAGTGATTCTTGCTATTGATTTGTTCATATGTTGCATGATGCTCACCGCTGATGAATTCTTGATTGCCAAATTTCCTTGGAAAAAGTTTCCTTTCGTGGTTTGTGGCGATGATTGTTGCGCCTGGACGCTTGTGGTTGATTTTGTTGGGATGCGCTTTTATGAGAAAAACATAGAGAGGAGGAGATTGGGGTTAAGAGGGAGGCGGCGGCTTGCAACGGTGGTGGAGGATCGAATGGGATCACGGTGGTCCCAGTGACGGATGATGTTGAGATTGGGAGGAGTGATGGGGATGATGTTGATGATGGTGGGAAGATGCATATTGTTGGGATGCATGCACATATCGGCCGCACATAGGCATAGCCATGCACATGGAGATGCGGAGGCACATGCCCATGATGTGCATGGACATGTACACGGGATGATGGGCATGTGTCACGCATGTGAGGCATGTTGTTGTGTCACGTATTGTCAGTTTTTCTCTTTGTTAATTAGGTTAAAATGTCAATTTGCATTATTGTGAATTTTTGTATGAATATGCTTGTTTGACACTACCGGCTTTAACTTTAGTGTTATTGTCTAATCTGTTATTTGTTTGGCTCATTGTTTGAATTTTTAAGCTCATTGGATTGGTCTAGTAGAGTTGTTGAATATAGTTTTAGAATTATCCTTACTTAATATAAATTAATTACAAATATTTTATGGGGTGAAACTTTGGGTTATTAGCACCTTGTTTCAAGATGTGTAAACTGTTAGGTGCCCTTTGGAAATGTCTAAAAGGTGGTGCATTGTTTCATTTGAACGAGAAATGAGAACTATTTAAAGAAATTCTTGAATGAATAAAGAAATGTCTACAAGTTGGTGCATTGGTTCATTTGAAAGAGAAATGGGAAAATATTTAAAGAAATTCTTGAATGATTAAAGAAATACATCTTGTTGCAAGTGGGTAATATAGGTGGGGATATGGAGGAGCTTAAAGGAGAAGTTTGTCGCGTTGTAGTGGAAGGCAATTTCTACAGAATAAGTCAAAACTTTATGGTGTTTGGTGTCTAATTGCAACCATTGAAGTTCTTTGTATGCTTGTTTTGAATCATCCCTTTCTAAAACAAAACTATTGCCGTTAGTCCGATACATCAAGGATGATACCATTGCAACCGGTGCTATGAGCTTAGAATAATGATATGTATGTATTATTGTTCGCTAATCATCTAAACATGTGGTTAATAAGTCCGTAATTGCACTCGCCAACCTTACATGGAAAGTGTAGTCATATTCCTTATAAAAGTAATTATTCATCATTCTGTAATTTCTATACCGCCATATTCAAGAAGCATTACATGTCTCTACATGGAATATGGGGCACTTGTTGATCCAAAATCCACAGGCCAAGTATGGAAAAAGACAATGTCTTCTTTGCATATTTTATTAGGATTCTATCCAACATCAATGGCTCACCAAGTGACTTGTCCCATAATTGGTCCCATAGTTTTGGGTCAAAATAAGAAGCATTTCGCTCATCTTATAATATCTTACAAAATGATATTGCTTTTTTTGAGATTGGATTAGTTCATGACGTTTACAAGGAAATCTAAGACCTTATCATAATAGTTGTTACCCTTTGATGCTTTTGATTTCTTCTTTTTGCCATGATGGCTCATTTATGAACTCCTAAGTCAATGTACCAATACAACTCTATAATATTTTGTGTTATTATAGCGATGCTTTATTCAGTAAGTGATGCCTAGTGGTATTATAGAGCACAGTATACTTATCAAACAGGGCATAGGAGAGTAATACTATACAGAACAAGTAAACTGCTATGCTTATATGAACTATTGTAGCTAATACTCTTTGGAGTCAAAGCATTTATATTCTTGCAATACTTATAAAAATTTAGTTTGGAATATACCACTTTATGAAACTCAAAGGTAAAAAGCCTACCCTGTCACATCACATGTTCTCGTGTAAACACATCTAAAAATCACACCTTCTTGCCCCTCCTATTGAAAGGCTTTCCCGTTTCTAGCATGAGGCAATTTCAAAGGGTTCTCTCTATACCAGTCATAGGTTTTTGTGATCAGAGGTCACTTTCTTTCTTGTGATCAGAGGTCACTTTCTTTCTTTCTTTCTTTTCCTCTATAGATTTACCCATAAATGGACCAATTTGATAGGAGGGAAAGATAGGTGATGAAGAACTCATAAATTTCTTTCCTTTTGATTTACCAGTGGATGCAGAGTAAGATTGTCTTCATATATTTTTTATGCTTTAGGTAGTAAGGTGCGTTTAGTTGGTTGAAGTTCGAAATACAAAGTATTTTCAGTTATGATCAGCCCCAGCTAGTATAAATGGGACAAAGTAAGTGTTTGGATGGATTTCACACTAACCCCAGTTTTGAAGTGTTTGGTTAATTCTTGGTGGAGGCGCAATTCACAGTAAATTGCAACTTTAATTGTTTGGTTAGAGTCCTCTGTTTATCAATTATCTAGATCCCCTAGTATGGTAATGCTACTCAAAAGGCAAAAACATTGGAACAACTTCTTTGTACATAACAATAATCTAGTAATTTAAAAATAGTTGAGATGAGTCAGATGAAACTACAATTTATCTCTAGATCTTTCATGGATCTCTATAATGAATTCAAACCCAAAATCCAGCAAGATATAATATTTAGCCTTGAAATATTAGCCAAGGACCTTAACTGTGTGACCTCATATTTCTAGCTTGTACAAGTAGGGGACCTTTGAAAACTTCAAGAAATTATTTATGATAACTACCATATTATATACATCATTGCAATTTCTTTGTCCATCTTTTCAGCACTCTTTCAAAGTTTACCTCAAAGCATTAACAAGAACATCAATTATGGATGAGACATTTTGGGGTAACCAAGACCTTAGAGAAAGGGAGGAGTACATACAAATAGTAACATGTCATTTCAAATGGATTAATTCCAATGTTAGGCAGTGGTCTCTGCTCCAATGTGGCTCTGTTATGCTTACATATTTTCTATCACAAACAAAATGCGGTCCCCATCGCAGCTTGCTTTATGCTGTAGCTACTTGTTGGGAAGGCAACAGGTTTAATTTTGTGCTTGTCACCTAACTTCATGAATAAGTGATCAACTCCCACTTTATCCTCTAGATTGGTAACAAAGTTCTTTAGATAAGTTGGTTGGATGGAGGCATGATTACATTCCCTATCTCATTCCAATGCCTCTTCTCAACTCTTAATATAATCTTGAGTTTCATTTTAACCGGATCAATAGCAACCAGCTTTCAATAATCAATATCTTAAACTATACGTAAACATCCAATGAATTAGATTTAGAATTTAAAATGATCTCTAATTTAGGGTTGGGGTTACCCTAATCTCGATTTTTAAAGGTTACTTTCCAGCTACTAGCTTCAAGTATGAAGAAAAATGTTAAATTTGGTTATTTACTTTCGACTGTTAGAACTTATTTACACTTCACATCCCGGAGCTTGGAATTGTATCACATTCAGTTATCATCTGGACTCTCCTCGGGTGTATCACAGCCCATGTACCATCCGGCCCTCTCATTATTGCTCTCTCCTTCCACCAGCCAAGGCTTTGCATTGGGAGGATGCATCTCTCACGCTAGAACTCTACACAAACACAATTAAGCGAAGGATTATTTGCACTTAAATACCCCTAAGTTTACTACATAGTTTGCCCAAAAATGGACCAATTTGATAGGAGGGAAAGATAGGTGATGAAGAACTCATAAATTTCTTTCCTTTTGATTTACCAGTGGATGCAGAGTAAGATTGTCTTCATATATTTTTATGCTTTAGGTAGTAAGGTGCTTAGTTGGTTGAAGTTCAAATACAAAGTATTTTCGCTATGATCAGCCCAGCCTAGTATAAATGGGACAAAGTAAGTGTTTGGATGGATTTCACACTAACCCCAGCTTTGAAGTGTTTGGTTAATTCTTGGTGGAGGCTAATTCACAAGAAATTGCAACTTTAATTGTTTGGTTAGAGTCCTCTGTTTATCAATTATCTAGATCCCCTAGTATGGTAATGCTACTTCAAAAGGCAAAAACATTGGAACAACTTCTTTGTACATAACAATAATCTAGTAATTTAAAAATAGTTGAGATGAGTCAGATGAAACTACAATTTATCTCTAGATCTTTCATGGATCTCTATAATGAATTCAAACCCAAAATCCAAAGAAGATATAATATTTAGCCTTGAAATATTAGCCAAGGACCTTAACTGTGTGACCTCATATTTCTAGCTTGTACAAGTAGGGGACCTTTGAAAACTTCAAGAAATTATTTATGATAACTACCATATTATATACATCATTGCAATTTCTTTGTCCATCTTTTCAGACCCTCTTTCAAAGTTTACCTCGAAAGCATTAACAAGAACATCAATTATGGATGAGACATTTTGGGGTAACCAAGACCTTAGAGAAAGGGAGGAGTACATACAAATAGTAACATGTCATTTCAAATGGATTAATTCCAATGTTAGGCAGTGGTCTCTGCTCCAATGTGGCTCTGTTATGCTTACATATTTTCTATCACAAACAAAATGCGGTCCCCATCGCAGCTTGCTTTATGCTGTAGCTACTTGTTGGGAAGGCAACAGGTTTAATTTTGTGCTTGTCACCTAACTTCATGAATAAGTGATCAACTCCCACTTTATCCTCTAGATTGGTAACAAAGTTCTTTAGATAAGTTGGTTGGATGGAGGCATGATTACATTCCCTATCTCATTCCAATGCCTCTTCTGAACTCTTAATATAATCTTGAGTTTCATTTTAACCGGATCAATAGCAACCAGCTTTCAATAATCAATATCTTAAACTATACGTAAACATCCAATGAATTAGATTTAGAATTTAAAATGATCTCTAATTTAGGGTTGGGGTTACCCTAATCTCGATTTTTAAAGGTTACTTTCCAGTTACTAGCTTCAAGTATGAAGAAAAAATGTTGCCAAATTTGGTTATTTACTTTCTGACTGTTAGAACTTATTTACACTTCACAGATCCTGGAGCTTGGAATTGTATCACATTCAGTTATCATCGGACTCTCCCTGGGTGTATCACAGAGCCCATGTACCATCCGTCCTCTCATTATTGCTCTCTCCTTCCACCGCCAAGGCTTTGCATTGGGAGGATGCATCTCTCACGCTAGAACTCTACACAAACACAATTAGCTGAAGGATTATTTGCACTTAAATACCCCTAAGTTTACTACATAGTTTGCCCAAAAAATACCCCAACCTCTACCTCATGCTTAAATTTGATACCTAAAGTTTTTCAAAACTTTAGGCAAAAAAGTGTTGATCTTGGTATTTGTCTTCAACAAATATTCAAGTTCTTCAAAACTTTGAAACCCCAAAATTTAACAAAAATTAACTTGATAGCCCAAACTTTAACAAACATTTACGTTTGGGTATCAAAGTTAAATTTTCTTGAACTCGATATTTTTGGGCAACAACAAGAAACTTCACTTAGCTAATTTGTTGATCTTGGGGATATTATTTAGGCAAAAAGTATGGGTATTAAAGTTTAATATGGAGTAAACTTTGGGGTAACTGGCGTGTAACCCTTAATGAATCTTATAAGATCAACCACACCATTCTTTGATCACATGCGCATAGTTCAAGAACCTGTCAGCAACACTAATGGCATGCTTCTTTGCAATAACGACACCAATAGGGATTTGAGCAAGAATATCATCGCATATAATGCACATAGCCCAAGAGCACCGGTAATTGAGGGGACACTAGACTCTATATCAAGTAGGATCCTAATTTATATGGCTCGGTTGACCTAATAGTCTGCAGATTTCTTAGTAGAAGGATGAGTGCAATGTTAGGCTTCATGTGGCCTCATATTTGGCTCTCTTCCTTGGGGCTTTATCGATGGCATCTCTTGCAATATGGGCATAATGAATATAGAGTATGAATTGAATATCCACTATTAGACATTTTAGTCACTTTTTTTAAAAAGGAATGAAGGTTTAAATATACACCGTAAGGTTGGCAAGGTGATGTTTCTAAGTTTATGAAAGGGTTGATGAAAGTTGGTTCGATATGCATCTTTGTGTTGCTAGGGTTTTAGGTGTTGCCTGCCATCTGCGATCTTTGTGTTGCTAGGGTTTCGTGATCCCGCCAGCTTCTTCAACTTACACCTAACAAAAGCCATATAAAAAGGCCTTTGCAATTGTATATGAGAAGGAATGAGCTTCCAACTTGTGTTCTATGAAGGCAACAAAATTTCAGTTTTAATCCAAAATAAATCTTGTATTATATGGGCATGTGATGCATGTATTGTATTTCATCTATCCGCTTCACCGCTTTTGGTAAGATACTTTTGTGGCATTTCGGAGTTGATGCGATGCGCATGCCGATAAAAGGTTCGCTATGCAATTTTTTTCTCGATATTCATTTTCATCAAAGGAACTTGTTATCATAAGATATTATGGATTCGCTATACACAAAGTATGCCTACGAATACCGTTGTTGTCCTGTTACTTGTGAACTAATTTCTCTTCATAGAGTATCACCGTAATTATTGAAAACTTTGATTATGTGGAATCGGATGAAACTACAATTTATCTCTAGATCTTTCATGGATCTCTATAATGAATTCAAACCCAAAATCCAGCAAGATATAATATTTAGCCTTGAAATATTAGCCAAGGACCTTAACTGTGTGACCTCATATTTCTAGCTTGTACAAGTAGGGGACCTTTGAAAACTTCAAGAAATTATTTATGATAACTACCATATTATATACATCATTGCAATTTCTTTGTCCATCTTTTCAGACCCTCTTTCAAAGTTTACCTCTGAAAGCATTAACAAGAACATCAATTATGGATGAGACATTTTGGGGGTAACCAAGACCTTAGAGAAAGGGAGGAGTACATACAAATAGTAACATGTCATTTCAAATGGATTAATTCCAATGTTAGGCAGTGGTCTCTGCTCCAATGTGGCTCTGTTATGCTTACATATTTTCTATCACAAACAAAATGCTGTCCCCACTGCAGCTTGCTTTATGCTGTAGCTACTTGTTGGGAAGGCAACAGGTTTAATTTTGTGCTTGTCACCTAACTTCATGAATAAGTGATCAACTCCCACTTTATCCTCTAGATTGGTAACAAAGTTCTTTAGATAAGTTGGTTGGATGGAGGCATGATTACATTCCCTATCTCATTCCAATGCCTCTTCTGAACTCTTAATATAATCTTGAGTTTCATTTTAACCGGGATCAATAGCAACCAGTTTCTTTCAATAATCAATATCTTAAACTATACAGAAACATCCAATGAATTAGATTTAGAATTTAAAATGATCTCTAATTTAGGGTTGGGGTTACCCTAATCTCGATTTTTTTAAAGGTTACTTTCCAGTTACTAGCTTCAAGTATGAAGAAAAAATGTTGCCAAATTTGGTTATTTACTTTCTGACTGTTAGAACTTATTTACACTTCACAGATCCTGGAGCTTGGAATTGTATCACATTCAGTTATCATCGGACTCTCCCTGGGTGTATCACAGAGCCCATGTACCATCCGTCCTCTCATTTTTGCTCTCTCCTTCCACCAGTTTTTCGAAGGCTTTGCATTGGGAGGATGCATCTCTCACGTTAGAACTCTACACAAACACAATTAACTGAAGGATTATTTGCACTTAAATACCCCTAAGTTTACTACATAGTTTGCCCAAAAAATACCCCAACCTCTACCTCATGCTTAAATTTGATACCTAAAGTTTTTCAAAACTTTAGGCAAAAAAGTGTTGATCTTGGTATTTGTCTTCAACAAATACCCGAAGTTCTTCAAAACTTTGAAACCCCAAAATTTAACAAAAAATTAACTTGATAGCCCAAACTTTAACAAACATTTACGTTTGGGTATCAAAGTTAAATTTTCTTGAACTCTGGATATTTTTTGGGCAACAAGAAACTTTACGGCGTTAGCTAATTTGTTGATCTTGGGGATATTATTTAGGCAAAAAAGTGGGGCGGGGGTATTAAAGTTTAATATGGAGTAAACTTTGGGGTAACTAAGTGCGTGTAACCCTTAATGAATCTTATAAGATCAACCACACCATTCTTTGATCACATGCAGGCATAGTTCAAGAACATGTCAGCAACACTAATGGCATGCTTCTTTGCAATAACGACACCAATAGGGATTACAGTGGGAGCAGCAATATCATCTGCATATAATGCACATAGCCCAAGAGCACTGGTAATTGAGGGGACACTAGACTCTATATCAGCAGGGATCCTAATTTATATGGCTCTGGTTGACCTAATAGCTGCAGATTTCCTTAGTAGAAGGATGAGCTGCAATGTTAGGCTTCATGTGGCCTCATATTTGGCTCTCTTCCTTGGGGCTTTATCGATGGCATCTCTTGCAATATGGGCATAATGAATATAGAGTATGAATTGAATATCCACTATTAGACATTTTAGTCACTTTTTTTAAAAAAGGAATGAAGGTTTAAATATACACCGGTAAGGTTGGCAAGGTGATGTTTCTAAGTTTATGAAAGGGTTGATGAAAGTTGGTTCTGGATGCGCGTTGCGATCTTTGTGTTGCTAGGGTTTTAGGTGTTGCTCAGTTACTGCGATCTTTGTGTTGCTAGGGTTTCAGATCCTGCTCAGTTCTCTGTAACTTACACCTAACAAAAGCCATATAAAAAGGCCTTTGCAATTGTATATGAGAAGGAATGAGCTTCCAACTTGTGTTCTATGAAGGCAACAAAAATTTCAGTTTTAATCCAAAATAAATCTTGTATTATATGGGTACAGGTGAGGCGCATTGTATTTCATCTATCTGTTTCACCGCTTTTTGGTAAGATACTTTTGTGGCATTTCTGGAGTTGATGCGATGCGTTAATGCTGAGATAAAAGGTTCGGCTATGCAATTTCTTTTTTTCTCAGATATTCATTTTCATCAAAGGAACTTGTTATCATAAGATATTATGGATTCTGTGCTATACACAAAGTATGCCTACGAATACCAGTGTTGTTGTCTGTTACTTGCAGAACTAATTTCTCTTCATAGAGTATCGCCTGTAATTATTGAAAACTTTGATTATGTGGAATCTGGATATCTATCCGTATAAGTAGGGAAGGCGATTTTGCCCACCTGACTCATCAGTTGACCTGCCCAAAACCCACCCCTTTAGTTAAATGGGTCTAATTGGACATGTCTATCTCAAACTGTAATAAATGGGTACTGATGGGCAAAAACGAGTGTTTACCTTTTATAGTCGCAAGTGCACAACCATTGTCAAGTTATAGTATTTAAGATTGTCGATCCCACGAGGAACGGGAAATAGGAAGTGTTTGATTCAAGTTCGGTTCTCAAATTATGCGTGACAATTAGGGTTTTATTCAAGATAATATGAAAATATGATGAAGTGATGAGAGAGTGGATTTGGATTGTGTGTGAAAGGAATCACAATTAAAAAGACGAGATTTCAATAAGAGAGATGAAGGAATCTAGAATTGAATCCACTAGCTAACTCAAATTATAATCTACTTAAAAATTCTCTTTACCACATCTCATATTAGATTTATTAAGCATAAGATATCAAACCACTTAAGGAAAGCATAACTTATCAAATTATCACCTAATTGAAATTCAAACTCATGAAGAGAGTAATAACAAGATAATAATCCTAGAATTCATAAGCATAGCCTATCAAACCACTTAAGGAAAGCATAAACTATCAAATTCTTCTTCTATCGATTAGTTCTCTAGTTGATTAACCTAAACATGATCTTTTAAGCATAAGAGAGATGATTCATAAACACAAAAGAGATTAGACTAGTTTCATGCAACCTAGATCCCCACAAGAGTTTAGTTCAACATCTTGGGAAATTCAAACAAATAGAAAAAGAAAAGAAAATAAAAAGAAAAGAAAAATTCTAAACTAATCTAACTACAAAGCAATTAAATCTAAACTACAAAGCTATTAAATCTAAACTACAAAGCAAATAAATAACAAGAAAGAAAAAGAAATAATAAAGAGAAATAAAGAGAAACCCTGAACTCATCATCATCAACTCATCCTCCTTTTGGTCCTTGAACAAGAAGAAGAAGATGGGATTGAAGGGCGAAAATATTTATTTATTGAGGAAAAATTATTACAATGAAAGGTACTCTAAAACAAGAGCAACCCTTTCTCCAAAAGGAGTTTTACAAAATATTTCACACCTCTAAACCCTCGATACTACCCTATTTATACCCCAACGGTTAATGTGAACCATTGATCAAACTTGGCCAAAAGGAAGAGAAATCAGCCCTAATTGGACCACAGAAACCAATCGGTCAATAATATACAACCGGCCATTAACCGTTATTAATCGTTGGTTTCCAACCGAATTTGTCTTTTCTTGATTTTTCTTCACGAATTTCTCTTGATCACTATGGTATCTTGGGCCTTTGTTTGTCTTCGATTTGGGCTTCAAAATTGGTAGAAATCGAGAATTAGAGTCATTTGAGCTTTTATTCATTAATACTCCATTATTCTCAAAATAAGATAAAACATATTATTAGTAACATATTTATTGATATAAAATAGATAATGAGGTTATTAAAATGTCATTAAAATGTGATTATCAGGTACTAAATGTGCCGGTTTCTATCCGCCCATTTGCCCGCTCATTCAATCCTTGGCTTAAATTTCTCTCACAGCTCGAATTTTATCAAAGAGATAACCTTGACCTAAATCCCTTAATTGTTACAACTTGAATTTGATCATTCAAACCCTTTTTCAATTTCTCAAGAATCCAAGACTTTGTGGAACGAGAGGACGAAGATTGCAACCTCTCCAGCTCGCAATCAGGTATATCCCCTTCTCTTGAATTCAAAGTCCTAAAGTTTGTTTCTTTTTCTTATGAAATAGATTCTTCAAAAAGATTGGTTCTTTTTGAGTTTCTGGACATGGCTACAGAAGAACACAATTTTAATTACGCATTTGGTGAATTTGATTACTTATTTATAGATCTGATGATTGCTAAAATTGGTAAAGCACTATAGGAAATAGAAATGTATATTGATTTACTAAATTCTAAACTATAATTGCTAATGGCATTAGAAGTAATTGTGTATTAACTGTGAGTGATATTGGTTTTAATCTCATCAACAAAGAAACCTTTGGAGAGTGCCCGAGAATGCTTTTCTTAACCATATTAATTGTGTATTAATATGGTTAATATCTTAACCTTTCATCTAAGTAAATGCTTCAGGATGATGAGACCTGACAAGCAATGGAGCTTTTATTGGATAACCTTATATCAGATCATAAAAGTTATAAATTTAATCTACATGTTTGAAGAGTTTGAATTGGATAATGCTGACTGCACTACTGCACTTACACTGCTTTTTGAAATGCAAAACTGATATAAGAGCCTATAGGTTGGTAAGTCTTCAAATGTTCTGTTGTTTATAGACTTTGTTGGTATGAGTTACAGCTCGACACACATATTATTTGGTTTGCTATATATAGATTGGATTTTTCATAAGACCTATGTCTATGTGCCTTTGAATGCTCATGTTGCTTTGATACTTTGTGGGTCTGAGTTAGAACTCGAGATGGATGGAAACATCTTATTTGGCCTAACATGTGTTAGAGATCCATTAGACGCACAAGGGGGCATCTTATTGGGCCTAACAATTAGTCTAATTTAGCTCGATCAGTTTGTAGACTTTTACAACCTGATATTATATACCAACAAGTAGTACAAAGCAGTGGGTGAAAAAGAACTCCGTGTACAAACAGTGAGGTTACTGATAAAAAGTGTAGCCCAGTGCACGAGGCTCCCACCATTGTGGGTTCTGGGGAGGACTCTGGGGAGGGTCAGATATACGCAGCCTTACCCCCGCATGCGAAGAGGCTGTTTTTAGGATTTGAACCAATGACCTCTAGGTCACAAGGCAACAACCTTACCATTGCGCCAAGGCTCACCCTCAGTGAGCTCACTGATACAAAGAACAATTTTAGTCTCTCTTATTGTTATTGTTGTTGTGTCCTACTCTAGAAATGTGGAAATCAAGCACCATAAACATCTCGAAATTCCACCGTTTGTGCCGATTTGAGTTGGGTTGGATGCGATTGATGTCATTGCCGATCACCTCCTTGCACCTAAATATTCCTTCTTGATCAAAAAGGCATTCAATTTTAGGGCCTGGAACCTGGATAGGTAATGCGTTAACAACTGTATCTACAGAGGAAGAAGAATTCAGCCTACTACTGTTGCTGCTCCTCCTCCTCCATTCCACCGATGGGAGAAACATGTCATTTGTTGCATCTATTATCTGCACATAATCATACATATTCCTATCTAATTAAAATCAAATCATTTGCATAATATCAAACTAAACCACTATAATAATTAATTAATCAGTTAATTGATTATATACAATTAAGAACCGGATGCTAGGCAGAGATGGCAGTAGCATTAATGGTGGTGGCATCGTCGACTAGAAAATCTTCAACATGCCAGCCTAGCAATAACTTGATTAGATAACCTGATATGCTACTGCTATCCATAGTATTGTTGGCCATGGACATGGTGGTTCCACTGCAGCTTCCGCTTGGAGTACAATGCTCCTCCCCGATCTATGGCTTGTCCTCAATAATGTTCATGTTCTGATTTTGATCTTTATTAATTATAATTTTATCTGATGAAGTGCTGCTAGTGCTGTAGGTGGTATGGTCAGGTACCCATCATCCTCCGCAATTAATGGGAGAGAAGAGAGCCTGATCCCCAAGATGCTCGGCCTTGAAGGCCAAGACATCCACCAGAGCAACCTCGGGTGGTCTCCCATTTACCTCGACATCCACCAGAGCTGATCTCCCATTTAGCATTCAGTTATTGTATGATGTACTTTGGATATACTTTGAGAAAGATTACACACACAGAATCATTAGTGTTTTTGTTTTGTTGTTACTAGACCTTTACATATAAATTTGGATGATGTTTGTGGGAATATTTGATGCATATGTGCATTTTCTTTTATTTTCCGCTGGTTTTTGTTCGACATTTGGTCCTTCTATTATGCATTTAGGTTTATATCTTGAACTATACACACATGTTTCCTTTGCAAAAAAAACCCCCCTAAAAGTTCGCAAAACCCCTGAATGTTTGCAAAATACCCTCTAAAAGTTTGCAAAAAATTCCCATAAAGTATGTAAACACCCCCCCCCGGCGAAAATTTGCAAAAAAAACCCTAAAAGTTTGCAAAAAACCCCCTAAAGTTTGCAAAAAATCCCCCAAAAATTTGTAAAAATCAAAAGTATTATAGACATAACTATTGGCTTATAGTTAAATGGGCAAATGGGTGGCCCGTTTATTAACGTCGCGGGCAAAAGACTTGTCCACTTAGAAAATGTTAAATGGGCCATAAATGGGTAAATAGTCAAAATATACCCGCCCATTTATTACCCAAACCCACTCATTTAACATCCCTATCAGTATAAGGTTGAAAAATGACAATGTATAGGAGGAAACATGTTGATTTTGCTGATGATTTATCGGTGGGCTTCTCTTACAACTACTCCCCATATGACATTCTATTGAGGGCTCTCTACGGGATTTCTTTTTCGACACTCATTGTTGTGTCTCTAATATTCCTCCCACATAGTTCCTTGATCTTTCTTAAAAAGGGTGCAAAGCTTCATCATCCTAAAATGATTATGTAGAAACTCCCATAGTTATAAGACAAACACAAAATTACGAAAAAAAAAAAATCATGCATCTTTCTCATTCTCATGGGGGTTCAAGCACAACTCAAACATAAAACAAATCCAGCAATTGTGAAATATCCAGAACCAAGACACAAAACTTTATCCCCACGAGTCCGCTTGTAAAACAAACATATTAAGCACTATTCATTCAAATAAAGCTGAAAAGAGAATATATACAAATAAAGGGCTTTTGGCTCTCGACAACCATGATCAGGGAACATGTAGACTGTAGAGGGAGGAATCATCTTGTTCTCTTCTTTTTTCTAGCCCCGACCAACACAAGACGATAAAAATCTAAAATCAAAGTTATAATTACTTTGAGCTTATTATGTAATAATCCAAACACATGGTTTCCAAAAGATACCTCTTTTTTATTTTTATTTACCAACTTCTCTTTAAGCATTCGAGTAGTTTCTTATGATCAACAAAGAAGAAACCAGAAGCAAGTTGTTAACTAAAGGATATTACAAAGAAATATGGCTTAATTGTACACAATTAGCTGACAGTTTCCTAGGAATTATATTGATATACTTTAGACCGAGTTTCCTAATATCAATTTTGTTGACAGTACTATCTTTGAATGTATAATAAATTACTGTAACACTACTGAAAGGTATTTTGAATTTTTAACTGCATTACTAATAGAAATCATTTAACGAAGAAAACTTTGATATATAAAAAATTAGACGGTGATATATACAAAACTAATGTTAAACAAACTTTAGATATTTAAATACAAGTAAGCTGACAAGTTTCTCTGTTAAGTGTTTTGGCAATTATTCTGTTTGCTCGTGAGGGCATAAATTAAACCTTACATTAGCTCTAATTTCTAGCTCAAGTTTAGATTCCTTTGTCCGTTTGCATGCTGGATCTTGCTAATCTCTTTCTTACAAAGATCTGGTCACTGATAGCTGCCAGCTTGCTAGCCACAACAACCACAAGAGACACATGTTCCTCTCTGCGACTCTAAATTAAACAATTTCTTTTTAAGGAACATGCATGCTGTATTTTTCATTTGGTTGTCTTATAAGCTGTGTATTTGATTTGCTAGTAAAAGTAAATACGGCTCCTTCTGTTAGCAGCCCATCAGAATAATACCACAGATCAACAAAAGAATGAACAAAAAACTAAGAGAAAGCACCACAGAAACACAAGGATTTAACGAGGTCACAATCCTACTAATTAATAATCAACAACGATTGCAATCAATCTCTCAGGCTCTTATCTCACATCCCCTCAGACGTCTTTATTTTTTTTTCTCTTTTGATACAATATGAATATGCGGCTGAAAATACATCTCTACGATATAAGTTTTCTGTTTATAAGGCCGAAATACAAAAATATCCTCACCCATCATCCAAACACTAAAAAATTTTGTTCTCAGGATGCTGCCCTCACCACCTCCGTCCTCCTCGATTCCCTGCATTCGAGGTGTAATTCTGTATGGATTCAATTATAAGTTCCGGTGCGGTGCGAAGATAAATTATCCTCCAGAGGATAACACTACCCACCAAGATTACTAAGCCAGTAAGCCACAATACGCATGTTATCTTGATTTGCCAAAAGAAGATCATATCATCGCCTATAAAGTGTAGGATAGAAAAGGTAGGTGTCTGTCTCCAATTTGATGGCAACACCACTTACCATATAACCCATGGTACTGATATTTATTGTTACCAAGTTATATGCAACCTACAGTTACAATTATATGCTTGGATATGGCATGATAATGAGGGTAGGATAATTTCTAACGAAAGGACAAAAAAAAAAAAGAGTAAGTAAATTAGTGTTGGTGAGGTGTATTCCATGAATTATAATGGTGCCAAAGAATATGAGATTGATGATGTTTGTGTACCTTGAGCACTAAATAGGTACCCGTGACACCAAAAGAGAATCCCAAGAGATCTTGTTGCATCTTTGTTCCATGCATGCAAGCAATGAGTGGTTCGTTTGCTTCACATGCTTATCTAACTCATGGTTGAGTTTTGGGGGCCTACTTTGTAGTTTTAGCTCATTTTGTGAGAATCCAATTTCAAGACAGTAGGTGCAATAAAAATGCGAAATAAACAATTTTGTAATCATATGGAACATGAAAATTGACGCGGTTTGGTCATAACCCATGTTATCATATATTTTCTTCTATTAAATACGTATAAGAAAAGAACTATGTATAAAACTTCTCTCAGAGCTTCAACAAAAAACTTAAGACCTTGAACAAGTAGAAGGATGAAAAGATATAAGGATTGCCTTGTTCATGAAAGTCGTTTGTTATTCATCGCTGCTTCAACTTGTTTAGCCTTCGCTGGCCTACAACAAAATTTCAAACAAAGAAAATGCCTTTATTTCGCGCGCATAATGAAAACGAAAATTACAACTCTCTTCCTTTTGTGAACAAACACGAGGATCTCTATTTTCCCGATCCTCGCTATGCGTTCTTTGGCCCGCGTCGGACTTTTGTTCGTCCGCTGACCACCGCAATTCGATCCTGTAAACCCGCTCCGAACTACAGACGAGGCTCGCTTTCAAGGAAACTTAGCCGAGGGGATCACACTCACGGCGAGAGGATCGCTGCGGGGATCACACTCACGGCGAGAGGATCACGGAGCGGGTGAGATCTACAAGGAGAAATCACAGCTATCCCCGAGTTAAGATCTAAGCTTAACCTAGAGGGTATCCAGAGTTCGACCCGAAGTTTGTTTACCTTCCGCCTATAGATCCGACGCCGACCGACTTCCGGAGTCGCCGGCCCTCCGCCGTCAGATCTCGCGAGGGCTCTTCGGCACGCCAAAATCCCCAAAAATCCAAAATCTTCAAACCAACTCACGAGAGCAAGACCCCCTATTTATAACAAGTTGAAAGGGCGGGTGTATTTGACCGAAGCCTTTCCTCGTAAAGTTAATAGGCCGTCGGCCTATTTGTTGTTGTGTGGTTCTACTAAAGTGGCCGAGCCACCTGGCCAATTTGGCCGAGGTTTACAAGGCCCGCCGCTCGCAGCTTGCTTCCGCCGACCCGATTCTTCTTCGCCGATTCTTTCCTGTCTTCCGGCTTAGTTTTGCCCTGATGTCGCCGCCAGGTTTGAGTCCGCGTCTCGATCAACTTTCGAGCTCAAACGTTCCTTTGCATCGACTACGGCACGCTGATTCCGCTCGCCAACGCTTTGAGTTTAGCCAACTCGCCTGCTGAGCTTCGCTGCCGGTTTTTCCACGACGCCTGCCGCTGTTTCAGACGCCCACTCACTTCATGGGTTCGCACTCGCTTTGGCGCTATATGCGACGCATAACGCCGCGGCTTCTGGTCGCTGGCGGATGGATCGGTCGCTATCAACCCACCGCGACGTAGTCTTGTTCGGCACCGATAAGCAATTTTAACGCCACAGAATTCCTCCAAAGCCGCCTCAGCCTTCATTCTTGATGAGGGTAGGATAATTTCTAACGAAAGGACAAAAAAAAAAAAGAGTAAGTAAATTAGTGTTGGTGAGGTGTATTCCATGAATTATAATGGTGCCAAAGAATATGAGATTGATGATGTTTGTGTACCTTGAGCACTAAATAGGTACCCGTGACACCAAAGAGAATCCCAAGAGATCTTGTTGCATCTTTGTTCCATGCATGCAAGCAATGAGTGGTTCGTTTGCTTCACATGCTTATCTAACTCATGGTTGAGTTTTGGGGCCTACTTTGTAGTTTTAGCTCATTTTGTGAGAATCCAATTTCAAGACAGTAGGTGCAATAAAAATGCGAAATAAACAATTTTGTAATCATATGGAACATGAAAATTGACGCGGTTTGGTCATAACCCATGTTATCATATATTTTCTTCTATTAAATACGTATAAGAAAAGAACTATGTATAAAACTTCTCTCAGAGCTTCAACAAAAAACTTAAGACCTTGAACAAGTAGAAGGATGAAAAGATATAAGGATTGCCTTGTTCGCGGGGAAAGTTGGTTTGTTATTCATTGCTCGTTTGAACTTGTTTACAGCTTCGTTGGCCTACAACAAAATTTCAAACAAAGAAAATGCCTTTATTTCGCGCGCATAAATGAAAACGAAAATTACAACTCTCTTCCTTTTGTGAACAAACACGAGGATCTCTATTTTCCCGATCCTCGCCATGGGTTCTTTCGCTCGTAGGACTTTTGTTCGTCCGCTGACCACCGGGCATTCGATCCTGTAAACCCGTTCGAACTACAGACGAGGGGCTCGTTAACGAAGGAAACGGTTACCGAGGGGATCACACTCACGGCGAGAGGATCGTCATGGGATCACACTCACGGCGAGAGGATCACGGAGCGGTGAGATCTACAAGGAGAAATCACAAAGCTATCCCCGAGATTAAGACGGCTTAACCTAGAGGGTATCCAGAGTTCGACCCGAAGTTTGTTTACCTTCCGCCTATAGATCCGACGCCGACCGACTTGAGCTCACGGGTCGGAACCGCGGCGTCAGATCTCGCGAGGGCTCTTCGGCACGCCAAAATCCCAAAAATCCAAACTCTTCAAATCCACTCACGAGCAAGACCCCCTATTTATACAAAAAAAAGGGGGTAGGGCACATGCCAGTGGTGGTTCTACCACTTGTCGAGCCTCGGCTGTTAGTTGAGGCACCTCGGCTTGAAAGAGGTGGTTTCGGCCAGTGGCCGAGCCACCTGGCCAATTTGGCAGGTTTTACGGCCCGCCGCTTCGCCGCTTTTTCCACGACTCTCGCCGATTCTTCGCCGATTCTTCGGTCTTCCTGCTTAGTTTTGCCCTGATGTCGCCGTTGTGTTTGAGTCGTGCCGATCAACTTCGAGCTCAAACGGTTCGCTTGCATCGACGGACGGCACCGCTTGATTCCGTCTCGCCAACGCTTGAGTTTAGCCAACTCGCTCGCTGAGCTTCGCTGCCGGTTTTCCACGACGCCGCCATTGGCCAGACGCTTCGCCGACTCACTTCATGGGTTCGCTGACCGCTTATGCGCTTGCGCGTAATCACGCCGACGGCGTTTCACGCACACGGATGGATCGCCTTATCAACCCACCGCTTACGAGTCTTGTTCGCACCGATAAGCAATTTTAACGCCACAGATACCTCCAAAGCCGCCTCACCGATTCTTGATGAGTCCGATGCTTTGACATGATGAGCCCTTCACTTTAATTGGCGGATAGGACTTGTGAATGACCACGGCGTTTGATCTCTCCATTCCCTTCGGCCTTTCCTGCTTTTGTATTGTGAAGGCATTATGGTATCGCATTTTTGTCCGACCGTCGTCGAGATCTTGACCGTAAGCTCCAGATAAATTTCTTTTGAGATTGGCTCCAGATTTGATTCCTCCATTCTCTCGTGTTCTCCGCTGCTTTGTAGGATACCGGGGTGTTTGTGCCGCATTTATTGCTTGACCGCTGTCGAATTTCAAACCAGAGCTAATTGAGTTCATTTGCCGCTGACTCGCTCTGCGGATTGTCTTCCAATTGACCATCGAGGTTCCTCCGCTGATCGGGGAATTCTTCGCGATCCAACCGCTGATCGGTGAATCTTCGTCGACGCACGCTACTGGTTACGCCGCCATGCGACACTTCGCTGCAGCAGTGTTCATCCCCTGGGAGGTATTCTTCCCATTGTTGATTGGTAGGCCCTCGGTGATGCATGAATCGGCACCGATACAATGGGAGGAGTCCTTTCGAGGTAGAACGCTGTCCCGCTGATATAAGCCTCGTCAATTTTATCCCTCCTTGAGGTCCCACAAATGAGGAAATTGAGGGTTATCGAGTTATCCTTAAGAATATGGTAATGTTCTCTAGGAACTTCTCGCTAAGAACCGTGAATTAGTTTATACCGTAATCCTATTTGGAGTAGGGCTAGGCGGCATGGGAGAATATCCGGCATTTGAGTCCAGCCCACATTGTTGAATTTGGCAGATGCTCGCCATTACCGACTCGGTTCACATGCAGCCGAGGCCGTGCATCACTTGAGATCGCCTGTTTGAAGCTTCGCCTTCCGCGGGACACTTTTGGTTTTGTGTCGCCGAGAAGCGAGGATGGTAGAGCTCGAACAGAACCCAAGCGCCAGGAGAGCCTCGATCGCCTTGAAGTTTCCAAGGCCAACAAAGAAAAGACTCGGTCCGCCCGAAACTTGAACTCTTGAAGCGTAAGCCGGTTAATATCAAGAAGGAGATCATGGAGGCCCTTAATGGCAGCCGAGGCTTTCAGGTCGAGCGGAGGAACTTCAGCAAGCTTTTCTCAATAAAGTATTTGTCATTACAAACACCGCTTAGAAAACTTGTGTAACTTCAGTCTTTATTGATAAAACATATTTCCGCCCTTCTTTGTGCTCTATTATGATTCTTTTATTTCACGTAAATAATTAACCATAATACTTATAGGATTTTGGCAAACCCTCACCGCCAACGGATTTGATTAGCCTTCACCAACTACCGCTTGAGTTGGGCTAGCGTCGCGGATTATCTAGATCCGCGACGGACGCTAGGCCGGAAGAATGAAACTCTTCTAGACTTGTTGCTATGATATTGAATACATAGGCTTCGTGACTCTTTACCGCAAGAGACCACCCAAGAACGCGCTGGAGGCGGGGCTTAATCCTTCTTAGGCTTCGGATGAAATACCCCGTAATCGAACTCCGTGTCTTCTTCAATCGGAAAAAGACTAAACCTAAGAACGCAGGAGGCGTTGACTTTATCCCTTCTTAGGCTTGGGATAAAATACCCCGAATCGAACTCGGTGTCTTCTTCAATCGGAAAAAGACTAAGCCGGCAGCAGCGTGTGGCGTTGACTTTATCCCTTCTTAGGCTTGGGATAAAATACCCCGAATCGAACTCGGTGTCTTCTTCAATCGGAAAAAGACTAAGCCGGCAGCAGCGTGTGGCGTTGACTTTATCCCTTCTTAGGCTTGGGATAAAATACCCCGAATCGAACTCGGTGTCTTCTTCAATCTAAAGACTAAACCTAAGAACGCTGCGTGAGGCGTTGACTTTATCCCTTCTTAGGCTTGGGATAAAATACCCCGAATCGAACTCGGTGTCTTCTTCAATCGGAAAAAGACTAAACCGCAACGCTGCAGAGGCGCTGACTTTATCCCTTCTTAGGCTTGGGATAAAATACCCCGAATCGAACTCGGTGTCTTCTTCAATCGGAAAAAGACTAAACCTAAGAACGCTGCGTGAGGCGTTGACTTTATCCCTTCTTAGGCTTGGGATAAAATACCCCGAATCGAACTCGGTGTCTTCTTCAATCGGAAAAAGACTAAGCCGGCAGCAGCGTGTGGCGTTGACTTTAGGGTTATTGGCCAACCCCACCCTCAACGGATTTGACTAGCCTTTACCACTACCGTTTGAGTTGGGCTGGCGTCGCGGATTATCTAGATCCGCCCGCGACGGACGTTGTGCTAAAAGAATGAGACTCTCTTAGACTTAATGCTACGATGTTGAATCGTTGAGCCGTCTTTTGTCACGGGAATAGACTACCGCAAGCGTGGTAGCGTTGGCTTTATCCCTTCTTAGGCTTGGGATAAAATGCCCCGAATCGAACTCGGTGTCTTCTTCAATCGGAAAAAGACTAAGCCGGCAGCAGCGTGTGGCGTTGACTTTATCCCTTCTTAGGCCGGGATAAAATACCCCGAATCGAACTCGTGTCTTCTTCAATCGGAAAAAGACTAAGCCGGCAGCGTGTGGCGTTGACTTTAGGGTTATTGGCCAACCCCTCAACGGATTTGACTAGCCTTTACCAACTACCGTTTGAGTTGGGCTGGCGTCGCGGATTATCTAGATCCGCTCAGCGTGGCGTTGTGCTAAAAGAATGAGACTCTCTTAGACTTAATGCTACGATGTTGAATCACGTGGGCCGTCTTTGTCCGCGGAATAGACTACCGACGTGGTAGCGTTGGCTTTATCCCTTCTTAGGCTTGGGATAAAATGCTAACAGTGTCTTCTTCAATCGGAAAAAGACTAAGCCGGCAGCAGCGTGTAAGGCGTTGGCTTTATCCTTCTTAGGCTTCGGATAAAATGCCCCGAATCGAACTCGGTGTCTTCTTCAATCGGAAAAAGACTAAGCCGGCAGCAGCGTGTAAAGCGTTGGCTTTATCCCTTCTTAGGCTTGGGATAAAATACCCCAAGATGAACCTTGGCCCCTTCTTTGACCGGAGAAGGGTTGAACCGACTAAGGTTGATTGAGGTGGGAAAGGAAGAATGTATTCTATTTCCCGAAGGTGGAGAAGAAGGAGGATCTTGTCTCCTATCTCCGGGTAAGTGATGAACAAGAGAGGAAGGTTTTGTATCCTATCTCTTGCCAGTGGAGAGGAAGGTTTTGTGTCCTATCTCCAGGTGCTCACGAATTTGAAATAAGAGAGGAAGGTTTTGTATCCTATCTCTTATTGATGGAGAGGAAGGAGGATCTTGTCTCCTATCTCAGGGTCTTTGGAAAGGAAGGATTTTTGTCTGTTTCCGGTGAAAGAGGCTGAAAATGGGATCTCCATCTTGAGAATCTTGAAAGATGAAACTAAGAGTGGGATCTCCACTCAGAGAATCTAAGACAAGAGAGGAAGAATGTATTCTATCTCTTGCTTACGAAGAGGAAGGATGTGTCCTATCTCGGTGAAGGTGGGAAAGGAAGAATGTATTCTATTTCAGATGAGAAACTAAGAGTGGGGTCTCCACTCAGAGAATCTTGGAAGGGTATGGATAGCTTTCGCTTTGTAGGATTGCTAACGAGAATTTGAAAGTGGACCTCTCGTTAGGTGGAAGGAATCGAGAATTTCTTGGTGGTTGGACGGGGAGATTTTTAGTGGGCCCACCGTCAATGAATTTGATCGGTGAGAGAATTTTGGAGGAAAACACGATAATTTAGGGTTATCCTCATGAAAATGAGTGAGATATTCTCGAGAACTTCCCATCAAAGCGGGTTATCTTGAATGTATTAAGGATAATACTTTTGAAACTTCCATTTATCGGCATTAATTGCGGTTAGCCATCTTGTGATAAGGCGATATGCACCGCTTGAATAGACCGTGTCTATTATAAGCGGTCCTTCCCATTGGGTTGAATTTACCTTTCTTTTAGAGGTGAGGATTATCGGTCGCCTAGCGGCGGGGCGAGATCTCCCTCCTTAAAGGTTCTCTGTCGAACTTTCTTGTTGAAAGCCCTCGACATTCTAGCTTGATAGAACTCAATGCATTGTTGAGCCTCGAGCTTCTCATCTAACATCTCAAGTTCTTGAGGCGTTTTGATGTTGTTCTTGGTCGTCATCTACATTTGCAAGGCGGCGAAGTGGCAATCTGGATTTCCAACGGGAGAATTGCTTCACGCAGTAGGCCGAGTGCGGGGTAGCTCTGTCGATGCGTTGCGTTGTGCGATATGCCCGAGTGCTTCTCGAGTTTATCATCGGTCTCGCTTGTTATTCTTCACAAGCCGACAAAATCTTGATGATCGTCTTGTTGAGCGCCTCGGCTAATCCATTATTTCTTTGGATTATAGAGCATCGGCGAGACATCTTGTATCTTGAATTTTTAGCAAAACGATGAAGGAATTGCGATAAATTGGGGACCGTTGTCATGCGATCCGTCTTGGGACACCATGTCGATAGATGACATGGTGTTTGATGAATCGGCGGCGGTACTTCGCCTTGATCTCTTTAGTGGGATTGCTTGACCCACTTGGAGAAGTAGTCGGTGATTGCTAGAATAAAGCGATCGCCTTTGGTAACGGAGGAAAAATGGGACCTACAGCGTCCATTCCCCATGTCTCGAATGGCGGGATGTGGCGAAGGATGTAGGCGCTCACGGAGGTCGATGCATATAATTGGCGTGAATCGACCGCGTGGCATTTCGGCGTGCTCATTGCGTCATTAATCATCGTGGGCCAAAGTAGCCCATTCTCGATTCGATCGTAGAGCTTGGGACCGGTAGTGCGCACCACATTCACCTTCGTGTGCTTCGAAGGACCTCTTACGCCTCTTTGTTTGAGAGGCATCAGATAAAGACCATCGTACCCGGCGATATAGCATCGGGTTTTACGTATGGTAAAGAATCTTGGAGCTCTTGGCGGATTGACTCTCTCTCCTTCCGTCTTACGGTAGAATACCATGTAAGGCGTGTCGATGATAGGAAAGCCAATCTCGGGGCTCCAACTTGGTTTGGGTTGCATGTACTTCTTTGGTAGCTACCCCTTACCTTCTTGTGCCTCATCGTATAATGGTGCGAAGAGTTGGTGAGTCTGGCCGTAACTAGTTGCTTTCGGTCGGAAGGTTGTGCTAACGACCATACTTGCCGCATCTGCGTGGCGTTTTGGGCGTGGGATATATTCGATGAAGAATCCTTGAATGAGTCCGCCATTTCAGCGGCTACGATGATAGGGGACGGATCGGGGTTCCTCGCCGTAGTCACCACGGACTGCTTAACTATCGGTTGTGAATCTCCATGCAGCGAGATATTGACCCCGGCTCTTTGGCGAAGCTAAGTCCGATAAGTAGCAGCGTTGTATTCGACTCGTTATTGGAGCGAGGGTTGGTGAGTGAATAAGCACGGGCATGACATGACTCCCGGAAATCAAGACAACTCCGACTCGGCGGAGATTTTAGAACGTCAGGGGTACTTGCTACATTAGTGGCAGAAGCTCCGTCAAAATACAATCGCCATATTTGTTGGTGCGGCGTAGTGTTGACTTCACGGACTTCATCAGGAAGATCGTCATATAGCTCAAGCGCATCCGTTGTGGTGGCGGCCAAGAGATCACAAATCGCTTGTCCTTTGGTGACTTGTTGTTTGAAATACAAGTCATATTGGGACAAGAGCAAGGCCCATTTCGCCAAATGCCAACTCATTGAGGCCGGTCGGGTCATAAATATTCGACCGGATTTACGCTAGAGATAACATAAATCGTTTGTCCGACTAAATAGTGTCGCATCTTACGAATCGCGAACACTAATGCAAAATCGCTTCACCATTGGGTCGAGATCAGCCACACTAATGTTCGCCAGTAATACATCGCCGCTCGCGGACCGCTGCCGCCGCCTTGCGCGAGTAAGGCGCTTAACGAGTGATCCGCTCTTTCGTGATCGTGAACGTTTTCTCGCACGCGCGACAAGAACAGAGGTTTGGCGAGATAAGACTTGATCTCTTCAAATGCCTTCTGACAGGCGTCGTCCCAAATAAACGACACGCCCTTCTTGTTCAACTTGGAGAACGGTTGGCACTTCGGATAGGTTCGATATGAACCGGCTTGATGTACGCCAATCGCCCTTGTAACCCCCTGAGTTCTCTCAGATTTCTCGGAGGTTGCAACTCTTGAATTGCCTTCACTTTGTCAGGATCAACGTGGATTCCTTTGTCGGTGACGACGAAGCCAAGGACCTTGCCACTAGACATCCCAAGGAAGGATTTGGCAGGGTTCATCTTTAGTTGATGAGTCCGCATGAGATCGAATACCGTTCCAAGATCTTTGATGTGATCTCCTTTGTCACGGCTTTTCACGCAAGTCGCCGACGAGCATTCGACCGCTTTCCCGAGATGGTCTTGGAAAATCTCCGCCATTGCTCGCCGGTATGTTGCGCCGGCGTTTTGCCGAATGGCATGACCGTAGCAAAATATACCGATGGGCTGCTCAATGCCGTGGTGTTTACGCCATCGGTGCATCTTGATTTGATTATACCAGAAACCATCCATGAGCGACATTCTTTCAAATCCACCGTGTTGTCGACTATGACATCGGTGATTGGAAGAGGAAGTCGCCTTGGGCAAGCAAGATTCGGATCTCGTAGTCGGCTAACGCATCCGGATCGAACCATTCTTCTTCATGACCGACTATATTCGCCACCCAACCGGATGTTGAATTTCCTCGATGAATCCGATTCTATGAGTTTCTTCACTTCGCCGACGATTGCTCGCAAGATTTGTGGATCAAACCGCTTCTTGCGTTGCTTGATGTTTGACATCCACCTTGATGTTGAGGCGATGTGTCGCTACATTAGGGTCGAGTCCCCGCATGTCCTCATAACTCAGCGAATACATCGATATATTCCCTGATTAGGGCGATCAACTCTTCTTTCTCTTCCGAGGGAAGGGTATTGCTGATGTTTATGAGCTTAGGATGCTCCTCATCACCCATATTAACCTGGACTACCTTGTCCTTAGTGGGGGGTTCTCTTTGTTCGAATCTATCCCCAAACTGCTCTCTGAGTTGATGGATCCATGGGTCTTCCCATGTTGGCATATCTTCATCACCCTCAATAGTAGCAGGATCGACCGTAGCCATATTTGACATCAAAGCCTTGAAAGCTTCTCCGAGGCCGGGTGTCAATCCCAAGCCAAGAATCGCATTTAATGTCCATCTCCCTCATCGTGGATTATCATCAATTAGCCATGAGCATTCATCTTCGAGGAGGATTCGTATCCCAATCCCCTTCTAAATGCATAGTAGTTATCTGGCTTCCCTTTTGGGACATATGCCGCTTTAGGAGGGACTCGAGGACCTCGCCCGAAACATAGACCTTCTCCTTGTGTCAAGTCGTACCCCCACTTCTTCATGATACCCAGTGTCTCTGGACTATATCTGAATGTGTTGAGGATAGGCCCGTTGTCATCTTCATCTTCTTCTAAGAAATGATTCTAGTTGAACCGCCTTTTTCCGTAAAACCAAGTCTTTTCAATACTTGATCTTCGGGATGACGAAGTGTTGTCCCAAAGGAGTCTTGGAATTGCTTTTGTGTAAAGCAAGAAGACCGAAGTGGTAAGTGCAACTCGATCATTGTATAAACCGCCATTACATCATTCAAAGACAAAGGGTACTCTAAATCGCCATTTATTGATTCATCGGCAATTTGCCAATTACAATGTTCATCCGACGATTCTTCATCGCCAAGATTGATTACAAGGGTACAATGTCTTTTAAAACAAAACCACCACTATAATCAAGCCCGCCGAATCGCTTCTTCACCGCTTCAGTGCGTTTGGGGATGATTCGCCGGACTCATTACGTAGAGGAGAGAATCGATAAAATAATTCTCCACCCCTTAAGCGGTGTTTGTCGCGACCGTCTTGACCTCATTATTCGTGTCTACATATTTGAGACACCGATGAAGAGTAGATGGGACTATAACGCTACCGCGGATCCAAGGTCGACCCAACAATAAGTTATAGGAAGTCTGCGTCAATCACATAGCGGTGACTTGGACTTTAAATTCCCATTTGGCACTTTATCCGATTTTACCAAGCTACGAGACCACGGTGTTAAACTCATAGATCATTGTGCTTCGCTGATTTTACCGGGGGATTCCAAGGTGATACATGAGGCAGGGCATATGCTCATTAGCCGAACCCGGATCGACTTGGATCCGTTAACTTCACTAGAGCCAATATACGGTGAAGTATAGCGGCCGATCGTGCTTGGAATCTCTCGTCGCATATCCTCCTTTGTAAAAGTAATGCGGGGAAGTGCTTGGTTGCCAAGTTGCATTGTTGTGCGATTCTTAGGAATCGGCTTGATGCAGTGAGAAACACCTCGAGTCGGCCGAGCTTCTTGTAGAGCTTCGGGTTTCCTTTGACAACGGAGCAACTCAGAGAGTTATTCTCGGCCGGATGTTCGCTAACCGGGCCATGACGCCAAACGGTATGGAGAGCCCGATGTTCCGGCCTATCCTCACAATCGGGCGATTGAATCTGACTGCCGAGTTGAGCTCGACCCGAGGTCGCTTTCTCCTTTACTTCACCGCTTTTTCTTCGCACGTAGTGAGAGGAGTCGGTCACCCCCACTCGACAAGTGTCTTAGCGCTTGGATTTGAGTTCCGGATACTTGTAGGAGTATTCTTGTCCACTCCTAGTAGCGAAGACTTCCCGCTTCTTCTCCCCGGAATTAGGTGGATACTTTTCATCATCCTTCTTCGAATTGCCGGCAAAGATGGCATAGCTTGCCTTTTCCCTTGGACTTCCTTTTGGCCGAGGATGTAGTCCATCGATCGCCTTCCAAAGAAGTCGGTGGACCCAAAGGATTTCTCCGCTTGCCGCAGGAAGCGGTGACGAGCCCCTTCTTACGTTGCCCGTGGAGGATCTTCATTCACCATCTTCATTCCTACCTTCTGGCGTCGGTTGGAACCAATCCGAAGGCGATCCGAAGCTTATAGAGGCGCATTTGCTCCCACCTTCTTCTCTTTAGAGGGTTTTGGAGTAATGACTCAACATCGATCAAGGCACGAATCTTGTCCTTGAGATGGTAGCGAACTTTGTAGGATGATGTACCGCTGTAGTAGCGCATTCTTAGGATCAGAACCTTGTTTGCCTCCTCTTGGTTTACAATTGGGGCAACCGGATTTTGTTGTTTTCGAAGGTATTTGAAAATGCGGAACTTCCTCGTCCTTGAGCGAGTAAGTCTTGGGAAACCTCGAACGGATGGTTTCGATTACGAGTTTGTTGAAGCCATTGAGGCTGCGATTGCCGGTGCACGCTATTGCGGCGCATCATTGCAGGGTTGCATTCAACGCTTGATTAGCTTCACGCATTTTGCTTGCTTTACCTTTGCCACGGGGACAAAGTTACGCTTGTGAGCATCCACTATAGGTGACCTCTCTCGCTTTCTTCCTCCTCGGGAATCACTCGGCTTGCTCTCCACGTATCCTTAAATCTTTCCGTGTCTCGGACGGCAGCCCTATTGCCCAACACGCCCAACGACAAGTTGCTATGACAAGTTTGGAGAATGAACTTCTCCGTTATCGGTCTCGGCAATTCATTGCCTTATTTACGAACCTCTTGGCGAAGTTATCCACTGTTCCCGTCTTTACGTTTCGTCCAACAAAGAACCGATGGATACCTCGGTGTCATCATCGAAGAAATTGGTGAGAAACATGGCCTCCATATCATCCCAGCCTATTAACGCCTCCCCGGTTTGAGACGGCGGTACCAATGGCAGCCCAAGGGTGCCAACGAATGACCGAACCATCAAGGGCTCGTTAGGAGATAACACCTAGATGAGACTTGAAGTAGATCAAGTCTTTGAGTGGGCGATCCCTTCCCGTCAAATGGTGTAAAGTTGATGAGGTTGAATTTTGTCGACACGGGATTGATTCCCACTCCCTTGGGTAAGGACATGGTATACCGTCTTCTTTACCTCTTGGCGGAAATCAAAGTATTGATTTTGCTCGAGGTCTTTATTTTCTCATTTTCCCCTCGTCTCCGTTCGGGTAAACTTGGGGAGGAATGGCGGTGTTATCGCTAGCGCTTTGCCGAAGCAAAGACGATCACCCGCGCTGGGTTCTCCTTTCCCCGTCGTGTCGCTATCCGTTAAGTTGACATTATTGCGGCGACTTGGCTCGCCTTGGCGGTTCATTATCGCTGGATGTTGGTCATGCATTGCTCTCATCCGCCGCATGGCTGCCCATTTCGCTTAAAGTTATCCTTTTGCTTGGTTAGGGCCTCTTCAAGCATCACGGGACACTTGATCCGCTACGATCATGAACGCCACAGGTTGTCCTATGCCGAAATTGTATTATCGAAGCCATTGCGGAGCCGCAGATCCGACACTTCATCATCGAGGGTAATCCCTTCTCGTGATCTTAGCATCGTCACCATCCCGACCGCACCGAAGCCATTCGCGCTGCGCCCGGAACGCGACGCGGACGACGCCCTCTGCCGTCATATTGATGGTAACACTTCGGCAATTCATCACCAGGTGTCCACCTTTTCTACGGAATCGTGTTGACTTGGTCCGCATTCGTCGAAGCCTATCAAAGACCGACGCTTTTCCCGAGTCGTTTTAGCGCCAGACCGATAACACCGCCTTGATCGCCGAGCACAAGCAAGGCATGTTTGATTCTCGGGCCTCTCTTCGATTTACGTATTCCCAAAGACGATAGTACAACTCGCCGGTATGAATACCGAGCAACCTATCGTGTGTTGGCACAACTTCGGGTATAACGTTGTCATCGTCGGATGAGGCGTCTCCTTACGAGAACAAATAGGCCTTTCATAAGTTACCCGCCACATACACGCCGCGAAAGTGTGAATCTTCGGCGGGCTCTCGGACTTCGATTTGAAGCCTGCAGCAAAATGCGGTTTCTTCTTGTCTTTGTGGGTGCGACTCGCATCGTGAGTGACCCGTGATTCCTTTAGCGAACCTAAGCGATCTTTAACGGAAGCCCGCTGGTCGTGGCGTAGAGTTGGCTTCACGGAATTTGGGTGCGCATTAACGGAGGTAACTTCGCCGATGCCACTTTGTTGAAGTGCTCACAATTTCGATTTGAGCACGGAGCGGAGTTGGCTCGCGGGCAGAGCTAGGCTTGATGCCGGTTCGCCGGTTGAAGCCTCGGCGGACTTGGGCTTCCAAGCTAGCCGATTTGTCGACGACTTCGGGCCGCCTCCCTTCAACTCGCGAGCTTGTTGCACCAAAGCCGCGGCTTGCGCTGAGGAGCGCGCTGGCGCCTCCGGATATGCTCCTCGGTGGAATGATTCCGTTTGACTTCGGACCCATTCATTCGCCGTCACTCAGAGGAATCGACTACGATCTCGGACTTCAACCTCTCGAAGTCAACTTGGATCTTAGATCCGCCTCATAGCGGACCCCATCCGTTGATTCTTTTGCACAGGCTAATTGTTTCGCCAGCGCCGCCGCCGGTCGGGAGAGAGTCACGACGCCATTGGCGGAATCGACCCCCGTGGACGGGTTTCAAGGTTTGGCCGTTGTTAGGGCGAGGAACCACCGTTGTCCGCAGCCTTGACGCGGTGGTGGTGGATTTTCGCCCGCGATTCGCCGATCGGTCTTCCTTGCGGAGACCATCTTGGACTTTGGGGAACTGGATCCGACGAGGAGGAGAGGTATTCTTCATACTTCTTCGGTCGAACTTCGAACTTCGACCTCCTCGATGACCGGATCGGATCCGCGGCGACACGACGGGCTTTGTTGAACCCGCTATTCACCGTGGTCGCCGCCTTGTTCAGCGGAAAGTTGGTTTGTTATTCATTGCTCGCTTGAACTTGTTTACGGCCGTTGGCCTACAACAAAATTTCAAACAAAGAAAATGCCTTTATTTCAGCGCATAAATGAAAACGAAAATTACAACTCTCTTCCTTTTGTGAACAAACACGAGGATCTCTATTTTCCGGATCCTATGGGTTCTTTGCCCGTGTCGGACTTTTGTTCGTCCGCTGACCATCAGCAATTCGATCCCCGTGTAAACCCTGCCTGAACTACAGACGAGGCTCGTTTCACGAAGGAAACGGTTACCGAGGGGATCACACTCACGAAGGAGAGGATCGCCGATGGGATCACACTCACGAAGGAGAGGATCGCCGAGCGTGAGATCTACAAGGAGAAATCCGGCTATCCACGAGATTAAGGCGAAGCTTAACCTAGAGGGTATCGTAGTTCGACCGAGTTTGTTTACCTTCCGCCTATAGATCGGCGTCGGTGGACTTGAGCTCGCCGGCTCGAACCGTAAGGCAGATCTCGCGAGGGCTCTTCGGCACGCCAAAATCCCAAAAATCCGGCCCTTCAAATCCGACCTCAATGAGCAAGACCCCCTATTTATACAAAAAGGGGAGGGGTATGCTACGCCAAGTGGGGTGTTTCGCCACTGGTCGAGCCACCTTCGGCCAGTTGGCCGAGGTGGTCGGCCATGGTGGTCGAGCCACTTACATTGCCTGCGGCCCTCTACAAGTTGTCGAGGTGGCTCTACCAAAGTGCCGAGCTCTTACCACTGCCGAGGCACTTGCCAATGAGGTGGCTCGGGCCAAAGTGGCCGAGCCACCTGGCCAATTTGGTCGAGGGTTGTCATGGCCATCCGCCGCCTGCTTCGCTTCCTGGCCGACCCGATTCTTCGCCGATTCTTTTCGGTCTTAGGGCTTAGTTTTGCTCGGTGATGTCGCCGTTGTGTTTGAGTCCGCGTCTCGATCAACTTTCGCCAGAGCTCAAACGGCTTGCAGCCGACCATCGTTACATCGCCACGCCATACCGCGCCTCGCTGAGCTTGCCGTTCGTTTTCTCCACGACGGCCAAGCCATTAAGCCAGACGCCGACTCACTTCATGGGTTCGGCTGCTTCATGACGCGCTTTGGCCAACCGCCGATCGGCTGCTTCGGTCAGCAATACGATGGATCGCTCGGCTATCAACCCACCGCTTACAGTCTTGTTCAGCCGATAAGCAATTTTAACGCCTACATGCCTCACTAGCGCAAATAAAAAAAATCCACTTTTAGAAACTTCTCCGAACAAAGAATAGAAGGATTTGAATTGATCATCAAGATGGTGTGGAATGCTGAACAAATCAATCTAAGATCAATACTTCAAAACCCTCGTATATATAAATAATTCAAGAGACTAAATAAATTAATGCTAAATGCAATCATTTTCTCAATCATAATCGTTCATAGTATATATAAATAATTCATCTCTAATATAGATTTTTTTAACAGGTGCTCATGGGCATTCATTAATGGAAGAGAGAGATAGAGAGAGAACATGTAAGGAAAAAAATTAGTGCGGCGCCACTTGATATTCATTTCTCTCTATCTCTCTCATTGTCTAATGAGTGCTTATGGATACCTGTTGGAAAACTGTTCTCATATAACTGACACCGAATGTTCAGTGGGATACATAATTCTCATTTTTAAATTAAAACAAATCTTAATTGTGCATAAACACAATCTTGATTAAAAAAAGTGATATGTTTAGTGTTTAACTGCAGTAAAGAGGGTCCGGCAAAATATAAATCCTTTTATGATGATATTCTTCTTTTTGTAAAAGACCTTCATCTCTTTTTTAGTCGAAAAGGACAAAGTAAAAGTTCATCTCGATTTTTGTCGGATGCATCATACATTGAATACCCCATCAACATCAGAGAACCACAAGAATTATGGATGATGGCTTCAGTTGTCCTCCTAGTCATTAGATTAGGCATCTTAGCTATTTAAAAAAGGAAAGGACCTAGTTTACTTGTAGGACCAATTTAAGATGGAAGGTCGAGAATTTGACTTAATTTATCCCTGTGAAAGAGCACCCAAATAGCTAGCGGTAGTATAGGATTATGACAAAGATCATAGCATGAATAGTGAAGGTTTATCTCAAAGTTTTAAGTTGAACACATGAAAATTGTTTTCTGCCATTCAATTTCATTAAGCAATATGTACATGTTAGTGTATTTTGTTAAAATCTAACTTGACTAGGGTGTTGGAGATATGGTAAAATAAACGCTGCAAGAGAGATGTGAGCTGAGGCGTGATAGGACACGGTCCTTAAGAGTAGTTTCGCCCCCTCTAAAATATTGTCTCGGTGCAAGAGGGAGTAGATGATGCTCTATCCTCTAGGATTCAACGACTCTATACTGCTGGCGTGCACATAAATCTCAGATGTATCTGAGGAACAATGGATAAATATTTTGCCTTAAGAGAACAGTAGAGAGAGGAGAGTTTTCTAGTGTATGAAAATTGAGGTAGAAAAGAGGTATTTATAGGCTTAAGAAAACATAATTAATTTGAGTAGTTGAGAGAGAACATTAAATGCAAGTAGTTGTTAGAATTTTGAGCTCGAGAAAAATCAGTAATAGAAAAGTCTCTTTGCTGAGAATGTAAATTTAGGAGCTCAAGAACATTTAGTAGCTCAAGAAGAATATTTAGAAGCTCAAGAATGTTGGAACTGGGATGCAAGCCTAGAGGGTGGGTGAATAGGGTTGTTACAGTTTTTTGATAAAGCTCAGAAAATGCAGCGAAAATATAATAAGTGAAAAAAAGCAAACCAATACAGGAACACACGAGATTTTTATAGTGCTTCGAATCAAAATCTTACGTCCACTCTTCATTCTCGCGAAGGACCTTCCTCATTATGACCAAAGTTCACCTGAATCTCAACCTGATTCAGTAGGCTTCAAAGACCACACCACCCTGGAATCTACCCAAGACCAGTCGTCTAACCTAACTCTTCACAATGATCAGAAAAAACTTAGCCCTAGCTAGCTCAACCCTCAATTATCCCAGCTTGAGTACGTCGTCGTCAAACTCACAAGTTTGATATACAACCAACCAAAATAAATAAACCGCAAAAAGAACAATCTTGCTGCCCTTTATTAAACCGTTCTTCAAATCGATGAAGATGAAGATCCGTGAAGAAGTGGTGTAGCGATGTAAGTGTAGGGCACTCCTTCACTGAATCAAATTCTGATAAAAAGTGCGCCGAGAAGAAGCTGAACGAGGCTCAGGGGATTTGATCAACTCTCTCTCTCTCTCTCTCAAACCCTAGAATAAACATCTCTCCTTTTGTGTATTTGCCTCCTTGAACTTCATTGTAAATTATGATCTCCAACTCCCCTTAAATAGACCTTGATAGAATAGGAAAGAGATACTCAAATCTGCGTGCAAATAGGAGATCAAACGAGTCGACGAACGGCTGAGATTAAATCCTGAAAACTATCAAATTTTATCATAACCATCGATGGTGGATCACGACCATCGATAGTCCCTTAGTGATCATCGATGGTTCAACTATAGCCACCGATGGTGCTGATTTTAGTTTCTGAATTTCTTCGATTGTCTCATGTAACCATCGATAGTTCCCTATGACCATCGATGGGTCACTGTAGATCATTGATGGTGCCAATTCCTATTTCTATTTTTCTTCGATTGGCTCCTATAACTATTGATGAGATGGTGACCATTGACTCCTTGACCATCGATGATTCGAAGGCTAAAATCAACGTTCGTATAGATTTTTGTATCGTTTCGAATCACATCTTGCTCGTACCTGTTTATACCAAAAATACATCATCTCATAAAACATATCAGTAGTAAATGAGAGTTTGTTATTATTCAAATAAGAAATATTGTACGAACAATGTTCTAACAATCTTCCCCTTTGATAATAACAAAACTCAAATTTTAAAATACATAATGTAAAACATGGTGAGATATATATTCAGTACAAAATAAGTACATAACATGTTTCATGCAAAAGATATATGATATGCAAAGTTCTCCCTACAAATATGCATACATGAAAGTATAAATGTGTACGGGTTTTCCAAAACTCCCTAAAACAAAGCATCGAGTGTTAAAAAATTTCAAATCCAAAAATCAATCATGGAATCAATTTGAAAAAACTTTTATAAAGCACAAACACTCATGAAATATTTTAAAATTTCACCTTTCTCCTCCTTTTGTTATTAGCAAAAGAAAACACCGTAGGCTATGCAATATACTTGAGAATTAGGATAAAAATTATCCAAAGGGGAAAGGAAGAGAAATACATCTTGGTTCACAAAAATTTTTCTGAGAAAATAGCACAAGACATACACATATAACTTCAAAACACACGAATCATGATTATAAGTCATATTGAAATTCACACACAAACTATGAAGATGTCGATGAATAGTTTGTAAAAGTAATTATATTAGTTCATAGAACAAATTCAGATATATCTTATCTAGTTTGAGCCCCTTTTTTATACACACTTGAATTATCTCAACCTTTAGACAAGGTCCAAAATCTCGATCTATCACCTCAACCATATAGGAATGTTAAAGAAGAAGAACGATAGTGTTTGGAGGACGATGTACATCATCTCTAAATATGGGAAATATTTAGCATATGATGGATATCCTTGAGATATTGCACATTTATATATATGAGTGTGGGTATTTGACCATCTTTTAACAAATACACTCAATTTTTTAGATTTATAGAGTGTGGATCTTTGATCATCTTTTCACGAATACACTCTTTTGCTTGATATTTTCTAACACATATGTACTTTGTACATGTATAAAAATTTTGGTGCTATATTCAAGTATAAATTGAGCTCAAACTTTTTGATATATCCAAAAATGCTTTACAAATAACATATAAAAATATTTATTTTAGTTTCACAATACTAAACATGATAAGTATAATACTAAGTGTTGATATTGGGAATCACACAGTCACTTAGTTATGAGTTGAGGTGATGAGGGGTCGCTAACTTCCCCAAATTTTTGACTCTGACACGGGCCAGCTATTCGTCCCTGCACACGTGAGAGCTCGTAAGAGGGCGGAGTTGTGCTCTCCGGTTGTTCCTCCGATGATCAAGTCAGTAATTTGCTTGAGTGGGAAAAAAGTCAAGAACTAAAGAAGTCCTTAGTGAATAGTCGATATTGCTTAGAAATTGCTTACCCTGATGTAGGGAATAGTCTCCCTATTTATAATGGCAATAGAAGGGTGATTTGGTAACTTCGATCAAGTATGGGCTGGCAGCTGAGTCAGCACTTGCTTTACAGGTGGCAGCTGCTGAGTGGAGAGAGTCACTTCGGCATTTAATGTGAAGTGACTAGAGGCATGGGGTACCAATGTGGTCCGATGTGTCATAAAGATCTTCGGGATGGATAAATAATGCTCCTGACCATGCACTTAATGTGATGGCGATGAGCTGTCAGTGGGGGGCTCAAGGTATATCGTCGTCTTCCTACTCGCCTGGTTGAGTGTCGAGTAGTACCGCCTTTCGAGTCGACCCCGCGAGATGTCACCCACAGAAATGATCGAGTGGGTTGCTCGTTGAGTCGGCCTATCAAGAGGGTCGACATGTACCGCCTTTCGAGTCGACTCCGCAAGATGTCGACCCATCGAATCGGCCATGCTGAAGATTTGGCCATCCCGAGGTGTCGAGTTAATTTGATTAGGTGTTTAATGCGGGACACTTATCTACTATTGATTGGAGATTAATATTTAGTAATAGAAACACCATAACACTAAGGTATGAAAAATAATATGAAACATTTCGTGAACCATCAAGTTTATTAATTATATATGTATAACTTTTTGTGCACATATAGCATATATAGATGTGTAAAACATGTGAACCAATATGATAAACTCATGCCTATATACCAACATATAAACTTTTGAATATATCTTGTAAAAGCACATACATAGGCATGTCCAAGTTTTTTAATTATTATTATTATTGCTATTATAAAAAGAAAAAATTATTTTGTTTTTGATATATAAAAACAAAACTCAAGAAAAAATCTAAAATTTTTTATGTACATACAACAGTCAGTCAACATGTATAATGGTACTAACTAAAATAGATAAGCAATAAAAATGAATAAGTTAGTACAGTCCAAAGTATCTCATGTATCATCGAAATCCAGGATAATAAGAAAATAAAAAATAAGTGTAAATTAAAGAAAGAAGAAAAAATAGACCTGGACCAAGAAAATAAAAGAAAACCATCATCAAACGTCCTCTCTCTCCGTCTCCTCTCGGCCATATTTACAGGCTGCCTCGGGCACATAATCTGCATAAACTGGTGGTGTGGGAAGTGACCGATCAGTCCTGTGAGCAGCATCCATCAAACACTGTAGAGACGCATCATAATACTGGTGCTGAGACCTCATCTCCATCTGCATCCGCTCCATCCTCTCTCTCCCAGTGAATCCAGAGTCCACTGAGAATCACCACCTCCTGAAGAGCCGGGAACATCATCTCCTGTAGGCTAGGACCCAGATGGTTGACCAGCCGAGGACTCTCCCTTTCCTGCCCCTAGACTCTTCCGAGACGTCTCATCACACAACACAGCTCTCCCCTTCTCCAGATGATCTAAAGAAAGAACTGTAATCTTCTGATCCTTACAAATGCGAGAGATCAAGAAAGGGTAGACAAGCTGAATATTCTGCTTCTTCTTCCTCTTCTCAACAACCACCCTAGCACCACTAGCACTGTAGACATCCATGTGAAAATCACTTGTGTAGGATCAAAAGGCTGACACCTAGCAATCCAATATAAGAGGATGATATCTCGAACAGATAAAGTAGTATATACAACACTAGGTATAAGTCCAACTTCAGAAAAAGGTTGAGAAGCATATACTCAGGTTTTAGATAACCTGAGTTGAATACACTCGTAATGGATCTATCAGCAAAGAACTCAGTCATGTGGGTGTACTTCTCTTAACTAATAAGGACATTCTCGGAATAGGTAAAAAGATCATGACATCCCTGCGGTGGTGGTGGTAGTCAAAAAATATGGCGGATGTAATCTGGGGTGATCCTGATATCATTTCCTCTGACAAAAGTCTTGGCCTCAGAGGAAACATGAGGTCGTGAGTAGTTCATGTAGAACTCTCGGACCCACGACACATTCACTCTATCATATGTCCTTCATTGGACCCAAACCCGCTACTATCAAGAGCCTCAAGACATCACCATACTCTCGTAAGTGTCCATCATCAATCCCTCTCTTGTATAGAACAAAAAGCTTTTCATACTTTTTGAGGGTCTCTCGGGTCGATAATTGTGTAGTTCAGGTTCTCTTGCTTGAAGACATCCATTACAAAGTTAAATAAACATGTATTAGCATAGAGGATATACTTAAGATAGCTTAGAACCAAAGAGAATTAGAAAAATGTGAAATAGGTACAAAAACATTAATTTCAGCCAACAAACCATCAATGGTTTACTGACAACCATCGATGGTTGATGAGTTGAACCCGATGGGTTTTCACCCCAAATCATCTAAACTTTCATACAAAACTCAATAATCTATGTTCTAAATAACAATACTACTCATTTATCATCCATCCACATAAGATCTATCACCAAAAACATGCAAAACCCACGAATATAATAAAAAAAGATCTAAGATTTTGAAAGTTACCTTTTGATTTTATTTGATTCTAAAAATAACAAATAGAAGAAGATGATAATGATAACAGCAACAAAACCAAGTGAAATCCACTAAAAACCACGAAAAATCAGAGGATTTTTGGAGAGGAAAAGTAAAAAGGGGTAAAAAGTGAAAAGATAAAAAAAACATCCCATTTATTTCTGCCAATCGATGGTGAACCATCGATGTGTGTGTGTGTGTGTAACCATCGATGGTCTCATCGAGTCCATCGATGTCCAATATATAGATAAAAAAATAGATGGGTTCAGTTTCAGAATCACTTGAGGAATTATTGTTTACCTGTTTATTAAATTGATTCTGTCTTTTCTGAAGATATTTCTATCATTTCTTTAATTTAATAAAAGACTTGAATCTTTTTACTATAAGTGCAGATTGATCATCCTCGTCTTTAGAACTCGAGCTTGACTCCTTCTTCTTCTTTGATCAGGATTTTTCTTTCTTCGCTTTTAAGACCAACAACTTCTTCTTCGTATCTTCTTCTGAGATATCTTCTCTCTCTTTTAGATGAACTTTATATGTGATGAGATTTCTTACAAGATCATCAAGAGAAAGATTAGAGAAAATTTGAAGTTCTTTGATAGCCGTTACCTTAGGTTCCCAATCCGAGATAGAGAACGGAGTAGTTTTCCACACAGTTTCTTATTTTTGTAGTCCTTCCCTAAAGCTTTAGACTTGTTCACAATATTGGTGAATTGTGTGAACATGTCCTGTATGCTCTCCGAGGCCTTCATCTTGAAGTTTTCGTATTTATTCACCAGCATTGTAAGCTTTGCATCCTTTACTTGCGAAGTTCACTCATGAGTAACTTTCAATGTCTTTCAAATTTCCTGTGCAGCAATACAATTAGAGGCACGATTAAATACTTCAGCAGTAACAGAGCAATATAAAGCATTCATACCTTTCAAATTATAAGAAAAAGTCTTTTTGTGTTGAGGGGTCCATTTATCCATACGAATTTCAGTAATGACTCCTCCTTTATCCTCAGTAGGATTATGATACCCGTGTTAAACACACTCCCAAATATCAAAATAAGTAGATAATAAAAAAACTTTCATGTGTGCTTTCCAATATGTGTAATTGGTGCCATTAAAAATGGGGGACGGTTAATAGCGTGTCCTTCAGGAAAGGATGAAGCGGTGGTAAGGCTTGACATCTCTACCGTAGGTTATGATACCTAAATATGGGTAACGAGGCTCTGATATCACTTATTAAAACTGGGATGCAAGCCTAGAGGGGGGTTGAATAGGGTTACTACAGTTTTTGATAAGACTTAGAAAATGCAACGAAAATATAATAAGCAAAAAATAAAAAGCAAACCAATATAGGAACATATGAGATTTTTATAGTGGTTTAGATCAAAATTCTACATCTACTCTTTCTTCTTATGAATGGTCTTCGTCACTATGACCAGAGTTCACCTAAATCACAACCCGATTCAATAGGCTTCAAAGACCGCACTCTGAAATCTACCCGAAACCAGTCATCTAACCTAACTCTTCACAATGACCAGAAGAAACCTAGCTCTAGCTAGCCTAACCCTCAATTACCCCGGCTTGAGTACATCGTCAAATTCACAAGTTTGATATATAATCAACCAAAATAAATAAAGCACAAAAAGAACAATCTTACAGCCGTTTATCAAACCGTTATTCAAATTAATAAAGATGAAGATTCATGAAGAAGATGTGTAGAGATGTAAGTGTATGACACTCCTTCTCGTTGAATCAAATTTTGATGAAAAGAGCACCAAGAAGAAGCTAAACGAGGCTCAGGGGATTTGATCAACTCTCTCTCAAACCCTAGAATAAAGATCTGTCCTTTTGTGTATTTGCCTCCTTGAACTTCGTTGTAAATTATGATCTCCAACTCCCCTTAAATAGACCTTGATATAACAGGAAAGAGATTCACAAATCTGCGTGCAAATAGGAGCTCAAACGAGTCGACGAATGGCTGAGATTAAATATTGAAAACTACCAAATTTCATCATAATTATCGATGGTGGATCACGACCATCAATGATCCCTTGGTGATCATTAATGGTTCAACTGTAGCCATCGATGGTGCTGATTTTGATTTTTAAATTTCTTTGATTGTTTCATGTAATCATCGATGGTCCCCTATGACCATCGTTTGGTCACTGTAGATCATTGATGGTGCCAATTCTTATTTTTATTTTTCTTGGATTGGCTCCTGTAACTATCGATGAGATGCTGACCATCGATGGTTGCTTCTTGACCATCGATGGTTCGAAGGCTGAAATCAACGTTTGTGTTGATTTTTGCATCGTTTCGAACCGCATCTTGTTCGTACGTGTTTATACCTGAAATACATCATCTCACACAATCTATCAGTAGTAAATGAGAGTTTATTATTATTCAAATAAGATATATGGTGCGAACAATATTCTAACAAAGAACATTTAGTAGCTCAAGAAGAATATTTAGGAGCTCAAATTTTTATCTCCTATCCAATGTGAGACTAAACTTTCTAGTTGTCTTTGAAATACTCTTGAAAACTCCAACAATCCCCCACATATTTCAAAGACAACCAACTTCTTTAAAAAAGTTAATTTAATTTTGACAACAAATAAGGAAAAGAAAATATTTGGCAAAAATTGGCAAAATGCGAGATGAAAATATATTGCTTCAGCATTCGTGTCTTTTAGACTATGAACCAACACGTAGAGTAGACAAGGCGTGACTTACACGGTCTTGGTGAAGTTTAAAACTTCTATGAACCTTATCCATTGATTGCAAGCCATACACATATGTCACTCATAATATATTCTCTAATCACTATTGTTCAACGCGGGTTGGCACAAATAGGCCATGTGTCGTATTTGGATTTCATGAGTGCTCTAGAGGGCATGCCTGAACTCTCATAGGAAGCGGCCCCACTTCTACACTCATAAAGGTGAATCCATCAAGTGTGTACTGTAAGAAACACACCATCCAACAATATGGACTATAGAATTCATTAAGGATGAGTTACCCATCCTCATACCCTGCAGTGATACACAATAGACATCATAGGAAGGGACAAGATCAAAAAATTGTGTATCGTGAAACTGACTAATAACTTGTTATTACCCATATGAACCTACTTCATGAGATCTCCATTCACATATGTTCAGTTATCATTATTGTCAATTTTAGTTATAGGCAAAAGTTCCATTCCCCTCGATGTACTCATCACTAGTTTGGCACCTAGTGGCTTCGTCAGAGGATCTGCCAAATTTAACTCTGACCTTACAAAATCCAAGGAGATCACGCAATCACATAACAACTGCCTTACAATATTATCTTAGGTGAATATGGCTATCTTTACCATTATAAGTTTTATTATTTACTCGGGCTATTGCAGCCTAAGAATCACAATGTAAAAACACAGGCGGAGCTGGTCTTGTCCATAATGGAATATCTGCCAAGAGGTTTCTCAACCACTCAGCCTCAGATCCTACCCTCTCTAAGGCAATAAACTCAAATTCTATAGTGGACTAGGCCGTTCAAGTTTGCTTGGATGATTTCTAAAATACTGCACCCCCACCCAAAGTAAATTATAACCACTAGTGCATTTTGTCTCATCTAAATTAAAGATCCAGTTAGCATCGCTATACCCTCAAGTACAACAGAAAATCCACTAAACATCAAACCAAAATCCATGGTTCCTCTAAGGTATCTCATCACTCATGATGTAGCAGTCCAATGATCATTATTAGGATTCTGAGTGTACCGACTCAATCTATAACTGCGTAAGCAATGTCAGGTCTGATACTATTCATTAAATACATACGATTGCCAATAATTTGAGCATATTCAGTTTGAGATGCACTTGGTCCCATATGTTTCATTAAGTAAACACTAGCATCATAAGAGGTTGAAAGTAATTTTGTTTCAAAATGACCAAATCTTTTTAACATCTTTTCCACATAATGAGGCTATGATAGCATGATACGATGTTCAAATTTAAAAATTTTAATTCCCAAAATCACGTTTGCCTCACCTAAATCTTTCATTCTAAAGTACGATAGAAGAAATAATTTAGTCTCATTAATTATGCATAAATTAGTTTCAAAAATAAGCATGTCATCTACATATAAACAAATGATCACAATGGATGCATCAACAGATTTACAATATATACATCTATCGATTCATTCACAAAAATCCATTTGATAGCCAAATAATATCAAAATTTTTATGCCATTGTTAAGGTGCTTGTTTTAAACCATACAAAAATTTTACAAGCTTACACACTTTATTCTCCTATCCTAGAACTACGTACCTTCAAGTTGTTCCATATAAATTTCCTCTTCTAAATCACCATTTAAGAAGGCTATTTTACATCCATTTGATGAATTATCAAGTTATTTATAGAAGCAAGAGCAACAAGAGCTCTAATAGAAGAAATTCTAGTGATTGGAGCAAAGGTACCAAAATAATTTATCCCTTTCTTTTGGGAGTACCCTTTGGCTACTAGCCTCCCCTTAAATTTGTCAATTGAACCATCATGTTTTAATTTTCTTTTATAGATCTACTTACAACCTATAGGTTTAGAACCAGGTGGGAGATCTACTAGCTTCCCAGTGTGATTAGCTTAGATAGATTCTAATTCACTATTTATGGCTTCTTTCCAAAAGATGACATCTCTAGAAGTTACAACTTCTTGAAAGGTGCATGGTTCATTATCTAATTGTTTTGGGTCTTTAAATTTATAAATAAAGGAAGCTTACAAATCTAAAGAGTTCAAGAAATAAGAAAATTTATAGAGGATCTGGGTTATTTTCTATGTGCCAATGGAGTGTTGTTCTCATGCTCCGTTGACGGTCTGAGCAATACAATGAGTCTTTTGCTGATTTTGCTAAGAAAAAGAACTAATTGTTTATCTCAAAGAGATTCTTAATGAATTATTGTTAAGAAAGCTAAACAATTAGCTTGATGAAAGTGATCTATAAAGATCGATTACAAAAGATTGATGAAGTCTTCTTTTTTTGACAAAGGAATGCCAAAGTTTCAAGTTCACCAAAGTTAGCCAAATTCTGATTGAAGCTGATTTCTGATCTCCTTAAAAATGAGTAATCTCCCCTCCTCTTATAGACTAAGAGAAAAAGACTTAGTGTCCATTAAAAATGGGTTAATGACCATTAACTTAGAAGATAGTAGGGTGAACCGTTTCCTTAAAAATAGCAGATGAAAATGGCTCTGGGCGATGTTCGCTAATAACGAACATGGGCGAAGTTCATTCTAGCGAACTTTGCTAGAAAGTGGGTAGCCCACTTTTTTTGGCGCGTGGATAACGTGGACCACATGGACTATTTGAACGAAGCTCATTTTGGGCAAACTTCACTTTGATTTGGTCTTGAGAGTGAGCTTCATTATGACTTGTACGAGCTTCGCTATGACTTGGGTGAGCTTTGCTATGGCTTGTATTTGAGCTATTTGATAGGTAATTAAATAGAACCTAAGTTGCAAGTATATAACTATCAAGTTATAGTATAAAAAGTTATCAATCCCAAGAGGAAGGTGTTGTAGGATTTAATTAAAATCGGTTCTTATGTTGTGTGTGTGACAATTAGGAGTGATAAAAAATGTGATTGTGGAGAGAATAAGAGTGGTTGTGAATATATGCAAATAAAAGTAAAATGAGATTGAGAGGGAGAAAGAAATAAAGGAAAATAAAATCAAGAAATAAATAAAGAACAATCAAGAATAAAGAGGAAAATCAAGAAAGTAAAGATGGAGGATTCAATTAGAGACATGAGGAATCTAGAATTGAATCCAGCTAATAATTCACTTATAAATTATGAACTATTCTCTTTTGTCACATTCTACTTTAGATTTATTAAGCATAGACTATCAAACCACTCAAGGAAAGCATAACCTATCAAATTATCATCCAAGTAAAATTAATACTCATGAAAAGAATAATAACTAAATAGTAATTCTAGAATTCCTTCTACCAATTAGTTCTTTAGTTGATTATCCTAAACATGATCATTTTAAGCACAAGAGAATGATGCACAAAATATAAAAGAAATTAAACTAGTTAAGCATAATTTCTAGAGTTCCTACAAGAATTAGTTCCACATCTTGAAAAATAACAACAAAGAAATAAATAAAAGGAAGAGAAATAAAATAATTTCCTAGAGGGTTCTAGCCTCAAGGTTAATCAAAGAAAAGAAAAATAAATAAAATAATTCTCTAGAGGGTTCTAGCCTCAAGGTGAATCAAAGAAAAGAAAAATAATTAAAATAATTTCCTAGAGGGTTCTAGCCTCAAGGTGAATCAAAAAAGGAAAATAAACAAAAATAATTCCCTAGAGGGTTTTAGCCTCAAGGTGAATCAAAAAAATAAAAATAAAAATAAAAACTAATCCCAGGAGGGTTCTAGCTTCAAGGTGAATAGTGCAAGGAAATAAAATTTAAGCTATGCAAAGAAATAAATCTATACTACAAAATAAAGACATGAAATTAAAGCAAGAAAATAAAGACATAAAAGTAAATTTACTCTACAAAGCATTAAAATAAATCTAATCTACTAAAAGAAAAAAAAAAGAAAATATTACAAGAAAATAAAAGATAAAAGAGAAAACTTACATTCCAAGAGGGTTCTAGCCTTTTGATGAAGGCAAATCTTCATCTTCATCTTATCTTCATCTTTATGATCAAATAAAGAGAAGAAAAGAAAAATATGAAGAGGTGAAAAAATTCTTTTATTAATTACAATAAAAAGTTATAATTTTGGAAGGTCTTCTCAATTAAGAGTAACCCTCCTCTCCAAATGAAGTTATTACAAAATTTTTCACACTTCAAGCCCTCACTCTACCCCTCTATTTATAGATAACAAGAATCTCTCATAATCATTAGATTTGTCTTGGCCCCCAAGTAACCCTCACAATCATAGGATTTGACTTAAGCCCCAAGCAACCCTCATAACCATAAGATCTCTCAAAATAATCTAGACCATTGATTCAATACTTGAGAGATGGGCTTTGTGGGATTTATTTGTTTTTGTATTTAATTTATTTAAGACTCTTGGGCTTCTCTTAAATGCTCTTGGGCTTCTTAGAATTTAGCTTGACCTTCAAATAATTGAATATATATCAATTAAATTCAGATTTCTATCATAACCCACTGTTGCTAATGAAATTTTTAGAATCTAGCAATTTGGATGGCTCCGTCTCGTCGAGAAAGGCGATTTTCATATATAATATGTTGAATTCTGCTTTCCGGATTGGGAGATATCGCCTTTTCTTTGCGGTTGACCATCCTAAGCACGAATTTGACTTTATTTTTTTATATTTAATTTGATTCTCAATTGCAAGCCAAGTTATTAATAATTCTGACCAAGAAAGTAATGAGTGCTAAGATTTTACTTCTAAACTTAGTCATGAGCTTTAGATTTAGGCATTCTGGGCTTCATTAGAGATCTTGTAGGCTTGAAATAATCTTCATTTGAGCTCTTATTCAATAATTCTATATTACATGTAAATTAATATTAAAAAATATTATTAGCAGATATATTTATTCAAATAAAATAGATAATGAGTGTATGAAAGTGTAATAAAATGTGATTATCACCATTCTAATTTGATTAAGTGTTTAGCCAATGAGCGCTCACTTCTTGCGCTCTGTTGGGCTTAAGTATCAGAATCATGTTATCTGCACTGGGTATTGGTCTTGAAGAGAGTTTGAGAACCACCCCCCCCAAAAAAAAAGGTTTTCGTGATCCTGCATTTGACTTGTAACAGGGATCGACATACTTTGGATAATAGCCAGATGTGTACTATTGAACGTAGCTTTAGTTGTCTTATTTAGGCTAGATCTGTCTCCATTTGACTTTTTGGTTGCCAGAGGTGTACTATTAAACGTGTCTTCCTTTATCATAGATTCATCTTAGTTGAACACTCAGTTGCATTTGCGTGCTCTTTTGTAGAGAGTTCATCCAATTCTGTGTTTAGAATAAAATTCGCTTGCCTTTGAATTGGGATGAGACTTACGGAACAACTTATGTTAAGCAATGTTCGCCTGGCCATGAATTTTGACGGGATTCGCTCAATTATAAGTGTTGTGCAAGGTTCGCTGATTGGCGAGGGTTGCCGATGCTAATGCTCTTAGATCTTTGCTTTGATTTGTAGCTAAGATCGCTCTTGGTGGTCAAGTCTCTTAGCTCTGCGAGATTCACTAAACAGCCTATTACAGGCTATCTCTTAGCTCTTGAGTAGTCTAATCACTTCTTATAAGGAGTGATTTTAGGGAAAAGTTTGTTGAAAGGCTTATAAATAGCTCTTTCATTTCTCATTTCATTCATCTTCATCTCTCAATGTCTCGGTTTACTCCTAATTGATCAGAGTTTCTCTTTGATGGAGAAGCCAAAATTAAGAGGTTTAGGCAAGAGTTGGCCCATGTTGATGGTGGTTTTGAGGAGGAGAATAAGATCCTCCATCAATTGGTGGACTTGTTGTTGGCTGAAAAGGCTTGTCTCAAGCGAATCATTGAGAACAAGTCAAAGGAGTGGAGTGAAGTGAATCACGATAGGGATGCATAAAACTTCAACTGTCAGACCCTGCATAGGGCTGTTCGAAGACTTCAATAGTGCCTGAAAAAAGATCATTGGAGTTCCACAAGTGAGGATTCAGAGAGTGGCTAGGCATTGTCTATTTTCCTCTTTCTTTTCTTCTTTTGTTTCAATATGTTTTTCCTCTCGATAGATCGTTTGAAAATTCCTCAAAATTTTATTTCATCAACTTAATTAAAATATTCTCAAAATAAAAAAAGAGGTCAAATTTGTACAATTACAATAAAGACAATCTTTATATTTCATTATGGAGTACTGGATTATTAGCTTTGAAGCACTCATAAGTTATAACCAATCTCAATCAGAACAGTCAGCTCACTAGATATGCAATCTTAATGTATCTAGAGAATAGTGGTCCTAAAATATGGCGGGCTGCAGGCTGTTACCATATATTAGTTAGTGAGAAACCCACAACAAAATTCAGCAGCTCACCAACACATGGTTGGTACCCTATATTTTTAGGGTTTGGTTTGAACCACTCAGATTCCACTGAAACCTAGGGTTTGGGACCCACCATCAGTGTTAGCTTACAAGTAAATAATAGACAAGTTGCTCAAAATTTTAAGTTTTATAATATTTGTAGTCCCTTACATCTTTCATATTTTTAATCAGTCCATCAAATCTTTAACTTGCTATAAGTGACTCGAGTAGCCCTCCAGCTAAAAAATGACTATAGTAAGAAAATGGATTAAGTGACTCCAGAGTAGTCCTCCAGCTAAAAAATGACTATAGTAAGAAAATTCCATAGAGGGGCAGGTTTATAAGCGAACTTATGTCTTCTAAACCTACATATGTTGCTTCTCATAGTCTAAAAATATTGCATTTCAACCTTTACTTATAAGATCATAAAATAAACACGCAGCACCACATCATTATTATAATTTTATAATATTATATTTATTTATTTATTTTAGATAAATGGATACTTAACTTCCACACACTGCGGCTTATTTAATAAAATGAGCTATTAAGAAATGAAATAATAAGATCCACATCTTTTGATATTACAACTAGAATGACCCTCACAACATGTGCATTTTTTATAGCTCCATTTATAAAATAAGCGATACGTTTTATATATATATATATATATATATATATATATATATATATATATATATATATATATATATATATATACACACACAAACACACATTTTTTGGATCCGGCACTGGTTGCATAAAGATCTAGTCACAACTTACCATGTGGCTTAATTTGAAGCAACCCATAGGATTTAGGGGGCTAAATAATAATTTCCGAGATTTGAGGGTCTAATTTAAAATATGAAAGAGTTGAGGACCAGTACCAAAAAGCCCAAAACAAAGCTCAACAGCAGTCTGTAAGTTAGACAGCAGGGATCCTCCCTTTCTCCGTCAAAGACAGAAAATAAAATTCATTATATTATCCAAAACAATTTCCATTTTGACCCAGACAGAGACAATATTTCCAACCGCAGCCCACTCAATAAATTAACAAGAAGAAGAAACAAAAACCCAGTGAAACACCTGATTATTTATGCAAACTAGTTCTCTTTTATTTCTTTCAGAATCTTTGCCTTTCACTAATAATCTTTGTCCTCTCTCTTCTCCCCATTCTTCCCCTCTTTCACAGTTACAATATTAGTAGCTTGTAATTTCTTCAATTATTATGGTAAGTGAAATACCCCCCCTTGATTTCATTTCCTGCCCAAAAACCGCTTCTTTTGAAATTTTTTTCGTCATGGGCATGCTTAAATTTGGTTAATTTGAATGGGTTTTATGTATCATCCTGTTCTTGGGTCTTTTTGCTCATCAACTTGAAGTGGGTTTTTCTTTTTTTCAGAAAGTTTTGCTGCTGAGTGCTGAATGATGCTGGGTTTGCTTGGGAGTTTTCATGTATTGAATTTGTATTATGAGGGAGAAAGGGTAAGATGGGGAGCAAATCAAGGAATCTTCTTCATTGGGTTCTCTTGATTGTTGTCATTTCTTCACCAGTTTACGGATTGACAGGTAACAAATTTATTGTGCAAATTGTTGTTTTGGTGTAATTTTCGTAAGTAATTTCTTTAGTTTTAGTTGTTAATTGGATATTGAGAAGTGTGTACTTGTTGACATGTATCTGTGGTGGCCTAATATTGGGAAAATTTTTGTGGATTGTAGTTATAATTAGGTACGAGAAATCATATTTGGATCTGATTTCATTTTTAGGTGGAAAGAGTTGAATTCAATAAGTTCATTATAATTAAACTGTAAACATTAATTTCAGCTGCAAACAGCTTTTGAGTTAACCTCGAGAAGTGCTGCATGTGAGTTTTGAACAGATTTTATGATCTTAAACTGCCATAGCTGCCACCATAAATCCACCTCAAGATCATACTATTTCATAATTTGTAGACTAGTATCATTGAGATGGGTGGACTATCACCTTAGTTTACTAAAAGATACCTCAAGTGAGAGCCAACACACTAGGTAGTGTGGAGGTGCTTGCTTTTATAGATTACAAAAAATTTTAAAAGACTAAAACATTTGTGTACTGTAGTTAAATTAGGTCCAAAAATTAGGTAATAAAAATCCTATTCGGATCTGATTTCATTTTTGGGAGGTAATAGAAATCCTATTCGGATCTGATTTCATTTTAGGTGGAAAAAGAGGTATTCAAGAAATCCATTACAATTAAACTCTCTAATTTCTGGAAAACATTTGCGTACTGTAGTTAAATTAGGTCCAAAATTAAGTAATAAAAATACTATTCGGATCTGATTTCATTTTTGGGTGGAAAGAGATGTATTCAAGAAATTCATTGTAGTTAAACTCTATACATTGATGGTAGCTGGAAACAGCTTTTGGGTTAACTTTGAGCTGCATGTGAGTTTTGAACAGATTATATGATTCCAAACTGCCACGGTGCCACCATTGATCTACCTCAAGATCATACTGTTTGTTTTTGTGCATATCAGTTTTAATATTTTCATAATTTTGTGGACTAGTATCGTTATGATGGATGAACTATCAGTTATCACCTTAGTGGAGGTGCTTGCTTTTATAGATTAAAAGTACGAAAAAAAAATGCTATAAAGACAATTGAAACAAGTTGGTGGAAAGATGATTATGGAATATGTGAAAACATTATAAAAATTTAGTGTAATCATGAGGTCAACTGCAACTAACCGAAGTTTCATCCGTCATGTCGCTTTGACCAAGCTCTTTCAGTAGCTTTCTGTATCTTTTCCTTTCTTTGTATTAATCCTCTGAATGCTGTTGTGTTTTGCTAATTGATGGAAAAGTGTTTTGAGGTATTTCAGAGCCTAGGCCTGACTCAAGAGCTATTAAGTTGTGTGTCTTATAGAAGTTCTATCACTATGCTTGGTTTTTTGACATTTCAGGAAGATGATGAAATATGGGCAAATTTCAGTTTGTTTGTGAGGTAGGAAATTAGCTTATACACTCTTTAGCATGATACTACTGTACCGAGAACCATTATATAACACTATATGTAGTCCATTGGTCATATAACCTGCATGATGGGCTTCTATTCCAGGAACAGATAGACAGTTTTTAGTCTATACATGGGAAGGTGTATGGATGCAAATGCATGCTTGTGATGCATCTGGAGTACTGAATCTTAATGCCAACTTTACTTCTGGAAAAAATGTTGATAAGCAGAAAGTTGTCATGAGGATGGACCTGTACTTTAATGATTTAAATTCAAACTAAAAGTTCTAAAAAGATGGGCTCAAACTTTGGTATTAGTAAAGTTTGACTTCTAGGGAATAAGATCCATGTGCTTGACATTTTGACAATTAAAGCTTTAATGAAATATAAAAGCTCTGGCATATCAAACTTACTTTTATGACTTGAATAAAGTTAACATGTCCGGGAAGTGCTCCCGAGCATCTTGAGTTTGAAGAAAAACCTAAATGTTGTAGCATTTGAGTGACATGCCCTATTATTTAGATGATATTGTTTAGTCAACAAGGTTACAGAAAGCGCTAGGCGGTCTAGGCTGTTTTCCCATATTTTTTTGTTACAATAATTGACAATAAATACCAATATTATAGAAAGCACTAGGCACCACTAGGCATTGGACTAGCGCTTCGGTGCCTAGGTAGATTTTTTTTCTTTGTTTAATTGGTGGTGGAGGAGGTTTTCTGAAAGTCGGAGGAGATGGAGGAGGTGTTCATAGTTAGTGGAGGCCGGAGGAGTTTGAAGGAGGTTGGAGAACGTTGTGGCTGCATCGGAGGAAATCACGATCAAAACCTAAGCGGTGCAGTCTGCGTAGGCGGTCTATTCTCTCCTAGGTGCTCCCAAGACCTAGGTGGGTGCCTAGACAGATTAGGCGCTTGTTTTTCAAAACATTGTTAGTCAAGCTGTAATTGTTAGACATCATTGTATGTTGGTGCTATAAAATAATTTATAATGTTTAAAAATACATCACAATAACGGAAGCACCGTGATTCGAGGGTGTTTCCATTACGCATTTCAGTTTTATGATGTGTTCAGTTGTGCAATTTCACTTGAAGCGCTATGGGTCTTAGCATAAAGCCGTAAGGATTTCGTATTTAAACATTGGCTAGCTGATAACTATCAAGTGACTAACTTTCAGATTGGCAAGAAGTTAGCAACTTAGCATATAGCTAAAGGGTTTGGTATTTAATATTAATGAAACTGTCTATGGCATGAAGATGATTTTACACCTAAACCTGGCTGACAGGTCTAGTTCAAAATCAGAGTAGAAACCGCTTTTTCTTCCAAGAACTTGAAGCCATTTATTATGTTGGAGGTCATATACTTGATCTACGTCATTTGTGTTGTAGGGATAACATCTTTCTGTACTGAATTAGGTCAGTCTTCACAGTTCACTATATGTATCCCATTAAACATTACATCTATTTTTGTTATAGAAAAGATGTAAAGCCAATTCAACCTTGTACAACTAACAGTCAAAGCAAAACCTGTTCATATATTGGCAATAGATGACATGAAGTTCATAGAACAAAACGTAAACTGACCCTTGTCAACATGAAGACCTTATCTAGCCAATTTCAGATAATTGATGTTATGCATATTCACTTGGTAGTGAAAATCGATGATTTGGTTCTCCGGCAGAATATGTTATAACCCGTTATCCATGGATGACTCTTGAAATTCAACAAATTAAAAGCTTTGTCTACCCAAGTGCTTAATAAACAACCCCTTACTGTAAACAATTTCCCCTAAAGTTACATGTGACAGGATCAGGATACCTTGAATATATAAACATTTCATACGTCTCTAGAGTAATTAGATTTATATTCCAGGATCTCCTTCACAGCCTTCAATAGTACAGCCACCAAATTTTGGGGCTTCAACCCTCAACATTCAGACAGAAATTACGTCCGTGCCACCGAGCACTATACCAGAATCTAGCAAGGAAGATAACAGGCCAGACGACCTCCAACACGAAGCACCAGCCACGAACTCTCCATTCAAGTTGCCACGCCCTCCAGGTAAATATGAAACTTATATAGAAATTCATATATGTAGATTAGATCCTTAATTCTATGTTTTTTGACAGTTTCCTCACCACCCACAAGTACTTCTCTAGATCAACCCAATATTCATCCAAGTACTACAGAAACACCACCATTAGCAACTCATCTGGCACATAACATAGGTTCTCTTGGTAAGTATATGGCATTTTCTTTCCATGAGTTGGAGTTTTCTACCCAATGGATCAAAATCCCAAGGAATCCTTATCTTCATTTGCTATTTCTGGTTTCCTCAAAATTGATTTACAGGCCCAGTGGTTTCTCCTAAAATCCATGGGAAGAAAGGAGTTCCTGTTGCTGCGCCACTAAAAGAATTATCAAACAATCCGACCCCTTTGAACCATTCAAACAATAAAGGTATGCTATCTGATCTATTTTTCAAGAAAAATAAATATCCTTTGAAAAAAGGATAAACTGCAGATGAAACCCCCCAACCCCACCCCAAAAAATAAAAATAAAACTAAAAAAAAAAAAAAACAAAAAAATAAAAAACCCACTACCACCACCAGCAGAACCACCCAAAAAAACAATCTATTCCTTGGGTAGCCCTCATCACCTGTCAACTCTTTTGTTAGCACTTATCATAAAAAAATTTGAGTTATATGCAATTTATCCAAACTTTACGTCTTAAATCCCTGCCATCGCACCAAAACTCAGAAGTTGTAGTGAGGGTTAAAGAGTTATACCTTTATATTCTGACATACCCTGGCAGGTGAGTGCCCTTTCACGGGCTGAAACCTGGACTTGCTGAGCGGTATCTTTTCTTTTCTTTTCTTTTTAATTAAAAGTTTGCTTTACAAATTCGTGGCCAATAAGATTTGAACCCGGTTTCTATGATACCATCTTAATGTTCCCTGCCATTGCGCGAAAACTATGAAGCTGTAGTAGGATTAAGGGTTTTAATTTTATATTTTAACGTTATTGTACTACCTTGATGACTGTTCTTTCATATAGGAGTTTCTCCAGTGCCAATTCCTGCACCCTCTGAAGCGAAGGCGACCTTGGATATTACTGAAGGCCCTATTGTTTCACCTTCACATTCTTCAGCATCTTCTCCTAGGATGAGCCCTGTACCAAATGCACATGCTCCTTTAGCTTCACCTCTCCAACCTTCAGCATCATCTCCAGTAAACCCCTCAAATATTACACTTTCTCCTCCTTTGCCATCAAATCTCCATCCTTCAGAATCTCCTCCAGCAATAAGTCCTGCACAAAATGAAGTGAACAATTCCTCAGAGACTACAGATGCACCTTCTGCTTCCCATTCAACTATCACAGATGCTCCTCCTCCTTCGAATCCGCTTCCTTCAGAATCTTCTCCCGTTATCAGCCCTACTCCACCAGAAGTGAAGGGGCCATCAAATAACACAGTTTCTCCTCCTTCAAAATCTTTTCCTGTTATAAGTCCTACACTACCTGAAGTAAAAAAGCCCATAAACACTACAACTTCTCTTCCTACACATCCAATCCCTTCAGAATCTTCTCCTATGATAAGCCCAACACCACCTCAAACAAAGGATCCATTAAACACTACACATTCTCCTCTACCTTCACATCCACTCCCTTCCGTTTCTTCTCCCTTTAAAAGTCCGAGCCCACCTCAAATGAATGAGCCCTCAAACACTACACATTCTCCTCTTCCTTCAAATCCTCTTCCGTCAATATCTTCTCCCGATGTAAGTCCTACTCCCCCTGAAGTGAAGGAGCCTTCAAACACTACACTTTCTCCTCTCCCTTCACATCAACCTCCTTCATCATCCTCTCCTACTCCCCCTGAAGTGAAGGAGCCTTCAAACACTACACTTTCTCCTCTCCCTTCACATCAACCTCCTTCATCATCCTCTCCAACAATAAGCAATCCTCTCCCGCCAATATCTTCTCCTGGTATAAGTCCTACTCCCCCTGAAGTGAAGGAGCCTTCAAACACTACACATTCTCCTCTCCCTTCACGTCAACTTCCTTCATCATCCTCTCCAACAATAAGCCCTTCACCCCATGAAGTGATAAATCCCTCAAATACTACACATCCCCCTTCAGCTTCAAATCCAAAGCCTTCAAATGTTACACATTCTCCTTTACCTTCGCCGCCCATTCCTTCAGAGCCTTCGCCACTGATAAGCCCTTCACCACATGAAGTAAAGGATCACTCAAATACAACACATTCTCCTTCTCCTTCAGCTTCGGATCCTAATCCTTTGCGAATATCTCCAACAATGAGCCCCACCCCACATGAAGTGAAAAATCCATCAAATATCACTAATTCTCCTTTAGCCTCACATTCCAAACCTTCACTCTCTCCTTTGTCTTCAAAATCTTCTCCAGAGATAAGCCCGACACCTCATGAAGAGGAGCCATCAAATACTACACACTCTCCTTTGCCTTCACCTCATCGTCCTTCAGTATCTTCACCATTGTTAAGCCCCATGCCACATGAAGTCAAAAAGCCCTCAAATGTTACTCATGCTCCTTCGCCTTCATATCCTCATCCTCCATCAGAAATAATTCAGACCCCTGCATTGGCACCAACAGTCCCTCAGCACAGTGCTCCACTTGCTCCCTCTCTACCATCATCACATGATGCAGGTTGGATATCAAAATCAAAGATGTCATCACTAGTAATGAATCCAAATAGTTATCAGAGATTAAATGGCTTACTGAACTTATTGGTTTTTATTCAAGGTCCAATAATCTCTCCAGCTCCTCCGCATATTCCTGCAGCATCTCCAAGCTATAAGGGAAGTGAAGACTCTCCTCCACCCCATTCTCAAGGTACTAACTTATGCAATAACTAATAGAATAAGGATTGATATCTATATTTGTTGACTCTATACAAATTTGCAGCTTCCTTTGTCTCTCCTACCCAAGCTCCTTCACAACCTCCATTAGTAGTTCCTAGAAATAGCCAAAAGAATCATGCTTCTCCACCCTTTCTTCAACGTATCAACTCATTAAATAATTCAGAGGTATTGGATTTATTTTGTTATAAGTTTTCATCCCTGCTTTTATTTTGCAGTCCCTTCACTTTCTCCGGCTGAAGCTCCACTTCCTTCCGAGAATACAAAAGTACCACATGCTCCTTCACCTGCATCCGTGATTCCTTCACCACATAACAAACGTAAATCTTCGTGTTAGTTATTTTTCACTTTTATGTGTACAATTCTGTTTTTGATATAAAATTTTGTTAGTCATCATACTTGTTTACAGGGCCTACTCATCCTCCTACTCATCCTCCCATTCTTCCTCCTCGGTCCAGCAGGAAGTCAAGGGCACCACCACCACAAGTTGTGTGGGCATTACCACCCCCACCACCTAATTTAGGTATATACTTATAACAATCCTGTGTCATTCTGATTTGGGTATCATAAGATTTAGGGTAAATTTCACAAAACCCAACTGTAGGTTCTGCACAAAACCCTCCTAAAATGTATAAATTAGAGAAACCCCTTTTGAACTCGTTTCACTAAAATACCATGACCAACAACAGTTAGTTTAAATTTTTACGTGCTTTGACATGTTTTGAACAATTTTTGCTCTTATACATTTTACTTCTACTGAGAGACATTTTACCCTTCACATTAAGCCATGTATGACAATTTCCAGTAGTTCAGGGGGGTTTTGAATAATCTTCAAATTTCAGAGGGCTTTATCTGATATATTAAGTTTAAGAGGATTTATGCAAAATGGCCCAAAGTTCAGATGGTTTTGTGAAATTTACCCCAAGATTTATCCCCAATACCTATCTACATTGCAAACGGTGTAAAATTTTCCGTCTTTATTATAATTGCAGCTTATGGATTCTTGTCTAATTTGAATATGTGTTGGCATTTAATTTGTTTTTCATGCAGATTGTAAGTATTTATCATGCCAAGAACCAGATACATATCCTCCTCCAGGATCCTTATGTGTATGTGTTAGGCCGATTAAAGTTGGCCTCCGATTAAGCATAGCACTGTATACATTCTTCCCTTTGGTCTCTAAACTTGCCCAAGAAATCGCACCGGGAATTTTCATGAAACAGAGTCAGGTTCGGGTCATGGGAGCAAATTCTTCTAGCGAGGATCCTGGGAAGACAATTGTCCTTATTGATCTGGTGCCTCTTGGTAGCACGTTTGACTTCAATACAGCATTAAAAATTTATAACAGGTTTTGGCATAAGCAGGTCATCATAGAATCCTCGTATTTTGAGGATTATGATGTATTATATGTTCTCTACCCAGGTAAGAATATCATTTATTTAAGAACAATTCATTAGATTTGTCAATTGCCACACTTCATTTGGATAGGGTTACCTAGATATTAGTCCCCCAAATCTTCAACAATTCCATGTTAGTTCCTCAAATATTTGAAACTGCTCATAAGTCCCTCAAATCCTAAGGGGTCTTGCAATTTGGTCCGTCAATGACCAAAACACCCCTAAGCTAATGCTTTTTTTTTTAATCAGAGGGGTTTTGGACGAAACATAAACCGAGGGGTATTTTGGTCACTGAGGGACCAAATTGCAAGACCCCTTAGGATATGAGGGGTTTATGAGCAATTTCAAAGATTTGAGGGACTAATATGGAATTATTGAAGATTTGAGGGACTAATATCTAAATAACCTATTTGCATAATTCAGAAATGTTTTGTTCACTATTTGGTCCATAATAGGTTCTCAGTACAGAACCATAAATAGGTCCATATATATTGAGGTTAAGAACTTGCTTTGATGCAGTATATGAACAATAAAATACCAATAACAAAAGCCAATTAAGGCAGTTGATAAGTTGCCTTTGATCATAATTTTTTACGATTGATATAACTTTGAATTAATTTTCTTGAATTTTCTGATTTATGCAGGCCTTCCTCCATCCCCACCAACACCTGGAGATGTTAGTATTGATGGTGGGCCTAATGGCGGAAATGCAATGACAATGAAACCTCTTGGAGTCAATGTGAAAAAGAGAAAACACAAACTCAGCAGCAGCTTAATAGTTATTATAGTGCTAGTATCTGTTGTAGTAGTAGTTATTAGTATTGGAGCGGCATGGATTCTGATATTAAGATGTAAAAACCGTTCTAATCAACCTCCACCAACATCTCAACAACAAGTCTCTCCATCCGCTAAGCCTGCAGGTAGCTTAGATAACTCTCTGTTAAGTGTATATCATCAGAAGTCTTGAAAAGCTATGTTACAAATATCATGAACCTTAGGTCCATGCTAAGGCAAGGGGCTGCATAAAATTTCTGATCCACTGAACCACTAGTCCCAGCAAATCAGTCATAAAACCATCTTATCTACTGTTTCTTGAATCTTGATGCATCTTGTTGGCAATTCATTCTTTCCTCAAACTGCGAAATTCACCAGGAAGGGTGACCTTGTTTATATCACTTGGATTCTTGCTAGTGTCTTGTTCGCTTTCTTTCTAATACATGTTATGCATTTTTTTGTATTGACATATCATTGAAAGAACCATCAACCTAATTCAAATTTTCGAACAGATAGCACAGCATGGTCTATAGTAAATATAGTTTATAATCCTTGTTGACTTCTAGGGTTTCTTTTTCTAGAGTATCTATGGCAATTATTGGCATATTAATTTTAAATATCTGAGTAAAAAATTGTTGTGTTTTTGAATGACGCGTAGACATATACATGACTTACTGTTAATAGCATTGGGATTCCAAACTTTTTATTATTTAATAATAAAAAATTACATTAATTTTATTTCTTCACCAAATATTTAATGTCACGTATTCCATTATATATTGACTACCATATTTTTTATCATCATGTTTGTATCGATCTACCCTACTTGCAGTATACTTTTCATTTCTCGCACTTGTTGGTCTATGTTGCACATATCCAAATAAGGTCATAACTCGTAAGTACTATTGATATAGTAGTAATGGTACTCGTTCAGTGATCCCTTTTCTACTTGTTAAAAATAATGAATTACAGGGGCTGGACCACCGAACCTTGGAAGTGGGCCCAGTTCTGCATCAGCTTCCTTCGCCTCGAGCATTCCAGCTCACACTGGATCAGCCAAAACCTTCAGTCTAGCCGAAGTAGAAAGAGCTACGGATAGATTCAATGATTCAAGAGTTATTGGCGAAGGTGGTTTTGGCCGAGTTTTCCAGGGAACTCTCGAAGATGGGACGATGGTGGCCGTGAAGGTCCTCAAGAGAGACGATCAGCAGGGCGGACGTGAATTCTTGGCGGAGGTAGAGATGCTTAGCCGCTTGCATCACCGGAACTTGGTTAAGTTGATAGGTTTTTGCACGGAGGAGAGTGCCCGATGCCTTGTTTATGAACTCATTCCAAATGGCAGTGTGGAATCCCATCTTCATGGTGAGAAATTAAATCTTTCTTCTTAGATATTCAGCCCCACATAACATCTGTATATTATGGAGCTTAAAGTTAGATTAGACTCTATGTTTACCTGACATTTCTAAGAAGCCCTTAACCTAATGTTTTATCTCATTAAGCCCTTATAGTTATTATTTCCAGTCTATTGAGCCCCTATGCTGGTTTTCCACCCTAAACGTAGTCAAAAACACTATTCTGTTAAGGGTAAAGTGGGAATTTATCTGGTAGAAAACCCCATGGGGACTCAATAAACTGAAAATAATAAATATAAGGGCTTAATGGGTTAAATTATTAGGTTAGAGGCTTCTAAGAAATGTTAGGTAAACGTTAGGGGCTGGACTGAATTTAAGCTCGTATATCATGTCTATATTGCTTTAAATCTTGTGTAATTCGTCCTCTTTCAGTAGCCATTCAGTTTGTATTCGCAGAGGAAACCTGCTTACAATACTGATATTGGGTTTAAAGTAACCTGTTAAACCGTAGGTATGGATTATAGGGTTCATGTGTTAATCCTAGTCCAGTGTAATCAGGATATTAACTCAGTTCGGTATCTGATTGTATCTTCTATTATTCAACAATCCTCATGATTTTCCTCATTTGAACACGATAACTTATTTTCTCTTTGACCGATTTCTCATATGTATTTGTTTAATGGTTTCATATGAAATATCTAATGGGTCATATGTTAAATTTTTGAGCTCTCAATAGGAAAAAAAAATATGAAGATTTTACTTCTGTCCCCATTGTAGAATATTTAAAGATATTTTGGAACATATTATGACATTCTTCAATCCGGTCCATAATCCAACATGTTAGTGATATAGCTCGCTCCTATAATCATAGATCACTAGATTTGCATCATTGCATTTTGTTTCAGTGAACAGTAGAGTTTATCAAATTACTCTCCAATTAAAGAGTAACGGGAAACTGGAACTCTGAATCCGCTAATGGTCGGAATCTTCCATCTTCCCCTAACCTGCGCAAGGTAACATCTCGTCAGAAGGCCCCGGAGGGGTGAGCTTCGGGACCGCCCTCCGATGATTAAATGAGAATCTCTCTTATGAAGAAGATGAAAATAGTAAAGCGTCAGAAATCCCAGAAAAATTAGGTTAGAAAAGTTACCGCTGTTAATTTCCTTTATAGAAGTTCATATGGTTTAGCTGGAAGAGAGAGGACGCGTGTCTTCATGGAACTAGCTATATTAAGGTGGTTATTCTTTGACCGATGTCCTTTATTCCTGGAAAAGGTGAGGCAGCGGATGGCAGATACGTGCGGGAAAATATTCTCAACCTGGTTAACGGTCTCCGTTAGGGGAGCTTTCTAGAGATTGGTGCGTGGTTTTTGGGGCTAACGTTAGCCAAGCTATTTATTAGGGCTTTGATCCCAAGCTCTCTTTGAGGGAGAGAGGGGAAACTGCTGACTTCATTTTTCCAATCATGTGCCAGTCACCGTGGGGACACATGACTGCTTACGTGTCGCATAAAATATTTTATGGTGTAACACATTTATTTTGTTTCCAAATAATGGTTCGAACTGTTTGATTAATAGGGAAAACACAACCAGAAGCAGAACGCCCACATATGGTTCTGAACTTTTTTCTTTTTACTTGCTTAGGATTGGACAAGGAAACTTCTCCACTTGATTGGAATGCACGAATGAAGATTGCACTTGGTGCAGCTCGAGGTCTAGCCTATCTTCACGAAGACTCGAGCCCTCGTGTCATACATCGAGATTTCAAGGCTAGTAATATCTTGCTAGAGCATGATTTTACACCAAAAGTGTCTGATTTTGGATTGGCAAGAACAGCTTTGGGTGAGGGAAACGACCATATCTCCACTCGTGTTATGGGGACTTTTGGGTATGAACGTCTTAAACATTGTTCTTATTTTTGCTTAACAAACAACAACAGCAACATCAATGCCTTCTATCATAAATTTTTGGAGGTTGACCACATAGAATCCTTTTTCTCGATTCATAATCTTTCAGAACTATCTGTTAGATCAAATCAACAGTTAAGACACTTCTTATCTCATCTTATATTTTTTCTCGTTCATCTCAGTATTCTTATTTTGGACGTAATACTTTTTGGATATAGTATTGTTTCTTAATGTCACATTCTGACCTTTAAAGCTTAACTGATCATATTAACGTCTTTTACGATTGTCTCTTCAACTGCATGGGATGGTACTCTACATGATTATGTTATATGAATAAAGCCCTATTGTCCCATTTTCACTATCATGATGAAGGATTTATACCAGATATAGGCATGGCTACTTCTAGAAGGATCTGGAGCCAAATCCTTCCCGCTCAAATTCAATATTAGACCACTAAATGAAATATCTAGCTATCAACATTGAAAATGTCTTAAAAAAGTTTTTTTTCTTTTTGGGTTTTATGCATCTAGTAGTCACAACAAATATTGCCGAAAGTAGCATATTGCTAAAATTTATGATTTTGGACATACAGTCTAAATCCAACTATTTCATCATGATACAAACACTTGAAACCTCACGCATCAATTGGCATCAATGTTTATTAGGTTTCACTTAATTTTGGCCATTGAAACTCATTATTTAGGTCATCCATTTTGTGCTCACATCATGAAAAACCTAGGAAAACAATTGAATTTTATTTTTTGACAGTTCAAACGATGTAAACTTGAAATTAGATTTTCTACAACTAATACTTTCCAAAATGAGCAAGTAACTCTTTATAACAATAAGGGTTTTGTCATATTGGGCCTTAAATCGTTGATAACTCTACATTAAATCTTCATTTTTTCTAAATTAGACCACCAAATCTTCATAGCTGTTCAAAATGGGGGCCTTATGTGAAATAACTTAATAGATTTGTGGCTCTTAAAACAACTTAATGGATTTAGGATTCTAATTTAGAAATATGAAAATTTGGGGATCTAATATAGAATGAACAACGATTCAGTGGTCTAATATAACAAAAACCTTAACAATAAAAAAGTTACAAATCAATTTTTGCCTAAATGTAATTTCTTTCCCCTCTATATAGTTATGTCGCCCCCGAGTATGCAATGACGGGGCACCTTCTTGTCAAGAGCGATGTTTACAGCTACGGAGTCGTCCTTCTCGAGCTCCTCACCAGTCGCAAGCCAATCGACATGTCACAACCTCCTGGTCAAGAAAACCTCGTCAATTGGGCTCGCCCTCTTCTAGAGAGCGACAACACCGATGGTCTAGAAAAAATGATCGATCCATCTCTAAGTTCAAGCACTTCAGTGGAGACCATAGCAAAAGTCGCCGCCATTGCATCAATGTGCGTGCAACCCGAAGTCTCTCATCGGCCATTTATGGGTGAAGTGGTGCAAGCACTAAAACTTGTGTGTAATGAGAGTGGAGAGCATAGAAGATCATTTAGTTTGGATGATTCTTCGACTAAGGACTCTGATATTAGAATTAGTGCGGGGTCGGGGTTTGAAGAGGAGAGAGTGCTCTCAGAATCTAATATATTTTTTGCGCCGTCAGGTTTTGGTAAGGATGCATCGGGCTCTTTTCGGAGATATTCTAGCTCTGGACCATTGAAGATGGGAAGAAGCGAGGAGTTGTGGGAGAGAGTGAGAGGGTTTTCATCAGGGAGCATGACGAAGAGTGGGATGATGGCTCATAGGTCAAGGTTAGATTTGGAGCATGGACAGCAATGGACGTAGACATGAAAAACTTGGGGATGTTCTCTCAGAGAATTAGCTCGAAAGGAGTTTGGTCATGAATTGCTCGTTCATCGACACTGAAGCTGAAAATTTTTTGTTGGAAAGCAGCTGGAAAGGCATTGGCTCGATTTTGTTCGCACAGTTGAAGATATCTGGGCATTGAAGTTCATTTTGCAATTTGTAACCCAATTGATGAATGGATTCTATTATCCGGATCAAGGTTGCCGAGGCTTGGGGAGCAGACATCTTTCATGTAAGAATGCAATCGAAATAAAGATGGTATTCTTTTGTAATTTGTAGATTTTTGTAACTCAGTTTTTTTGTCTATTTCCTGTAAATTTACAGTTTGTAGAAGGTTAGAGTTCCCGGTTACCGAATAAAATAAAATTTCATCTGTACTCCACAGTATAGACTGTTTTGCCTTTGGAACTCGGCTCTTTGTTCTGGGAAGTATGACCCTTATGTACCTTCACTTGATTATGTATCCCCCCTAGTGTTAGTTTTGTTGTGGTATGCAAGCAGACTACAGGGATTCTCAACTGAAGGAAGTTGTTCTCACTACTTCATTATGTTTTCATATTTCATCAAATAGCACATCTTCTCTGATGTACTTCATTACGAAAAATCTTCTCTGATGTACTTCATTACGAAAAATCTTCTCTGATGTACTTCATTATGTTTTCATATTTCATCAAATAGCAGATCTTCGCTGATGTGGGATCCAAATTATTGTTCAGATAGGTATATTGGGAACAATAATATTATGGGTTTTCTTAACGATTATTTTGTTTTGGGGGTTTTGGGGGTGAAAGAGAGAATTAGTGAGGTGCAGTGATCCCCACTCTCTCACCTCTTTCTCTCTCTCTTCTAACTAACGAGTGCGCCAGGAGCACTAGTTAACAGAACCCCTAATTTTTCCCTCATAGTTGATGCTCTAAATTTTGAAAGGTGCAACTTAAGGTATTACTGTACTCTGATCCAGGCATTAGTCGTCTAAGTCGGGCTGGCATCTCTTTGTTTTTTCCCCCCTTCCAGCAACAACTATTTAGTAGTAGTATAATTTGTATCGTTCGATTGAATCACTGTGTAAGATAAAATATTACAATACACAGTAATAACCTACACTTGGTGCAAGAAAACAGCTCACACAGTAACAGATTACATCTTCGTGCAAATGAAATAAAAACATACATGGTATATCAGACGCATCAATACCCCTGCATAGTGGGTAATCATTTTGCATCTCTTCCTGTAAACAGTAAGCTATAATGGACGAAGAGGCGCTAATCAAAGGCAGTAATGTACAACAGAGTTCTAGCATGCAGGAAAGTTAGCAGGTCAAGAATGAATGACATACCTGGTTCTCATGATGTATAAAGGCAAGAAAAAAGTTATGTGTTGGATATCTTTTGCACACTACCAGAGATATCAGAGAAAAGAAATGGTTAGGTTCCCTGAGAGAAATGGCACTAAAAAAAGAAAGTCTAAATAATGAGTGTGAATTAGAGTTCAAATCTGCATGACCACAGACCAACAGAAGTGAGCAGTACACAACCAGTTCCAGGGTCTTTTTCACTGAGTTTCATATAGAAATACAGAATTATGACAACAAAATATAAGTCACATTGTCAAAGGTAAGGCTTATAAGATTGGCTGTTACAAGTATAAACCATTGCCCTTTTCTCCCTGTTAAAATTAAACCAACAAAACAGAACTGTATTCTGAAAGCAAAACAAAACAACTCAGGCTAAAAGCCAATACCATTAAACTCCTAAAACATTCTCAAGCATATAATACTCTTTAATGCCGTTAAATACTAAAAGTTATAATCTCTATCTTCCATATGGATGATATCTACCATATCCCCGACCTCCACCGTAACCACCACCGTAACCACCTCCATAGCCACCATAACCAGTACCGGCACCATATCCACCGGCCCCATACATGGGCCCACCAAAGCTAGGCCCAAATCCAGAACCATAGCTGAGGGCGCCACCATAGCCGTAGCCTCGGCCATAACCTCCTTCACTTCTTCCACCGTAGTAGAAGCTGCTTGATCGATAACCACCACCATACCCATAAGCATCAGCCCCATATCCATATGTATTCGCGCTGCCAGCACTGTAGCCAGCTCTACCATTGGGTACTGAATCGAAACCGGGTTTCTTGGGTTCGGCTTTCTTGATCTCAACCTGCATCATGTAGTGTATAAAAGAGTGATCATCTTCAAGGAGACTTGGTCTTTTCAATTGGGTCGTAACAGAATAGGTAAAACTTTAGGTCAAGGAACTCATCAAGAGATTTCAAGCAGTCAATATATGCATTATATATGCTTTTCTGTAACAAACTATAGGGTTAAATGTGGATAAGCCTCCCTAGTATCGATGTTTTGAACTTACCACCCCTCTAGTTTTACTTTTGCAGATAGACCCTCTGTGTGAAACTTTTTGACCCCCCCCCCCCCTCTTCAGGGGTTCTTTTGTTAAACAAACAAATTTCTCTAAGGGTAAAAGAGTCAAAAAAAATTATTTGGGGGGTCTATCTGCAAAAACCAACTAGAGGGGTAGTAAGTTCAAAACAGTAACTCTACAGGGGGTCTATCCACAAGTAAACCTCTAATTATAAAATTCTAATACTCATGTTCATACATTTAGAGCCCAGATGAGTATCAATTAGTTACCCAAACTCCTGTTACACAGATTAATCTTTACAATCCTAGTTCCAAATATCTTAAAACTTTATGACTTCATTGGCACTCACTTTGAGCTTTAGTGCAGTCAACATATGACTTCTGTACATTCTAGCTTTACTGTAAATGAACAAATTACAAAAAAATCAAATGGTCATGTTCGTACATTTGGAGGCGAGATGAGTAACCAATTAGTTGCCTATGCCAATTATGTGAGGCCCTAAGAAACTTCAATTAGTAATGCCAATTTTTTGGTTTAAGTGTTTATCCCTCACATGCATAACATCAAATGTGTAATAGGGATACATGTTTTATCCCTCACATGCATAACATCAAATGTGTACTGATGATACTTATGTTTTGCTTATGTATGACCGTCTGGGCACTAAACAAATTATGGATATTTACAGAGCACCAAAAAATGTTGATGATACACAACTCTGGATTTCAATGGAGATTCTTATGACCAGTGGCGGATCTAGAAAAATTTTCTTAAGAGGGGCGAACAACAGACATCTATTTAACTAAAACTAAAAATATAATATTATAAAAATATAGTGTTGTAGTTTTGTGTTTCTAGTACTGTAGTTGTCGGCTTTTAGTGTTTGGGCCTATACCAATTTACGTTGATTGTTAAAGCGTTAAATGAGTTCTTATTTTCCAATGAGATAATTCTATTTGCTACTACTTATTACACACCATATTTCATATAACTTCATGGTAAATAGGTTGGGTAATTAAGTTGGGGTGCAATTTGAAAATTCTAAAGCGGGGCAAATTATAAATATTACTTGAACCTATATGCAATTTGTAAATTTCTAGGGGTGCAACTGCACCCCTCGACATCATCTGAATCCGCCCCTGCTTATGACCGAATTTAGGCATAAGAGGGCTGTTATTTTAAGCATTAGCAGGTATACGACAAATAAATATCCTTACTCCTACTCCACTTTTCAAACAGAGACTTGGAACACAACTAACTGAAGTCCCAAAATCACAGAACTTAAGAAATGGGCGCTTATATTCACAAGCCCTTCAATGTTCTTTTACTTGTGGAAAGGCCGACTCAGTTTAAGTTCCCCACTCAAGAGAATCTAAGAAACAAGCGCTTACTATAACTATTATTATCCAGCTTCTGATTTAATTTCCAGTAATAAATTACTAATAAAACAAGAACTGAACCATGCTAGCTGATAACAATTGAAGGTCGTTTTCATGAAGAAAATGGAAACCAAAGCACCAAGACCCAACTACATTTGAATATAATGGTGAAATGTGAATGGATAATCTTGCCTGCTTTCCTCCAAGATCATGCATTTTACCCTCTGATATTATCTTTTCAACTGCCTCCTCACTTTCAAATGTGACAAAGCCAAATCCTCGTGATCGTCCAGTGCTGTGGTCAAGCATTATTTGACGCTCAACAACTTTTCCATATGAGCTAAAATGCTCTTTCAGTTCATCTGAAAGTTTCCATGATACATTAGCTGGACTATGGCTATAGATGATACAAACTAAAATTTAGTTATTACCTTCAGTGAATGATGGGGGTATACCACCCACAAAGATTTTCTTTGTCTTAGGCCCTCCTCTGGATGAAGACATATCTTCTCTTGGAACTGTCCTCTTGACTTCTACCTGAGTACAGAAATTAGCCAAACGTTCCCATCATATATTCAAGTATCACATAATATTCTTAAACGTGTCAGAAAATAATCCCTACCATTCTCCCATCTATGACATGCTCATCTTCCAAGACCTTGTCGATCACAGACGGATCAGCAAAGGTTACAAATCCAAATCCACGAGGCTTCTGGGTGTGCTTATCCTTCATTATCACAGAGTCGGTAATCTCTCCATACTTCGCAAAGTACTGGGCAAAGGTCTCTGAAACAACACTCAACAATCAGGAAAACAGACAGTATATAGGTATAAAAAAAATACACATGCCATACATAATAAACCAACATTTAATTATAATTTATTTCAAACTATATCTTCTAAATATGCAATGTCATTCTTCTAACTGATAGATAAGGATATTCAGTGACACAAAACAAAGCCACAAGCATGCTATGAGTAGTAGGAAAAGAGGAAAATAAAATAAAATGAGAACAGAAAATAATCTATGCTATAGGCTAAATATGAATAAATGTCATCTCAAATATTAAAGTTTTAAACAATCAAACGTGCAATATCTAACATTGTATATATACAGGCCACAGAATTAAGAGTACACAAAAGTGTTGTTAGAACCATTGCGGAAATTTTCAGTTTACAATGACATGATGATCCTGCAAAAACTGACCAGACAAGTAGCTACAAGGAATAAGCAAATGCAAACAGATGAAAACTCAAGTCTCTTCAGGAATTGGTACTGGCTACTATAGCTTCCGCCCAATTCTGATGCACTTCCCATTCACTAGTACTCATTTTTATCCTCTGTATATGCAGGAAATTTACAGTTTACAATGATATAATGATCCTGTGATACCAGACAAGTAGCTACAAGGAATAAGCATATGTTAACAGATGAAAACTCAAGTCTCTTCAGAAAATGATAGTGGCTATTATAGCTTCCACGCAATTCTGATGCACTTCCCATTCACTAGAACGCATTCTTATCGTCTCTGCATATGCAGCAAGTCTTACCTATTCATCAACAGAAATGGTCTTGATGTTGAACAAGCAAGGTTGAGGCAGCCTATGATAATATAGGCACAATAAATAATCAGCGAGGAAGTTAAGGAGAATTAGAAAGGAATGTGGCATTGGACAAGGCCACAAGTTTACAGAATACCCCAAACAAAGTAGTCGAAGGAAATTTAGAGGATGACTATCTATTAAGAGGATGGCGTGGTAGAGGCCACCATACATTCAAGAACACCATAATCATCAATCACACCCCCACAACAGCCAGTAATATAATGTAGTCTTTTGCAATTATAATTGCAAAAGGGAGCCAGTTTTTCTAAAAACATTATGGCCAAATTGGTTGCAGGACAGTTTTGGAAGAAGTGTCTTCTTTTTGCAACTGCAGTTGGCGCAAAATAAGAGGATGACTATCTATTAAGAGGATGGGGGTGGTAGAGACCACCTTACATTCAGAAACACCATAACCATCAATCACAGCCCCACACCAGACAGCAATATAACGTAGTCTTTTGCAATTATAATTGCTAAAAGGAGCCATTTTTTGTAAAAACATTATGGCCAAGTTGGTTGCAGGACAGTTTCAGAGGAAGTGTCTTCTTTTTGCAATTGCAGTTGCCGCAAAATAAACAGTTGCAATTGTAACTTACAGTTGCCTCTCAAAATTGCAATTCTCATTAACGAACCAAACAAACCCTCAGTCCTCTTGAAACCATTGAACAGAAGCTTGCAATTAACAACACCAGGACAGTCCTTCAAAATATACGGTGTATGAGCCTACCTTTAAAATCACTATGTACAACTGGTCATACATTTTATGAAAGCTTGAATGTACATCTTTAAGTAACACTTCTGACAGTCAAAAAGAAACACTTTTCTACAAAGAACCCAGTAATGTAGAACAAAATAATTTCTGTGTGTTGCACTGTTGCTTCATATATATGCGGAAGAGGATATACCAAAAGACCAGACAACACTTACTAATCAAAATACCGTGACAAGGAACCATTAAATTGGTACAGTTCCTTTACTTTCACTTATTGGAGGGACTAGGGTGGGTTCATGTTTATTCGGAAGAGGATATACCAAAAGGCCAGACAACACTTACTATTCGAAACACCATGACAAGGATCCATTAAATTTACTTCACTCGTAGCAACTTTCTGTAATATACAAAGGCCTTAAGTTGGCTGTAACCCCTTCATCATCAACTGAAATAGCAGGAAACCACCATTCAAAATTAAATCAACACTGTGAGGTGATTATACAGTTTAAGGCTATGGTCAAGATGGTTAGACTTTCAAGACTAAGAATCTGAAGTTCATTTCTTATAATAATTTTTGTTACAATGCCCCCAGCAAGCCTCATGATGTCGCAAGAAATCTAAAATAACAGAAACTTGGTATTAGTATATCTTTTGCATTCCCAAAAAATTGGCAAAAGATGTACCATTCTCTCCATATCTAGTGACATGCATTAATTCAGATCTTAGTAAACTAGTTAAATATACTATTCTCTACGACAACCAAGCTTGCTACAACACATCCATTCTTCACTTGGGGCCCCAGGTGATGCCAGAACCTGATCTCGTTACATATGCAACATAGATGATACTTCCATCTTAATCTAAATAACTTGACTCCAAATATTAATCCAGCTAATTTAATAAAAAAAAAACTCCGGAATGCCCTTGCTTCACAGCTTACTGCATGTGCATGCAGATATGCACACAACCTCGCTAAGTATAAAATGGTATAGTAACACAAAAATAAGTGTGTGAAACTAACTAAAGGTACAATGACTAAGGAATATACCACTCCATGCTATAACAATAAGAGGTGCAAATAGAGTGGACAAGGAGCTGATCTAGGTATTGTCACATTTGCAGTTGTCTCATTTTCATAATAAATAGTGCAAATAGAAATTTTATTGAAAATCAAACTCAATGTCTAAATTTGGTAGTAATAAATCTGAATTTGGATAAAATACTGGTATCGACTACATATTAATGTACAGTGTACTGAAACAAAAAGTGGATTAACTTAACCTTTAACTTTGCACTCTTCTTACATTAGAATGAAAAACACATAAAATATCATGAGCATGACATGTGCTAAATCAAGTTATATTACCATGTTGAATATAATATAGACACATGTGAACGGTTGGATTTTCTGTACATTTGGATTAATATGTCATTTTAAGCAGTCCAGGCAGCTACCAAGGCACTAGGAGGTGCAGAGACTCATTGGACCCGAGCAGGATATATCACTAGGAGGTGCAGAGACTCATTGGATATTCTGTACAATGTTGAATATAATATAGGTACATGTGAGCAGTTGGATATTCTGTACATTTGGATTAATATGTTATTTTAAGCAGTCCAGGCAGCTACCAAGGCAGTAGGAGGTGCAGAGACTCATTGGACCCAGGCAGGCTATATCACTTGAAGGTGCAGAGACTCAGGCTGTGTTTGGCATTCCAAAACAATATTGGGCTAGGACTAGGTTTTATGTAACTAGGCTACAGTTGTTCATATAGGGGTTGGTCAAAAACAAAACTAGTTTAAAAGCTAGAATTTGAACTAAAAAGGGCTAGATCAAAATTGGTCCAAGTTTTTCCAAACTAAAAACTAGTTTTTGGACCATGCTTGTATCCACTAAACTAGTTCTTTGGAGTTGTCAAACGCACCCTCATTGTGCTAAATCAAGTTTATTACAATGTTGAATATAATATAGATACATGTGAGTACGTGGATATTCTGTATATAGAGACTCATTGGACCCAGGCAGGATATATGAAGTGCCCAGGCCGCTGTACAACGTTCTTAAGCATGCTACTTACTATTTTAGCCCCCTTAACAGCCAACAGAATTAGGTTTAAACAGCTTGGGCATGATAATTTGAGCAAAGTCTGTTAATTATCTGTTAATTATCTCTCTGTCTACACACACGCACATATTAAACTTTCTCTTCGCATTACATGCATATCAAAAAAAAACACACACACACACGTAAGCAAACAATTACAGGTAAATGCACAACTAACTTACACAAGATAAAGATTTAACAAAAGAAACCAGACAATGTTATTCATAGATGAAAGTAAACTACATTAGAACGACTTACAAAATGAAGGACCACATGCACTATTTTCATGAAGACATAAAAAATGAAAGTGGAAGTAGTACGCATCCATTACGGAATCTCCTAACAGTGTTTGCACATGAACATTAAAAAATGTGTTGTCACCCTTAGTGCTTTCCAAGTTCAAAAAGTTGAGAAGGGATGATTAAAGAGGGAGCAAGGCCTAGTAGACTAGTAGTGCAAGTTTGATATCTTTCTTCCTTTGGACAAGTCTTACAGAATTTTAGTGAACTTAAGAAGTCTCTCTTTTTCAAGAGGAACTCTTAAGATTTTTCCTTCTTTGAATGTGCTATTGTAAAGATAGGAAGATAGGTTTGCAATGTTTGTATTACTACTTCGAAGTTCGCAAGTTCACCTCCTAGGAGGGAGGGAGGGAGGGGGAGAGAGGGGGGCATATAGGGTATGAGCTGCCAACTGACTTGGCGAACTTATTAGCTACAAACAAAGACGGATGAGGTCCACCAACTTCGATGTGAAAAACAAAATGGGCTTCACCACTGGGTTTCACCACTATTCTTGTTCTCGATGGTTCATTCAGTAAAATGAACTGTCACCTCAGCCCTATATATAATGAGGCTATAATACTCTACACTTTTTAATTCCAAAAACCCTCTAAACTTTGGGGAGTTCCACAAAACCTCCCAAACTTTGAGAATGTATAACGACCGGGGTTAAAAGAGTAGATTAAATGTCTAAAATACTAGGGGTGCATATGGTCCTGATACGGCTTGAATATGATGCTCACCATATCCGTATCTGCTTGTCATTCACGGAAACAGATATGTCTCATTAAGGAATACTCATATCCATATCTGCTAATATCGGATACCGATATGGATATACATGTGAATATATATGCAGATATACAAGGTACAGTTCTTGAGAACCGATTCCCGGTACATTTGCAAACCGATTCCCTCCAATACACGAATCGATTCTCCAAAATTGACGTAGCGCTTTCAAGTATGCGGGAAGCAAAGTCTCTTTACGTGCACATGCACAAGGATGTTTTTTATATGTTTCAACAAAATTATTGCAGTACGCTTTAGTAGGTGTAAGCTATCCAAAGTTAGTAATTAACCCTAGATCACTATCGTTTTAACTGAAATACAGATTGAGACAAGACAATAAATTAACAATAAAATATATGAGTTAATGACTTTACTATAACTAAATATTGAAATGCATAATTAGCTTTCTAGTTTCAAATTTTCTACTTTACATTTTGAAAAATGGTAAATACACCCAAAAAAATTTACAATGTATTGTGTATCAAACTTTCATACCGAACCAAGCTACCCCCTCGAATCCAAATTTTCGAAGTGGTGAATTGCGTACTCGAATTCGTGGCAGGACCAACTACATACCGCGAACCGTGTAACTATGCATGCAGATACTAAACGGATATGAGAAAACCAAATAATATCGAAAAAAATATAGTTTACATGATACAAAAGAGTTTATTAATAAGTTTCTTATATCTAAAAAGCAAAGAGTGGTTCTCTTGATCATCAAAATTAGTCTCAAATCTATTAATCTAAGGGTTAAAATAATTGCAACTGTATGATCAACATATATTCAGATATTTTGGATATAAATCCGGAATTTCACTACATAACCGTATCCGTAACCATATATCATCAGTTAGAGATTTTAGTAACCATATCTGTATCCTAACAGTACGGGTACGGATATATTTGTGAATATGGAATTTTTGTGCACCCCTAAAAAATACCATTTACAAAAATGAAGTGAGAGATTAAAGAAATTTTATTTTATGACTAGGGACAAAATTATCAATTGTTTGGACACATGAGGAGCATATGACACGTTAAACTTAATGTTGTCAGTCATGGTAGCAAAGTGAGACAACTCTAGGGGTTCTGTGGAATTTACAAAGTTCAGGGGATTATTTGAACACAGCCCAAAGTTGGAGAGGGGTTTTGTCAAATTTTCCTTCATAAAATTAAAAGATGCGCTCTTTTCACATTTGTGATCTTGTTATTAGTTTTACAAACATAGAAGCATGCATTTTAACAACAGTTAGTTTATAGATTATGAGGTTTTTAGTTACATTATCTCATCTCAAAAAAAAATCACTTTACCGCCACTTTATACACAACTACACAACTAGAAGATCATAAGAAATTCTTTTTTTTTATTTTGAGAACTTTGATTACATGTAGATTAATGTTTTAGAAAGCGCTAGGCGCCAGACAACAACCCTAACACCCAAGCATCGAGATGAGCACTTAAGCAGCACATAGGCATTTTAAGCATCGAAAGGAAGGATTCTTTCAAAGATTCAATATCCATTTTGACTTAGCTCATTCTCTTCATCCGTTACTATGTCTAGGCGAGTATTTTTGATGCGTTGCAGTCCACATTAGTGGCCCATGCTCCCCTAAGCTCCCATAACATAAGTAGGGGGCCTAAGTACCGCTTGGGCCAATGCAGGGAGACAGACTACTTTTAAAACAATGATGTGGATCAATGTGAATGAAGTAAATCATCAACTTTTATTGCATATTGTACATTTCATGTGTGGGCATAATTAGTTTAGTAATACTCTTGTGAGCATTAATACCTCTCAAATATGTATAGACACAAACATCAATCTCTTGAATTGCCGCCAATAATGATGCTAACTGAGTCTAACAATGTGTGAAAAACGCCAACTACATTGGTTTGTAACGCCTAGCATTTCAACTACGTAATTTCTAAAATTTCCTTTATAATTACCAATACGAAAGAACAAGGAGGAAGAGAGAAATATTTCTCCACGTGAAATAAATTCTTTAAGCCTTCAAACCTATCATGGTTTTAATTTCTAAAATTTTTCTTAATTTAGCAAAGGCCTTCTAGAGTCATACGTAATGCTTGGTAGTATTCATAACTCTCATACAAAAGACAACTAGTAATAAGCATTTGCGAAGAATGCCTGATTTTGCTTCCAAAATTTCATTTATTTCCAAGAAGAGAATAACAACAATTACAAATTAATTGAGACAAGTCGGGATATATATGTTAATGGTCTAGCGGGTCAAATTTATTCATCCACACACTTTGAAAGATGGGAAAAGCAATCAATATCAAGCAGGTGTTTCTGAAAGAAAATTTAAAGCTCTAATTCTGTTTAGTTTGCAACTTTAAAGTGGCACTTACCTAAGTATTGATATTAACAAGACTCCAATTCAATCAGAAGTGTAATCGAGTTATGTGGCTAAAAAGCAAGTTGATCAACTAGAAACAAACATTATCATGTTAAAAGAGTTTCTGAAGATCGTAAACATGGATATTCCTGAAATGTTGGCTTTCTTCAGAATATATACAGATACTCCTACCATAAATAATCCAAATCTATCAAAGAATATACACCCAAATTGTATACTAAGTAGCAAGGTTAGGTAATTAGTGGAATATGTTACGACACACATTTAGTTTAGTATCAACACATCAGTAAACCAAGGAATTTCAGCTGTTCAACTAAGAAAAGAAGTGCATCAGACGCATGGTATTCAGTAATAATTCCAGTAGAAAATAAACCAATTATCATCATATTATCCAAATTAATAACATCACTGCAGCAGATATCCTAGGAAATGTTTCGCTTATAATACAATGACATTATAATGCTCAATTAAGAGATCAAAAGTTAGCTATTATAATAGAAGAAGCAAATAAAATGCAATGGAACAGTATTACATACCTTCAGTAGTCTCCCAAGCAACACCTCCAACAAAGATTTTTCTACCAAACAAGAAAAAACTAGGGTTATCTTCAGTCTCTCTCCTAATTTTCTATCGGCTGAACCCAACCAAATGCTAAACCCTAGAAATCTACAAACACTACAATCTACAACAAATTTGAACAAATCTAAACAAAATCTACCCTAATTTCCATTCTACTAACCCTGAATCAGACGAAGACGATCCATCAACGCCCTGCTTCATCTCCTGACCTGCACTATCTACGTTACCTAAGACAACCTCTTTGCTCTCGGTTTCTCTCTCCTCTTCCTCTTCTTCTACCTCTTCAATGACCTCCTCTTCTACTTCCTCTTCCACTTCTTCTTCTACCTCCTCGTACTCTTCATCGTCGACGCCGCTAATGGCGGCGACCTTCTCCTCTGAGAACTCCATGGATTGTTGCTCCGCGTATCTACGAGACCTGCAAACGATTGGAGGTTGTTGGAAGCTGAAACCCTAGATTTTGAGCAAAAACCACAAAAAAAAAAAAATCGTACCTTTGGATTTGGTAAATAAACCCTAGAGAATGGGGGACGAGGGAGCGGAGAAGAGAAAGGGGGGGGTGGATTTTGAAAATGGGGAGGTTTGTTAGTAGGCTTTTAATGGAAAGAATGGGCCGATAATTTGTTTTCTTTTTCTGGGCCTGCAATTAGATTTGTCCATTCCTTAAATGATATGGACCAATGATTTGTTTACTGCTCTGGCCTTTTTAATAATGTTTGCATTGCTCAAATATATATATATATACCAATGATTTGTCGGTTGCCTGTCATCAGGTTGAATTCCTTTCAACCAAGTTATTGAAATTTTAATTATTTAGTATATTATTCCAATTTCATTGTCTGATGCTATCATGACGAATAAACTTTAATAGATTTTTGCGACCATCTTGAGCGTAGTTCTACTCAGCACCAATTTTTTAACAAATTACTCTTGTTTCCTTCTGAGATCGAAGCCCCATACATAGAATGATGCATGCCAATGTTGAAAGTCTTTAATTGACAATTTTTCTATCTAGTGTGGATAGAAACAAACTTGTTCTTAAAGGTCTATTTCCCTACATCAAACAAAAGAATTGAGCCATTTGAGATTTGCCTACAATACTTTCCTTTTTCTTCCAATTTGGAACGCAATGATATCAACTTTTCAAAAATTGGCTTAGATATACGTGGCAAAAGATTCGAACCTAAATGCTTTGATATCATGTCAGAAGACTCTATCACTGCAGCAAAACTCTAAAGCTGTAGTAATAATTGAGAGCTATAATTTTATCACATTCTGTAGAATTGCAGATAACATAGTGCTTATGTATGAAAATCTAATGCGTGTACACTGCTAAACTTCAAGACTACACGAATGAAGAACTTAGGTTAATAAAGCCGCCCAGTTTTTTTTTTTTTTTTTTTTCACCCAGACTACATGTGATGTACTTGGATGCTGTCATCATGTTGATGTATAAAGAGTGACAGAATCACAGAATGACATAAAATTGTCAGGATGATGGATTCCACTCACTGAATCTGGCTTGGCTCGCCAAGCTATAAGATGAAAAAGCAATACCTCAGCCTCTTTTGTCTCATAACATTCATCTAAAATTTTGATGTTGGTCCTGAAACAAAGAGAAAGAGAGAGGCTATAGACATCAGTCCATATCAAAAGCCTAATTTTAACCCTACATGAGAGGAATCCTTTGCTTTTTACAACTACAGTCGTCACGTGAAATTGCATAAACAGTTGCATGGGATATTTGGCTTTTGGATCCTCTTGTGTTTGAGGATGATCGAGAATATATATATATATATATATATATATATATATATATATATATATATATATATATACCAATGATTTGTTTACTGCTCTGGCCTTTTTAATAATGTTTGCATTGCTCAAATATATATATATATATACCAATGATTTGTTTACTGCTCTGGCCTTTTTAATAATGTTTGCATTGCTCAAATATATATATATACCAATGATTTGTCGGTTGCCTGTCATCAGGTTGAATTCCTTTCAACCAAGTTATTGAAATTTTAATTATTTAGTATATTATTCCAATTTCATTGTCTGATGCTATCATGACGAATAAACTTTAATAGATTTTGCGACCATCTTGAGCGTAGTTCTACTCAGCACCAATTTTTTAACAAATTACTCTTGTTTCCTTCTGAGATCGAAGCCCCATACATAGAATGACGCATGCCAATGTTGAAAGTCTTTAATTGACAATTTTTCTATCTAGTGTGGATAGAAACAAACTTGTTCTTAAAGGTCTATTTCCCTACATCAAACAAAAGAATTGAGCCATTTGAGATTTGCCTACAATACTTTCCTTTTTCTTCCAATTTGGAATGCAATGATATCAACTTTTCAAAAATCGGCTTAGATATACGTGGCAAAAGATTCGAACCTAAATGCTTTGATATCATGTCAGAAGACTTTATCACTGCACCAAAACTCCAAAGCTGTAGTAATAATTGAGAGCTATAATTTTATCACATTCTGTAGAATTGCAGATAACATAGTGCTTATGTATGAAAATCTAATGCGTGTACACTGCTAAACTTCAAGACTACACGAATGAAGAACTTAGGTTAATAAAGCCGCCCAGTTTTTTTTTTTTTTTTTTTTTTTTTTTTTTTTTTTTTTTTTTTTTTTTTTTTTTTTTTTTTTTTTTTTTCACCCAGACTACATGTGATGTACTTGGATGCTGTCATCATGTTGATGTATAAAGAGTGACAGAATCACAGAATGACATAAAATTGTCAGGATGATGGATTCCACTCACTGAATCTGGCTTGGCTCGCCAAGCTATAAGATGAAAAAGCAATACCTCAGCCTCTTTTGTCTCATAACATTCATCTAAAATTTTGATGTTGGTCCTGAAACAAAGAGAAAGAGAGAGGCTATAGACATCAGTCCATATCAAAAGCCTAATTTTAACCCTACATGAGAGGACTCCTTTGCTTTTTACAACTACAGTCGTCACGTGAAATTGCATAAACAGTTGCATGGGATATTTGGCTGGGATATTTGGCTTTTGGATCCTCTTGTGTTTGAGGATGATCGAGAATATATATATATACCAATGATTTGTTTACTGCTCTGGCCTTTTTAATAATGTTTGCATTGCTCAAATATATATATATATATATACCAATGATTTGTTTACTGCTCTGGCCTTTTTAATAATGTTTGCATTGCTCAAATATATATATATATACCAATGATTTGTTTACTGCTCTGGCCTTTTTAATAATGTTTGCATTGCTCAAATATATATATATACCAATGATTTGTTTACTGCTCTGGCCTTTTTAATAATGTTTGCATTGCTCAAATATATATATATATATACCAATGATTTGTTTACTGCTCTGGCCTTTTTAATAATGTTTGCATTGCTCAAATATATATATATACCAATGATTTGTCGGTTGCCTGTCATCAGGTTGAATTCCTTTCAACCAAGTTATTGAAATTTTAATTATTTAGTATATTATTCCAATTTCATTGTCTGATGCTATCATGACGAATAAACTTTAATAGATTTTGCGACCATCTTGAGCGTAGTTCTACTCAGCACCAATTTTTAACAAATTACTCTTGTTTCCTTCTGAGATCGAAGCCCCATACATAGAATGATGCATGCCAATGTTGAAAGTCTTTAATTGACAATTTTTCTATCTAGTGTGGATAGAAACAAACTTGTTCTTAAAGGTCTATTTCCTACATCAAACAAAAGAACCCTAGCCCAATTTTTGGGTTTTTCTATCAATGAAAATTTATTTTATTTGCAACTTATGTTGCTATGGGCTCAATAATTTGTGCGGTGCTTCACAAAATAAGCAACAGTGGTGGCAACAACAGCTCAAGCAAGCAGTAGCGACATCAACAAGAAGCAGTGGCGGCAAAAGAAGGGCAGTGGTGGGACTGGTCGATCCGACCACTAGCGAGCAGACCGTCCGGTCAACTGACAGTGAGTTCTAAGCTGCCAGACTAGCCGGTCCAACCGCTATGTCTCGACGATCGATCCTATAGAGAATCCGCCAAATAGAGTCAAGTCTTAGAATGCTCAACATTACACCTCTTCCAAGACAAGCATCCATCAAGCTCATCATTACGCCTACGGGCGATGCTACCTCAATGACATTAACAAGCTCATCATTATGTCTATGAACAATATCATGACTCGAGCGGCCGATTCTCGAGAGAGTCACGCCAAATAGAGTCAAGTCTCGATATGTTCAACATTACACTTCTTCTAAGATGAGCGTCCATCAAGCTCATCATTACGCCTACGGGCGATGCTACCTCAATGACATTAACAAGCTCATCATTATGTCTATGAACAATATCATGACTCGAGCGGCCGATTCTACGAGAATCACGCCAAATAGAGTCGAGTCTTAGAATATTCAACATTACACCTCTTCTAAGATAAGCGTCCATCAAGCTCATCATTACGCCTACGGGCGATGCTACCTCAATGACATTAACAAGCTCATCATTATGTCTATGAACAATATCATGACTCGAGCGGCCGATTCTACGAGAATCACGCCAAATAGAGTCAAGTCTCAGAAAGTTCAACATTACACCTCTTCCAAGACAAGCATCCATCAAGCTCATCATTACGCCTACGGGCGATGCTACCTCAATGACATTAACAAGTTCATTTAAGAAAATAGTTCACCATCTCATATCCATCATTCTCATATATATATATATATATATATATATATATATATATATATATATATATATATATATATATATATATATATATATATATATATATATATATATATATATATATATATATATATATATATATATAGTAAAGCTCCTATAAACTTAAGTGGATAAGAATACTTATCCACCAAATTTTATCCCTTCATTATACTTTGAGATTTGAGCTACACATGAATGTTATCTTGAGATGTGTGTCTTCATTTGTATCACATGCTAGCACAAATCTCAAAGTATAATGAAGGATAAAAAGTTCAGGACAAAGGCTCCTATCCACTTAAGTTTATAAGGCTTTCTCTCTCTCTCTCTATATATATATATATATATATATATATATATATATATATATATATATATATATATATATATATATATATATATATATATATATATATATATATATATATATATATATATAAGGAATTAAAACTAAACTATAACTAGGGTTAAATTCAAATAACCCTCCTAAACTTTGGGACTGTTCCACATAACTTGTATGAACTTTGTTTATCTCACTTATTCCTCCTTAACTTTAGGGTGTCTCACAAAACCTTCCGAACTTTGAACGTTTCTCATCGGACCCTATATGTGTAATTTGCAAATAGCTAGAATGTTCTTAGGAGAAAAGGTCCGAAATTTTGTTGATTGTCATTTACAAACAATATAACCCCTAGCCCAATTTTTTGGGTTTTTTTCTATCAATGAAAATTTATTTTATTTGCAACTTATGTTGCTATGGGCTCAATAATTTGTGCGGTGCTTCACAAAATAAGCAACAGTGGTGGCAACAACAGCTCAAGCAAGCAGTAGCGACATCAACAAGAAGCAGTGGCGGCAAAAGAAGGGCAGTGGTGGGACTGGTCGATCCGACCACTAGCGAGCAGACCGTCCGGTCAACTGACAGTGAGTTCTAAGCTGCCAGACTAGCCGGTCCAACCGCTATGTCTCGAACAGTCGATCCTATAGAGAATCACGCCAAATAGAGTCAAGTCTTAGAATGCTCAACATTACACCTCTTCCAAGACAAGCATCCATCAAGCTCATCATTACGCCTCTGGACGATGCTACCTCAATGACATTAACAAGCTCATCATTATGTCTATGAACAATATCATGACTCGAACGGCCGATTCTACAGAGAATCACGCCAAATAGAGTCAAGTCTCAGAATGTTCAACATTACACCTCTTCCAAGACGAGCTCCGTCAAGTTCATCAGTATGCCTTTGAACGTCTCTACCCAAACGATATCATCACCCTCATCAATACACCTCTGAACAATATCATTATGACTCGAATGGCTGATTCTACAGAGAATCACGCCAAATAGAGTTAAGTCTCAGAATGTTCAACATTACACCTCTGCTAAGACAAGCGTCCATCAAGCTCATCACTATGCCTATGGACGATGCTATCTCAATGACATCGTCAAGCTCATCAGAATGCCTCTGAACGATATCATTACAACTCAAATGGCCAATTCTATAGAGAATCATGCCAAATCGAGTCAAGTCTTAGAAGGTTCAACATTACATCTCTTTCAAGATAAGCATCCATCAAGCTCAACAGTACGCCTCTAAATATGACTCCCCCTGACGTGTTTAACAAAACACCTTAGGGATTCCAAAAACGGTAAAGGGGGTGTCCTGTACACGGTCAAAAAATATAGACCGTTCAATCAGATGAATTGAACATGAAGATGGGTCCTCAAAGAAACTTGGGTCACTAGAACGATACTACGTAAACCACACAATAAAGCTAAAAGAGATGACTAAATGAAGGAAGGAGCTAAAACTCTAAAGCCAAACAAGCTCCCAAGCCTACAAAAGACAAACTTCCTAAGGTATGACATGACTCCGTGGAACACAACCCTGCGTAGACTAAACTGGCATGCGCGCCGAAGAACAATATGAGGATAAGCATGAACTAATCTCGCAGAACTCACACTCCGTGGGCCGTATAGAAGATGAGGTGCTACTGACACCATTTGACCGCTCCATCAGAATGCTAATCACACTGACACCCATTTAATGCATTGACTTTGGGAAGTGTGTGGTGCACGTAAGTCAAGTTGCATGGTCCCGAGGCAAAGCGCCACCAAACCCAGCGCAACACTGAAACTGCACATGCTGAGTTTGATAGTCGCGGTATAGTGGATTGATCGGATGGAGGTAATGATGATGATGACTTCCCGTCGGCTACACGGGGATAGGAGGCTATGCTGCATGGAATGTGAGGTGACCGAAGAGATAGCACCCATAATGATGAATAGGGCCCATAGGATTTTACACCCATAATGCACTTAAGGAAAATTGGCAAAGTGATGGATACGATAGTTGGAAGCATGGCTGCCGCGTGGACATGAACTCGACTGCATGCAGATGAACTCTGCTTGCAGTCCAACACGAATCCTATAAATACCCCTCTTCATTAAGTTTTTAAGAGAGGATTTTTCTGAGCATTCATTGCGCCATTGTTATGCTCCACCTATTCTTCAACTATCTGAGGCTCGAACTGCACAGGGAAGAAGTTTGCCTTGTAAACCTTGTTCATCTCTTGCCCTTAACACCTGATCTTTGTCTTGTGTCGGCATAGCCACATAACAATCTATCTTCGATTATTGTTGGCACTCTTCTCACTTGTTCAATAAGGAAAACCTTCCATAACATGTTCATTCTTCATCTCCAGGACCCTCGAAATGGCCCATTTCAATCTTACTTGGTTGTACAAACAAGGTGTTATTTTATTCATATGGTCAACGGAGCCGACACGTAGTCTATTCCGGCACAGCTTTCTAGAATCGAAATTGTAACTAAAGACACTATAATATTTTGTTATTTTTCAAGAGATTACTAAAAGAGAATGACTATTTTATTGTCTCGAATCTTTGTGAATCTTTTGACATGAAACAATATAGCCTAGAAATATGCACTTCCTTGATCGATGCTAAAGTTTTCCATGACTAACATGTGCATATGCAGGACAACTAAATATTCTAAGATTAGAATAATCTGCAGGCTTACAGGACCAAATCTCCTCTAGAGTTTTATCGATAGCAACAAATGGTGACCGATTCACCAAGTAACAAGCTGTACTCACTGCTTCCACCTAGTATTCCTTGTCTAAATCTGCATTGACCAACATACAATTAGCTTTCTCCAAAAAGATTCTATTCATATATTCTGTCACTCCATTCTGCTGTGACATATGAGGGATTGTGTGATGTCTAACGGTTCTCTCATTCTTACAGAACTCATTAAATTCTCCTCTATAAAACTCAAGGCTATTATCAGTTCTAAGCCTTTTAATCCACCTCCCGACATGCTTCTCTAACCAAGACTTTCAATACATGAAAGTCACAAACACATCATCTTTATATCTCAAAAAGCAGACCCAAACCATCCTGGAGTAGTCATCAATGAAGGTCAATAATATCTTGAACTACCACCCTTCGAGGCAATTTTAAAAGGTCCCTAAAGATCTGAATAGATACAATATAAAGTACATTTAGTCTGATGCACTGCTGTACTGAAGCTGACTCTTTTCTACTTCTGAAAGATGTAATGCTCACAGAATTCCAATTTTCATGTGCTCTGTTTACATAAAAGATCCATCTTGCTCAACTCAGCCAATCCGTACTCACCCATATGACCAAGCCTCACATGCCATAATCTAGTACTATCTACATCTGATATTGATGATGTAATTGCATCTGAACCGGTAACAGTAGAACCCTACAAAATATAGAAGATGTCGATCTTCTTTCCTTCATAACCATAAGAGAACCTTTTCTAACCCTAAGAACTCCACCTTCACTAAAAAACTTGCACCCAAGGCTATCATGGGTGCCCAAAAAGATGAGATTCTTCCTTAAATCTGAAACATGCGTACATCAGTCAAGATTCTGATGACTCCATCATGCATCTTAATCCAAATTATCCCTCTCCCAATAGTCTTGCATGAGGCGTTATCCTCCATGAGAACAATTCCACCATCAACAGTTTCATAAGTGGTGAATCAGTCTAAATTATAACACATATGATAGGAACAACCAGAATCCATAATCCAATTATCCATGCTCCTATTTTTATCGTTGGTAACTAACAAAATTATATTTTCAATACCAACTTCAGCAGAGTCTTCTTTTGGTTTCTTATCATACTCTTCTTGTTTCTTCTTATTATTCAGCCTGTAACAATCAACCTTGATGTACCCTTTCTTCATAGAATATCCGCATGTCAGGTTCCTATGCTTCAACTTATACATGTTACCTCCAATTCCCCTTTCATCAAACCTTTCTCGATCAAATAAGCCATCAGCTTTATCATCACTTTCACTTATGGTTAACTCTTTGTCGATTTTCTCCTTATTCAACAAGTTCTCTTTGACATCCTTAATGCAAATAGAATCTAGATCATAAATCATAGTATCCTTAAAGTGCTTGTATGAAGGCAACAAAAAATACAATAACAATAGGGCTTGATCTTCATCATCAATTTAACATCAATCTGACTCAAATCTGTAATCACAAAATTAAATTTACTAATATAAGATTTGATGTGTGTACCCTCCGACGTCCAAAGTATGTACAACCACTGATTTAAGAGGAGGCGATTAGTGACGACTTTGTCAACTACAAATCCTCCAACTTAGACCATAGGTAGGGGTGCATTCGGTTCGGATACGGTTCGGATATGACACTTACCATATCCATATCCGCTTTCTAAAAACGGATACGGATTTCATCGGTAAGAAAAAATATGACCATATCCGCACTAAACGGAAACAGATACGGTTCGGATATTAGATAAGCGGATACGGATATTGTTGATGTATATAATCACAGTCACTAACCTCGGTGTGAGTTTAGCTTTTAAGAGAGCGGAGTCCGCCTTCTCTCCTAATGTCCGGTGATGCTGCTCCAATCAGGGGGCTCACCTACAGCAAGAGAACACCTGGGGAAGAGGCGGAGTTGGGATCTCCGGTGGTTCCTCCGACGGTCAAGTTAGTATGGATGATGGAGGAAAAATAGAGAGGAAATTCACTCAGAGAAAATCACTTACTTGGTTTGTTATTCATATTGCTACTTATACCTAGGGTTGTGGGGGTATTTTTGTCTCTCCATTGGCTGAGAAACCACTGATGAGTCATCCCTCTCTTCCACGTGTGAGCCAGTGATTGGCTGAGCACTTCTTTGTCTGCTATGGTGGCTGGCCTTTACAGGTGTCAAGTTATGGGTAATTTGAGGGTTAGTATGGTCTATTCGCCATTAATGGGATGGGATTGGCGACGCCTGTAGCTTCATGGGTCCGAGGTGTCTTAAATACCGTGAGAGATGGAGGAGTTAAGAGGCTGTCAGTGCATTTAATGCGATGTTGATGGGTTCGAATACCGTATAACCGTCGTTCGCGTGGGGGGAACCACATAGGATGAGAGAGGGCTGGCCCGGTGTGGCCGACTCGCCTGACCTCTCGGCGTCCATTAGAGTAATCAGTTGAAGGGATGACTAGTACCGCCCGCCAGCGTCGTCGGAAGGGCGGATGGCTAAGAAAAGGGGCTAGGTTTGCTTTGCATTGTCCGGAGAGCGACGGCGGTTGGAAGGGGTTATGGTAGATAACAGGTTGGGAGGACGACTAGCACCGCCTTTCGCGCCGTCCGGGGGGACTAGCGGTTAGAAGGCGGTGGCTGGTCGTCCCCCATGTCGTTCGGGGGGGACAGGTGCCTTGGAAGGATAGCTCCGAGGAAGTCAATTGGTTGGGCGGACGACTGGTACCGCCTTTCGCGTCGTCCGTGGGGAGAGTTGTTGATGGGCCGACCCACACCGTCTTTCGTGTCGGCTATGGCGATAGTCGTTTAACGGACCATGGCGAGGATGGTAAGCGTAGGAGGCCCCGTGGGTCGGGCGTGGAGGTTCATGTCGCTCCAAATTGATGAGTGAAAATGTTTATCCGTGTTAACACTTATTTTTTCTTTTTAATCACTAATTAGAGGTTATGACCATAACAGATACAATACGGATATTAATCGGATATTTGGGAAACGGATATGAATCGGATATGACAAAAAAATACATATGATTATAATATTTTGCACACTAAATATAACTAAAAAAACCATTCATCTATTAAACATAATCAAGATAAGTTTATTCAAGCATATAGAAATTGTCACCTCATAGACATAAATACTAGTCCTCATGTAATTCTCAAGTCTAATCCAAAAAGCAAAAAGTGCAGAACCGTATCCGGATATCCGAACCGTATCCGCATTTTCGACCCGAAAATCATATCCGAAACCGTATCCAAATGAAAATCAAACAACAAAAAGTCACGGCAAGTATCACGGAAAAGTCACGAAACCATATCCGGATATCCGAACCGTATTCGCAATTCCGAACCGAAAATCGTATCCAAACCGTATCCGGATGAAAAACCAAAATCATAACCGTATCCGAAACCATATCCGGCCAGTTTTAAATTTTCCCTACCATATCCGCTTTCTAAACGGATACGGTTGCGGTCGGTCCGGATATATCCCGACCGTTTTGCACCCCTAACCATAGGTCACCGGCTGTCTTCTCCGTGAGAACTTCTTACAAAACTTTATTTGTCAAACATAACTAGATCTGTGAGAGCTTTATCATCTAAATTGTTCCAATCCTCATTAGTCATGGTAGCCGATTACTTCAGCTTTCCGAACAAAGCTGTCTTTAATCCACTCTGTGTCAACACGACAATCATCTAACTTGTCAAAAACTAAAACTGATGTTGCCATCAAACTTCTCAATATCCCACTTCTTAGTGGTTGTCACCATCTTCTCGTCCGACCGGTAACCTGGCTCTGATACAATTTGTTATGACAAATCCCTAGGATAAATTAATATCAATCACACAAAATTACAGAAAAATATCAAGAATACTATAACACACAGATATACGTGGTTTGGCTTGTAGCCTACGTCCAGCGAAAGAGCATAATAGCTTTACTAAATTGTGAGGAATACAATATGGAGATCTCTCAATCACTCAATCAATCATTCAATCTCAAATTATACCTCAAAAGTTCTACACAATCTCTCTCAAAACAATAGAAATAAAGAGAGCCAAATAACTTAGAGCTACATACGAGAACTCTATGTTCTCTGTTTTATATTCTTTCGGTGCACTACAGGGATAAACTTCGGATGATGCATGAAGGGACTTGAACTTGATATTTCTTAGTGGCCAAGAAAAAGAGTCTTACTGATCTCTTATCCACATTCATTAGGATTTCCTTATGCTATTCACATAGGAATTTGAAACCTAATCAGTTCATACATCCTCAAACAAAGATCAACTGTTGCAGCAAGCCTCGGCCACATACCTGAGTCGAAGATGAATCAGATTACTTGAGTCAAACCATAACATTATGTGATGTGGAGGTAACATATTCAAGTCTTATATAACTGCATACAATAGATCCAAAGTGGTGCAACCCTTTCTGAATCTGCACTCTTTATTTATTGCATGCACATCAACTGGTACGCAAAAAAATTCTCTTTGTTTACTTATATATGGGATGAAATTTATAGTCTCTTCTTATCAATAAGATTAATAGCTCTCTAGGTCTAGAAGGTGGGGCTAAAATACATTGACATTAATGAAATTTTGGGTCCACAAATACAGTAAAATCTTGATTATTCGCTCCTAAGGCTCCACGTGAATCCTTCTTTTCCCCCACAACACAAAGGCATGTGGGGATCAGGGCAGTGCTGGCTTCACTGATGAGATTCCAATTCAGTCTGTTGATGTGCTTCACTATTCTATCAAGACGTACATGGACATAATAACAGTGTAGACTTGTACATGTACTACTGTTGGTGATAGTGATTATGTGTGTTTTTACTGTCCTACAGTTCATTGATGATAAAGGGTAGACCATAATTGTTGGAGGGTTTAGGGTTTTGTTGTCCATTTAGTGTTCTTCAAGTGGTTTTTAATGCATGATTTAGGCTTATTGATTTTATGCCATTAGTTGCAATTGGGTGAATTTAAGTTTGGATATTTAACTCACTGCTATTTTTTTAATTTTAAACAATGAAACTATGACATTAGGAGCAAGATTGATACAGAGTCAATAACTAATACTTTTCAGAAGAGATTAGATTATGCGAAACCCCACCCGGATGATAAAAAAAGGGATAATATTTAGATAGATTTTAATGTGCAACTTCAATGGACCATATCTTTTGATTCCATTCATAAAATTCTTATTATAATATGTTTTTTGGAAAGCCTAGGAATTGTTCTACTCCATGAATCACTTTGCTGTTCCAACCGAGTTTTGGGGTCAATGGAATTCGTCTTCAAGCTCAAATTGTATGTCGAAGAGTTTTAGTCCATTTTAGTTTCTAGTTTTTATTTGTTATCAATTTATCTTAGGGGGATAGTTTAGTACTTTTGTAATTGTTTTACACCTTTATAAGGGGGATGAATTCTATGTTAGTTTTTATCTTGATTATATTTTAGAAGGTTTTCTATTCTCAGGATTTCCAGAGTTTATGTCATCTTGATTGTATGAGAACGAGTAGTGTTTCCTTTATATTACGCTTCCGCTACATCAAAGATTTAGGATGCTTAGTTTTACCCTTGATATAAGGAGAGATTTAGATGTGCTTGTATCAGTGTGGTTTGTTAGAATATACAATTATAACCATCGATCCTCATTGTTACTTTAGAGTTTTTGTATAGTGACAGAGACATTAGATATGACATTAGAACAATCCAGGTTTAATTTCTCACTTGTCATGCACAAATTAAAAAGAGTTTTAAATAAATTTATATCATTGTGTGAATCCAAGTTCCATCGATATAGAGGATGATAATGATCAACAATATGCAATGACATGTTAGAGTAAAAATTATAACACTTACTATACTTCAGAGTTTTATGTTATAGAGGCTAGAATCTTTGACATAATTTGATCCTCATCTTTTTAAACATATAGTAGGACTTGTGACTTGTGAGTATTGGCCTCTCTTCTCTCTTTTAGGAGAGGAATTTCATACGTGAATAATAATCATTTTACTGTCTATCCTGCAACCATACAAGTGATGAGACCTTGGGTTCAGACCAACTTCACAATTTTCAGATGTCTATACTTTGGATGTGACATTCTTTTTTAAGCTAGCGCATCTAACTGATCAAGTTCAATCTTTGGTAGCATGCCTAATTGCATTAGCTAGCTTATTGTAGAGGCCACGTTTAATCTCCTAAACGCTTGAAGCTATATATTGAGGGAAAAAAAATTATAGAACATGGAAAACTCATATAGCTCACATAAAGACTATGATTAGTTGGCAACTTGAAAACAAATCCAGATTAATTCTGAATCATGGGGGCTTGGATTATTCCTGGCTCGGTTACTGGGGAAAAAAAATAGCCTAACAGAAACCGTGTTTGTCAAATCCCCCTTAACTTGAGTGAATCTAACATGCTTAAGGAGTTAATGTTGTTTGGAAAAAAAAAATGGAAAACAGTGTCAGGACATACCAATTTTATTTTATTTTTTTTTTCATTTTCTCCCCCTTAAAGTTAGGAATATTAGTCTACCCCAATTCCTTGGACCAATGCTAACCTGATTAAAAAAGTTAATTAACATGACAACTAGGATTATCCTTAGTTCCACTATATATTGTTCCACTTAATAATCTGATTTAACTCAAGCTAATTTGTTGAACACTATTTAATTTAGAATCAAGAGACTCAAGACTACTTTTTTTAGCTCCCATCATGCATCAGATGTAGTAAACTAATTAGGCATGTTAGTTAAGGAAGCAGCTCGATCGATCCATGGAGATTGGAAACAAAGTTCACATGCAGGGCAGGGTATATTCTGGACTCAGGACCAGTAATAGTACCACTGCTTGAAGACAGCTCTAAAGTGGGGGCCAACTCTTCTTCACGTGCTGCCATTTCCTTGGCGTCAAAGCTGGAAGCCAACAATTTCCTTGTTTACTCATGTACCTTTGTTTTGAATTTGACTATCTTCATTTGGAATTGGAGGATACGGGCTACCAATCTAAATTAACAATGTAAATGTTTGTTATTGGGCACAACTTTACTATAGGTCCCTATTGTATTAGCCAAATTTCATTTGAATTCCTAAATTTTGAAAGTCATCAACAGATATCCCTAAATTTTTCTCCGCCATTAAATTGAATCCTTTTTGAAGTTTTTGTTATCTGTTATTATCATGGCAAAACTTTTTCGTTATTCTCAATTTTATGTTCTAACTGGACTGTCTTTTTTCTCCTCTTTTTGCCATGCAGCCCCTACAAGTTTGAAAAATTACAAATAGCACTATAAAAATTTTGAACATTACAAATAGCCACCTAAAATTTTCAAAAAATGAGTTCTCCACTAACAATTTACAACCAACCCCCTAAAAGCTTTAAAAATTACAAATACCCCCTGAAATTTTACAAAAGCCCCCGGTAAATATTCAAACAACCTTCAAAAGTTGTGAAAAGTATAAATAGCCCCTAAAATTTCACAAATAAACCCCTAAAAGTTCTAAAATTACAAATACTATTATAAACAATTTACATATGGCCCTAAAACTTTTGAATATTATAAATAACCCCTAAAGATTTTCGAAGCTACAAGTAGTCCTCTAAATATTTTCCAAATTAACTCCCTCATGAAAGTTTTAAAATTACAAATAACCACCTAAATTTGTAAAATTATAAATAACCTCCAAAATTTTACCAAAACCCCCGGAAATTATAGAAATAACCCCAAATGTTACCAAAATGATAAATAACTCTCCAAAGTTTTACAATTAGACCGTCAAAAATTTTTTGGGGGCTATTTGTAAAGCGTTAGGGTTAGGGTATATTTATAAAATTTATGAGGGTCTGTTTGTAAAAATTTAGGGGGCCATTTATCGTTTTTAAAGCTTTTAGGAGCTGTTTGTATATTTTCTATGGGACTTCTTGTAAAATTTTAGGGGTTATTTATAAATTTTAAAACTTTATGGGGTTGTTTAGAAAATTTTTAAGGGACTACTTGTAGCTTATAAAAATTTTTAGGGGGCTATTTGTAATATTCAAAACTTCTAGGGGCTGTTTATAAATATTTTAGAGGGGTTATATTAGAGCTTTCAGGAGGTTGTTTGTGTAATTTCTGAGGTTCTGTTTGTAAAATTTTAGGGGCCATTTATCGTTTTAAAGCTTTTAGGATTTGTTTGTATATTTTCTAGGGGACTTCTTGTAAAATTTTAGGGGCTATTTGTAATATTCAAAACTTCTAGGGGCTGTTTATAAATATTTTAGAGGGGTTATATTAGAGCTTTCAGGAGGTTGTTTGTGTAATTTCTGAGGTTCTGTTTGTAAAATTTAAGAGGCTATTTATAATTTTAAAACTTTATGGGGTTGTTTAGAAAATTTTAAGGGACTACTTGTAGCTTATAAAAATTTTAGGGGCTATTTGTAAAGCGTTAGGGTTAGGGTATATTTATAAAATTTATGAGGGTCTGTTTGTAAAATTTAAGAGGCTATTTATAATTTTAAAACTTTATGGGGTTGTTTAGAAAATTTTAAGGGACTACTTGTAGTTTTACTCATTTACCTTACTAAATATGATGGATTTCTATTTTTATACTTGCATAAAATAAAATAAAAATAACAAAAGCAAACAAAAGAAATTAATCAGTGCAAAATGTGGAAAAATGAAAAAGCTTCTTTGCTTAGTTTATGGCCTTTATTTTTTTTTTATACATTAAATTTGATGAGATAATTTTGCAAAACTCATGATAAGACCCTAGCCACTTCAATCCCTTCATGCAACCACGCTAATATTCCTAGCCCTAAATTTGCTAGATCTCTTATTCATTCAATAAAAGCTAGGCAATGAATTATGTACCCCTACAAATTAAAGGGGGTCAAATCCAACATCATCAAGTAAACTTATGGTGGTTCTTGTCTCCAATAATTGCCCATAATAATGCAACAAGACCCTAAAAAACATCCGTCACCACCCAAAATTTCCAACTCTATCTAGACAAAGAGAAAGGGGTTGCTTTGTTCTGAGAGAAATCAGCTTTTTTGAGCATAAAAAGTAGGAATAGCTTGGTCAACCTTATAGCATTCAGGGTCAATATGTGGTGTCACATTCAAGATGGCAAGCTTTTTCCAGTCTACGTGAAGACCAGCTGCATGCATGATCTTTAATAACCCTAACCCTTATCCTACAAGAGAGCTACCTAATTATGATTACTGCTACAGAATTTGGGTTTCTCTTCGTTCTTACATACCCCCAAATCAAGAGAGTTTTCAAATATACCTCCCAAATCATTATACTTGTTAATTTACCCCTCATTTAACTGAAATTAATATCCCATCACAATGATTTCTTTTTTCAAAATGAATAAAGCATCCCTAATTAAGTTAATTAAACTTGAAAATAATTAATCATATTAGTGTTAGAATACCAACATCTATTTCTCTCCTCTCCTTTCATCTTAAGTCCCAAATTGTGATAATATTAAACTTAATTATTGTGATTTTAATTTAATCAATTAAGATTAGGTTAGTTTATTAATTACTTAGGAATTAATTAATTCAGAAAAGTATTCTAATAGTACTCTCTAATAGTTAGGGTGAATGATATGTATGAGATCGATGACTACAATTGGGTACTAAAGTCAGTGGCGGAGCCAAGAATTTTGGCAGGGGATCCAAAAATAATTAAACCCTTGTTCATAGAGGTAGAAGATACTCAATCTCTTTTACGAAATTGTTCCATAATTGAGTCACAATATTAGTCCTTATATCTTTCAAATTTTGAAACTAGTTCCTCAAATCATGGAAATTGCTATTAGCTAGGTACCCCAAGTATTAGCTTATTTTGAAATTCGTCCCTCTCTCAAGAATATAAATAGCTATTGGAGGGATTAATTTGTAATAAATATATGAGAACCAGAGGACCTAATAGTCCACAACAATACATTTTACTTGCTATACTCTCCAATTGCTACTTCTACTCTTGATTGGAGGGACTAATTTCAAAATAGGTAAGCATTGAGAGACATAATAGCAACATTTGAGGAACTAACTTTAAAATAATCTAAAATTGAATGGCTTATTAGCAATTTCCATGATTTGAGGATATAATTTCAAAAATATGAAAGATTTAAGGGGCTAATATCAAAAACCCCAACATCTATTATTTGTTTTTTTATTATTCAAGGAGGATCAGGGCCTTGTTGGGTCCTATATGGCTACCCTGAATAGAGTAACAATTGCTTTAATTTGGAGGATAATTATATATGGGAAAAAGTCATATTTTTTATTATCTTCAAGTATTCATATTTGTAAATAATTAAATATTTGTAATTAGTATAAAATTATTCATAAAATCTCTTATCATCTCAGAATTTGTATGAGTACATTCAAACAAGTATTCCTCAGAAGTACTTGAAAATATTTATTGGAATTATATTGCACTTTTGATCATCTAAGAAGAACCATAGCATTGTATTAATATACTTTGAGGTTAGAAATAAGGTGCAAAATTTTATCATATTAAGAAAGAAATCAAAATTTTTCCAAAAATCCTGGTACCTTGTGGTATAGTGTAATTGTATGGGTGACCTTCCGGTTTGTGTATCTACACAGATAACCCTGAGATTATGACTGAGATTGCACGGGTAACCTTGGTGAAAGTAATCTTAGAGTTTGATGCTCCAACAACTTGGAGTGATGCTCTGGCATGGATGGAGAGACAATGGAGGGGAAGCTCTACTATTAATTGTCTAAAAAGATCGGCGGCCGCAGCTTGTTTGTATCAGATTTGGATTGCCAGGGACTTGTTGGTGTCTCAAAATAGGAGAATACAACCTCATGAATGCTTGCAGCATGTTATCTTTGAGACTAAAATTCAGTGCAGTAAAATTTCCAGGTTGAAGTACACAAGGTGGCCGAATAGAGACTGGAGCTCTTTTATGTGCATATCTCCAGAATTTGTTTGATTTAAGGTCTAGCTTCTTTGCTTGAGTGAGTGATGCGTATTTTTTGGAGGTGTATATCACCTAGTTTTGTTATGTCTTTTTTTTTTTTTTTTTTGCTCAGTTTATTTAAGCACATATATTGTGTGTAGACTTTGTTTTGCGCTTCATGCAACAAAATATATTAGACTCTATTTTGAACTCCATGCAACTTTGTTAATAAGAAATATAAACTTACTTAATCTTAGAGTTAGTTAGGATTACCCGTATAAGCTCAGTTAGTAATCTCAAAATTATTTGTGTAAATAGACAATATCAGGGTCACCCGTGTAATTACACGATACCAAGGAGTACCAAGATGTAATTAATCGTTAGATTTAAATCTAATTAAATCTATTTGTGGGCACATATGTTAAATTAAAGTGTAAATCTATCACTTAAGGAAACCCACTAAAGTGATCAATTAAGTTGGGTTATGGTATTTATATATTGTCATGAGCTAAATGTGCAGATACCAGTTGTAATTACAATTTGATGAGGGCCAAATTGTAAAAGTGCAACACCTATATATATGGGGTTATGGTGCCTAATCTAAGGTTAACATAAGAATTCTCATCTCTTTTACCCCATCTAAGAAAGAGAAGAAGCCCTAAGATTAGAAGATCCATCAATCCACTCAAGATCCAAATCATGGATTGGTATTGCTTCGCACTCATGATGTTTATCTCTTTGGATTAATCATGTTTAAGATCCTTCAGATCTAACAAGTGGTATCGAGCCAAATTAGTGATTAATTCTTAGGGATTTAAGATTAAAATTGGGTTTTGGATCTAATCTATCTTTGATTTGAGAAAAGATCTTGTTAGATCTGAAGGATCTTAAACATGATTAATCCAAAGAGATAAACATCATGAGTCGAAGCAATCACGAATCCATGATTTGGATCTTGAGTGGATTGATGGATCTTCTAATCTTAGGGCTTCTTCTCTTCCTTAGATCTCTTTTCTTAGATGGGGTAAAGAGATGAGAATTCTTATGTTAACCCTAGATTAGGACCATAACCCCATATATAGGTGTTGCACTTTTACAATTTGGCCCCTCATCAAATTATAATTACAACCCGTATTCCGCATTTAGCCCATGACAATATATAAATACCGATAACCCAACTTAATTGATCACTTTAGTGGGTTTCCTTAAGTGATAGATTTACACATTAATTTAACATATGTGCCCACAAATAGATTTAATTAGATTTAAATCTAACAATCTCACTTGGGCACCATATGTATCATTAAAATGTGTATTACCTTATGAGCTCAAAATCTCTATCACATACAAGGGTATTTCCAAACAATCTCGTCCATTGACCATATCAATATAGGATCAAAGCGGTTTTCGTCACATTTATCGTGACTAAACCCATCAATGGTCACATATACTAGTATAGCCAAATGACATAGATCAATCATGGATGTACAAAGATGAAAAATTACATGCAATGTGATGCGTGCATGCCTATTTTTAACCGGTCCTACCAAAACTTTAGTGAGGTCAACTTTAATCATAATGTAACAGAGTGGTTAACTGAATACTTTATTCTGATCCGAAAAATAACCAAAGCCTGAATAGGTCCAAAATACTTATAAAGCAATAAAATCACAAACTCCCACTAAAACATGATATCCTCAAATATTACCACCCCATATGAGCAAAGTGCTCTTGAAAAATTTTGGGTGGTAATCCTTTAGTAAGAGGATCTGCTATCATGGAGTTTGTCCCAATATGCTCTATGGATATCTGTCCACTCTGTACTCTTTCTTTCACAACTAGGAACTTAATGTCAATATGTTTTGACTTAGTTGAGCTTCTGTTGTTGTTGGAATACATGATCATGGATTTATTGTCACAAAATAACTTTAGTGGTCTTTCAATATTTTCCGTAATACGCACCGGTGACAAAATTTCGCAGCCATATTCCATGATTGGATGTCTCATGACAAGCTATAAATTCTGCCATAGTGGAGGAAGCTACAAGTGTCCGCTTTGACACTTTTCCATGATATAGCTCCTCCCGCTAACATATAAATGTAGCCTGAAGTAGACTTTCTGTTGTCTTGGCATCCAAAAAATCGAATCGAGTACCCAATGACCTCCAACCGATCTCGATTTCAGATGTGAGCATATAATCTTTTGTTTTCAAGATACCGCGATAACCCTTTTGATCGCGATCCAATGATCCATCCTGGGTTGCTTAAGTATCGCCTAACATCCCAACAATGTCGCAATATCCGGACGTACATACGGCATACATTAGACTCCCTACGGTGAAGCATAGGGAATCTTCGCATTTTCTCAATTTCAAGGTTACCTTTAGGGCATTGATTGAGACTAAACTTGTCTCCTTTAGAAACATCACCGGTTCAATTTTGCATGCCAAACCTTATGAGTACTTTATTGATATAGCTCTTTGTGATAATCCAAGTATACCTCGAGCGATCTCGATGTATCCGGATTCCTAATATAAAGAGGCGTCCCCAAGATCTTTCATCTCAAAATTCTTTGATAGAAATCTCTTGATTTAGATGCAACAAGCCTATATCATTAGTGGCAAGCAAAATGTCATCCACATACGTAACTTAAAAATATACTTACTCCCATGAATTTTTGATATACACAATCATCAACAATATTCATCTCAAAACCAAACGAGATAATTATTTGTTGAAACTTGTGGTACCATTGACGAGGAGCTTGCTTGAGTCCATAAATGGATTTCCTTAGTTTACAAACCATATTCTTTGGGTCTCGACACAAAGTTTTCTCGTTGTACCATATAGATCATCTCATCAATGTCTCCATTGAGAAATGCGATCTTAACATCCATTTGATGTAACTCAAGATTGAAATGAGCAACAAGTGCCATGATAGTCCTGAAAGAGTCTTTCAATGAAACCAAGAGAAAGTCTCTCAGATAGTCAATGCCTTCCTTCTGAGTATAGCCTTTAGCTACAAGGCGTGCTTTATACTTTTTCACATTACCATTTGCATCCAGCTTGGTTTTAAATATCCATTTACAACCAATTGGTTTTGCACCTTCTCGCAATGAGACAATTCCCAAACCTTATTGTCTTGCATAGACTTGTACTCTTCATTCATGGCATCAATCCACTTTTGAGAGTTAGAACTTTTCATGGCCTGAAGGAAGTTGATTGGATCATCTTCCATCATTCCATTACTTTCCTCATGTTCTTGAAGAAATACAATATAATCATCCGGAATAGCATTTCTCCTTTCTCTCGTGGATCTCCTTAATGGCACTGGTTCTTGAGGTTGTTGAGTTTGTTCTTCTGGAACAGGGAGTTGTTCAATATTGCCTTCTTGAGGTTCGGTTCATTTCTTGAACAATAAGGTATAGGTACTTTAATATTGTCGAAATGGTATGGATTGGATTTAAAGCCAATTCATCCTCAAAGGCAATGTCTCTAACCTTATTTCTCCCCAAACTCAACATCCTCAAAGAATGTTGTCGCTCCCGCCTCAAAAATATTTCGAGTGTGGGATCATAAAACTTATAGCCCCGGATCGCTCGTAATACCCATAAAGTAGGCGCTAACTGTTTTGGAGTCCAATTTCTTTTCATTTGGCCTATAAGGCCTTGCCTCACAGACATCCCCAAATATGTATGTTTTAGACCGGGCTTCACCACCCAAAGCTCATAAGGTGTTTTAGCAACCGCTTTACTTGGTACTCTGTTAAGAATGTAAGCTGCGATCTTTAGTGCTTCTCCCGAGTGACTCGGTAAAGAAGAATGAGCAATCATACTTCTTACCATATCCTTAAGAGTCTGTTTAGATCTGGCTACACCATTCATGCTAGGTGATCCCGCATGGTGTATCGGGGACGATACCGAATTCCTCTAGGTATCTAGCAAATGGTCCTGGACGTTGTTCACCTGAACCATCATATCTGCCGTAGTACTCACCACCACGATCAGATCTAACGGTTTTAATCTTTTTATTGAGTTGGTTCTCAACTTCAGCCTTAAAAGATTTGAATACGTCCAGAGACTCAGATTTTTCTTTAATGAGATATAGGTACCCATAACGTGAGTAATCGTCTATGAATGATATAAAATATTGTTGACCATTCCAGGATGCCGTAGGGAATGGCCCACAAATATCTGTATGTATCAATTCTAAGACGTCTGAAGATCTGTTGGCACCTAATCTCTTAACTTTAGTCTGTTTTCCCTTGATACAGTCAATGCATACATCAAAGTCTGAAAATCAAGGGAATCCAAAATACCATCGACACAAGACGCTCAACTCTACCTTTTGAGATATGACCTGCTTGTGCCATAATGATCTTGAATTTTCCTTATTTAATTTACGTTTAGTACCACGTGATTCCACATTCGGGGTTTCATTATAAGAAGCAATCAGATCAAGCAAATATAGGTTATCAAAAGTACTCAAGAAACCAGTTCTCATAATATTTGAATTTAAAGATAAGCTAGCTGGTTATTTCCAAATGAACAATAATAACCTGATTTGTCCAATAAAGGAATAGAAACCAAATTCCGTCTAAAAGACGGGACTACAAAAGTATCTTTCAAATCCAAATAGGAACCAGTTCCTAACAATAACCTAAAGTGCCCAATTGCTTCCACATCTACCGATTGTCCATCGCCCACAAAGATGTATCTTTCACCATCACTTGACTTTCTGTGAGCTCAGCAACCTCGCATAGAAACACTTATGTGAGTAGTAGAAGCCGAATCTAACCACCAAGTGTTTCTAGGTACTGAGACTAAATTAACCTCAGAACAGACCAAAGTAAGGAACGTACCCTTTTTGACACGCCAGGCGTGATATTTGGTACAATCCTTCTTTGTGTGTCCATCCTTATGACAAAAGAAACAACCCTGATTATCCTTATGTTGTTTCTTTACTAAAGGATTACCACCCAAAATTTTTCAAGAGCACACTGCTCATATGGGGGTGGTAATATTTGAGGATATCATGTTTTAGTGGGAGTTTGTGATTTTATTGCTTTATGAGTATTTTGGACCTATTCAGGCTTTGGTTATTTTTCTGATCAGAATAAAGTATTCAGTTAACCACTCTGTTACATTATGATTAAAGTTGACCTCACTAAAGTTTTCGGTAGGACCAGTTAAAAAATAGGCATGCACAGATCACATTGCATGTAATTTTTCATGCTGTACATCCATGATTGATCTATGTCATTTGGCTATACTAGTATATGTGACCATTGATGGGTTTAGTCACGATAAATGTGACGAAAACCGCTTTGATCCTATATTGATATGGTCAATGGACGAGATTGTTTGGAAATACCCTTGTATGTGATAGAGATTTTGAGCTCATAAGGTAATACACATTTTAATGATACATATGGTGCCCAAGTGGGAGATTGTTAGATTTAAATCTAATTAAATCTATTTGTGGGCACATATGTTAAATTAATGTAAATCTATCACTTAAGGAAACCCACTAAAGTGATCAATTAAGTTGGGCTATCGGGTATTTATATATTGTCATGGGCTAAATGCAGATACTGTGTTGTAATTACAATTTGATGAGGGCCAAATTGTAAAAGTGCAACACCTATATATATGGGGTTATGGTCCCTAATCTAGGGTTAACATAAAATTCTCATCTCTTTTACCCCCATCTAAGAAAAGAGATCAGGAAGAGAAGAAGCCCTAAGATTAGAAGATCCATCAATCCACTCAAGATCCAAATCAGATTCTGATATTGCCTCAAGACTCACGATATCTCTGGATTAATCATGTTTAAGATCCTTCAGATCTAACAAGTACAACACACGATAATGATGTAATAGATTAATAATGATATAATAGATCCGAGTACGAAGAATTTCTGTATTCAAAACCAAGACCAACTGTAAAACAAGTGAAGTATATCTCTACTAATTCTAGATTTTGATTAGAAATTCTAGAAAGAGAGAGAAAGATATACAATACTACCTGTCTTTGATTTCATCTGTTTTGGATATAATATTGGAGAGATGGTCAAATATCATTAATCTTTGAGGATACAGGAGACAGGAGAGTCCATTGTCAAACTTTGAAGATAAATAGAGGTGTCCTAATCACTTTCCTAAAGTTAGACCTGGTGTCTATTCTAGCCTAAAATAGATACACAGATTATATGAAGTTATCTCAAATTTTAACACTGTTTTTTACTTAGATTTTACTCTATGTCAACGGCTACTTGCCTTAGGCAAAGACTCTGCAAAGTCTCCACCAGCTTTTTTAGATGCCCCCACAACTCCTTTTACGTTCACGGGACACAAGATTTGTAGAGAGAGAGAGAGAGAGAGAGAGAGGGATCCACCAACCTCGTGATAGCTGCTTGCTTCCGCCTCGACATCCCACCTCACATCACACAAGCACAAAATTGCAACAAAAGTTCTCAAAAGATTAAAATACATAAAAGAAGAGAGCAGGAATTCATGAAAGAGGAAGAGATTCTTTCATTTCTCTCTCAAAACTTTATCATCTCTCCAAAACTTGTGCCCCTCTCTCATGTTTATGGCCATTTCTCCTTGTCTCTGTGTGGTTTTGACTGTCTAAAGAGCTCTTGTCCTTATCAAGGGGTCGTTGACATGGATACAAACAAAGGCTAGGCTACAAATTAGAGGACACTGGCCTAAGTTTTTGGTTGCATAATTTACGTTAAAAGAAGATAGGTATTTGTTTGTATTCACTTGGAACATATTGCTTTGTTCTCTTTTAAATCTTAGTGTAGGGTAAGTAGTGTATTGTTTACCAAAAATAGTTGATGAAATCTGGTGAATGAGTGAAGGTTTGTCATGTGACATATTTATATGGTGACAAGGTAAGGATGTGCCATATTCTTGTCTTGTGGGTAACTTCTAAAATGCTCTTTTACCTAAAAGGTGGTGAGTGGAAGATTAGGTGCAATAACTTGAGGGAGTTTATTAACACATTAAGAATGAAAACTGTAAAACAAGTGAAGTATATCTCTACTAATTCTAGATTTTGATTAGAAATTCTAGAAAGAGAGAAAGATATACAATACTACCTCGATTTGTCCAATAAAGGAATAGAAACCAAATTCGCCTAAAAGACGGGACTACAAAAGTATCTTTCAAATCCAAATAGGAACCGGTTCTAACAATAACCTAAAGTGCCCAATTGCTTCCACATCTACCGATTGTCCATCGCCCACAAAGATGTATCTTTCACCATCACTTGACTTCGGTGCTCGAGGCAACCATAGAAACACTTATGTGAGTAGTAGAAGCCGAATCTAACCACCAAGTGTTTCTAGATGCTGAGACTAAATTAACCTCGAACGGACCAAAGTAAGGAGCGTACCCTTTTGACACGCCAGGTGATATTTGGTACAATCCTTCTTTGTGTGTCCATCCTTATGACAAAAGAAACAACCCCGATTATCCTTATGTTGTTTCTTTACTAAAGGATTACCACCCAAAATTTTTCAAGAGCACACTGCTCATATGGGGGTGGTAATATTTGAGGATATCATGTTTTAGTGGGAGTTTGTGATTTTATTGCTTTATGAGTATTTTGGACCTATTCAGGCTTTGGTTATTTTTCCGACGTAATAAAGTATTCGCTAACCACTCGCTACATTATGATTAAAGTTGACCTCACTAAAGTTTTCGGTAGGACCAGTTAAAAATAGGCATGCACAGATCACATTGCATGTAATTTTTCATGCTGTACATCCATGATTGATCTATGTCATTTGGCTATACTAGTATATGTGACCATTGATGGGTTTAGTCACGATAAATGTGACGAAAACCGCTTTGATCCTATATTGATATGGTCAATGGACGAGATTGTTTGGAAATACCCTTGTATGTGATAGAGATTTTGAGCTCATAAGGTAATACACATTTTAATGATACATATGGTGCCCAAGTGGGAGATTGTTAGATTTAAATCTAATTAAATCTATTTGTGGGCACATATGTTAAATTAATGTGTAAATCTATCACTTAAGAAACCCACTAAAGTGATCAATTAAGTTGGGCTATCGGGTATTTATATATTGTCATGGGCTAAATGTGCAGATACCAGGTTGTAATTACAATTTGATGAGGGGCCAAATTGTAAAAGTGCAACACCTATATATATGGGGTTATGGTCCCTAATCTAGGGTTAACATAAGAATTCTCATCTCTTTTACCCCCATCTAAGAAAAGAGATCTAAGGAAGAGAAGAAGCCCTAAGATTAGAAGATCCATCAATCCACCAAGATCCAAATCATGGATTCGTTATTCTTCGCACTCATGATGTTTATCTCTTTGGATTAATCATGTTTAAGATCCTTCAGATCTAACAAGTACAACACACGATAATGATGTAATAGATTAATAATGATATAATAGATCCGAGTACGAAGAATTTCTGTATTCAAAACCAAGACCAACTGTAAAACAAGTGAAGTATATCTCTACTAATTCTAGATTTTGATTAGAAATTCTAGAAAGAGAGAGAAAGATATACAATACTACCTGTCTTTGATTTCATCTGTTTTGGATATAATATTGGAGAGATGGTCAAATATCATTAATCTTTGAGGATACAGGAGACAGGAGAGTCCATTGTCAAACTTTGAAGATAATTAATAGAGGTGTCCTAATCACTTTCCTAAAGTTAGACCTGGTGTCTATTCTAGCCTAAAATAGATACACAGATTATATGAAGTTATCTCAAATTTTAACACTGTTTTTTTTTTACTTAGATTTTACTCTATGTCAACGGCTACTTGCCTTAGGCAAAGACTCTGCAAAGTCTCCACCAGCTTTTTTAGATGCCCCCACAACTCCTTTTACGTTCACGGGACACAAGATTTGTAGAGAGAGAGAGAGAGAGAGAGAGAGAGAGAGAGGCGTGCACAAGTCCACCAACCTCGTGATAGCTGCTTGCTTCCGCCTCGACATCCCACCTCACATCACACAAGCACAAAATTGCAACAAAAAGTTCTCAAAAGATTAAAAATACATAAAAGAAGAGAGCAGGAATTCATGAAAGAGGAAGAGATTCTTTCATTTCTCTCTCAAAACTTTATCATCTCTCCAAAACTTGTGCCCCTCTCTCATGTTTATGGCCATTTCTCCTTGTCTCTGTGTGGTTTTGACTGTCTAAAGAGCTCTTGTCCTTATCAAGGGGTCGTTGACATGGATACAAACAAAGGCTAGGCTACAAATTAGAGGACACTGGCCTAAGTTTTTGGTTGCATAATTTACGTTAAAAGAAGATAGGTATTTGTTTGTATTCACTTGGAACATATTGCTTTGTTCTCTTTTAAATCTTAGTGTAGGGTAAGTAGTGTATTGTTTACCAAAAATAGTTGATGAAATCTGGTGAATGAGTGAAGGTTTGTCATGTGACATATTTATATGGTGACAAGGTAAGGATGTGCCATATTCTTGTCTTGTGGGTAACTTCTAAAATGCTCTTTTACCTAAAAGGTGGTGAGTGGAAGATTAGGTGCAATAACTTGAGGGGAGTTTATTAACACATTAAGAATGAAAACTGTACAAACAACAAAATGCTCATCAAATGAGGAATAACAGGTAACAATTTGTGGAAACAGAGTGAAACTCAAATTATAAAAATTCTCTTTGTTTAATATATATTGTCTTAGAAGTCCAACTTAATTATATGGAGAATACATATCACTGGAACCCATAAATATTGAATGCCGACAAAATATATTGTCTAAGAAGTCCAACTGTAGGGATCCTCACAGGCAACGCCCCACTAGAGTCCAAGGGCATGGCCCCAAAAGAAATTTAATTTACAATCGTATGGTGAGGATATTTTGCATTCTTGATCCTGCGGTTGGAAACCCTATGCTATAAATATGTATCTTCAACCATCTTTTTTTTTTTTTTGTATCCAGAAAGAGAGAAAAAAAATAATAGAGAAGGATGAGATTGGGGTTAATTAAAGAGATTAGTTGTAATTCTTCGCAATTATTAGTGGAATTTTGACCTCTTTAAAATCTTAGTCTTTGTGTTGTTCTTTGGTTTTTCCTGCTTAGGTTTTCCTTTGTGTTGCTAACATTTAAATCATGTTTTATAGATAAAATCAATATTGTTCAAGAAAAAAATCCTTAGTCGACATATACAAAATTTCATTTTTTTCCTTTCATTATCTTGCTGGAGCCTAACCATCTTTTTTTTTTTTTTTGACGATGGAACATCACCACGATCCTTTGGACCATAGGTATCAAACTCTCGGGCGTGGCTAAGGAACACCCCCAATGCAAGGTCTCGAGTATTTCAGGAAATTAAATTTCTGGGTGCTCCCTAAGAAATTAAGTCAAAGCTAAGCCTCACATTTGTCATGCAAATGATAGCATTGAAATAGAGAAACACAACAACATCGAATATGACTATTATATAACCACTAAATTAAATGGAAATTATAAAAAGAATTGATCCGCGGTTTAAAAGGGTTTCTAGTTATTATGTACCGGATAAAGTTATTTAAAACGAGCATAGGGGCATTGCAACAGCCCTTTGATTGATAGACGGTGATGAGATATAGCTACCGCTAATAAGGTTTTGAGAAAGATACTGCATAACAGCATCTATTGATAGAAACATTCTTAAAAGACGGTAAATGCTAATTAAAAGTTAAACTTTTTTTTGGGATTAATTGCTAATAGACCCCCTAAGTATCGCCCAATTTCAAATAAATGCATGTAGTTCTATTAATTGTGCAAATATATCCCTTGAGTGATTTCTTTTAACTCTTAAAATAGTTAAAAAGATTTTGAGGAGGCAAATAGACCCCTATAGTTCTACTAGTGATATATAATGGATCCCCAATTGCTAACCCTTTTTTACTATAAACGAGTCAAAAAAATTAGTTCACTTAGGGAGTACATTGGCGCTCAAGCCAATACTACAGTGGGTCTGTTCGAACAAATAGAACTACAAGGAGTCAATTTGCAATTGGGCGATACTATAAAAGGGATTTATTCATAATTAACTTTTTTACCGGTTAGCAACATGCATGTTAAGTGAAAATTGTGAGTGAATATTAAAGTTGACTATTGCAATATTATTTCTTTACCTCCGTGAGAAATACTAAACCCCATTTGGCAAGGTGTTAAGAGAAGGGTTAAGGGTGTTTAACCACTCCTTAACCCTGCAAACATAATACTTTGGTTAAAGGGATGACAAATCCTTTTACAAGAGTTAAAGTTAGTTAACCCCTCATTTAGAGGAGTTAACAAATCTGCCTCTGAAGATGGCTAAGATTTATGTAGAGAAAATAGAAAAGACAAAAGATCATTATTTTTCTAACCCTAACCTCTCTTAAATAGAGATTAGGAGGATATTATAAAACAGTAAGAAATAAAATCATATCTAATCACATCTCACAATATCTCATAATATCTACTAAATAGCTACTAATACCAAATTATGAATAATATCTAACACTTCCCCTCAAGCTGGAGCATATATATTATATATTCCCAGCTTGTTACAAATTGGAACAAAACAGCTAGCTGCAAGAGCTTCGGTAATATCATCTTTGTCTGGAATATTTGAAGACGTCGACAATCAGAATATTATAGTCATAGCCAGTAGAAACCCTAGGCGAGTAAGCCACACTACAACAAAAATTGTATTTATCCACACTTATTTTATGACACATATAAAAGTGTCATTTATTTGCAAAAGATTAAACAACAGTGACACAAATAAAAAGTGTAGCAAATCACGACACATATTTGTGTCATTAGATATATAATTAAATATAATTGAAAAAGGCTAATAGTTCAATATGGATTGTGAGAAGATCTATTAATGGGTTTAAATAATAAATCTTAGATTTTAATTATAATGATAATTTAACATTTATGATAGTGTATAAGCTAAAAAGCTCCATAGTTAAGTGTGTTTTGGTGAGAGTAATCCTAGGATGGGTAACCTTCTGGGAAGTTATAGTGTTGAATGATGATACTCTTTATATTTTTAATGGTCTAGACACAACTATATGTCACCATTCTTGACACATATATGTGTCACGAGTTTTGTGACACTTGTATGTGTCATCATGCTCGACATATATATGTGTTGTGACTTTGTGACAATTCGCACATGTGTAGAAAGACGCTCTTCACACATGCTCTAACCACACTTTTGGTATGTGTCGCGCTCTATTTGTGCGACACAAAAATGTGTCGCGTAGAGACAAAAATGTATCATAATTTATAACCTTTGTTATAGTGCCAGTAGAAGAAATACTAGGCGGGTCAGCCAGAATAAATCTTAGGTGAGTCAGCTAGTAGAAACCCTAGGCAGCTAGTAGAAACCTTAGACGAGTAAGCCAAAAACCCTATGCGGATAATGCAGTAGAAACAACGTCAAAAGAGAACCGCTGTAGTTGCATATAACTGCCAAAGACGCCGAAGAGTGAATAGTAACTCCAATTACTGTTCATCACGTGAGCAGTACCTGCTCTCAGTACTGTTCATCGTGTGAACAGTATATGCCAACTTGTTTTTATTTAGGTTTTTTTGTGGAGATTGTTTAATAAGATCTAAAAACAATGATGCCGAAGTTATCGTTGATGTTAAAGCCGTCGATGCTATCAAAGCCGCCGAGAGGAGCACGAAGGCCATGTAAAACCCCCTTGACAGCGTTGAGATCTAAAAAGATGGGAGAGTTCTGTAGGATCAAGTAGGCTCCGATATCATGCAGAGAAAATAGAAAAGATAAAAAAAATCATTATTCATCTAACCCTAAGCTCTCTTAAATAGAGATTAAGAGGATATTACTAAATAGGTATGGGATAAAATCATATCTAATCACATCTTATAGGATTTCGATAATATATCATAATATATACTAAATCTACTAATACCAAATTATTAATAATATCTAATAATGTATTAACTCTATAAGTAAAACACAAACTTTGAAAGGGAATATTATAGTTATGGCAACTAACCTCTTTAACTCTTCTTTATTTGCCAAACACAAAAACTTAACCTTTCATCTTCATTATCAAATCCATATAAAATTAAATTATTTTTAACCCCATGAAGGGTTAACTAAGTTAATCTTTTTCCTTAATCCTTCTCTCGTAACCCATTGCCAAACGGTCAGTTTACCCTCAATAGAACTTGTTTAATTATGTTTAGGGCGTAGAACCACCATGAGAACTCAATTGACGAGCTAGAAATAATTACTATATAGGCTTAATAGTTGAAACATTAGGTTAAGGACTACTTAATTAGAAATGTTGTTGTTGAGTTCCACAAATTTAAATAGAGATTTCATCTTAATAATAGATGATTCACTTGATATTCTTAAAGGACTATGCCACTGCAACAAAATCTGAAGTTGAGGTGAGGATTGAGGATTATAGTTTTATATTCTAACCTGCTCTTGCAGGTTGAACGTCCTTTCTATGGGCTAAAATCTAGACTCACACAGCGGTATCATTTTTTTAATTAAGATATGCATACCATGTTAAAAGACCCTGTTATTGCACCAAAACTCTAAAGTTATGGTGAAGACTGAGAATTATAGTTTTATATATTCTAACATATATTAGTTGACCACAATCATGAAAACTAGTGTTTGTTTGGCAACTTCAAGTTTGAACTAGGCTAGGCTAATTTTTTCTTAACTAGATCAAAGTGGAACCTTATAAGGGTTGGTTCACAAACGAACTAGTTTAGGGCAAGATTTTAAACTAGAAAGAACTAGTTCAATTTTGGTCTATTTTTTGCCAAACTGAAAACAAGATTTTGAACCAATGTTGTACCACTTAAATAACTTTTGTAGAGTTGCGAAACACACTCTAAAAAGAACCCATATGTAGCAGAATCTGTATGTCCCTCTATGAACTGAACACTGTCAATTGCATTTTGGAGTTTGCACTAGCTAGTAGGTGGACCATTTAAGATTAATCAAAAGATGCATCTAGGTCACCATAAATATTTATTTGCATTAAGGGCTAACAAATTATGCCTTTTCATTCTAACTTCAAGATGATGGATTATGAGTCAAAGGTACAGGAATTATACTTTTAAGTGTTACTGGTCATTATTGGCTTAAAAACTGTAGGAAATGTCTTCGTATAGTATTTTTTAGCGTTTGGGTTTTGCGCAATGATAATTTGGACACTAGATGCATCCAAAATAAACTGTGTTTGTTTATAAGTATGGTGTTCGTAAAAGCATAGTTTGTGCAGATCATATGGTGTTCTTGCATCACAAACCAATAGGAACAGTGTCACAAGCCCATACATAGGATAATTTCAAGAATAACTTTTGTTCTAGCAAGGAATCTAAAGGTATAGCTTTCTAAAAGCACAAAATGGCTGAGGCCATCACCATCATTGTTGTTTGAAGGTGTGGACGTAAATTGTTAACGATCATATTCCTTGTGTGAGAAAAGCCAGGACCCTTCGCTTACTTTTGTTCCTCAGCCTCTTGTAAGAACTCTTATTTAACTATCAATATTTGATATAAAGGGTCATGAAAGGAGATAGACTAGGCTAATATACTTGGATCCAACTAACAGAAAAGGATTATAACTATGTACTTTTTAAGCGTTTTCAATAAGGTATTAAATCTCATCTCATGCCTTTTAGTATACCAAACTCAAACATTAACTTTATGGATGCTAGAATTCTCCTCATCGAAAGTCCTACTTGATCTGCCATGTTTTCTCTCTTCTTCCTCCTTGGTGATGACCTCTTTTTGCAGATGAGAGATTGTTTTGAGAGGTAAGTCGAATATTATAAAAAGAAATGTGATTCGGGTTTCAGAAATCAATAAATTTAACGGGTCAGGAATATGAAATTTGCCCATCTCATTCAACTTTGGAATAAGGTGAGTCAACTTGTCGCGACTTTTTGGTCTATACAGACTTCATAATAGTTAAAAACAACTGATTTTTTGACAAACTCTGATGGGACTAAAAATTCGACATAATGTGTATAGTTGTGAGATAATCATTTTCTTCAGCTTGAAGAAAGTCGAATTCCAAAGAAAAATGTGTTTGATGTGAGGAAATCTACAGATTTGACACTGAAATCGATATTCAACAACTTTTCATTTTTCGCCCAACTTCCTATATGAAATATACTTAGATGAAGAAACACTTCAAGAATGAGATCACGGTGAAACCTAAGATAGGAAAGTCATCAAAATATAAATCATATTCAACAGACATTGGGCGTTACAAACCGAACTCACAATGCGATTCAATAGATGCGAGACACTCCTTACACAAAACAACAGTAGTACATAATTTTGCTTCGCCTCTCTTCTCTCTATCTCCCTTTCCTCACACATATTTACACACCTCATGCATCAAACTTGAAGCCAAGGACATGTACTGTGAGAGAGAAAAGAGAAGAAAGAAAACGTACTTAATACAATTACTATAAGTTATTAACTAGGAAATATGGGGAGAAGTGGGGTTATCAAACTATGCGTGCGTGATGGATTGGGAAGGGAGGGGAGATACAGTCAGATAATTAGAGGTGTTAAAAACTATATTACATGTTGAAAGAAATATAGGATGAAATTGAAAGTAGGAAACAGCGTTTCACGTGATTGTATGTGAGAGAGAGAGAGAGATTTACTCAAAAGAAAACAAAGCTAAAGAGAGAACCAGAGGTATTGCAGCAATCAGCTCTCTAATAATTGTCTGCTTTTCAAACTGGATGCCTTTTCTGCGTGCCCAAATCAAAAGTATAGCCCTCTTCAGACACTGACCTTTGTGCTGTCTACACTAAAGCTCTTGTCAATATTTAATTTCCCATTATCATACCTTAATGATGGGTTAACTAAAAACTATCAAAAGCCATATCAAAAGGAAGCAAAAAGCTGCATAATATATCAAACCAAACAACATAAAAAGAAATCTCACCATCCTGATCATGAATATCCTCAAGAGTCAATATGAGCTTTTAGCTTGTCGATGTGTATCGCCTATATATATTAAGGTGCATTACAAAGTGCTATAGACAAGAGAGTATAAAAATGTGATTATAAGTAACATGAACCCCTACTACTAAACTTTAATAAATGCATCTTTCAAACCCTAAGCACATATACAAATTGAGAAGTTCTACTGCATTCTCTCTCCTCTTACCTTGGATACCTAGCTACCTAGCTAATGAAAATGAAGAAAGGAAAGTCATACATAGAAAATAATTATATACATCTTAATTTTTCTGTTACTACATTTTACGGGTCAGGAATATGAAATTTGCCCATCTCATTCAACTTTGGAATAAGGTGAGTCAACTTGTCGCGACTTTTGGTCTATACAGACTTCATAATAGTTAAAACAACTGATTTTTGACAAACTCTGATGGGACTAAAAATTCGACATAATGTGTATAGTTGTGAGATAATCATTTTCTTCAGCTTGAAGAAAGTCGAATTCAAAAGAAAAATGTGTTTGATGTGAGAAAATCTATAGATTTGACACTGAAATCGATATTCAACAACTTTTCGTTTTTCGCCCAACTTCCTATATGAAATATACTTAGATGAAGAAACACTTCAAGAATGAGATCACGGTGAAACCTGAGATAGGAAAGTCATCAAAATTTAAATCATTTTCAACAGACATTGGGCGTTACAAACCAAACTCACAATGCGATTCAATAGATGCGAGACACTCCTCACACAAAACAACAGTACTACATAATTTTGCTTCGCCTCTCTTCTCTCTATCTCCCTTTCCTCACACATATTGAATGCATCAAACTTGAAGCCAAGGACATGTACTGTGAGAGAGAAAAGAGAAGAAAGAAAACGTACTTAATACAATTACTATAAGTTATTAACTAGGAAATATGGGAAGAAGTGGGGTTATCAAACTATGCGTGCGTGATGGATTGGGAAGGGAGGGGAGATACAGTCAGATAATTAGAGGTGTTGAAAACTATATTACATGTGGAAAGAAATATAAGATGAAATTGAAAGTAGGAAACAGCGTTTCACGTGATTGTATGTGAGAGAGAGAGAGAGAGAGAGAGAGAGAGATTTACTCAAAAGAAAACAAAGCTAAAGAGAGAGCCAGAGGTATTGCAGCAATCAGCTCTCTAATAATTGTCTGCTTTTCAAACTGGATGCCTTTTCTGCGTGCCCAAATCCAAAAGTATAGCCCTCTTCAGACACTGACCTTTGTGCTGTCTACACTAAAGCTCTTGTCAATATTTAATTTCCCATTATCATACCTTAATGATGGGTTAACTAAAAAACTATCAAAAAGCCATATCAAAAGGAAGCAAAAAAGCTGCATAATATATCAAACCAAACAACATAAAAAAAGAAATCTCACCATCCTGATCATGAATATCCTCAAGAGTCAATATGAGCTTTTAGCTTGTCGATGTGTATCGCCTATATATATATATTAAGGTGCATTACAAAGTGCTATAGACAAGAGAGTATAAAAATGTGATTATAAGTAACATGAACCCCTACTACTAAACTTTAATAAATGCATCTTTCAAACCCTAAGCACATATACAAATTGAGAAGTTCTACTGCATTCTCTCTCCTCTTACCTTGGATACCTAGCTACCTAGCTAATGAATATGAAGAAAGGAAAGTCATACATAGAAAATAATTATATACATCTTAATTTTTCTGTTACTACATTTTATAGAGACATAGACAACCCTCTTTCAAGAATGGAGGAGATTAATATTCCACAACTTTTCCACACTAGCTAGGATTACAAAACAAAAACTAGCTACTTTGAAAACAAGAGCACATAACAAGTCATATTAAGTAATAAACACTTCAAAATAAAAGGAAACTAAACTTCCAAAGTTCGAAATGGAAAGTGTGAAAGTAACTTTTTCTTGATATGTGAGAGTGCAAGTCAAGAAAGTTGGAAATAAAGCAGAAATTCATGCAAGACTATGCTTTATTCTATTAAAAATCCTTTTTTGCTAGCCATGAAATTCATTTACATACTTTAAGGTGTTATTTTCTTCTGTACAAATTAAGTGCATGAATGCAATTTAACACTCTTATCTCCTAGCCAAACACCCTTTAGAGAATAAGAGAACATAAGATAGTTTTATTACAAATAAAAATGTGACATTAATACAACAACCCATTCGAAGTAACATATATAAGTCTCTCCACCTCATGGGTGAGTACCTTATGCCCACAAAAATATTGATGTTGGTAACCAACTTCCCTCCCCTAGAGAGAGAAACATTGTCTTCTACTTGCAAGCAAAAGAATATCAACTTAACCATCATTTTCCCTTCTTTTTTTTTTCCTTTGGAAAAAAAGAATCAAGAGAGTAGAAAAGCCATGATCCTTACCATCAAAACATTAGTTCCATGGTTTCTTGCCTTGTTGTGCTTGATCATAAGAGGATGAAGAGCTCATGCAATGATCTAATCCAGCCATATTGAGTATATCTCTATGAGGCAATGCTCTAAGACCAAGAAAATCTCTAGTCATCTCCTCATTCCCTCCTCCTCCATTAATATTCCCTCCTTCCTCTTTACCTTGTGAAGCTCTCCCTAAGCTCTCCATTGCCTCACCAAATGACCCATGTGGATCAAACCCATTAGCCATCATCATCTCTTGATGGTGTGAAGACATCAAGCCAAGGCCAAACATAGAGGAAGAGGCTGCATTGTTGGGGTTAGGAGAGTGATGGGTTGGTGCCATTTGGGCTTGATGGGTTGAAGGCCTGCTCATTGTTGCACCCATTTGAGCTGCCTTTTGAAGCAATGCAGTTGCTGACATGTGAGAAGAAGAAATGGGAGGAGGAGGAAGAGTTTGAGGTAGAGACTGAGCGGGGTTTTGATCTTGTGAATTGTTGTTGTATTCTTGAATGAGGTCCAAGTGGTTCAATGATGTAGATGAGCTTTGAGGGCAAGAGAGCCAAGGGGGGAACTCATTTTGGTTGCTTTCTCTCTTCATCATCATCAAATTAGGGAATTGAGGGAATTGGTTGTAATGAGATGGATCAAGAGATGATGTTTGCATTGTTGTTTGTGGAGGTGGAGGTTGAGAGAAGAGAAGAGGGTGATGATGATTGGCTAAAGGATTGTTTGTAATGGCTCTTGCACTCTCTTCTGCTAATGCATCACAAAATGCTCTGTGGGTGATAAAGCTATCCCTCCTGCAAAAACATAAAGAGTAGAGGAAGGGAAAACAACAAGTGAAGCAAACAAAAGAGCAGAAAGATACAAAAAGGGAGGAAAAGCTATGAAATGAGAGGAATAATAATTAGTAGTTGGAAATAATAAATGTGTCTGCTTGTTCAATGATTTCTGCACCTAGAGGAGCATATTCAGCTATTCATTTTGTTCCTAGACTTTGTGAACTCATATCATTTAATGAAGCTCTTGATTTCCTAATAGTAGCATTATTTTCTTTATAGTTACTTGCTACCCATCTTCAAAAGCTTCTCGTTTGCTGAAGTAAGACTTGTTTATAATCTATCATCTTAACAATTCATCATTCAATCAAAAGCTATATTGAGAATATCTCATTTAACAATTTTTAATGGAAAACAAGGGAGTTTGTTGTTAAATATTGAGAATAGGGTTACACACTAATACCCATGTTTACTTCTCTAAACAAACCCTAAAATCCTTCTTTTTTTTTTTCAAATCCATCGTCAATTCCAAAAAAAAAAAAAATATTTCGTTAAATTCTCATTAACAAAACACGAAAAATATATATTATATTATAATAAATATACAATCAAATACCTTGAAAAAAGAGTGCCACAGTCACATCTATATTCTCTAGTGCCACAAATCTTGGAGTGAGCTTTCCAATCACTCTGAACTGCATACTTCTTGGAGCACTTCTCACATTTCCACTTCTTTTCTCCATGTTTCCTACTGAAGTGCTTCTTGATTCCAGTGAGATCTCCAAGAGCTCTTGATGGATCATGGTGAACACAAGAAACCTCTGGACATATATAAACCTTCTTTCTAACTTCTTTATTGCTCCTTTGCTTCAATTTCCATGGCAAATTATGGCCTCTTCTGTGAAGTTGCAGGTTTTGATCTCTTTGAAATCCCTTGTTGCAGATCTCACACACAAATCTGTTGGTTGCCATCAGGGTTTTTGGAGATAGTGCTATAACTTCAGAATCTGGGTCTGATTGTACAGTGGTTGATTAGTTTGTATATTAGTCATGATTAAATTAAAGAAAAGATTGGGAAAATTAGAAAAAGATGGGATTTTGATACCTGGGTTTCCTGGGAGATTTCTTTTCTTTTTGGCTGCTGGAGCTGGGTTTGGATTGGAGGAGACACTGCAGGCTTGATCTCCTGAAGCTGCTGAAGTGAGATTTGACATGTTCTCTTCAACTTGTTGCTGCTGAATTATGAGCCCTTTCATCATCTTGATGCTAATTAGTCCCTTTTTTTAGTGAAAAAAAGGGGAAAAAAAGAGAAGATAGAATCTAGCTAAGGGGTGATAGGATTGAAATTAAGAGATCAAGGTTGAAAAGTACTACTCAAGTCTTAAAAGACTAACATGCATCTCTTGAGTATATACCACAAAATTAGGTAGGCAGCTAATACGTAATATGAACTTGGGTTGTAGATGACAAAATACTAGGGAAAAGAAGAACAAAACGGAAGTGGGTTTTGGATCTAAAATTCAAAAAAGAAGAATAATTATAATTAAAAGTAAAGAAAGAGGAGTGAATGGAATTGCACCAAACCTTCCACTCTAGCAAATTAAAAGGAAAAAACTAGCAAAGACAAAGGGAAGTGTGCATATGAACAAAAATCTAGTAGACCCAATTCCCCTTGGGACTAATTTCTCAAATAAATGGAAGGGAAAAAAACTTGATGTTAGAGATAAAGGAGGAGGTAAGAGAAGAATAAAGGAGTAGAGAGAGAGTCAGACTGGACCCTCTCTCTATAGGTATGTGGATGAGGGATTCAGGAAGCAAGGGTGCAATTGTCCACCCATTCAATACCCACACCTCTACAGCCCTACACTGATGTTGCACATTCTGTCTTTTCCTTTGTTCCCTAATGCGCAAATCTATAAATTCCTTTGCCCCTTCCCCCTTTTTTAATCTGAACATAATCATTTTTTTACCACTAGTAACAGTAAATAATTGTTAAATATTAAACCCCCTAGTGTTAAGTGAGACTCCTAACAATTGATGCCTAACTTTTTATTATGTGGGTTATTTAGATATTATCCCCTCAAGTATTCAATAATTCTGTACTTGTCCCTCAAATCTTTGAACTTGCTCATCACCGCCTCAGATCTTAAGGGCCTTGCAAATTGGTCTATCAAGTTAACAACATCTTATTGAAAGGGAATATTCCCTCAAATCTAATTTTTTTGAGGGAAACTTCTAGTTGCATCTCTTAATTAAGTTTAACCAACCCGTTTCTTCACGGATTTAAATCCAAATGCACTTTATCCCAAAATCCACAAAAATCATCTTCTAAAACAGTCAAAAATCCCTCGCAGCCTATTTTTGAGCTTGCCAAACGGTCGGTTCTGACCTTCCCTAGCATTGTGACGGGTCAGTTTGGTAATTTAGGGTGTTGATTTAGGACTTAACAAATAATGAAGGTCTCACTTAAAACTAATAGAGGGACAAATTTTAAGACCCCTTCAGATTTTGAGGGACATATGATCAATTTCAAATATGTGAGGCACTAATATCTAAAGAACCCTATCACTTACACAGTAGGGCCTGTACAGTTATTTAAGACATTTTTTTAATATATGGGTGCATGCACTTAGCAATACAATACACAAACAAAGGTACATCCAGTTTCCTTTGTGGCTTGGGTTAGGTATCTAAGACATACACACTTACTTTGGTAGATCTTAGATTAGTGAATGATGACCTCGTGTTAAAAAGTTGGAACGCTAGGGTAAAAGGAGAGTATGGTTTGAGAGAATGAAATGATGGGGTATTGATGGTGGTAAAAGTTAAAGAAAAGCTAATCACAGAGGGGAAAAAGAAAGGAACTTCTTTTAGCTTTCACATTTACATTACCATCATTAGGCAAATGATTGAAATTTGAGTAGCATACAGCGTTTCACGTGATTGTATGTGAGAGAGAGAGAGAGAGAGAGAGAGAGATTTACTCAAAAGAAAACAAAGCTAAAGAGAGAGCCAGAGGTATTGCAGCAATCAGCTCTCTAATAATTGTCTGCTTTTCAAACTGGATGCCTTTTCTGCGTGCCCAAATCCAGTATAGCCCTCTTCAGACACTGACCTTTGTGCTGTCTACACTAAAGCTCTTGTCAATATTTAATTTCCCATTATCATACCTTAATGATGGGTTAACTAAAAACTATCAAAAGCCATATCAAAAGGAAGCAAAAAGCTGCATAATATATCAAACCAAACAACATAAAAAGAAATCTCACCATCCTGATCATGAATATCCTCAAGAGTCAATATGAGCTTTTAGCTTGTCGATGTGTATCGCCTATATATATTAAGGTGCATTACAAAGTGCTATAGACAAGAGAGTATAAAAATGTGATTATAAGTAACATGAACCCCTACTACTAAACTTTAATAAAAGCATCTTTCAAACCCTAAGCACATATACAAATTGAGAAGTTCTACTGCATTCTCTCTCCTCTTACCTTGGATACCTAGCTACCTAGCTAATGAAAATGAAGAAAGGAAAGTCATACATAGAAAATAATTATATACATCTTAATTTTTCTGTTACTACATTTTATAGAGACATAGACAACCCCTCTTTCAAGAATGGAGGAGATTAATATTCCACAACTTTTCCACACTAGCTAGGATTACAAAACAAAAAACTAGCTACTTTGAAAACAAGAGCACATAACAAGTCATATTAAGTAATAAACACTTCAAAATAAAAGGAAACTAAACTTCCAAAGTTCGAAATGGAAAGTGTGAAAGTAACTTTTTCTTGATATGTGAGAGTGCAAGTCAAGAAAGTTGGAAATAAAGCAGAAATTCATGCAAGACTATGCTTTATTCTATTAAAATCCTTTTTGCTAGCCATGAAATTCATTTACATACTTTAAGGTGTTATTTTCTTCTGTACAAATTAAGTGCATGAATGCAATTTAACACTCTTATCTCCTAGCCAAACACCCTTTAGAGAATAAGAGAACATAAGATAGTTTTATTACAAATAAAAATGTGACATTAATACAACAACCCATTCGAAGTAACATATATAAGTCTCTCCACCTCATGGGTGAGTACCTTATGCCCACAAAAATATTGATGTTGGTAACCAACTTCCCTCCCCTAGAGAGAGAAACATTGTCTTCTACTTGCAAGCAAAAGAATATCAACTTAACCATCATTTTCCCTTCTTTTTTTTTTCCTTTGGAAAAAAAGAATCAAGAGAGTAGAAAAGCCATGATCCTTACCATCAAAACATTAGTTCCATGGTTTCTTGCCTTGTTGTGCTTGATCATAAGAGGATGAAGAGCTCATGCAATGATCTAATCCAGCCATATTGAGTATATCTCTATGAGGCAATGCTCTAAGACCAAGAAAATCTCTAGTCATCTCCTCATTCCCTCCTCCTCCATTAATATTCCCTCCTTCCTCTTACCTTGTGAAGCTCTCCCTGCTCTCCATTGCCTCACCAAATGACCCATGTGGATCAAACCCATTAGCCATCATCATCTCTTGATGGTGTGAAGACATCAAGCCAAGGCCAAACATAGAGGAAGAGGCTGCATTGTTGGGGTTAGGAGAGTGATGGGTTGGTGCCATTTGGGCTTGATGGGTTGAAGGCCTGCTCATTGTTGCACCCATTTGAGCTGCCTTTTGAAGCAATGCAGTTGCTGACATGTGAGAAGAAGAAATGGGAGGAGGAGGAAGAGTTTGAGGTAGAGACTGAGCGGGGTTTTGATCTTGTGAATTGTTGTTGTATTCTTGAATGAGGTCCAAGTGGTTCAATGATGTAGATGAGCTTTGAGGGCAAGAGAGCCAAGGGGGAACTCATTTTGCTCTCTCTTCATCATCATCAAATTAGGGAATTGAGGGAATTGGTTGTAATGAGATGGATCAAGAGATGATGTTTGCATTGTTGTTTGTGGAGGTGGAGGTTGAGAGAAGAGAAGAGGGTGATGATGATTGGCTAAAGGATTGTTTGTAATGGCTCTTGCACTCTCTTCTGCTAATGCATCACAAAATGCTCTGTGGGTGATAAAGCTATCCCTCCTGCAAAAACATAAAGAGTAGAGGAAGGAAAACAACAAGTGAAGCAAACAAAAGAGCAGAAAGATACAAAAAGGAGGAAAAGCTATGAAATGAGAGGAATAATAATTAGTAGTTGGAAATAATAAATGTGTCTGCTTGTTCAATGATTTCTGCACCTAGAGGAGCATATTCAGCTATTCGTTTTGTTCCTAGACTTTGTGAACTCATATCATTTAATGAAGCTCTTGATTTCCTAATAGTAGCATTATTTTCTTTATAGTTACTTGCTACCCATCTTCAAAAGCTTCTCGTTTGCTGAAGTAAGACTTGTTTATAATCTATCATCTTAACAATTCATCATTCAATCAAAAGCTATATTGAGAATATCTCATTTAACAATTTTTAATGGAAAACAAGGGAGTTTGTTGTTAAATATTGAGAATAGGGTTACACACTAATACCCATGTTTACTTCTCTAAACAAACCCTAAAATCCTTCTTTTTTTTCAAATCCATCGTCAATTCCAAAAAAAAAATATTTCGTTAAATTCTCATTAACAAAACACGAAAAATATATATTATATTATAATAAATATACAATCAAATACCTTGAAAAAGAGTGCCACAGTCACATCTATATTCTCTAGTGCCACAAATCTTGGAGTGAGCTTTCCAATCACTCTGAACTGCATACTTCTTGGAGCACTTCTCACATTTCCACTTCTTTTCTCCATGTTTCCTACTGAAGTGCTTCTTGATTCCAGTGAGATCTCCAAGAGCTCTTGATGGATCATGGTGAACACAAGAAACCTCTGGACATATATAAACCTTCTTTCTAACTTCTTTATTGCTCCTTTGCTTCAATTTCCATGGCAAATTATGGCCTCTTCTGTGAAGTTGCAGGTTTTGATCTCTTTGAAATCCCTTGTTGCAGATCTCACACACAAATCTGTTGGTTGCCATCAGGGTTTTTGGAGATAGTGCTATAACTTCAGAATCTGGGTCTGATTGTACAGTGGTTGATTAGTTTGTATATTAGTCATGATTAAATTAAAGAAAAGATTGGGAAAATTAGAAAAAGATGGGATTTTGATACCTGGGTTTCCTGGGAGATTTCTTTTCTTTTTGGCTGCTGGAGCTGGGTTTGGATTGGAGGAGACACTGCAGGCTTGATCTCCTGAAGCTGCTGAAGTGAGATTTGACATGTTCTCTTCAACTTGTTGCTGCTGAATTATGAGCCCTTTCATCATCTTGATGTTAATTAGTCCCTTTTTAGTGAAAAAAGGGGAAAAAAGAGAAGATAGAATCTAGCTAAGGGGTGATAGGATTGAAATTAAGAGATCAAGGTTGAAAAGTACTACTCAAGTCTTAAAAGACTAACATGCATCTCTTGAGTATATACCACAAAATTAGGTAGGCAGCTAATACGTAATATGAACTTGGGTTGTAGATGACAAAATACTAGGGAAAAGAAGAACAAAACGGAAGTGGGTTTTGGATCTAAAATTCAAAAAAGAAGAATAATTATAATTAAAAGTAAAGAAAGAGGAGTGAATGGAATTGCACCAAACCTTCCACTCTAGCAAATTAAAAGGAAAAAAAACTAGCAAAGACAAAGGGAAGTGTGCATATGAACAAAAATCTAGTAGACCCAATTCCCCTTGGGACTAATTTCTCAAATAAATGGAAGGGAAAAAAAAAACTTGATGTTAGAGAAGATAAAGGAGGAGGTAAGAGAAGAATAAAGGAGTAGAGAGAGAGAGAGTCAGACTGGACCCTCTCTCTATAGGTATGTGGATGAGGGATTCAGGAAGCAAGGGTGCAATTGTCCACCCATTCAATACCCACACCCTCTACAGCCCTACACTGATGTTGCACATTCTGTCTTTTCCTTTGTTCCCTAATGCGCAAATCTATAAATTCCTTTGCCCCTTCCCCCTTTTTTAATCTGAACATAATCATTTTTTTTAACACCAGTAACAGTAAATAATTGTTAAATATTAAACCCCACAGTGTTAAGTGAGACTCCTAACAATTGATGCCTAACTTTTTATTATGTGGGTTATTTAGATATTATCCCCTCAAGTATTCAATAATTCTGTACTTGTCCCTCAAATCTTTGAACTTGCTCATCACCGCCTCAGATCTTAAGGGCCTTGCAAATTGGTCTATCAAGTTAACAACATCTTATTGAAAGGGAATATTCCCTCAAATCTAATTTTTTTGAGGGAAACTTCTAGTCGCATCTCTTAATTAAGTTTAACCAACCCGTTTCTTCACGGATTTAAATCCAAATGCACTTTATCCCAAAATCCACAAAAATCATCTTCTAAAACAGTCAAAAATCCCTCGCAGCCTATTTTTGAGCTTGCCAAACGGTCGGTTCTGACCTTCCCTAGCATTGTGACGGGTAGTTTGGTAATTTAGGGTGTTGATTTAGGACTTAGCCCAAATAATGAAGGTCTCACTTAAAAACTAATAGAGGGACAAATTTTTAAGACCCCTTCAGATTTTGAGGGACATATGATCAATTTCAAATATGTGAGGCACTAATATCTAAAGAACCCTATCACTTACACAGTAGGGCCTGTACAGTTATTTAAGACATTTTTTTAATATATGGGTGCATGCACTTAGCAATACAATACACAAACAAAGGTACATCCAGTTTCCTTTGTGGCTTGGGTTAGGTATCTAAGACATACACACTTACTTTGGTAGATCTTAGATTAGTGAATGATGACCTCGTGTTAAAAAGTTGGAACGCTAGGGTAAAAGGAGAGTATGGTTTGAGAGAGAATGAAATGATGGGGTATTGATGGTGGTAAAAGTTAAAGAAAAGCTAATCACAGAGGGGAAAAAGAAAGGAACTTCTTTTAGCTTTCACATTTACATTACCATCATTAGGCAAATGATTGAAATTTGAGTAGCATACTCAGGTCTTTGTGTCAATTTTTAAGGGGATTTCTTATGTGAACCCTTCTTTTTATGCTAAGGTGAAAGAGGAGAGTACCGAAAAAATGAGTGGTATTTTATCGACTCAAGTTAAAGGACACTGCAAAATTTTTTTGGGGCCTCTTTTGTATTTCCTAAATAAAAATAATTTTGAAAAGACATGGATATAAAGAAGTTTTTTTTTTTTTTGGGTGGAGTAAATAACTACAGTATGAAGTTATGAATATCTAGAAACAGGGGATTGGTCTTGTTATGTATAGTACTGCTCCAGGCAGTTTACTTACTAACCAAGCATCTACACAATAATTGGCACTAGCTAGATGATTAGTCTTTTGATAATTAAGAAATGAAAGCTTAATTAAAATTAATTAAAGCATTTTTTGAGCAATGGGAAAATTCAAAAATAATATGTTAATCTGTGGTCTTTAATTAAAACTATTTTTGGTTGCTACAAAGTGTATGCAACCAAAAGGCACAAGTTTTTCAACCACATTGATTGGATATGGTAATTGTTATGCCAAATCCCCAAGAATAGACCAATATCAATCACACGAAAGCACGAAAAATATTGAGAATACAAATAATACACGAATATACGTGGTTTGACTTGTAGCCTACGTCCACAGGCGAATGAGGAGAATAGCTTTACTAACAATTTGTGATGAATACATTGTGGATAGCTCCCAATCACTCAATACCTAATACACCCCAAAAGCTTAATACAATCTCTCTTAAATAAAGGAACAAAAAAAATATATCAAATAGGCTTCACAAAAGAACTCTCTCTCCTTGATTGATGCTCTGTAGATAGATGATAATTTAATCTCGGATGACCTATATATATATATATATATATATATATATATATATATATATATATATATATATATATATATATATATATATATATATATATATATATATATATATATATATATATATATATATATATATATATATATATATATATATATATATATATATATATATATATATATATCCAAAAGGCCAATTGATTGCTTCTCAAGGAAATAGAATCACATTGAGAATAGAATTTTCATATGATTGATTATGCCAGCAATTTGAATTCTAGTATATGTGAGATTCCTAATCAATTAGAATCTTTAATTGATCAAGATTATTTCCAAGTTAATTAGGTGTCCATGTCCTTTTGCAATTAGGACCTTGCATAAACCAATTTGTAACCAACTCAAAATAGCATTTTCTCGGCCAAAGCATGACCGAGCCAAGATGCCGACTTCGATCATGTGTATTTGAGGCATCCATAACAAATCTCCACCTTAACTCATATACACCAATAATTCCTCACTCCAAAAAGCTAATTTACTATACCTTCTCTTACAGCCCCGCAGGGCATCAAATGCGGCACATATCGATCAAGTCCAAGCCCGACTTGAACTTGCCAACTGAAAGAGGCTTCCTCAACAAATCAACTAAATTGTCCGCACGACGACCGTAACACTTAGCGAAGTCATTACCTGAAGTAGCTCCTGAATAGCTGAAGGACACAAAATTGTCTACTGACAATGCATAGGCTACTATATATTCATATCTTCGTGGTGGTCGAATATCTTGTCTAGACCGATCTCTAGCAATAGTGTATTCCCACTCTTCCTGCAGCTGCTGAGGTGCTTCATCTACTTGAATGGGATCTAGCTACTAAACTCCCATAGTCTTATCCTACTGAAGCGCTGAATCACGAATTTCTAACTCCACCTTCTGTCCAGTAGTGCACACATTATCATCAACTAAAACTGGTGATTATTTTTGGAGTTCTGTCCAGTAGTGCACACATTATCATCAACTGAAACTGGTGATTATTTTTGGTAGAACATAGCAGACTCATCAAAAGTAACATCACGGCTGATAATAATCTTAGGAGACTTCGGATCAGGACACCACAACCTAAAACCCTTAACACCCGATGCATAACCTAGGAATATGCACTTCTCTGCTCGAGGCTCAAGTTTTTCTTGACTAACATGCACATATGCAAGGCAACCAAATATTCTAAGATTAGAATAATCCGCAGACTTACCAGACCAAACCTCCGCTGGAGTTTTATAACTGATAGCAGTAGATGGTGACTGATTCACTAAGCAACAAGTCGTATTCACCGCTTTCGCCAAATATTCCTTGCCTAAACCTGAATTGAACAACATACAATGAACTTTCTTCAAAAGAGTTCTGTTCATACGTCTTGCCACTCCATTCTGTTGCGGTATGCGAGGAACCGTGCGATGTCTAATGATTCCCTCATTCTTGCAGAGCACATTAAATTCTCCTCCACAAAACTCAAGGCTATTATCAGTTCTAAGCCTCTTAATCGGCCCCCAGTCTGCTTCTCAATCAAAGACTTTCACTACTTGAAAGTCACAAACACCTCAACTTTATGTCTCAAAAAGTAGACCCAAACCTTCCTGGAGTAATCATTAATGAAGGTCAACAAATTATATCTCGAACTACCACCCTTCGAGGCAACTTTAGAAGGTCCCCAAAGATCTTAATGGGTATAATTCAAAGTACCTTTAGGTTGATGCACTGCCGTATTGAAACTAACTATTTTTTAGTTCCCGAAGATGCAATGCTCGTAGAATTCCAATTTTCCTGTACTCTGTCCACATAAAAGACCCTTCTTGTTCAACTCAGCCATTCCGCGCTCACTCATATGACCAAGTCTAATATGCCATAATCTGGTGGTATCTGCTCCTAATATCGATGACGTAGCTGCAGCCTAACTGGTAACGGTAGAACCCTATAAAACATACAAGCTGTCAATCTTCTTTCTTTTCATAATCACAAGAGAGCCTTTTGTAACCCTAAGAACTTCACCTTCACCTGAAAAATTACACCCAAGACTATCAAGAGTGCCCAAAGAGATGAGATTCTTTCTTAAACCTGGAACATGCTTAACATCAGTTAAAATCCTAATGACTCCATCATGAATCTTAATCTGAATTGTCCATTTCCCAACAGTTTAGCATGAGGCGTTATTCCCCATGAGAACAACTCCACCATCAATAGCTTCATAAGTGGTGAACCAATCCCTATTAGGACACATATGATAGGAACAACCTGAATCCAAAATCCATTCATCCATGCTCCTATTTTTATCATCGGTAACCAATAAAATCACATTTTCAGCAATAGCTTAGCCAGTAGTCTGGTTCTTCTTCATACTCTTCTTATTTTTTTTCTTGTTCTTCAACCTGTAACAATCAGTCTTGATGTGACATTTCTTCTTGTAATATATGCAGGTCAGATTTTTGTGCTTCGACTTATACCTATTACCTTCAAAGCCCCTTTCTTCCGATCTTTCTTAAACAAACATGTCATCATCTTTATCACCACTTTCGCTTGTGATTAATTCTTTGTCGATCTTCTCCTTATTCAACAAGTTCTCTTGACGTCTTTGATGCTAATAGAATCTCGATCGTAAATTGTAGTATCCCTGAAGTGCTTGTAGAAAGGCGGCGATTAGTGTGTACAAATGCTGCTTCAAGAGGAGGCGATTAGTGAGCAACTTCGTCAAACACAAATCCTCCAACTTAGACCATAAATCGTGGATGTCTTCTCCATGAGAACTTCTTGCAAGACTTCATTTGTCAAACATAAGCGGATCTCTGTGAGAGCTTTATCATCCAACTCGTTCTAATCTTCCTCCGTCATGTTAGCGGTTTCTTCGACTTCAGAACAAAGCCTTCTTCAATCCACTCTGTGTCAACACGATCATCCTAACTTGCTAAAGGTGGAATTGATGTTGTCATCAAACTTCTCGATATCCCACCGTAGTGGTTGTCATCATCTTCTCGTTTGATCGATAGGCGGGCTCGATACCAATTTGTTATGACAAATCCCGGGAATAGACTAATATCAATCACACGAAAGCATAAAAATATTGAGAATACAAATAACACACGGATATCGTGGTTCGGCTTGTAGCCTATGTCGGGCAAAGGAGGATAGTTTTACTAACAATTTGTGAGGAATACAATGTTGATATCTCTCAATCACTCAATCCCTAATATACCCAAAAGCCTAATACAATCTCTCTTAAATAAAGGAACAAAAGAAAAAAATATCAAATATGCTTCACAAGAGAATTCTCTCCTTTTCATTGGTGCTCTATAGATTGATGATAATTTAATCTCGGATGGCGTTGTATATATATATATATATATATATATATATATATATATATATATATATATATATATATATATATATATATATATATATATATATATATATATATATATATATATATATATATATATATATATATATATATATATATATATATATATATATATATATATATAGGCCAATTGCTTGCTTCTCAAGGAAATAAAATCACATTGGGAATAGAATTTCCACATAATTGATTATGTCAAGTGTTATATCAGAAATGGTTAAGTGTTAATCCTCCCCGGGGTGAATCATTTATTGAAACTAACTATTTTTAGTTCCCGAAGATGCAATGCTCGTAGAATTACAATTTTCTCAGACTCGTCCACATAAAGACCCTTCTTGTTCAACTCACCATTCAGGCCACTCATATGACCAAGTCTAATATGCCATAATCTGGTGGTATCTGCTCCTAATATCGATGACGTAGCTGCAGCCTAACTGGTAACGGTAGAACCCTATAAAACATACAAGCTGTCAATCTTCTTTCTTTTCATAATCACAAGAGAGCCTTTTGTAACCCTAAGAACTTCACCTTCACCTGAAAAATTACACCCAAGACTATCAAGAGTGCCCAAAGAGATGAGATTCTTTCTTAAACCTGGAACATGCTTAACATCAGTTAAAATCCTAATGACTCCATCATGAATCTTAATCTGAATTGTCCATTTCCCAACAGTTTAGCATGAGGCGTTATTCCCCATGAGAACAACTCCACCATCAATAGCTTCATAAGTGGTGAACCAATCCCTATTAGGACACATATGATAGGAACAACCTGAATCCAAAATCCATTCATCCATGCTCCTATTTTTATCATCGGTAACCAATAAAATCACATTTTCAGCAATAGCAACTTCAGCAGAGTCCGTCTCTGGTTCTTCTTCATACTCTTCTTATTTTTTTTCTTGTTCTTCAACCTGTAACAATCAGTCTTGATGTGACATTTCTTCTTGTAATATATGCAGGTCAGATTTTTGTGCTTCGACTTATACCTATTACCTTCAAAGCCCCTTTCTTCCGATCTTTCTTAAACAAACATGTCATCATCTTTATCACCACTTTCGCTTGTGATTAATTCTTTGTCGATCTTCTCCTTATTCAACAAGTTCTCTTGACGTCTTTGATGCTAATAGAATCTCGATCGTAAATTGTAGTATCCCTGAAGTGCTTGTAGAAAGGCGGCGATTAGTGTGTACAAATGCTGCTTCAAGAGGAGGCGATTAGTGAGCAACTTCGTCAAACACAAATCCTCCAACTTAGACCATAAATCAGCGGATGTCTTCTCCATGAGAACTTCTTGCAAGACTTCATTTGTCAAACATAACTGGATCTCTGTGAGAGCTTTATCATCCAACTCGTTCTAATCTTCCTCCGTCATGTTAGCCGGTTTCTTCGACTTCCCGAACAAAGCCTTCTTCAATCCACTCTGTGTCAACACAGCGATCATCCTAACTTGCTAAAGGCTGGAATTGATGTTGTCATCAAACTTCTCGATATCCCACTTCGTAGTGGTTGTCATCATCTTCTCGTTTGATCGATAGCTGAGGGCTCTGATACCAATTTGTTATGACAAATCCCCAGGAATAGACTAATATCAATCACACGAAAGCATAAAAAAATATTGAGAATACAAATAACACACGGATATACGTGGTTCGGCTTGTAGCCTATGTCCACGGGCAAAGGAGGAGGATAGTTTTACTAACAATTTGTGAGGAATACAATGTTGATATCTCTCAATCACTCAATCCCTAATATACCCAAAAAGCCTAATACAATCTCTCTTAAATAAAGGAACAAAAGAAAAAAAATATCAAATATGCTTCACAAGAGAATTCTCTCCTTTTCATTGGTGCTCTATAGATTGATGATAATTTAATCTCGGATGACGTTGTATATATATATATATATATATATATATATATATATATATATATATATATATATATATATATATATATATATATATATATATATATATATATATATATATATATATATATATATATATATATATATATATATATATATATCCAAAAGGCCAATTGCTTGCTTCTCAAGGAAATAAAATCACATTGGGAATAGAATTTCCACATAATTGATTATGTCAAGTGTTATATCACAGAAATGGTTAAGTGTTAATCCTCCCCCAGGAGCTGACACGTGTCCCATACTGACTAAGCATCAAATTGGCCTCACCCTATGCAGGACGACTCGAGCAACGTCAATATTCGACCCTTTTCAAGAGGGGCCGAGTCGAAAAGCGTCCTTACTCGAAACTCGCTGTTAAGGTCGACCCCGCCTCCTCATTTGGCAAGACCGGGTTGAGAACTTTTGAATTCTCTACTCAAGCTGACTACTGACTTGATCGTCGGAGGAACCATCGGAGATCCCAACTCCGATCCTCTCACGTGTTATTTGTGTGCAGGACTGAATCCTCTACTCCATAACCGACCATTAAAGAAGATTGAGGAACCCTAACAGACTAAAAATCCACACTTAATCCTCTGTTTGATATCTGACATCAACAGTCACCAAATTGAATTCTAGTATATGTGAGATTCCTAATCAATTAGAATCTTTAATTGATCAAGATTATTTCCAAGTTAATTAGGTGTCCATCTCCTTTTGCAATTAGGACCTTGTATAAACTAATTTATCACCAACTTAAAATAGCATTCTCTCAGCCAAAGCATGACCGAGCCGAGATGCTGACTTCGATCGTGTGTATTTGAGGCATCCATAACAGTAATTCTTATTTGCACGTTGCTATTATTTTTTGGTTTAAATTTTCATGATATATTAATATTGCAACAACCATCATTTCACTATATATATATATATATATATATATATATATATATATATATATATATATATATATATATATATATATATATATATATATATATATATATATATAGTAAAGCTCTATAAACTTAAGTGGATAGAGATATTTGCCCACCAACTTTTTATCCATTAGATTTGCTTTGAGATTTGTACAAAACATGAAGGATATCTTTAAGATATGTGCATTGATTTGCATTAGCATAAATCTCAAAGCACATCTAATGGATAAAAAAGTTGGTGGACAAGTGCTTCTATCCACTTAAGTTTATATATATATATATATATATATATATATATATATATATATATATATATATATATATATATATATATATATATATATATATATATATATATATATATATATATATATATATATATATATATATGTGTGTGTGTGTGTGTGTGTGTGTGTGTGTGTGTGTATATATATATATATATATATATATATATGTGTGTGTGTGTGTGTGTGTGTGTGTGTGTGTGTGTGTGTGTGTAAAAGCTTGTAATTTGATTTTATAGGCTGAGTTATAAGAAACTACTTCAATTTTAACTCTTTTCATGTAAAAGAATCAATAGCTTGTTTCCTTATAGCTTAATATCCCTCCTTTGTAAATTTGTCACTGCATTGAAAAGTAATCTCCTATATAATTAAGCGTCATTTGTATCAATATAATGTCGACATTGATGATTTTTTAGTGGCAAAACCAATCCTCATAGAGTGTAAACAGCTGATAAGAATGTTTTATTGTGCACAAAAGTGTTGGGTCTGATATGCAAGCCTAGAAGGGGGTGAATAGGATTGCTACTATTTTTGCCAAAAACACAGAATATGTGGTGGAATATATAAAATAAAAGCACCAAATGATATAAAGCAATATAGTCAAATACCAAGAGCAATCAACCAAGGACACACGAGATTTTATAGTGGTTCGGATAATAATCCTACGTCCACTCTTCCTTCTGGTGAATTCCTCATTATGCAAAAAGTTCACTTGAATTACAAACCCAAGACCGCACCCTGAAATCTATCTGAAACTAGTCGTCTAGCCTAACTCCCACAATAAGTAACTCCTAGCAATAGCTAGTCCCAATCATCGTTTCAATTGACTTGAGTACGCCGTCAAAGAAGTTCAAAGCAAAACGAACACAAACAATTAAAGCTCAAAATACAAGAAAGATCTTATGGGCCTTTTGTTAAATAAATCGTCCTTCGAAGAATATAAGCATAACTTGATGAAGAACGGTGTATAAGATTAATCCAAGAACAACTCTCCTCGCTGAAATGATCCGGAAATATTATGTGCAACGAGTGAGAGTTTAACGAGGCTCCGGTAGTCACAATCTTCAACTTGATCTCTCACAAATCAAACCCTAGAACTCTCTCTCTCTCTCTCTCTCTCTCTCTCTCTCTCTCTCTCTCTCTCTCTCTCTCTCTCTTTTAATGATATAAACACCCCAATAGGTCGGGAAAGCGATATCCCAAACGTGGTAGAAGTTGGAGTATATATAAACAATGAACTGTTGCGATTAAATCAACAAATCTGCATCTGCCGCCTTTACCAGCGATGGTGATTCTCGACCATCGATAATATGAAAGTCTCTGAAGTTAAAATCATCGATGACATATGTTGACCATCGATGAGCTCTTCTTACTATCGATGGTCAGTGCATACCATTAATGGTAGAAAGGCTGAGCTGATTTTCGCGTCGTTTCGCCTAGTACACTTCTTATACATGTATTTACCTATACTATATCATCTTAAACTAATATTAGTACAAAATGAGAGTTTGTTATTACTCCAACAAGAGATATTGTATGGACTACTTCCTAACAAAAGAATCAACATAAAGAGAAAATTCTCCTTAACAAAATACAAGACAAGATTCATCTGTAATAAATCTGAATCAAAGGAGGGTTACTAAAGTGAGATATTTTAATATAGTTTGATTCTACATTATGCATTATAGACCAAATTATAAGTTCTCTGTACTGAAAAATGTTTTTCCTCAGGCAATAATACAAGGGAAGAAACATAATTGGCTATGGCAAATCCAATGCTATGCTTTTACAATGAAGTAATTCGATTGATTGTACAAAAATGTTCACATAACGTAAGTGGTACTTTGATAAATTAATATATTTCAGAATCCAAAGTCTCAAACCAACATCTACGAGAGTCAACAGTAGTCATCTATGACATCTAATACAAATTTAAATTAATTAATACACATCCATCTTGATTAATGCATTATATAATAATATAGCTAATAAATTATACCAAAATGGAATAAGGGAATAGAAATCCCGTGTGGGTTTGCAGCTTTTCGGAGGTTTCATTGTTCCTTTGCGCCTTGGGCTCCTCTTTTCTTACAATACAAGGCACGGATTGCCAATTATTTAATTAACTAATTATTAATTAATTTTATTTTTTTGTCATTTTCTGCCTCCTTTTCTTTAATTAATCCTATAATTATTCCCAACTTGAGTTGGACAAACATGCTACATTGCTCCCCCAGCTCACCACTCTCTAATTTAAAAACAAAATATATAAATTATCTCTTTGTAAAGCTTGATAATAATAGAGTTGATTATATTTTATATACGCGGTATCAAGTTAACTTTGATGCATACTTAGATGCAGACATTATGAGTTAGCATTCAAAATGGAGTTGGTAATTCAAGGAGGCTCATAATGTCACTATCAAAAACATATTCCGGATTTGAATATTTTGTCATGAAAGAGAAAGAAATTACATAGCAAAAACCGCGTGAAAATTAATATTGTTTTCTCTATCTTTTATATATATTATATTTTAATAACCGAATAATTTATCAACATCTTCTATTTACGCATTTACGAGTGAATGTACTCGTTGTCGGTAAGCCAAGAAAGAAGAAGCACCATAAACGTCCATGCTTCAACAAATGAAATAAGTATTATTATGCTAATAAGTAACGAATATAGGTTTTCATCGATCATAATAAATACCTTAGTTTTTCAATCTTTTAGATGAAATTAAGGGTGGTAAATGTAAAATTTCTATGTCCTTGCATCAACTTTTCTATTTGATATGAGTATTTAACTTGAATTGCTAAAATGAACTAACTAAATATTGGTAATCATTTTACATATTGGAGGAAAATGGGAGTTTGTTTTCACAAAAGTTGATTTATTATCTCAAAATAACTATTTGGGTTTTCCTAAAAGACAATTGATGTGAGCATAACGAGAAGTACAATGGCTAGGAATCTGAATGTTTTTGTTGGAATTGGAGATGAGAGAATCATAGGGAGTGACAATAGTCTTCACCCAAAAATACTAAAACTTATATTTTGTTGGCATCGGTTTCTTCATTGGAGTTGCAAATTGGAACATAATAATACAGATAAAAATAAGGGTTTTGTTTTTGGGCCCAATGATTTACCTTATTTATTTATAAACCCAACTTGTTTTAACTGTATTTATAAACCCATAAAATTATGTGTATTTGCCTCTAAACCCAAAAGCACCAATACATCCAATATGTATACAAGACATACAAAAATAAATTATAAACCCAAAATTACCCTTGTCTTCCTTCTCCTCCTCCTCCTCCTCTCTGTTAACTTAATTTTTTCATCTTCTTCTTGCTTCCTCTCTCTCTCCTCCTCCTCCTCCTCCTCCTCCATCTCTAAGCACCCAGTCTCTCCCTCTTTCAAGACCCTCCTCCTTCAAGATCTCGCTTCACTCTTCAAACTTCTCCCATCGCAGACTCTTTACCTATGGGCTTCCTTCTCCGACTCGAGCTTGACAAGTCGGACCCATCTCAAGACTAGGCTCTACCAGGGGAAAGGCCACCTCAGCTTCCAGACATGACCACTCGTAACAAACTAATGATTGTATAGTCTGATTTAGTTTCATGCTCGTTATGTGTTTGATGAAATGCCCATTTGGGATTTTTATTTATTGGCTTGCTTGATAGTTGATTAGCTTGGTTTGATTTCATGCCCGCTATGTGTTTGATGAAATGCTCGTTTGGGAATTTTGTTTGTTGGCTTGCTTGATAATTGATTAGCTTGGTTTGGTTTCATGCCCGCCATATGTTTGACGAGAGGACTAAACTGGCTTTTTATTTGTTGCTTCTTTGTTGATTACCTTAATTTAGTTTCATGCTCGTTACGTGTTTGGTGAAATGCCCATTTGGGGTTTTTTTTGGACTTGTTTGTTTGCTTGATTAGCTTGATTTAGTTTCACACGTGTTAGTTAAACTTTATTTTAGTTGTCTATCTTTGATGAAATTTTCCATTAATTTATTATTTTTTGTGACAAACATAGATAGATGAAGAATTGTATTATGCATTGGTGATTTTAGAGGAAATAATCACTTTTGAAATTAAATGTCAATGGGAGTTATAATGATTTGGCGGTTAAGGTGTAAAGTCTAATTGCTTGTAGTGCAAACATGATGCACTTGACTTACAAAGTCCCACACACACAAGAAATTATTTATGCGTGTATGTGATGATAATGATGTCTCAATAATATTCAATATAAATTGAAGTTGTAAGGAGAATGTAGTTTTATATTTTTACCATCAATTATGAATGTTGAGATGAATCGAGAGGTATTATTTGGACAATAATCTAATACCGTCCATATAAGGTAAATTACACTTTTGATATATTTTTATATTTTTACCATCAATTCTAAGGTTCTAACTTTCTTTAACTCTTATACATTTTTCTATGTAGAAACTGTGACATCCCTCTATTGAAGAACATGCTTCTAATTCACAAAATCCTTCGTCTTCACAAAATATGTCTCGAAGTTGGGAGCTCTAGTATGATTCCTCTTACATGGCATAATGCAATTGAAGCTGGTCAAGAATTTGATGATGTTGAGCATTGTCATGAGTTTAAGTAATTATTCTAGTGCAGAGATTTTTACTTTGTATTTGTAAAAATGAACCCAAAAGAGTGACAAGAAATGCAAGGTCAAGAACCGTGAATGGATGGTTCATTGCACCATTCAGAGATAGTGATTGATTCTATATAAAAGAAATTTGTTGTTCTCATAGACGTTGTTTTGTGTAAGTGCCATACTTTTGGATCAATGTAAGATATGTGTTTGTTGTGTTTTGTATGATTGATTGTGTTTGGTATAACTATGCACTTGTATATTATCCCGCTATACTTACATATTATCCAGCAATACTTTCAGATTATCCCGCTATACTTACAGATTATCACGCTATACTTACAGATTATCCCGCTATACTTTCAGATTATCACGCTATACTTACAGATTATCACGCTATACTTACATATTATCACGCTTATACTTACAGATTATCACGCTATACTTACAGATTATCCCGCTATACTTATAGATTATCATGCTATACTTAGAGATTATCCCGCTATACTTTCGATTATCCCGCTATACTTACATATTATCATGCTATACTTACAGATTATCACGCTATACTTACAAATTATCATGCTATACTTACAGATTATCCCGCTATACTTTCAGATTATCCCGCTATACTTACAAATTATCATGCTATACTTACATATTATCACGCTATACTTACAAATTATCATGCTATACTTACATATTATCACGCTATACTTTCAGATTATCACGCTATACTTACATATTATCACGCTATACTTACATATTATCCCGCTATACTTTCGATTATCCCGCTATACTTTCAGATTATCCCGCTATACTTACAAATTATCATGCTATACTTACAGATTATCCCGCTATACTTTCAGATTATCACGCTATACTTACAAATTATCATGCTATACTTACATATTATCCCGCTATACTTTCGATTATTCAAATTTATACATACGATTATCACGCTATACTTACATATTATCACGCTATACTTACAAATTATCATGCTATATTTTCAGATTATCATGCTATACTTACATATTATCACGCTATACTTACAAATTATCATGCTATACTTACATATTATCACGCTATACTTACATATTTGGTTATCGTATGCACAAAAACTAATACACTATTATTCATTACGCACCACTTGAGAAAACCTCGAAAGGTAAATAGAATATAAGAAGGCAAGACTTGTTATGATGAAAACTACTAGCAATCAACTACAAAACAACCAACTTGAGAAACCATTTTTTACATTAGATAAACACTATCTTCCATACTAGAAAGCCCAATGATACAAGCTAAGCAAACTAATAATAATCAACACATAACAAACACATATCTTACATTGATCCAAAGTATGGCACTTACACAAAATAACTATGAGAACAACAAATTTCTTTTACATAGAATCAATCACTATCTCTAATGAAGGGTGCAATGAACCACTCATTCACAGTTTGCGGCCTTGCATTTTACTGTCACTCTTTTGGGTTCATTTTTTACAAAGACAAAGTTAAAACCTCGTGCACTAGAATAATTACTTAAACTCCGACGACAATGCTCAACATCATCAAATTCTTGACCAACGCTTCTAATTGCATTGTGCCATGTAAGAGAAATCATACTAGACCTCCCAACTTCCCGAGACATATTTTGGGAAGACAAAGGATTTTGTGAATTAGAAGCATGTTCTTCAATAGAGGGATGTACGATTTCTACATAGAAAATGTATAAGAGTTAAAGAAAATTAGAACATTAGAATTGATGGTAAAAATATAAAAGTATATCAAAAGTGTAAGTTACCTTATATGGACGATATTAGATTGTTGCCCAAATAATACCTCTCGATTCATCTCAACATTCATAATAACTACATGCTCCTTACAACTTCAACACATAGCGAGCATGAAAACAAACCAAGCTAATCAACTATCAAGCAAGCCAACAAATAAAAATCCCAAATGAGCATTTCATCAAACACATAACGAAAGCATGAAACTAAATCGCACTATACAACTATTAGTTTGTTACCATAGTGGTCATGTCCTAGAGAACTAATGTGGCTTGCTCTCCCCTGGAGCGTGGTCCTGCATCAGATGGATCCGACTTGTCAAACTCGAAGTCGAGAGAAGGGAAGCCCATAGGTGAAAAGTCCGTGATGGGAGAGAAGTTTGAAGAGGACAGAGCGGATCTTGAAGGAGGAGGGTCTTGAGAGAGGAGAGAGAATGGGTGCTTAGAGATAGAGGAGGAGGAGAGAGAGAAAGGAAGCAAGGAGAAGATGAAGAAGATGAAAAAGTAACAGAGAGGAGGAGGAGAAGGAAGAGAAGGGGTAATTTAGGGTTTATAATTCATTTTTATATATACTGTATAGATATTGGATGTATTAGTGCTTTTAGGGTTTAGAGGCAAATACACATAGTTTTATGGGTTTATAGGTACTGTTAAAACTAGTTGGGTTTATAAATAAATCAAGGTAAAGCATTGGGCCCAAAGACAAAACCCTAAAAATAATTTTAAACTTTGAACGTAGATGCTTGTCGTCTTTGGAAATGGCTCGATGTGTTTTCAAATACAAACACATTGAAATAATACAAAAAAGTGAGGATGCTTTCAATCACGAGCTACTTATTGCACTCTCTAATTAATAACTCAAAAAAAAAAAAAACTACAAAATTATTGTGGAGATAATTTTCTAACATAAATGAAGACCAGATATAAGACTGGATCTAGGTTGCAAGATATGTATAAGTTTAATAAAACCGAATCCTATGAATTACCATACAGGTTGCAATCTGGATCAAATGGGCAGTAGCCACCCACATGTATAATTGGTTATAATATAATGGGTGTACAATTATTTTTGGTAAATCACAAAAAAATTTCATCGCTATACTTTCAATCATAGTTGTCAAATCTCACCTAGTTTATTAGCACTTAACATCAATCAATTTGTAGGGAAGAGAGTGTTATTTGCATTATGTCAACTTTAGAATGATAATTGCTAATAAATGAGTTTAAGGGAAGATAAATGTTACCTACAGTCTAGATAAGGAAAAATTATTGCCCACTCAATGAGTACCATCATGACACGCTCAATAAAGGGCTGACGCATGTCACCCTCTACCTCAATTGTTGTTAGCTTTACAAAATAAACCTCATGCATAGTATTCTTAAGAAATAAACAACTCCAAAAGAAATTTTCTCTTACTCAAATGGGCATAGAGCTGGTAAGAACTCTCTCTCTCCATAAATCAATGGCGACCAATGACGAAGCGGAGAGAAAAGCAGCGACAGCGACGGTGCTGGCGGAGTCGCTCCTCGACCAGTTGGTGGACCTCTGGTGGTTTGCCTCCAACACAATCTCCCACGTCGTCATGGTCAGATCCAACATCTGCCCCATAGGCAGTCTGGAATACGAGTCCATAACCCTAATTTACTATTTTATTTTTTGTTTATTTCGATGCCAATCCCTTAAGTTTTTAATCTTTCATACTATTTACAAATATTTGATATTTTTATCTTCAGACGATTGATTAATCATAGTTGAATAGTGTTTAGTCAGATCTACTCATTTATCTTCATTCAATTTTGAGTTTGAATTTGAATGATTAAGTGAAAGTTAGAATGCTATAACTGAGAGTTCACTCTTTGCGACCGACTAGGATTAATTTGATGTGATTATATGATTCACAGGACTAAACAACAATTGCAAATGTTTGAGAGAGCAAGTGTTATTAAAATTTTAAAAGATCAGTATCTAAAGATTTTATTTTTACGTCAAACTAGTATTTTAGCTCGTGCGATACACGGTCATACTTCCTTGTTTCGATGTATCGCTTAAAAAAACACACCGAAAATAGAGTTATATCTTCCAATACCTACCTTTTACTATATTATCCCCTTAGAGTCACGGTCATAACCCCCTATTTTGATACCTCCATTTTAAAAGAATCTCAGAAATACATTTATATTTTTCAATACCTTTATCATATTCCGTATGAATGCCATCTTGATATGTTGATAGTATTGTATAGACAAAGCTAAACATTTCGATAAATTTCATTAGCTAATATTATTAATAAAAGTCATACATTTGAAATTCATTATTTGAAAAGAATTGCAAGTAATCAGAAGTTCCTTTAAATTGTTGATATATATTTCTGAGTTTTCTTTAGATCAGAAATATATTTAGTCTATACATTAAATTGTTGCACTTTAGTTTATTTTGATGAAGCTTTGTATTGAACCTCCTTTTGTAGTATCTAATTATCTTGCCATGTATTGAACCTCCTTTTCATGTTTTAAATATCAACTAGTCTTTAGCCCGTGCTAAGCATGGTCTTATCGCAATTCACCGACATTCTGTCGTGTTCTAATCACTCGTTTACCAAAATAATATAAAAAATACAATGACATAACACCCTTTCGAAGCACTAAACCAACCCTCCCCAATTGAGGTACAAAAGTACATCATTGCCTGGAAATCATGATTATGTTCAAATTGTATAATGCTATAATTAAAGTTAACATCATTTAACCCAACTTTGTCATATGAAATGAATAAATAAAAGGAGACATGAAATATATCAAAACGCAACTTGAACGTACTTAAAGATATAAAATCGTTTCATGTTCAAAGACATTATTCGCAAATGATGCATCCTAAATCAAATTAAAAAGTTCTCTATTAATCAACAACTCACGAAATATATCAAAGCATAACTCGAACATTATATATATATATATATATATATATATATATATATATATATATATATATATATATATATATATATATATATATATAGAGAGAGAGAGAGAGAGAGAGAGCTCCTATGAACTTAAGTTCATAATGAATAGTGGTGCACCAACTTTTTATCCACTCATTTTGTCTTGAGATTTGTGATGAACAAATCTCAAAGTGGCTTTATATCTTTCACGGATCCCAAAACAAGATGAGTGGTTAGAAAAGTTGGTGCATCACTATTTATTATTAACTTAAGTTCATATATATATATATATATATATATATATATATATATATATATATATATATATATATATATATATATATATATATATATATATATATATATATATATATAAGTTTTAAATATCAATGTTATCTTGGTTTAATTTTATTTTTTGTTATTTAATTGATTCATAATCTCTGCAACACTTAAAGCATTGCAAACACCCATATACATCGTTGGATAAATATTATGTGGTAAAATTTAATATCCATAATTTTATTTTATTTTATTTTATTTTATATTTTCACATATTAATAATAATAATAATAATAATAATAATAATAATAATAATATAAACATATATATAATAAACATAATGAGGTAATAACGTTATTTAGTATGAACTAATAATTAGTTGAGTATATTTTTAATACACAGTTTATAATTTCTAAGAATGTTTGTTTATTTATATTATTTGTTTATCTATATAAACAATATATATTGATAGCTTCAAAAGTCAAAAATAGTATTACTTTTGGGAATGCAAATGCTAAAAATATACTAAAATAGTCACCTAACTACTACTATTATCTTTAACTACCAAACACAGTTAAAACCCCTCCCTTCCCCTTACTCCTCACTCAGCTAAGGATTTTCTCTTTCCAACGAAATTTTTTCTCTCAGCATAGTAAGCTTTTTGCTTTAATTTTGCAGGATATTATGGTATATTTTTGACTGCCTATAAAAATAAAATCACTCCTAAATTCCCATTAACTCTAATACCTTTATACAATCAATCTTGATAAGAAAATAACTGCTAATATAGTATTCAGCTCTGATTAAATGCTCCCTGCTAATTCAAGAAGCTCAATGTTGTTCTTAAATTTCTTCAAGTGTCTACTCAATACTGTTCATACATTTCTTCAAGCATTTTGATGATAGTATCAAGTTGCAACGTCATCGTCAAAGGTACGTATAGTACATGGCTGCCTTTCCTGATACTACATCTAAATCTGGAAAATATTTCCTCTTATATCTCATCTTAGCTTTTTATTTTATTTTATATTTTCACATATTAATAATAATAATAATAATATAAACATATATATAATAAACATAATGAGGTAATAACGTTATTTAGTATGAACTAATAATTAGTTGAGTATATTTTTAATACACAGTTTATAATTTCTAAGAATGTTTGTTTATTTATATTATTTGTTTATCTATATAAACAATATATATTGATAGCTTCAAAAGTCAAAAATAGTATTACTTTTGGGAATGCAAATGCTAAAAATATACTAAAATAGTCACCTAACTACTACTATTATCTTTAACTACCAAACACAGTTAAAACCCCTCCCTTCCCCTTACTCCTCACTCAGCTAAGGATTTTCTCTTTCCAACGAAATTTTTTCTCTCAGCATAGTAAGCTTTTTGCTTTAATTTTGCAGGATATTATGGTATATTTTTGACTGCCTATAAAAATAAAATCACTCCTAAATTCCCATTAACTCTAATACCTTTATACAATCAATCTTGATAAGAAAATAACTGCTAATATAGTATTCAGCTCTGATTAAATGCTCCCTGCTAATTCAAGAAGCTCAATGTTGTTCTTAAATTTCTTCAAGTGTCTACTCAATACTGTTCATACATTTCTTCAAGCATTTTGATGATAGTATCAAGTTGCAACGTCATCGTCAAAGGTACGTATAGTACATGGCTGCCTTTCCTGATACTACATCTAAATCTGGAAAATATTTCCTCTTATATCTCATCTTAGCTTTTTATTTTATTTTTTTTTTTGTAAGTGTACGCACTTGCATTACCAACAAACATTTCAGAAGAACATTGAGTTTAAATGTTTTAGATATTAAATCTAATAAGTTTTAATCAAATATGAATCAACATAAATTTTAAATCAATAAAAAGAAAGTTCATGTAACTTCATACAATGTAGCCCTTAATTTTGAATAAAATCACAATATACAAAATAACAATGGAACATGGGGCATTGCTCAGTAGTTGGCCTCGTAATATCCTGGTCAAAAAGAATTGTTGAATGAATAAATTTTAGCATACAACATGGACAATTTCTCTAAACTTGAATCAAAGGCATAGAAAGCAAAAGTGTGCAAGTAGAGTTATTTATACCCATGACAATATTCAGTTGTAATTCCAATCGGGGTATAAATAATGGATTCCAATTATTTTATACTTTCTTTCAAATTCATTATAATTCAAATCAGGGTATAAATAATTACACCACTAGACCCAACCCCAACCCATCCCCAACACCACTCAGCCCAAATGCAAAGCACAACCATAACCATAACAATAATACAAAGTTTAATAAAAATTGATAATTTAAGATTATTACTTTCTAATCGATCATGGATTAGAAATATACAAATAAGAACATTATTATATAGTACAATGAATAGTAAAATGCATATTTGAACAAATACATTATTATAATAATTCCAATCGGGGTATAAATAATGGATTCCAATTATTTTATGTTTTCTTTTAAATTCATTATAATTTGAATTAGGGGTATAGTTAAATACACCCCAGACCCAAACCCAACCCATACCTAACACCAAACGACCCAAATGCAAACCACAATCATAACCATAACAATAATGCAAAATTTAATAAAATTAATTATTATAAAGTACAATGGATAATAATAAAAGATGAAACGCAAAATTTAATAAAATTAATTATTATAAAGTACAATGGATAATAATAAAAGATGAAACGCAAAATTTAATAAAATTAATTATTATAAAGTACAATGGATAATAATAAAAGATGAAACGCAAAATTTAATAAAATTTTATTATTATATAGTACAATGAATAGTAAAATGCATATTTGAACAAATACATTATTATAATAATTCCAATCGGGGTATAAATAATGGATTCCAATTATTTTATACTTTCTTTCAAATTCATTATAATTCAAATCAGGGTATAAATAATTACACCACTAGACCCAACCCCAACCCATCCCCAACACCACTCAGCCCAAATGCAAAGCACAACCATAACCATAACAATAATGCAAAATTTAATAAAATTAATTATTATAAAGTACAATGGATAATAATAAAAGATGAAACGCAAAATTTAATAAAATTTTATTATTATATAGTACAATGAATAGTAAAATGCATATTTGAACAAATACATTATTATAATAATTCCAATCGGGGTATAAATAATGGATTCCAATTATTTTATGTTTTCTTTTAAATTCATTATAATTTGAATTAGGGGTATAGTTAAATACACCCCCAGACCCAAACCCAACCCATACCTAACACCAAACGACCCAAATGCAAACCACAATCATAACCATAACAATAATACAAAGTTTAATAAAAAATTGATAATTTAAGATTATTACTTTCTAATCGATCATGGATTAGAAATATACAAATAAGAACATTATTATATAGTACATTACAGTACATACGAATTAAAGTGGCAAGGTCATGATACCTTATAGAGAATTCGAGAAAGAATGCAGCTCTCGGCCATCACTTTTGACATTTTCAACATCATGGCGCTGCCTGATACAAATCTCAAGCTATACGTACCATGCTAAATTACGAGCAATTATCGATTAAGAAATTTTAAAAAAAAGGTAAGAAATATATTTTAAGATCCTTCGTAAAATAGAATTAATGCCAAAACGTCTTAGCATGATAAATTTCGTATTTCGATCCTTGGTTCCAAACATTTAAAATTCATTTTAACTTTGATAACCTGAAACTTATTCACTCAAAGATTACCTCAAATTCAAAAGCATATAACTTTAGTACCCCTTGTAAAGTCATTTTAAGGTATCAAAGTAAAATATTTTGAACTTTGGTATTTTTTAGCCCAAAAAAAGGGCTGTTAAAGTTAAAAATGAGGTCAACTTTAGGGTATTTAAGTGAAAATAACCCTATCAATTGAAAACATAATGTAATTATTATTAAACATCACCTTGAGACATAACTATGCAATTAAATACCATGTAATTTAGCTCAAGAAAATAAAATAAGCCAAAACGTTACAAATATCATAGAAGTACACTTCATACATTGTACCGTGGAGACCATCATAAGAATTAACCAAGAGACAATTTCATACACTTATTATTATTAAAACAGGGTGCATATGCAATGAATATTTGACATTTACTGTTTCCAGCCACATGTACGTAAAGCATTACAAATATCATAGAAGTTCTCTTCATGCATTGTACCATGGAGACCATCATAAGCATTAACCAAGAGACAATTTCATACAGTTATTATTATTAAAGCAGGGTGCATATGCAATGAATATTTGACATTTATTATTTCCAGCCACATGTATGTAACATTTATTTGATTTATTATACTTAAGTAACTGTCCACGTAAATTTAATTAGGCAGCTATATTGCTATACATTATTTGTGATGAAATGAGAAGAAAAATTCATTATGGAAATTATACCTATATACACCAAGTCAGAGGCCGAAATAACTTAAAATAGATATAATCTCATTTCTCAGAAACGAATTTTTACCTGAATCCTCTCGAGATATTTCTATTGATCCTCGCAGGTTCTACTTCCTCTTTTGCAAACCAAAATCACATTACGAATGGGAGTAATATGCAATCTTTCATAAATAAACGTAAAAATTAATTAATATGCACTATTTTTGTTTGAAAGACTGAACTGAAACACCTGTCGTCTCTCTCTGGCAATCATCAAAGGAAAATAGCCAATTAATCTCAAAGCAAATTACACAAACTCACTTCAATAACTCAAAATAAAACCAACATAGATCGCCAAACCAACAAAAAAAAAATCAAACAAAAGTGAATAATATTAACATAGGCAGATGGAAAGTGATGAATTTTGGGGTTTTAGATGCTCCCATTTGGGTGAGGATGTATCTGACGAAGTGGGTGATAATGTCTCCGCCTAAAGCTACCATTAAAGTTGCATGATTGTCCAATTTCAAATACAATGTACTGACGCTAAGAGATTATTATAATTCAGACATTACGTCATTGTTCTAATCACTCGTTTACCAAAATAATATAAAAATACAATGACATAACACCCTTTCGAGAAACGCGAAACCAACCCCTCAATTGAGGTACAAAAGTACATCATTGCACGGAAATCATGATTATGTTCAAATTGTATAATGCTATAATTAAAGTTAACATCATTTAACCCAACTTTGTCATATGAAATGAATAAATAAAAGGAGACATGAAATATATCAAAAGCCTTGAACGTGCTTAAAGATATAAAATCGCTTCATGTTCAAAGACATTATTCGCAAATGATGCATCCTAAATCAAATTAAAAAGTTCTCTATTAATCAACAACTCACGAAATATATCAAAAGCTTCAGAACATTATATATATATATATATATATATATATATATATATATATATATATATATATATATATATATATATATATAGAGAGAGAGAGAGAGAGAGAGAGCTCACATGAACTTAAGTTCATAATGAATAGTGGTCTTGCACCAACTTTTTATCCTCATTTTGTCTTGAGATTTGTGATGAACAAATCTCAAAGTGGACTTTATATCTTTCACGGATCCCAAAACAAGATGAGTGGTTAGAAAGATTTATTGCCTATATATATATATATATATATATATATATATATATATATATATATATATATATGCTCCTATGAACTTAAGTTACATAATGAATAATTTCAAGCTTTTTATCCTTTCATGTCTGTGAGAATTTGTGAAAATCTCAAAGTGGGCTTTATATCTTTCACTGATCCCAAAGCAAGATGAGTGGTTAGAAAAGTTGGTGCATCACTATTATATGAACAATATTCATATATATATATATATATATATATATATATATATATATATATATATATATATATATATATATATATATATATATATATATATAAGTTTTAAATATCAATGTTATCTTGGTTTAATTTTATTTTTTGTTATTTAATTCTGATTCATAATCTCTGCACAAAGCATTGCAAACACCCATATACATCGTTGGATAAATATTATGTGGTAAAATTTAATATCCATAATTTTATTTTATTTTATATTTTCACATATTAATAATAATAATAATAATATATAATATAATAAACATAATGAGGTAATAACGTTATTTAGTATGAACTAATAATTAGTTGAGTATATTTTTAATACACAGTTTATAATTTCTAAGAATGTTTGTTTATTTATATTATTTGTTTATCTATATAAACAATATATATTGATAGCTTCAAAAGTCAAAAATAGTATTACTTTTGGGAATGCAAATGCTAAAAATATACTAAAATAGTCACCTAACTACTACTATTATCTTTAACTACCAAACACAGTTAAAACCCCTCCCTTCCCCTTACTCCTCACTCAGCTAAGGATTTTCTCTTTCCAACGAAATTTTTTCTCTCAGCATAGTAAGCTTTTGCTTTAATTTTGCAGGATATTATGGTATATTTTTGACTGCCTATAAAAATAAAATCACTCCTAAATTCCCATTAACTCTAATACCTTTATACAATCAATCTTGATAAGAAAATAACTGCTAATATAGTATTCAGCTCTGATTAAATGCTCCCTGCTAATTCAAGAAGCTCAATGTTGTTCTTAAATTTCTTCAAGTGTCTACTCAATACTGTTCATACATTTCTTCAAGCATTTTGATGATAGTATCAAGTTGCAACGTCATCGTCAAAGGTACGTATAGTACATGGCTGCCTTTCCTGATACTACATCTAAATCTGGAAAATATTTCCTCTTATATCTCATCTTAGCTTTTTTATTTTATTTTATTTTTTTTTTTTGTAAGTGTACGCACTTGCATTACCAACAAACATTTCAGAAGAACATTGAGTTTAAATGTTTTTAGATATTAAATCTAATAAGTTTTAATCAAATATGAATCAACATAAATTTTAAATCAATAAAAAGAAAGTTCATGTAACTTCATACAATGTAGCCCTTAATTTTGAATAAAATCACAATATACAAAATAACAATGGAACATGGGGCATTGCTCAGTAGTTGGCCTCGTAATATCCTGGTCAAAAAAGAATTGTTGAATGAATAAATTTTAGCATACAACATGGACAATTTCTCTAAACTTGAATCAAAGGCATAGAAAGCAAAAGTGTGCAAGTAGAGTTATTTATACCCATGACAATATTCAGTTGTAATTCCAATCGGGGGTATAAATAATGGATTCCAATTATTTTATACTTTCTTTCAAATTCATTATAATTCAAATCAGGGTATAAATAATTACACCACTAGACCCAACCCCAACCCATCCCCAACACCACTCAGCCCAAATGCAAAGCACAACCATAACCATAACAATAATGCAAAATTTAATAAAAATTAATTATTATAAAGTACAATGGATAATAATAAAAGATGAAACGCAAAATTTAATAAAATTTTATTATTATATAGTACAATGAATAGTAAAATGCATATTTGAACAAATACATTATTATAATAATTCCAATCGGGGGTATAAATAATGGATTCCAATTATTTTATACTTTCTTTCAAATTCATTATAATTTGAATTAGGGGTATAGTTAAATACACCCCAGACCCAAACCCAACCCATACCTAACACCAAACGACCCAAATGCAAACCACAATCATAACCATAACAATAATACAAAGTTTAATAAAAATTGATAATTTAAGATTATTACTTTCTAATCGATCATGGATTAGAAATATACAAATAAGAACATTATTATATAGTACATTACAGTACATACGAATTAAAGTGGCAAGGTCATGATACCTTATAGAGAATTCGAGAAAGAATGCAGCTCTCGGCCATCACTTTTGACATTTTCAACATCATGGCGCTGCCTGATACAAATCTCAAGCTATACGTACCATGCTAAATTACGAGCAATTATCGATTAAGAAATTTTAAAAAGGTAAGAAATATATTTTAAGATCCTTCGTAAAATAGAATTAATGCCAAAACGTCTTAGCATGATAAATTTCGTATTTCGATCCTTGGTTCCAAACATTTAAAATTCATTTTAACTTTGATAACCTGAAACTTATTCACTCAAAGATTACCTCAAATTCAAAAGCATATAACTTTAGTACCCCTTGTAAAGTCATTTTAAGGTATCAAAGTAAAATATTTTGAACTTTGGTATTTTTTAAAAAGGGCTGTTAAAGTTAAAATGAGGTCAACTTTAGGGTATTTAAGTGAAAATAACCCTATCAATTGAAAACATAATGTAATTATTATTAAACATCACCTTGAGACATAACTATGCAATTAAATACCATGTAATTTAGCTCAAGAAAATAAAATAAGCCAAAACGTTACAAATATCATAGAAGTACACTTCATACATTGTACCGTGGAGACCATCATAAGAATTAACCAAGAGACAATTTCATACACTTATTATTATTAAAACAGGGTGCATATGCAATGAATATTTGACATTTACTGTTTCCAGCCACATGTACGTAAAGCATTACAAATATCATAGAAGTTCTCTTCATGCATTGTACCATGGAGACCATCATAAGCATTAACCAAGAGACAATTTCATACAGTTATTATTATTAAAGCAGGGTGCATATGCAATGAATATTTGACATTTATTATTTCCAGCCACATGTATGTAACATTTATTTGATTTATTATACTTAAGTAACTGTCCACGTAAATTTAATTAGGCAGCTATATTGCTATACATTATTTGTGATGAAATGAGAAGAAAAATTCATTATGGAAATTATACCTATATACACCAAGTCAGAGGCCGAAATAACTTAAAATAGATATAATCTCATTTCTCAGAAACGAATTTTTACCTGAATCCTCTCGAGATATTTCTATTGATCCTCGCAGGTTCTACTTCCTCTTTTGCAAACCAAAATCACATTACGAATGGGAGTAATATGCAATCTTTCATAAATAAACGTAAAAAATTAATTAATATGCACTATTTTTGTTTGAAAGACTGAACTGAAACACCTGTCGTCTCTCTCTGGCAATCATCAAAGGAAAATAGCCAATTAATCTCAAAGCAAATTACACAAACTCACTTCAATAACTCAAAATAAAACCAACATAGATCGCCAAACCAACAAAAAAAAAATCAAACAAAAGTGAATAATATTAACATAGGCAGATGGAAAGTGATGAATTTTGGGGTTTTAGATGCTCCCATTTGGGTGAGGATGTATCTGACGAAGTGGGTGATAATGTCTCCGCCTAAAGCTACCATTAAAGTTGCATGATTGTCCAATTTCAAATACAATGTACTGACGCTAAGAGATTATTATAATTAACCAAGTCACAAATTCTACATACAAACAAAGCTGAAAACTTGACAAAATTGTTCCTTTATGGTCAAAGCATAAAACTTGAAGCAGAAAAAAGAGAGATAGGTGGGACTTACAAAGAAACTTGAAATGCCTGGTTGTATAAAACACTGATCTTTAGGTTGTATTTTGATCTTAGTTTCTTCAACTTTTTATCCAATAATGCTCAAAACTGCAAAACTCAGAAATTAAACAGCAACTTCCCAATAATATATTTTGATAACTTGAATTGAATACAGCCACAAAATATTTATAAAAAAATGAGGCACCATAATTCAAAGAAGAAAAAATATATGATTAAAGTAATCCTCAAAGCAGAGGCCCAACAATATTTCATACCATAATTTAACTACAATGCATCTTTATAGACTGTGTTCTCTTAAGTTTTTAACTACAATATATCAATTTTGATTTGACCATTTCAATTGCCAAAATATATGCTCGTGAGAAAAGGAATTCAAAAGAAATTAAAAATTGAGTTGAGAGGATACCTTAAATTCACAAATGAAGCTTTATCGAAAATCGCTCATTGAGGAGGGGATCACCATTACTGGAGCTTAACTGTCCATAAAATTCATCTTCTTAACTACAAATACAAGCAAGCATATCAAGAACAAACCCTAAAAAATTGGGTATAAAAGAGTAATCGCCGCCAAAATTGAAACCCTAGAAAAAATGGGAAAAACCTCACCTTTTAATCTTTGAGAGAGAGGATACCACAGTAAAATCGATCTACTTAACTACAAATCCAAGCAAGCATATAAACAATAAACCCTAGAAAACTGGGTATAAAAAAAGTAATCGCAGTCAAAATTGAAACCCTAGAAAACAAGTGAAAAACCTCACTTTGAGTGTTTGAGAGAGAGAAATTAAAGGTTGCAAGGATTCCTCTTAATCTCAGGGCGAGCGAGAGAGGGAGATCGTGGGCTTGTGCGCGACCGGAGGTTGAGGGCAAGTGGTTTCTGTGATCCACGGGACAGGAAGAGAGAGACAGTGGGCTTGAAGGAGGAGAGAGGGAGAGAGGGAGAGAGTTAAGGGCTTGTTTGGATTTGAGCCGACTAAAGGGAAGTTAATGGAACACGGGGTAAGTTAAAGTTAGGGGGGGTTAGTTAAGCGAAGCTATAAACTAAAACTGAGATAATTTATAGGATAAATTTATATGGTGTTAGTCAACCAGAACTTTTATTGGGATAAAATTTTAAAGTGTTATTCAATTAGAACTGGTACAAAAGTAGAACTGAAATAATTGTAAAAAATTATCCCACTTTTCATCCATACTATATAGAAAAGATCAGTTCTAGTTTCGAATTTATTCCTCTTTTAGAGCGAACTAAACTAGAACAATTTTATTCTCTTGTATATTACAAAGCTATGCTTATTTATAATTGCTAAATGCATGCTTATTTTTTAGTAACTGCTAATATTTTATTTGAATCTGAACGACACAAGTTACATTTGACATGAACTATTGAACTAGTTAAATAATATATGTGGTTTTAATGTGATTGCATAGTACCATGGTTTCTTAATTTTCTCCATTTAATAATGCTCTTCTTACCATCTATATCCTTAAGACTTGAGTGTTATTTGTTTTTCTTTTTCGCAAATAAGAAATATATAAATTAAGATATTATATCGGCAAAATATATAAATCATAACCTTTTGATCCTATCAATTTATCCCACGTCATTTTACCAAGTTTATCCCACCTCAAAAATTATCCTTCATTATCCTACCAAAATATCCCACTTTTATAAAATTATCCCACTTTAATAATTATCCTAATTCTACTTTAAAAGTTTCAATTGACTAACACCCCTTAAAGAAAAATACTGAACATGTAAAGTTTATTAGTTAAATTAGTAAGGAAAATCAATGGGAGTTTAGTTCATCTCGTTTGGAAAGTTTAATAAAGTGAATGGAATGGAAAGGAATATATGTAAAATGATATAAATAACCTTACATGTTATTAAGTCATATTATTAATAGAAATTTCAACCATTAGATTAGATCTTGATAAAGGATAAAAATGTCTTTCTATAATCGTTGTTCTCACCTCCTTTATCTTCACCATCATTCACCCTCATTACACCCCAATTTGAGGGGTAAGAAAAACTCTTTTTTTTTTTCCCTTCTTTACCTTACCTTCCCCCACATTACCTAGCACAATTTTGTTCCCAAACAAGGCCTAAAAGTTATTGGGATTTTTCCTTATTCGTGCAAGAAATTTATCTCCATAGAAATTCCCTCGGGGGTTAGTCAATTAGAACTGAAAATTGGAACTAGGATAATTCAGAGGATAAATTTTTATGGTGTTAGTCAATTAGAACTAGAATTGGGATAAATTTTTAAGGTGTTAGTCAAGTAGAATTGTAGAAGAACTAGAACTGGGATAATTTTTAAAATTATCCCACTAATTGTTCTACATATATATAGAAAAACATGAGTTCTTCTTCCCCAAATTATTCCACTTTTCAACCTAGAACTAGATAAGAACAAACTAGAACTTTTGAATTGTTAAAAATTATTAATAGTTGAGTCCAATAAAATGAATATTGCTAATACATTATGCATTATTATACATTATAAATGTATGCAAAATAGCACTTGCAATGCATATAGGAAAATTTGAATAATTAACGGTTGATATTAAAAAAAGGAAGTAAAGTTTTGCAAATACACATAAATCACAATCAATAATAGATATTGACCTAGAATCAACAATATTTTGTGAGAAGTTTTAATAAATAAGTAATGCATATCATAAAGATGAGAAACAAGTGCATTAAATTTAATTAGTATGAATGAGAAAAGAATGGAGATGAAAGATTAATAGCAAGTGATCAAAACTTGAGATTGATTTAGGAAATTAGAGACTTAGCCGAACACATGATTATATATGATTAAAATTGTTTTATACTTCATGATTATTATAGTATTTATGATGATCAAGTATGTTGCACTATTAATTTATAATTCAGTATTATTATTTTTGATGAACTACTTCATGATTATTACTAGGCTAGTTTACATGATTATTGATAGTAATAAGTATTAATAATAAGGTTATATATAGTTTAAGTAATAGTTACTTTTTATAAGATTTATTGATATTGTTTTATATAATTACCAATTTATATTCACAAGCTTCAAAAATATTTAAGTTAAGGCCATATTATCAAAATACATAATTATATACTTTCTAATTACTCCAAATTATCCCACATTATTTTACCAAAATATCCCACTTCTAAAAAATATCCAAAGATTGTTCTATTAAAATATTCCACTTGCATAAAATTATCCCACTTGAACAATTATTCCAATTGTACTTAAAAGTTCTAATTGACTAACACCCCTTAAAGATCCCTAAAATACCACAATTATCTCAGTTTTTGAAATTGTTCTATTAAAATATCCCACTTGCATTGTTCTATTAGGCACGATCGATTTTTAAATTTTTTAAAAACTACATAAATATTTGGAAAACCCATTATTAAAACACCACAATTATCTCAGTTTTTGAAATTTTAATTAATGAACGGTTAGGATTTTCGCATCTAAGAGATGAACGGCTCTGTCAAAGTACACATATCAACAAATTAGATGGTCAAAAAGCGGCGTGTCAAGCTCTTGTGAAGTTTAAGTCATTTGGTTTTCCTTTAGAATATACACCAATAAACATTAGAATGGTTTTTATTTTATTCTACTTTAATTTGTTTTATCTCGCATAGCGGGATTATAGAGAACTACTTGTTTAGGCAATATTGTGTTAGAACTTTGTTCTGGGAGAACGTTGTTCGCTCAATATTTCTTGTTTGATCAATAACAAACTCTCATTTGGTACTAATAAGTTTTGAGATAATATATTTTAGGAATAAACAAATCTGAAAAAGTTTGACTCAAAGCGATGCAAAATCAACATGAATAGTTAATTTCACCATTAACCATCAATGGTCCCTAGGTCATCGATGGACAACGATCAACAATCGTATTTTCTAAAATGAGAAATCGAACCATCGATGGACTACAATCAACCATTGATGATCCATTCAACCATCGATGGACTACAAGAAAGAATCGTGAATTCCGTAAAATAAAATTTGAACAATCGATGGACTACGATAAAGAATCGTGAATTCGAGAAAATAAAATTTGAACAATCGATGGACTCTGAGGAACCATCGATGATTAGCATGAACCATTGATGATCGTGTTTAACCATCGATGGTTTGAACGCTTTTGGCGATTTTGATTCAATCTCACCGCTTGATCATTGATTTGATCTCCTAATTCAACATTGATTAGAAGATATTTTTCCAATGCAATCAAGGTCTACTTAAGGAGGGATTAGAGAAGAGATTAATAACAAGAAATAGAGAGGATATTTGCTTAAGTTTGAGAGATCAAAATCTAGGGTTTGTGAGATATTGAGAGTTAGAATTTAATTCCCTGAGCCTCGTTCAACTTCTTCTCGACGCACTCAATATCGAGAGGTCGTTTCAGCGAGGAGTGCCCTTTGTGTTCATCTACAATGTCGCTTCTTCATGGATCTTCAACATCATCATTTTGGAGAGCGATTTACTTAAAGGGTTGTAAGATCTTTTTAATTGTACTTTAATTATTTTTAGGGTTGGTCTTGTATTTCAAACTTGCGAGTTTGACTGCATCAAGCCGGGTAATTAAGTGTTGGCGTGCTCAAGCTTGGGTAATTGAGTGTGGCTAGTTAGGGCTAGATTTTTTCCGGTCATTGTGAAGAGTTGGATATCTCGACCGGTTTCGTAGATTTCGTGGTCCTGTTTATAAAGCCTCTTGAATCGGGTTGTGATTCGTGGATAACTTCGGTCATAGTGAGATAGGTGGGACTTACAAAGAAACTTGAAATGCCTGGTTGTATAAAACACTGATCTTTAGGTTGTATTTTGATCTTAGTTTCTTCAACTTTTATCCAATAATGCTCAAAACTGCAAAAACTCAGAAATTAAACAGCAACTTCCCAATAATATATTTTGATAACTTGAATTGAATACAGCCACAAAATATTTATAAAAAAAATGAGGCACCATAATTCAAAGAAGAAAAAATATATGATTAAAGTAATCCTCAAAGCAGAGGCCCAACAATATTTCATACCATAATTTAACTACAATGCATCTTTATAGACTGTGTTCTCTTAAGTTTTAACTACAATATATCAATTTTGATTTGACCATTTCAATTGCCAAAATATATGCTCGTGAGAAAAGGAATTCAAAAGAAATTAAAAATTGAGTTGAGAGGATACCTTAAATTCACAAATGAAGCTTTATCGAAAATCGCTCATTGAGGAGGGGATCACCATTACTGGAGCTTAACTGTCCATAAAATTCATCTTCTTAACTACAAATACAAGCAAGCATATCAAGAACAAACCCTAAAAATTGGGTATAAAAGAGTAATCGCCGCCAAAATTGAAACCCTAAAAAAATGGGAAAAACCTCACTTTTGATCTTTGAGAGATAGGATACCACCATAAAATTGATCTACTTAACTACAAATCCAAGCAAGCATATAAACAATAAACCCTAGAAAACTGGGTATAAAAAGTAATCGCATTCAAAATTAAAACCCTAGAAAACAAGTGAAAACCTCACTTTGAGTGTTTGAGAGAGAGAAATTAAAGGTTGCAAGGATTCCTCTTAATCTCAGGGCGAGCGAGAGGGAGATCGGGTGCGCGACCGGAGGTTGAGGGCAAGTGGTTTCTGTGATCCACGGGACAGGGAGAGAGAGACAGTGGGCTTGAAGGAGGAGAGAGGGAGAGGAGAGAGCAGCTTGTTTGGATTTGAGCCGACTAAAGGGAAGTTAATGGAACACGGGTAAGTTAAAGTTAGGTTAGTTAAGCGAAGCTATAAACTAAAACTGAGATAATTTATAGGATAAATTTATATGGTGTTAGTCAACCGTAACTTTTATTGGGATAAAATTTTAAAGTGTTATTCAATTAGAACTGGCAAGTAGAACTGAAATAATTGTAAAAAATTATCCCACTTTTCATCCATACTATATAGAAAAGATCGGTTTAGTTTCTCAATTTATTCTTTAGAGCGAACTAAACTAGAACAATTTTATTCTCTTGTATATTACAAAGCTATGCTTATTTATAATTGCTAAATGCATGCTTATTTTTAGTAACTGCTAATATTTTATTTGAATCGAATCGACACAAGTTACATTTGACATGAACTATTGAACTAGTTAAATAATATATGTGGTTTCATGTGATTGCATAGTACCATGGTTTCTTAATTTTCTCCATTTAATAATGCTCTTCTTACCATCTATATCCTTAAGACTTGAGTCATATTTGTTTTTCTTTTCGCAAATAAGAAATATATAAATTAAGATATTATATCTCAAAATATATAAATCATAACCTTTTGATCCTATCAATTTATCCCACGCCATTTTACCAAGTTTATCCCACCTCAAAAATTATCCTTCATTATCCTACCAAAATATCCCACTTTTATAAAATTATCCCACTTTAATAATTATCCTAATTCTACTTTAAAAGTTTCAATTGACTAACACCCTTTAAAGAAAAATACTGAACATGTAAAGTTTATTAGTTAAATTAGTAAGGAAAATCAATGGGAGTTTAGTTCATCTCGTTTGGAAAGTTTAATAAAGTGAATGGAATGGAAAGGAATATATGTAAAATGATATAAATAACCTTACATGTTATTAAGTCATATTATTAATAGAAATTTCAACCATTAGATTAGATCTTGATAAAGGATAAAAATGTCTTTCTATAATCGTTGTTCTCCCTCCTTTATCTTCACCATCATTCACCCTCATTACACCCCAATTTGAGGGGTAAGAAAACTCTTTTTTTTTCCCTTCTTTACCTTACCTTCCCCACATTACCTAGCACAATTTTGTTCCCAAACAAGGCCTAAAAGTTATTGGGATTTTTCCTTATTCGTGCAAGAAATTTATCTCCATAGAAATTCCCTGGGGGTTAGTCAATTAGAACTAAAATTGGAACTAGGATAATTCAGAGGATAAATTTTATGGTGTTAGTCAATTAGAACTAGAATTGGGATAAATTTTAAGGTGTTAGTCAAGTAGAATTGTAGAAGAACTAGAACTGGATAATTTTAAAATTATCCCACTAATTGTTCTACATATATATAGAAAAACATGAGTTCTTCTTCCCAAATTATTCCACTTTTCAACCTAGAACTAGATAAGAACAAACTAGAACTTTTGAATTATTGTTAAAAATTATTAATAGTTGAGTCCAATGAATATTGCTAATACATTATGCATTATTATACATTATAAATGTATGCAAAATAGCACTTGCAATGCATATAGGAAAATTTGAATAATTAACGGATATTATAAAAAAAAAGGAAGTAAAGTTTTGCAAATACACATAAATCACAATCAATAATAGATATTGACCTAGAATCAACAATATTTTGTGAGAAGTTTTAATAAATAAGTAATGCATATCATAAAGATGAGAAACAAGTGCATTAAATTTAATTAGTATGAATGAGAAAAGAATGGAGATGAAAGATTAATAGCAAGTGATCAAAAACTTGAGATTGATTTAGGAAATTAGAGACTTAGCCGTAACACATGATTATATATGATTAAAATTGTTTTATACTTCATGATTATTATAGTATTTATGATGATCAAGTATGTTGCACTATTAATTTATAATTCAGTATTATTATTTTTGATGAACTACTTCATGATTATTACTAGGCTAGTTTACATGATTATTGATAGTAATAAGTATTAATAATAAGGTTATATATAGTTTAAGTAATAGTTACTTTTTATAAGATTTATTGATATTGTTTTATATAATTACCAATTTATATTCACAAGCTTCAAAAATATTTAAGTTAAGGCCATATTATCAAAATACATAATTATATACTTTCTAATTACTCCAAATTATCCCACATTATTTTACCAAAATATCCCACTTCTAAAAAATATCCAAAGATTGTTCTATTAAAATATTCCACTTGCATAAAATTATCCCACTTGAACAATTATTCCAATTGTACTTAAAAGTTCTAATTGACTAACACCCCTTAAAGATCCCTAAAATACCACAATTATCTCAGTTTTTGAAATTGTTCTATTAAAATATCCCACTTGCATTGTTCTATTAGGCACGATGATTTTTTAAATTTTTTAAAAACTACATAAATATTTGGAAAACCCATTATTAAAACACCACAATTATCTCAGTTTTTGAAATTTTAATTAATGAACGGTTAGGATTTTCGCAAGAGATGAACCGCCAAAGTACACATATCAACAAATTAGATGGTCAAAAAAGCTGACGTGTCAAGCTCTTGTGAAGTTTAAGTCATTTGGTTTTCCTTTAGAATATACACCAATAAACATTAGAATGGTTTTTTTATTTTATTCTACTTTAATTTGTTTTATCTGCATAGCGGGATTATAGAGAACTACTTGTTTAGGCAATATTGTGTTAGAACTTTGTTCGGGGAGAACGTTGTTCGTTCAATATTTCTTGTTTGAGCAATAACAAACTCTCATTTGGTACTAATAAGTTTTTGAGATAATATATTTTAGGAATAAACAAATACGAAAAAGTTTCAGCTCAAAACGATGCAAAAATCAACATGAATAGTTAATTTCAGCCATTAACCATCAATGGTCCCTAGGTCATCGATGGACAACAGTCAACAATCTGTATTTTCTAAAAATGAGAAATCGAACCATCGATGGACTACAATCAACCATTGATGATCCATTCAACCATCGATGGACTACAGTAAAGAATCTGTGAATTCCAGAAAATAAAATTTGAACAATCGATGGACTACAGGGAACCATCGATGATTAGCATGAACCATTGATGATCGTGTTTAACCATCGATGGTTTGAACGCTTTGCATTTTCGATTCAATCTCACCGTTTGATCATTGATTTGATCTCCTAATTCAACATTGATTAGAAGATATTTTTCCAATGCAATCAAGGTCTACTTAAGGAGGGATTAGAGAAGAGATTAATAACAAGAAATAGAGAGGATATTTGCTTAAGTTTGAGAGATCAAAATCTAGGGTTTGTGAGATATTGAGAGTTAGAATTTAATTCCCCGAGCCTCGTTCAACTTCTTCTCGCACTCAATATCGAGAGGTCGCTTCAAATGAGGAGTGCCCTTTGTGTTCATCTACAATGTCGCTTCTTCATGGATCTTCAACATCATCATTTTGGAGAGCGATTTACTTAAAGGGTTGTAAGATCTTTTAATTGTACTTTAATTATTTTTAGGGTTGGTCTTGTATTTCAAACTTGCAGTTTGACTGCATCAAGCCGGGTAATTAAGTGTCGTGCTCAAGCTTGGGTAATTGAGTGTGGCTAGTTAGGGCTAGATTTTTTCTGGTCATTGTGAAGAGTTGGATATCTCGACTGGTTTCGGGTAGATTTCAGGGTCCTGTTTATAAAGCCTACTGAATCGGGTTGTGATTCAGGGATAACTTCGGTCATAGTGAAGAAGGCACTTCGCCAGAAGGAAGAGTGGACGTAGAATTTTGATCCGAACCACTATAAAAATCTCGTGTGTTCCTGTGTTAGTTATTTTTAGTTTTTTGTATTTTATTTTTCGTTGCATATTCTTTGTTTATCCGAAATAATTATAGCAATCCTATTCACCCTCCCCCTCTAGACTTGCATCCCGTTTCTAACAAGTGGTATCAGATCCTAGTTACCTATCTTTAGGTATCATAACATATGGTAGAGATGTCAAGCCTTACCACTGCTTTAGCATTTCTGAAGGACAACTGACCCCCATTTTTTATGGCACCATTACACATATTGGAAAGCACGATGAAAGTTTTTCGTCATCCACTAGTTTAGATGTTTGGGAGAGTGTAACACGGGTATAAAGAACCTACTACTGAGGTAGATGGTATTACAGTTGTTCTAACAAAGGATAAGTAGACTCCACAGCATAAACAAATTTACTCTCATAATTCAAAAGCCATGAATGCTTTATGTTGTTCCCATATTGCTGAAGAATTTAATTATGTTTCTAATTATTCTATTGCTCAGAAAATTTAGAAAACACTTGAAGTCACTTATGAAGGAACTTCATAGGTTAAGGAGGCAAAGCTCGCAATGCTGGTGAGCAAGTATGAGAACTTCAAGATGAAGGCCTCTGAGAGCATACATGAGATGTTCACAAGATTCACCGATATCATTAACAAGTCAAAAGCGCTAGGGAAGGAGTATGATAACAAGGAGCTTTGCAGAAAAATACTCTATTCTCTATCTCGGGTTTGGGAACTAAAGGTAACTGCAATAGAAGAATTTCAAAATTTTCTAATCTATCTCTTGATGATCTTGTAGGCAATCTCATCACTTATGAAGTCCGACTAAAAGAGAGAGAAGATGCCTCAAGAAGATTCAAGAAGAAGTTATTAGCCTTACGAGCAAAGAAGGAGATCGTGGGCTTGTGCGCGACCGGAGGTTGAGGGCAAGTGGTTTCTGTGATCCACGGGACAGGAGAGAGAGACAGTGGGCTTGAAGGAGAGAGGGAGAGAGGGAGAGAGTTAAGGGCTTGTTTGGATTTGAGCCGACTAAAGGGAAGTTAATGGAACACGGGTGTTAAAGTTAGGGGTTAGTTAAGCGAAGCTATAAACTAAAACTGAGATAATTTATAGGATAAATTTATGGTGTTAGTCAACCGTAACTTTTATTGGGATAAAATTTTAAAGTGTTATTCAATTAGAACTGGTACAAAAGTAGAACTGAAATAATTGTAAAAATTATCCCACTTTTCATCCATACTATATAGAAAAGATCGGGCTTTAGTCAATTTATTCTCTTTTAGAGCAAACTAAACTAGAACAATTTTATTCTCTTGTATATTACAAAGCTATGCTTATTTATAATTGCTAAATGCATGCTTATTTTTAGTAATCTAATATTTTATTTGAATCGAACGACACAAGTTACATTTGACATGAACTATTGAACTAGTTAAATAATATATGGTTTTCATGTGATTGCATAGTACCATGGTTTCTTAATTTTCTCCATTTAATAATGCTCTTCTTACCATCTATATCCTTAAGACTTGAGTCATATTTGTTTTTCTTTTCGAAATAAGAAATATATAAATTAAGATATTATATCGCAAAATATATAAATCATACCTTTTGATCCTATCAATTTATCCCACGCCATTTTACCAAGTTTATCCCACCTCAAAAATTATCCTTCATTATCCTACCAAAATATCCCACTTTTATAAAATTATCCCACTTTAATAATTATCCTAATTCTACTTTAAAAGTTTCAATTGACTAACACCCCTTAAAGAAAAATACGAACATGTAAAGTTTATTAGTTAAATTAGTAAGGAAAATCAATGGGAGTTTAGTTCATCTCGCTTGGAAAGTTTAATAAAGTGAATGGAATGGAAAGGAATATATGTAAAATGATATAAATAACCTTACATGTTATTAAGTCATATTATTAATAGAAATTTCAACCATTAGATTAGATCTTGATAAAGGATAAAAATGTCTTTCTATAATCGTTGTTCTCCCTCCTTTATCTTCACCATCATTCACCCTCATTACACCCCAATTTGAGGGGTAAGAAAACTCTTTTTCCCTTCTTTACCTTACCTTCCCCACATTACCTAGCACAATTTTGTTCCCAAACAAGGCCTAAAAGTTATTGGGATTTTTCCTTTATGCCAAGAAATTTATCTCCATAGAAATTCCCTCGGGGTTAGTCAATTAGAACCTAAAATTGGAACTAGGATAATTCGTAGGATAAATTTTTATGGTGTTAGTCAATTAGAACTAGAATTGGGATAAATTTTTAAGGTGTTAGTCAAGTAGAATTGTAGAAGAACTAGAACTGGGATAATTTTTAAAATTATCCCACTAATTGTTCTACATATATATAGAAAAACATGAGTTCTTCTTCCCCAAATTATTCCACTTTTCAACCTAGAACTAGATAAGAACAAACTAGAACTTTTGAATTGTTGAAAAATTATTAATAGTTGAGTCCAATAAAATGAATATTGCTAATACATTATGCATTATTATACATTATAAATGTATGCAAAATAGCACTTGCAATGCATATAGGAAAATTTGAATAATTAACGGTTGATATTAAAAAAGGAAGTAAAGTTTTGCAAATACACATAAATCACAATCAATAATAGATATTGACCTAGAATCAACAATATTTTGTGAGAAGTTTTAATAAATAAGTAATGCATATCATAAAGATGAGAAACAAGTGCATTAAATTTAATTAGTATGAATGAGAAAAGAATGGAGATGAAAGATTAATAGCAAGTGATCAAAACTTGAGATTGATTTAGGAAATTAGAGACTTAGCCGGAACACATGATTATATATGATTAAAATTGTTTTATACTTCATGATTATTATAGTATTTATGATGATCAAGTATGTTGCACTATTAATTTATAATTCAAGATTATTATTTTTGATGAACTACTTCATGATTATTACTAGGCTAGTTTACATGATTATTGATAGTAATAAGTATTAATAATAAGGTTATATATAGTTTAAGTAATAGTTACTTTTTATAAGATTTATTGATATTGTTTTATATAATTACCAATTTATATTCACAAGCTTCAAAATATTTAAGTTAAGGCCATATTATCAAAATACATAATTATATACTTTCTAATTACTCCAAATTATCCCACATTATTTTACCAAAATATCCCACTTCTAAAAAATATCCAAAGATTGTTCTATTAAAATATTCCACTTGCATAAAATTATCCCACTTGAACAATTATTCCAATTGTACTAAAAAGTTCTAATTGACTAACACCCCTTAAAGATCCCTAAAATACCACAATTATCTCAGTTTTTGAAATTGTTCTATTAAAATATCCCACTTGCATTGTTCTATTAGGCACGATCGATTTTTTAAATTTTTTAAAAAACTACATAAATATTTGGAAAACCCATTATTAAAACACCACAATTATCTCAGTTTTTGAAATTTTAATTAATGAACGGTTAGGATTTTTCGATCTAAGAGATGAACGGCTCGCCAAAGTACACATATCAACAAATTAGATGGTCAAAAAGTCGACGCGTCAAGCTCTTGTGAAGTTTAAGTCATTTGGTTTTCCTTTAGAATATACACCAATAAACATTAGAATGGTTTTTATTTTATTCTACTTTAATTTGTTTTATCCGCATAGCGGGATTATAGAGAACTACTTGTTTAGGCAATATTGTGTTAGAACTTTGTTCGGGAGAACGTTGTTCGCTCAATATTTCTTGTTTGATCAATAACAAACTCTCATTTGGTACTAATAAGTTTTGAGATAATATATTTTAGGAATAAACAAATATGAAAAAGTTTCAACTAAAACGATGCAAAATCAACATGAATAGTTAATTTCAGCCATTAACCATCAATGGTCCCTAGGTCATCGATGGACAACCAACAATCATTTTCTAAAATGAGAAATCGAACCATCGATGGACTACAATCAACCATTGATGATCCATTCAACCATCGATGGACTACGAAAGAATCGGAATTCCGTAAAATAAAATTTGAACAATCGATGGACTACGGGAACCATCGATGATTAGCATGAACCATTGATGATCGTGTTTAACCATCGATGGTTTGAACGCTTTTGGTGATTTTCGATTCAATCACCGCTTGATCATTGATTTGATCTCCTAATTCAACATTGATTAGAAGATATTTTCCAATGCAATCAAGGTCTACTTAAGGAGGGATTAGAGAAGAGATTAATAACAAGAAATAGAGAGGATATTTGCTTAAGTTTGAGATCAAATTCTAGGGTTTGTGAGAGATTGAGAGTTAGAATTTAATTCCTCGAGCCTCGTTCAACTTTCTCGACGACTCAATATCGAGGTCGCTTCAAATGAGGAGTGCCCTTTGTGTTCATCTACAATGTCGCTTCTTCATGGATCTTCAACATCATCATTTTGGAGAGCGATTTACTTAAAGGGTTGTAAGATCTTTTAATTGTACTTTAATTATTTTTAGGGTTGGTCTTGTATTTCAAACTTGCGAGTTTGACGCATGCATCAGCCGGGTAATTAAGTGTCAGCGTGCTCAAGCTTGGGTAATTGAGTGTGGCTAGTTAGGGCTAGATTTTTCCGGTCATTGTGAAGAGTTGGATATCTCGACCGGTTTCTGTAGATTTCGTGGTCCTGTTTATAAAGCCTCTTGAATCGGGTTGTGATTCAGGGATAACTTCGGTCATAGTGAAGAAGGCACTTCGCCAGAAGGAAGAGTGGACGTAGAATTTTGATCCGAACCACTATAAAAATCTCGTGTGTTCCTGTGTTAGTTATTTTTAGTTTTTTGTATTTTATTTTTCGTTGCATATTCTTTGTTTATCCGAAATAATTATAGCAATCCTATTCACCCTCCCCCTCTAGACTTGCATCCCGTTTCAACAAGTGGTATCAGATCCTAGTTACCTATCTTTAGGTATCATAACATATGGTAGAGATGTCAAGCCTTACCACCGCTTTAGCATTTCCTGAAGGACAACTGACCCCCATTTTTTTATGGCACCAATTACACATATTGGAAAGCACGTATGAAAGTTTTTCTGTCATCCACTAGTTTAGATGTTTGGGAGAGTGTAACACGGGTATAAAGAACCTACTACCGAGGTAGATGGTATTACAGCTTGTTCTAACAAAGGATAAGTAGACTCCACAAAGATAAACAAATTTACTCTCATAATTCAAAAGCCATGAATGCTTTATGTTGTTCCCATATTGCTGAAGAATTTAATTATGTTTCTAATTATTCTATTGCTCAGAAAATTTAGAAAACACTTGAAGTCACTTATGAAGGAACTTCATAGGTTAAGGAGGCAAAGCTCGCAATGCTGGTGAGCAAGTATGAGAACTTCAAGATGAAGGCCTCTGAGAGCATACATGAGATGTTCACAAGATTCACCGATATCATTAACAAGTCAAAAGCGCTAGGGAAGGAGTATGATAACAAGGAGCTTTGCAGAAAAATACTCTATTCTCTATCTCGGGTTTGGGAACTAAAGGTAACTGCAATAGAAGAATTTCAAAATTTTCTAATCTATCTCTTGATGATCTTGTAGGCAATCTCATCACTTATGAAGTCCGACTAAAAGAGAGAAGATGCCTCAAGAAGATTCAAGAAGAAGTTATTAGCCTTACGAGCAAAGAAGGAGAAATTCGATCAAAGAAGATAATGGAGTCGACTCAAGTTCGAAGATGAGGATGATCAACTGAAGCTTATTGCAAAAGGGTTCAAGTTTTTCGAAATCAAAGAAAGGACGAAATATCTTCAAAAAGATGAAATCAATTTACTAAACAAGTAAACAATAATTCCTCAAGTGATTTCTAAACTGAACCTATTCGCGTGAAACTAGGTCACTACAAGAATCAATGTTCTTTGAACGTAAAGGAAAAGAGGAAGGAGGGTAAGAGTCTTAAAGTTACAACCTGGATTTGACATATGAGGATGAGTCCGTCGATACAAGTGAAGATAACATACAAGGGAATAAGTGCTAATGGGAAAATACTGCTTTCAAATTCGATCGAGTAAGTCAAGTGGTTCCGATGGTGAGTATTGGATGAAGAGGCATATCCTTCGTACGATGAGTTTTATTCTAAGTATAAAGAGATGTTAATTCATTTGGAAAATATAGCTCATAAATATGGAGAAACTAAAAGAAGAATACAAATTTGAAGAAAGAAAATAAACTTTTGTCAAAGAAAGTTGAATTTTCCTCTCAAATTTGAATTCTGCTGATTCAACCTCTCTTGAGTGCATGCAATGCTCTAAGTTACAAAATCAATTTTTTTGTTTATCTAAGCAATTTAAAATATCCAATGTGAAAAGAATTTTGTTGCTAAACAAGGCCTAAAAGTTATTGGGATTTTTCCTTATTAGTGCGAAATTTATCTCCATAGAAATTCCCTCGGGGGTTAGTCAATTAGAACTGAAAATTGGAACTAGGATAATTAAGTAGGATAAATTTTTATGGTGTTAGTCAATTAGAACTAGAATTGGGATAAATTTTTAAGGTGTTAGTCAAGTAGAATTGTAGAAGAACTAGAACTGGGATAATTTTTAAAATTATCCCACTAATTGTTCTACATATATATAGAAAAACATGAGTTCTTCTTCCCCAAATTATTCCACTTTTCAACCTAGAACTAGATAAGAACAAACTAGAACTTTTGAATTGTTGAAAAATTATTAATAGTTGAGTCCAATAAAATGAATATTGCTAATACATTATGCATTATTATACATTATAAATGTATGCAAAATAGCACTTGCAATGCATATAGGAAAATTTGAATAATTAACGGTTGATATTAAAAAAAGGAAGTAAAGTTTTGCAAATACACATAAATCACACGAATAATAGATATTGACCTAGAATCAACAATATTTTGTGAGAAGTTTTAATAAATAAGTAATGCATATCATAAAGATGAGAAACAAGTGCATTAAATTTAATTAGTATGAATGAGAAAAGAATGGAGATGAAAGATTAATAGCAAGTGATCAAAACTTGAGATTGATTTAGGAAATTAGAGACTTAGCCGAACACATGATTATATATGATTAAAATTGTTTTATACTTCATGATTATTATAGTATTTATGATGATCAAGTATGTTGCACTATTAATTTATAATTCAGTATTATTATTTTTGATGAACTACTTCATGATTATTACTAGGCTAGTTTACATGATTATTGATAGTAATAAGTATTAATAATAAGGTTATATATAGTTTAAGTAATAGTTACTTTTTATAAGATTTATTGATATTGTTTTATATAATTACCAATTTATATTCACAAGCTTCAAAAATATTTAAGTTAAAGTCATATTATCAAAATACATAATTATATACTTTCTAATTACTCCAAATTATCCCACATTATTTTACCAAAATATCCCACTTCTAAAAAATATCCACATTGTTCTATTAAAATATTCCACTTGCATAAAATTATCCCACTTGAACAATTATTCCAATTGTACTTAAAAGTTCTAATTGACTAACACCCCTTAAAGATCCCTAAAATACCACAATTATCTCAGTTTTTTGAAATTGTTCTATTAAAATATCCCACTTGCATTGTTCTATTAGGCACGATCAGATTTTTTAAATTTTTTTAAAAAAAACTACATAAATATTTGGAAAACCCATTATTAAAACACCACAATTATCTCAGTTTTTTGAAATTTTAATTAATGAACGGTTAGGATTTTCAGACGAAGAGATGAACGGCTCCTGTCAAAGTACACATATCAACAAATTAGATGGTCAAAAAAGCTGACGTGTCAAGCTCTTGTGAAGTTTAAGTCATTTGGTTTTCCTTTAGAATATACACCAATAAACATTAGAATGGTTTTTTTATTTTATTCTACTTTAATTTGTTTTATCTGCATAGCGGGATTATAGAGAACTACTTGTTTAGGCAATATTGTGTTAGAACTTTGTTCGGGGAGAACGTTGTTCGTTCAATATTTCTTGTTTGAGCAATAACAAACTCTCATTTGGTACTAATAAGTTTTGAGATAATATATTTTAGGAATAAACAAATCTGAAAAAGTTTGACTCAAAGCGATGCAAAATCAACATGAATAGTTAATTTCAGCCATTAACCATCAATGGTCCCTAGGTCATCGATGGACAACAGTCAACAATCTGTATTTTCTAAAAATGAGAAATCGAACCATCGATGGACTACAATCAACCATTGATGATCCATTCAACCATCGATGGACTACAGTAAAGAATCTGTGAATTCCAGAAAATAAAATTTGAACAATCGATGGACTACAGGGAACCATCGATGATTAGCATGAACCATTGATGATCGTGTTTAACCATCGATGGTTTGAACGCTTTTTGGCAGATTTTCAGATTCAATCTCAGCTGTTTGATCACAGATTTGATCTCCTAATTCAACATTGATTAGAAGATATTTTTCCAATGCAATCAAGGTCTACTTAAGGAGGGATTAGAGAAGAGATTAATAACAAGAAATAGAGAGGATATGTGCTTAAGTTTGAGAGATCAAATTCTAGGGTTTGTGAGATATTGAGAGTTAGAATTTAATTCCCTGAGCCTCGTTCAACTTCTTCTCGACGCACTCAATATCGAGAGGTCGTTTCAGCGAGGAGTGCCCTTTGTGTTCATCTACAATGTCGCTTCTTCATGGATCTTCAACATCATCATTTTGGAGAGCGATTTACTTAAAGGGTTGTAAGATCTTTTTAATTGTACTTTAATTATTTTTAGGGTTGGTCTTGTATTTCAAACTTGCGAGTTTGACGGCGTACTCAAGCCGGGGTAATTAAGTGTTGGCGTGCTCAAGCTTGGGTAATTGAGTGTGGCTAGTTAGGGCTAGATTTTTTCTGGTCATTGTGAAGAGTTGGATATCTCGACTGGTTTCGGGTAGATTTCAGGGTCCTGTTTATAAAGCCTACTGAATCGGGTTGTGATTCAGGGATAACTTGGTCATAGTGAAGAAGGCACCGCCCGGAAGAGTGGGCGTAGAATTTTGATCCGAACCACTATAAAAATCTCGTGTGTTCCTGTGTTAGTTATTTTTAGTTTTTTGTATTTTATTTTTCGTTGCATATTCTTTGTTTATCCGAAATAATTATAGCAATCCTATTCACCCTCCCCCTCTAGACTTGCATCCCGTTTCAACAAGTGGTATCAGATCCTAGTTACCTATCTTTAGGTATCATAACATATGGTAGAGATGTCAAGCCTTACCACCGCTTTAGCATTTCCTGAAGGACAACTGACCCCCATTTTTTTATGGCACCAATTACACATATTGGAAAGCACGTATGAAAGTTTTTCTGTCATCCACTAGTTTAGATGTTTGGGAGAGTGTAACACGGGTATAAAGAACCTACTACTGAGGTAGATGGTATTACAGTTGTTCTAACAAAGGATAAGTAGACTCCACAGCATAAACAAATTTACTCTCATAATTCAAAAGCCATGAATGCTTTATGTTGTTCCCTTATTCTTTGAAGAATTTAATTATGTTTCTAATTATTCTATTGCTCGAGAAAATTTAGAAAACACTTGAAGTCACTTATGAAGGAACTTCATAGGTTAAGGAGGCAAAGCTCATAATCTTTGGTGAGCAAGTATGAGAACTTCAAGATGAAGGCCTCTGAGAGCATACATGAGATGTTCACAAGATTCACCGATATCATTAACAAGTCAAAAGCGCTAGGGAAGGAGTATGATAACAAGGAGCTTTGCAGAAAAATACTCTATTCTCTATCTCGGGTTTGGGAACTAAAGGTAACTGCAATAGAAGAATTTCAAAATTTTCTAATCTATCTCTTGATGATCTTGTAGGCAATCTCATCACTTATGAAGTCCGACTAAAAGAGAGAGAAGATGCCTCAGAAGAAGATTCGAAGAAGAAGTTATTAGCCTTACGAGCAAAGAAGGAGAAATTCCGATCAAAGAAGATAATGGAGTCAGACTCAAGTTCAGAAGATGAGGATGATCAATCTGAGCTTATTGCAAAAGGGTTCAAGTTTTTTCTGAAATCAAAGAAAGGACAGAAATATCTTCAAAAAGATGAAATCAATTTACTAAACAAGTAAACAATAATTCCTCAAGTGATTTCTAAAACTGAACCTATTCGTTGCAGGAAACTAGGTCACTACAAGAATCAATGTTCTTTGAACAGAAAGGAAAAGAGGAAGGAGGGTAAGAGTCTTAAAGTTACAACCTGGGATTTGACATATGAGGATGAGTCTGAAGCTGATACAAGTGAAGATAACATACAAGGGAATAAGTGCTAATGGGAAAATACGCTCTGTTTTCAAATTCAGATCAGAGTAAGTCAAGTGGTTCTGATGGTGAGTATTCAGATGAAGAGGCATATCCTTCGTACGATGAGTTTTATTCTAAGTATAAAGAGATGTTAATTCATTTGGAAAATATAGCTCATAAATATGGAGAAACTAAAAAGAAGAATACAAATTTGAAGAAAGAAAATAAACTTTTGTCAAAGAAAGTTGAATTTTCCTCTGCAAATTTGAATTCTGTTGATTCAACCTCTCTTGAGTGCATGCAATGCTCTAAGTTACAAAATCAATTTTTTTTGTTTATCTAAGCAATTTAAAAATATCCAATGTGAAAAAGAATTTTGTTGCTAAGATAAATGAGTTATATTATTGTTGATGTATAGAATCACAGTCACTAATCTCGTGTGAGCTTAGTTCTTAAGAGAGCGGAGTCCGCCTTCCCTTCTTATATCCAATGGCGTTGCTCTGGCCAAGGGTTCACCTGCGGCAAGAGAATATCTGTGGAAGAGGTGGAGTTGGGATCTCGGTGGTTCCTCCGACGGTCAAGTTAGTAGGGGGAAGAGAGCAAAATATGGAGAGGGAATTCACTGAGAAGGATCACTTACTTTGTTTGCTGTACAGATTGCTACTTATATCTAGGGTTTTGGGGGTATTTTCATCTTTCTATCTGATAGGAGACAGCTGATGGGTGAGCCCTCTCTTCCACGTGTTAGCTAGTAATTGGATGAGGGTCTGTCCTTTTCGGCCACGCCAGCTGCCTTTACAGATGTCAAGTGATGAGTGGATTTAAGAGTTAGTGTTGTTCATTCACCATTAATGAGATGGGATTGGCGGCGTCCGTAGCCGTATTAGTCTGAGGTACCTTAAATACTGTGAGAGATGGAGGAGTTAAGGGGCTGACAGTGCATTTAATGCGATGTTGATGGATTGTTTGGATTGGATTTTAGATAACCGTCGTTTAGGTGGAGGAAACCACGTAGGAGGAGAGAGGGGGGAGTTGAGACCGAAGGGTCGACTCGCACGGCCTCTCAAGTCGTTTACAAAAGAGGGGTTAGCCGGAAGGATGACTAGTATCGCTTTTCACATCGTCCGAGGGGACTAATAGTTAAAAGGCGGCGGCCAGTAGTCTTCTGTGTCGCCCAAGGGGACAAGCACTTGAGAGGAGTAGCCTCGAGGCAATTGATTGGTTGGGTGGACGACTAGTACCGTCTTTCGCGTCGCCCGTAAAAGAGAATTGTTGAGGGACCGACAAACACCTCCTTTCACGTCGTCCGTAGAAGAGAATTGTTGAGGGGCCGACAAACACCGCCTTTCGCGTCGGTCATGGTGATAGTCGTCCATCGCGACTTGGTTCGAATAGCAAGTGCAGGGCGGCTCAGTTAGATCTGACGCGGAGGCTCGGATCGTCCTGAACTAATGAACAAAAGTGTTCATTTGTTCTAACACTCGGGGTCTTCCTCTTCAAGTACTGATTAGGGGTTATGACCATAAAAATTGTGATTTGTCATTAGAACAAATTAAGTCTGAAACTCGATGCACTATAATTATTTTCAAAAATGAACAACTAAAGTCTAAAATTAGTGATTTGCAAAAGGCCGTGAAGAATTTTTCAATGGGTTCAAAAGGTCTTAACATGGTCCTTTCCAATCAACGATTTACAAAAGCTAAAATTGAACTTGGTTATTCATATTTTGGAAAACATACAAAGTTTCAACCTTCTTTTGTAAAGGATAATAATCTTGGTTATTTTGATCCTATTTCCAATGGAACTTTTCATGCTATACGTTCATGATGTGAAAAAACTCGTCATGTTTCTATGAGCTATCGTATAAGATATAGGGTTAAAATAGTCAAACAGATTTGGATACTGAAATGCCTTATTGCTAACCAGCATGGACCTATGTGGATACCTAGGTCACAATTATCTGCCTATCTATAGGTTTGCAGGTCGACCGAGGATTGATGCAACACACGGTGATTGCTTGCAAGTTCAGATTATCAAAATCCAATCCTTTGTCTACGGATATGATAAGATACAGATTTGATATATATCTTATATTATTTTCTCATAAGGGTAAGTTTCAAGTATGTTCTATAACCCTTACTTGTTACATGTATATTCAGATGCATGATGAGATACACTGGCATGTACTAACTATTTGCACTCACTTCATATTTGTTTAGTTAGTACTCATATGCATGATCATTTATCTTGTTAGTGTATATAGATTAGATTTGATAGATTTCTTATTTTTGGTTTTATTTGATTTTTCTTGATTTTGATTCCTCTCATATATTGAAAAACAAAATAATTTTTCCTTTTCTTTCTTTTTATTTTTCTTATAAAAATCAAAAGAAAATAAAATTCTCTTTCTTTATTTTTCTTTTCTTCTGAAAAATTAAAAAATTACTTTAGTTTTTAAAAATAAAAATGGGAACGATGCATATGTATATGCTTTTACATGAAGTATTTAGATAGGGTTATCTGATGGTGTGTAGGCATGAGTTTTATCATATTGGTTCACATATATTTTTACAATCTTTCTATATTATATGTGCACACAAAATTTTACATATTTGATTGAAAAACATGATGGTTTATGATATTCTTCATATTACTTTTTACATCTTAGTATAATCTTATCATGTTTAGTTTTATAAAAGTAGGAATAAAGGTTTTATATGATGATCATAAAGTATTTTTGGATATATCACACAAGTTTTGAGCTCAATTTTTATACTTGAATACATCACCAATATTATTTTTCATGTACAAAAGTACATATATGCTATATAAAACATCAAGCAAAAGAGTGTATTTGTTTAAAGATGATCAAAGACACACACTCTATAAATCCACGGTAAATTTTGAGTGTATTTATTTAAAGATGGTTAAAGACCCACACTCGTGGATATAAATGGGCAATATCTCAAGGGTATCTATCCTATGCTAAATATTTTCTATATTTAGAGATGGTGTACATCGCCCTCCAAACACTATTGTTCTTCCTCATAAAAATTTCTATGTAGTTGAGGTGATAGATCGAGATTTTGGACCTTTTCTAAAGATTGAGATAATTCAAGTTGTCTAATAAAAGAAAGCTCAAACTAGAAGATATATCTAAATTTATTTTATGATCTAATATAATTACTTTTATTGTTATTTTTACAAACTTTTCATTGATATCTTTATAGTTTGAATGTGAATTTTAATATGACTTGTTATCATATTTCATGTGTTTTGAAGTTCTATATGTATTTCTCGTACTATTTTCTATAAATATTTTTGTGAACCGGTGTGTATTTCTCTTCCATACACCTTTGGATAATCTTTATTTGGATTTTCAAGTATATTGTATATCATATGTGTGTGTTTCCTTTGATAACAACAAAAGGGGAGAAAATGGGAAATTTTAAATTTTGAAAACTTTCGAGTTTGATTGTGGTTAATTGTGAATTTTACAAGTTTTCATGTTTGGTTTACAAGTGGTTTCAACATGACAAGCCTTTCAACTTTGCTTGGTTTTAGGAGGAGTTTTCATATTTTTAGTTTCGAACAATGAGTTTCTGGATTACCTGTTTTCTTTTTCATGTATGCATATTTGTAAGGGGAGCTTACATTGCATATCATGCATGTCATATGTTTGTATTGAACTGAATATATATATATATATCTCACCATGTTCTTAATTTTCGGATTTTAAATTTCGAGTTTTGTTATTATCAAAAGGGGGAGATTGTTAGAACTTTATTCGAGGAGAACGCTGTTTGTGTAACATTTCTTGTTTGATCAATAACAAACTCTCATTTGGTACTAATAAGTTTGTGAGATGATATATTTTAGGAATAAACAGGTACAAAAAAGTTTCGGCTCAAAATGATGCAAAAATCTACACGAACAGTTGATTTCACTTATTAACCATCGATGGTCACGAGGCAACCATCAATGGTCCATAAGTCATCGATGGATTACAGTCAACAATCTGTATTTTCTAGAAATGAGAAATCGAACCATCGATGGACTACAATCAACTATCAATGATCCATTCAACCATCGATGGACTACAGTTAACAATCTGTGAACTCCAGAAACCAGAATTTAAACAATCGATGGACTACAGGGAACCATCGATGATCAGCACCAACCATCGTTGATCGCGTTTAACTATCAATGGTTTGGACGCATTTTGGCAGATTTTCAGATTCAATCTCAGCCGTTTGATCACAGATTTGATCTCCTAATTCAACACTGATTAGAAGACTTTTTCCAATGCAATCGTCTATTTAAGGAGGGATTGGAGAAGAGATTAATAACAAGAAATAGAGAGGATATTTGCTTAAGTTCGAGAGATCATATTCTAGGGTTTGTGAGAGATTGAGAGTTAAAATTTGATTCTATGAGCCTCGTTCTACTTCTTCTCGTCGCACTCAACATCGAGAGATCATTTCAACGAGGAAGAGTGCCCTTTGCGTTCATCTATAACATCACTTCTTCACGGATCTTCAACATCATCATTTTGGAGAGCGGTTTATTTAAAGGGCTGTAAGATCTTTTCAATTGTGCTTTAATTATTTTTAGGGTTGGTCTTATATTTTAAACTTGCGAAGTCGGGGTAATTGAGGGTTAGCGTGCTCAAGCTAGGCTAATTGAGTGTAGCTAGTTATGACTAGGTTTCTTCTGATCATTGTGAGGAGCTAGGTATCTCGATCAATTTTGGGTAGATTCCAGGATCCTGTTTGTAAAGCCTACTGAATCGGGTTGTGATTCAGGGATAACTCTGGTCATAGTGAAGAAGGTCCTTCGCGAGAAGGAAGAGTGGATGTAGGATTTTGATCCGAACCACTATAAGAATCTCGTGTGTTCCTGTGTTGGTTGCTCTTAACTTTTTTGTATTTTATTTTTCGCTGCATATTCTTTGTTTATCTAAAAAATTTGTAGCAATCTTATTCACCCCCTCCTCTAGGCTTGCATCCCGTTTCCAACATATTGGAGGAATCGAGATCGGGCTAACATACTGCAGCCCTTGTTCTTGAAGTGGACATTTTGTTTCTTGACCGGAATATTCGCCAACAATGTCGGGTTCTTCAGTAATTAGCCATGGAGGATGTTGGGGTTGGAGGAGGAAGTTGTTCTTTGGAAGGGGATGGAGGAGTTTCTTGGTGGAAATGAGGATAATCTGCGGTCTGTAGTCCCCACTTGAGTAAAGAGCAAATAATTTCTATTGGGGTTTGTTTGTTTGAGTAGTATGTATAGGGGGTATTTTGTCAAACCAACACAAGTGAGTTAAGATAATGACACATGTCAGCTTTTTATTGAGCTGAAGCATGTCATGATAATACTCATTAGGTAAGCAAGAATTTTTTTCTAGATGAGAATGTTATATGCAATTTACCTTTTTAACACTACTATACTACATTGTGTTCAGTGTTGTCTTTTCTTATAGATAAATTTTCTAGAAATACTAAAACACGTCAATAAGCTAAAGTATGTCATGATAATACTCATTAGGTAAGCAAGAATTTTTTCTAGATGAGAATGTTAGATGCAAGTTACCTTTTTAACACTACTATACTACATTGTGTTCAGTGTTGTCTTTTCTTATAGATAAGTTGTCTAGAAATACTAAAAACACGTCTTAATTAATAAGCTGGAGTATGCCATGGTAGTACTCATTGAGTAGGCAAGAATTTTTCCTAGACGAGGATGTTATATGCAAGTTATCTTTTTTAACACTACTATACTACATTGTGTTCGGTATTGTTTTTTCTTATAGATTAGTTTTCTAGAAATACTAAAACACTTCTTAAATAATAAGTTATTTATGGGCTAAATATCAAAGCCAAACCCCATAATTTTCAAAATATCAGAAAACTATCTAACTTTTAAGGTGTGATTAGAAAACTCCCATTAACTTTAAGATTCTATCAGAAAACACCCCAACAGCGAAAACTAAAATTTTCACTAGTGAAAAATACCCCCCTGCATAATTTTGTCCACCCATGTATAAATTGCAACTAATGGTTTTTTTGGGGTTGGGGTTGTGAGGGGGGTGGGGGGGGGGGGTGGTTTGTGTTGGGAGGTTCTAATAAGTTCTTAAAGGTATAGTGGTTTCTGATAACCCCTTAAAATCTTAAAGATAGGGGAATTTCAGAGACAATAATCTTAAGAATGAACTTTTGTGCATCAATCAGATGCTCAATTATCACATGGATCTCATTGATTCAGATAAAGATCTCCGCGATCTAGCACATGATGATAGTCGAATAAACACTATTAAGGAAGCCAAATTGACTTAGTACAAACTACAAATCCAGATTTTTTTTCCCCCTATGGAGGCACACATACAATTATACGTACAAATTAGTAACTTATACTATATAAATTCTAGCAATATATATTTCTATAATAATCATAAAGATCTAAACATATAATAGTTCTCATTGTTATTTTCATATATCAATGCATGATCATATTTTTATAACAAAAAACTACTAAGTTTGAATAATAATCCTTCATAATTATTTTCTACTCTATTGATCTATGGTGTGACTAGGGAACCTATTAAATTTCGATGGGACGCCTATATAAATTCGTTACCCACTAACAAAAAGTTATACGACGGCAAGTATCCCCTGCACCACCCCACCCACCCACCCACCCACACACACACAAAACACAAAAAAAGAACGCCGCCCTACCAGAAACCACTCCACCTATTACATCTTAGTACAATTAATAACGACCCGCAATGTGGCCCAAGCCCAGAGCCCAAAGCTCTAAGCGCAAGCCTAATAGTTTTTACTTATTATGGAGAACTGCGAGCCCAAAGATAATACTTTGGCCCATTACATCATTGCAACATCACAGGTCTGGTGAGTCCTAAAAAATAAGTAATACTAATAAAAATAAAAATTACAAAATTAATAAATAGAGAGCTAAAAACTGAAGGTACACAAAATACAAAACGCCATTATTGTAGCTAATTTAAGAAAATTAACAAGTTTTTTAAATCTATTTTACAACTAATTTCTCCAAGTTTGACCACAGCCAGTATTGTAGCTAATTTCAGCTAAAATTTAAACAACTATTAATCTTAAGTCAACTGTAACTCACTAACAACCAATTCAGATGTTTATATATCTACAAATATTTTGTTTTAAATCAATTAAACTAGTTAATTTAAATATTCAACCGGCTTATTTATCACTGGTATCAAATTGTACTCTTCCCAGTTCAGAAAGAATGTCCACAGCTGTGAATATACAAAGTTTAACCCAACTTTTTAAACAACTTCATTACTTGGTTACTTTCATACGAACATGAACAAGCAAAAGCCATAGTAACAACACTGACAATGGCCTCACCTCAATGAATCCTTGCCGATAAGACTACGTGCAAGGGGGTGTAATGTAGTTACCATTTTCCAAAAATTTTCCCCACTCAATTATTACAAGGACATTCAATTTTTATGCCGTGATGTAATCAAGGAGAGCAGTTACTGATAATTAAAGCCTCAAAATTCAACAGCATGAATTCAAATTTCAGAAGTTAAAGAGTCAATAAACAAAGCATATATACATGTACATGTCAAAGCTAATTTTACACTTACAACAGTTGTAAATAATGTACAGAAAATTTTTTGCTTTCATATTTCAATGAATCCTTGCCAAACAGAGTACCAAAAATCTGAGCAACTCAATTACCACGAGGCATTCAATTTTTACGCTGTAATCTAATCAAGGAGACTAATTACTGACAATTAAAACCTCAAACTTCAACAGCATGAACTCAAATTTCAGAAGCCAAAGTCATTGACAAAGCATATATGTGCATGTACATGACAAAGCTAATTTTACACTCACAACAGTTGTACATAATGTACAGAAAACTTCTGGTTTCTATATATTTCAATGAATCCTTGCCAAAGAGATTACCAAAATTTGCACAACTCAATTACAAGTCCATTCAATTTTTTGTGCTGAAATGTACTCAAGGAGACCAATTACTGAAAAATAAAACCTAAAAATTCAACAGCATGAACTCAAATTTCAGAAGCCAAAGTCATAAACAAAAGATATATGTACATGGACAAACTCAGCTAATTTACACTCATAACAGTTGTAAATAATGTACAGAAAAATTTCTGGTTTCTATACTGGGGAAAACTGAACTATCCCCTTGGAAGGAAGAAAAAAAAACACTAATGAATAGGTAAACAACCTAGTTAAAGGAGAAAAAAAAATATATTTAAAAAAGAAAAAAATCTCAAGCAAGAAAATACATCATTATACAGTTTGAACCGTCAATGAAGCAACTTTCTTATGCAACCTCCCTTTCAACTGTCTAATTTTCTCATCAACCCTCGCGGAAAACCCAATTTTAGTCTCCTGCCTCGCTTTAGAGCTCTCCCTCTTCCACATAGGTTGATCCTCAACATCCTTCCTACAATACTTAATCTCTTGAATCACATGATGATCCATGGGATTTCGTATTCTCTGATATGAAATATGCGCAAGATACGGAATATTGCACGAAGCAGTCACCAAAATCGTAACAATCCAATAAATTGGAGCCGGAGCTAAAACCTCGACGAGTATTTGATAAGCATTTCCAGATATAAGTGGCGATGAGAGTCCATAGGCTAAGAGGAAGAGATACCATGTAGAAATACTCCCCCAAACGAAGAGATGTTGAATCCAAGTGAAGTGGCTCATGATGAGGGCGATTTGGACATTGACTGTGCATATTATGCATGTGAACATGGTGGTCCCCACTGTGGCCATGTCAGCGGTCTGACCTTGTTTCCGGAAGGCTTGATCGTAGAAAATGTTGATGGTGAGGAAGAAGATAATGAGGGAGGAGTAGAGGCCGTTTGCCATCCAGCCGAAGATTCTGTACCAGTCGAAGAATAGGTTTTTGAGGCCTTGTTGGTATAAGGCTGGGAACTGCAGGAGTTTTCAGAAGGAAATATATTGTTACTTCAACGCTTAAAGATTAACTGACGCCAGAAAGTGTTTCATCTTGTTTCTATTTTATTTCAGAACTGTTACTGTTTGTTTCCATGGAATTCTCAAGATTCCATTGGAAAAAGCTCTCCCACATTGAGGAGTTTGTCGGACCAAAATTCCTCTTATACTTCTTTGGGTTAATTGCGGATGGACCCCCTGTACTATCGCCAAATTGAACTCACTACATCTCTAGTTCTATTGTTCCAGATAGACCGCCCTAGTGTTTTTTTTGGGGACCATTTTCATGGGGCCTATCTACAACAATAGATTTTCACTCCGGGGCTATATGCAAAAATTCTGCAATAATAAAACTACAGGGGTACAAAGCTCAATTCAACAATAATACAGGGGGTCTAATCCACAATTAACCCTTTTTTCTTTATTTTGAGAAAGTGTGTCTGGGAAAATAATTAGGATTTGCAGCCACATCAACAAAATCCCATGTCAGAAATCTTCCCTCTCTAGAGAATTTTGGGAGATGAAAAGTGGTCCCTAAATTCAACTTTGCATCCAACTTTCCATCCAACCAAAAAACAAACACACACACACACACACACACACACACACACACAGAGAAAACTCAGTAAGTTCGGAGTTTCGAGAAAGTTATCTTGTCAGATTCCTAAACTTGATTTAATCATCCAAATAGTCCCCTGATAAACTATAAATCCAGCGGAAAGTGATGATAACTGCAACAAAAGCCCATTGTAGGGAACAAAATATTCTTTATAGTCCAAAAGGAAATAAAACTAATGCATGAAAAGCTGTTCTGAGGATGTATGAAAGACACAAGCTCTTCGAGGAGAAGACATACCTGCAAGCAGACCTCTGAAGAAACGTCTTGCTCAAAGACTCCAAGCGATATAACAGGCAAGGAGGTGAGGACAACATTGAATAATAACATGTACCAGTCATCATATACAGATTGACCAGAAAAACTTGTATATGCCTCGAAATAGAATATTGTGAGGCCAAAGGCTATATTCTTGTAGAAGAAATAGCAGACCTGAGAGTTGTTTGATAAAATCCAGATGTAAGAATCATATAACTAAATGTTTGAATTAAGTGGATTAAACCATAGACAGAAGTATGATTCAGCTCTTACCATCTGGGCAATCCTCTTATAGCACCAATGTCCATGAACAATAAGAAGCCGCTCTAGAAACCGAAACTGCGCTATAGAGAAGTCACTAGCCATTACAGCCTACAGAGAAATGGAAATCAGTACACATGCTAGGTATTTGAAAATTTATTTCGTAACAGTGTCATATTTATTCCAGAATCATGATTCAAGATTTTCGTAACTATTAAATTTAGAAGGGTATTACAAATATTTAGAGATTCAGTGTTTTGGTTATCAACCTGCATTCCTTCCACACCACTAATACCGACACCTATATCAGCCTCTTGAATCATACCGACATCATTAGCCCCATCACCAATTGCTAATGTAGTTTTTCCAGTTCCTTCTTTCACCAACCTAGTGACCTAAAAGCAAGAGAATTGCAGTATGGTTTTAAGAGGATCTGCAGAAAAGTAATCTCTTTGCTGAGTAAATAGACTAAGAGAAGGCAATGGATACTAACCAGTGCTTTCTGCTTTGGAGAGACCCGGCAGCATATCACAGAAGCACAATCTACGGCTAGATTCAAGAACTGACGAGCCATATCATCCTCCAAAGCATATGCTAAAGCTTTGCCATCAATAATTAAAGCAAAAGCAGCATGAGGATCCTTTTCGAGCTTGATCATTTGTGAAGCATTTGTGATTTGCATCAACATATTCTCCCTTATAGCCTAACCAAAAATGAAACAAAGCCTACCATGATATTATTTTTCCTCACAAGACAAGCCCATACAACAGTAGCTGAGGATATAAAGCTGAAAAGTTTACCTGCTTGGCATCTTCTGCTATCCGATCAGTGTTTAATGTGGACAAACATATTTGTCTCATGCCTTGTCTAAGTAAACTGCAAGCAAACCTGCAAAAAGAAACAGACTCTTGTCTAAGTATTCAGCACCGAACTGAGCACTTAAAAGCATTCCCATTATAATGAAATAAAATAAGCAAAAAAAGAAAAACAGTCATACCCTATATTTATCGCGGTTTCCATTTTATCACCGGTTAAAACCCAGATTTTTAAACCAGCTTGTGCTAACTTATCAATGCACTGAGGAACCTGTTACAGTAAAAAATAATGTCAGTAAACTTAAAACCATCATTTCAGAAAGTAAAAAACTTAGTGTTGATGCTTACTCCTTTCTGTAATTTATCCTCAACTGCTGTTGCACCAACAAGAACTAAATCCTTCTCAATCATATCAGCAACTCGTTCAAGTCGTGCTTCTCTATCAGGGCCTATGGTAGTCTTTGCTTTAAGGAACTCAATGTTCCAAGCTGAATACTCAGGCTCTTCGAGCTTCTTGTATGCTAGTGCCAGTGTCCGCAATCCTGCTTCCCCATATTCATTTAGGTGCCTAGTTGTATCCGCCTCATAGTTTCTTCCATTTTTTGAAAGTCTTTCTAATATAATACTGGATAAGAAACAAACAGACAACACTTTAAAAGAGGCAATGGGGTCATATATCAAAATATTAGATGACCTAAGAAAATCATGATCATAGTACAACTACCATGGGAACAAAAGATCATACCTATCGGCACCTTTGCATAGAAGAAAAATCTGCCCAGTTTCATCTCGCACAACTACTGACATTCTCTTCCTTTTGCTGCTGAATTCTAGTAGATTGAGAATCTTGAACTCCCTATGAAAAAAGGATCAACCATTAATATGCAAAATTTCAGAAAAGCCATTATGAATAATCAAATAATGCCATCATGATTCAATACCAACCTTTCAACAGGGTCTGCAGAAGGAGGGATTCTTTCCCGGACGAAGACACTAGACTGAGTCCTCTTACAGAATTCAAACCCAAATTCACGCGCTGCGACAAGAAAAGCCCCTTCATCTGGCGATTCTGCTTCATAGTTAAAGTTGCCTGTTTCCTCATTTGGCTCAGGGATTGCTGTGTGGCAGAGTGCAAGAATCCTGAAGAACAACATAATGGTGCCAGCATTTGGCTCTTTTGTCCAATTACCATGCATGAGACGGTCATCCTCAAAGCTGAACCCTTTGATTGCTAGCTTCTCCACTTTTTCTGAAACAACAAAATCACTTTCCAGTTCAATTTCAGATGCTTGGGGAACACCTTCAGTATCCACCCACAATTCTCTGCAGCTGCGATGCTGCGCATTAGAAGCTTCTGAAGCCATCTGCTTTGCTGCAGCAAGCTCCACTTCACTAGAACCCACACCATAGGAAACCCCAGCAATGGAACACTTCAAGAAATCCATCTGATTACAAGTCAAAGTTCCAGTTTTATCTGATAAAATTGTATCCACCTGCCCAAGCTCCTCATTCAAATTTGAGGTCCGGGCTTGTGCAGGATTCCCCGACTCCTCATCATACATTTGTATATCATGATTGATGAACATGGCTTGTAAAACTTTGACTACTTCAATAGACACATAAAGTGAAACAGGAATTAGGTATCCATACATGATAAGAGCTGTCACTAGATGATAAATGCCCGATAGGCCAGCCGATGATGGGTTATAGAAGCTGTCCGAACTCTCTGGTTGCATGTACCACCATTCTGGCATGAAATAATTTGTCTTCACAGCAAAGCCAATTGAGCTCATCACTGAGATCAACACAAGAATTGTAAACAGGATGTATATGATCTTGTCCATCTTTTTTTCAATTGTGCTTCTTTTAGAAGGAGACTCTGTTGCATTTTGCATCACTTTGGTGTCATGACCAGTAAAAATAACAACTCCATAGATATAAGTAGTATTCCGAAGCTTTGAATCTCTGAGGAGAATCTGATTCGGATCAAGTGCATAAACCTGGCGCTCATATTCGAAATTCCCCACGAATGTGTAAAGGTTAGGATTCGGGTCTTCACACCGGATAGTAGCCGTAAAATCTTTGAAAGCTTCATCATCTTCCAAAGGCAAAGTCACCTCCAAAGACCTCTTAACCTTCAAATTCGTTTCACCATCCAAATTCATAGTCTCCACATAACAAATCCCATCTTCATAGCTCGATGACAAGAGCAACAAATCAGCAGGGAAAAACTGATCCTTCTCCACCTTCACAATATCCCCTACCCGAATCTTCTGCCAATGCTTGTAACCAAATCTTCCCTCCCTCTTATGAACACTAACCTTCCGTATATTAACCTTCATATCTTGCATAAACCTCCGCCAATCTTCCAATGCCTCCTTAGCCATACTAAGCCCAACAACAAAAGCCAACGGCGCAATCATACTAACGGGAGAGAAGGGGGAGAGGGGAGTAAGCGAGAGGATCGAAGCCAAAAGGAAGTAGAGATTAGCTACTCGTCTGAATTGTTCAAAGATGGCTTTGGGGAGGAAAGTGATGATATTATACTTTGTAGTGGAGATATAATTTGTTGGGTATTTGAGAGGTTTTGTTCGGTGAATGCGGGGTTGGTTACAGTAGACTGTACGTGAAAAGCCCGGTCCTTGGAGGGATTGAGGGGGTTCTAAGTCAGAGAGAACCGAAGGACGAACACAAGAGAAAGAATAGAGCTTGCTCCATCGGAGCCGCTCCTTTCTCCTCCCCTCTCTAGCCATTACTCACTTCTTTGTTTTCTTCTCCTCCTTCTGATTCTACTTCTGTTGTTAGGGTTTCTTTCAGCTCAATTGAATAGAACAATTCATGCTGATGCCTGATGTTTGGGGGTTTCAATTCTGACAAATTAATGCATAGACTACTTTCGTTTAGGGTTTGGTTTTTAGCCTCTAGGGATACTGCCAGATGGCTGAATGGAGAATTAACTCCAGAATATCTGAAATTTAAAGGGAAAACAGTAATTAAAGTACCTATATAATCAAAAATCAGTTTAAATTACTCATCAAGAAGTGTAATTCAAAATTTGACAGAAAATATTCAAGAAAAGGGGGGAAATAAGGTAGGCAAATTTCAAATCAACAAACAGTGTAAATATGCATTAATCACTCATCAGGATTCTGTACATAGAAATAAGAAAGTTTACATCAGGAAGAAATCAAATTAATCCTGTAGAAAATACAAGCTAATTCCGCAAACAAAATTGAAATTTTTAGTCAATGAGTCAAGGATTAGGGCTAAAAAAAATTAATTTATACCGGCTGCAATTTACAAATTCCAACTGAAAAAGAAACAATAAACAAATGAGAAACCGCATTCGGATCTGAAGACCAGGTTAATTTTTTTTTAAATTAAAAAAAAATCCGAAATCAAATGTCAATGCACAAATTGAAGATCAAAGCTTAATAAAATCAAAAAATAACGGAAATACATCAAAACAACTGGGAAAAAAAATAAAAAGATTCGAGAAGCAAGAACCTAAGATCCAGAGCAAAGTTGAAGGAAAAAAGAAAAACGCACCTCGATCACGAGGATGAGCATGGATGAGCACCGTCCAATCGACGCCAAGATTCGTGCTCTCGTTCTCTCTCTCTCTCTCTCTTTTAAAGAAAACTCCGGCCGGCGTCGGTTAACTTTTCGCGTCTTAAACCCTGGGCCAATTAGTATTTATTATCTCGCCCCCCTCTCGAAGTCAGGCCTCGCTTTCCTTCAATTGCAACAAATTCTTATTTTACATCATCAGTTACTCGTATTTTAATCAAGCTCAGTGAGCTGGATCCATGGGTCTTTGCCTTCCCTAGTCTTTACGGGACCCACGTACAATGGTCCAAACCGATTAAATTGATCGAACCCATCGGCGCTTTGGTTCAGTTTTAGAATGCCAGGCAGGTTTGGTTTGAAAAAAGAATTTTAATCTTAACCGACTAAACTAAATGCTCTCTTGGTTCTCTAAAAAGCATTTTCGCCGACGACCGTCAGACACCAGCGAAAAAAATATCTTGTGAGTGGTTGAGTTTAGGGTTATGATTAGAGTTTAGGACATATGTCCCTCTAATAGGGAGAATCACGTTGGCGGTTACAAATTAACGTTTAACTCTTCAAAAGTTGTACATTTTATTTTTTTCACTATTTACAAGCTCTCTTTTTTCTTTTCTTCTTTTCTTAAATATTTCAGTTAGTCTGGATCATTTTTTTTTTTTGATTCCTTGATCTTCATAATTTTCTTATCAATCTCTAGATTTCTCATCTTTCTTTTTGATCGAAAATAATATGTTTACTTAATTAAATAGGTTAAAAGCTGAATAAAATGGATCAAGTGAATCGACTCGGTTCGGTTTGATTTGATTCCTCATTTAGATCAATTTGATCCGGTTTAATCAAGAATTTGTCCAACCGACCGAACAAACGTCGTCTAGTTCATTGATAATGTAGCATAAAACTCCTTGGTTAACAGTCTTTTGGGTGTTTGAACTCGAGCAGCGGATCACTGTGATTGTGACAACTAAGTAAATGCAGTAGGGAATGGGTAATGAATGAATACACTGAAATTTTGGTATGTAGACTTTTCATGAAATCTTTTGCAATTTTATAGCAAAAGAAAGGAAATATAAATTGACAAGAAGTTGGTTAGCTTGTTATAATCAAGTTAAATATGTAAGCTTGGTGGGAATTTATTTGTATAATGTGTCTGTCGCTTTCTTGGTAGATGTGGGTCTGCTTGACTTAATGTATTGGATTTCCATGACATGCGGAGGGCAAAGTTTTTTTTGAAGGGGTTTTCCGTAACATTGTTAACTTTTAAAACTAATTCGTCAAATCATTGAATTTGCTATTAGATCTCTCAATTCTGGTATCCTTCTACTGCCACTGGTGATTGATTGGAGTAATTAGAAATGGGTTATCAGAATTGACATAGCATTTTTAATGATTTGAGGGTCTACTTTTGAGACAAGTTGTAAGGAATTTTGGGGCGTTATAGCAATTTCCATCATATTAGAGACTAATTTTAGAAAAATAACCCTCTATTACATAATGATTTGATATTGGGATGTAAGTGGTACGTTGTATTTGCAATTTGTAACTTACATGATGGGGATAGAAAGTGAAACGAGAAGGAAGGAGCAAAAGGTCCTAAAAGTTTTTTCATGGAAAATGTGCATTGTTCTTGCCTTTTTAGCTTATAGTCCAATATCCCCACTATATAAGTGGATTGTTGGTTTACTTGCTTTTCCTACTACCATGACGTGCATAGAAACAGAATAGATTGTAGAGAATCTAGAGATAAACTTGGGAGAGTTGGTAAGGGATTATATGTCACTATGTCTACATTTTCTTTGTATGGTGATAGTAATTACTTACCAAAAACTAAAACTAAAATGGTTGGTAAAGCACATACTTGCCATAGAAATGATCATAATTTAAGGAGTGTTGTCATCTTTCGTAGAGAATTTGCTCCCTATAGTTGCATACACATAACAAAACTTTGATGTTCATGAGAACAAGTATCCTTGGACTCTAGAGGATAAGGACGCAACATTAGTCAAGCGTGACACATATTTAGAAGTCTTCAAGACCAAACAAGACTTAAATTAGGAAAAATTAATGAAAGCAGATTTGTGGCTAAGAAAAGGGTTAAATTAGATTTCTCATATGCAAGTACTATCGAACAATCTAGGTTCAAATTAAGTCATACTTAACGATGAACATTATTGTGTAGAAAGCATACATAATACTTTTAATTGCTAAGAGAATTGTTATATAAATATCAAATCTGTGCACTTTACAATGAGTAATTAAAATCTTTCACTAGTTTTACATTATGTCTAAACATACTATTTGAACATGCACATAGATTTATATCACAGATGCACTCATTGTATACAAGCATACGCTAATTTCTAACGTTATCAAGGTGTAAATTTAGTTTCATATTTCATATTTGTTGCCGCAAAATCATGGGTTATTCTATTTAATTTTTAGAATGCAAAGTTAAGCGATATTGAAATTGAAGGTTATCTTGATTTTACTTAAGGCTAAGAATCCATACGCTATGGCCTCAAGTTTGATCAGCACTATAAAATATTTTATACGGTGAGTTTTCTAGTATGTACTCTAATCCAAAGTGAATTGATGAAATAAAGAAGTATATATGCACTCTTGCAAACAAAATGTTTTAACATTTGATTCTATTAATCACTGGAATGGCAACATCTTAACTGAGATTTTTTTTTCTTTTCTTTTCTTTCTTAATAACTGACTGGTGTGGGATGGAGAGCAATATCACATGCCTCGAAGATTAGTAGAAGAATGCCTAAAGAGTAAAGAGGCATAGGATATCCTTGGTATAAAGAAAACAGAAAACAAATAAAACTAACATGGCCCAAGAAATTTTAATTTTTTTGTTTGAATGACTATAATTGAAGGTAACAAGCATTGCTCTTTGTTTGAAAAACAAATCTAGCAAAATGCTAGCCGAACTAAGCTCTTTTATACTACACCCATCCATACATTAAGAGAGAATATGAGCTCCTTTAATGAATTATCAATTATGATAAAAGTTGATCGGAAAAGACTCACAACGCATTTTTCTCTCTTGTAACATGAGAATAGTTAGGCGAGAGTCATCTACTTATCACTACTCATACAGCAGAGGTCTTCTAATAGGATACATAAAATGAAAGTAAGGATCAAATAAAGGCATCATATAGCACGATTAATAATATGTGCATCAATATTGATTCTGTTGCATCATGTCTTTCTTTCTAGTGTGTGTATGAGTGTGGTGATCCCATAGTGTCCTTAGAACATTATAAATTGAGTTAGGAATTTTTTAAAATTATTTTTAAAACTTTATTAGCAAAATCGACCTTTTGTGGATTTAATTAGAAAAATCGACCTCTTTTGTAAAATGTAGTTTTAAAATACGGGACTAATAGTCCGTGTAATTAGTGTTAGCTAATCACATGCTAATTAAACTTTAAAAATACGAGACTAATTAAACTTTAAAAATACACGAGACTAATTAAACTTTAAAAATACACGAGACTAATTAAACTTTAAAAATACACGAGACTAATTAAACTTTAAAAATACGAGACTAATTAAACTTTAAAAATACACGAGACTAATTAAACTTTAAAAATACACGAGACTAATTAAACTTTAAAAATACGAGACTAATTAAACTTTAAAAATACACGAGACTAATTAAACTTTATTAGGGTGTAATTAGGCACCACTAAATGTTGATTTTCATATTCTCAAGTTAGTATTTTGATGATAACAATATATGTTATATATATATGTGTTGTTGTGTGTTTTCATTTATGTTGTAGGAATGACTGCTATTATTAAGTTGGTAAACACTATTTGTTTGTTTTATAACCCAGTTATCTTGGATGGAGGTTATCAACATTTTGATTTTCATGGCAAGTCTTTGCTTACCTATTTGGATGGGTGAAGTCTTGGACTATGTTCATAATCTGGATGATCTATTTGAAGTTTTAGCTCATCTTGTGAAATATTCAATTGCTTATCTTATATGTTTCCTTCTTTTGTTGATAACAAAGGGGAGTAAAATCGTGTTATTATGTATGCTTATATACAAGATGCTTATATCTGGGGGTAATTTTTAATTTAATTTTATATTATTGATTGTTATCATCAAAAGGGGAGAATGTTGATTTTCATATTCTCAAGTTAGTATTTTGATGATAACAATATATGTTATATATATATATATATATATATATATATATATATATATATATGTGTTGTTGTGTGTTTTCATTTATGTTGTAGGAATGACTGCTATTATTAAGTTGGTAAACACTATTTGTTTGTTTTATAACCCAGTTATCTTGGATGGAGGTTATCAACATTTTGATTTTCATGGCAAGTCTTTGCTTACCTATTTGGATGGGTGAAGTCTTGGACTATGTTCATAATCTGGATGATCTATTTGAAGTTTTAGCTCATCTTGTGAAATATTCAATTGCTTATCTTATATGTTTCCTTCTTTTGTTGATAACAAAGGGGAGTAAAATCGTGTTATTATGTATGCTTATATACAAGATGCTTATATCTGGGAGTAATTTTTAATTTAATTCCTTGATCTTCATAATTTTCTTATCAATCTCTAGATTTCTCATCTTTCTTTTGATCGAAAATAATATGTTTACTTAATTAAATAGGTTAAAAGCTGAATAAAATGGATCAAGTGAATCGACTCGGTTCGGTTTGATTCGATTCCTCATTTAGATCAATTTGATCCGGTTTAATCAAGAATTTGTCCAACCGACCGAACAAACGTCGTCTAGTTCATTGATAATGTAGCATAAAACTCCTTGGTTAACAGTCTTTTGGTGTTTGAACTCGAGCAGCGGATCACTGTGATTGTGACAACTAAGTAAATGCAGTAGGGAATGGGTAATGAATGAATACACTGAAATTTTGGTATGTAGACTTTTCATGAAATCTTCTGCAATTTTATACCAAAAGAAAGGAAATATAAATTGACAAGAAGTTGGTTAGCTTGTTATAATCAAGTTAAATATGTAAGCTTGGTGGGAATTTATTTGTATAATGTGTCTGTCGCTTTCTTGGTAGATGTGGGTCTGCTTGACTTAATGTATTGGATTTCCATGACATGCGGAGGGCAAAGTTTTTTTTGAAGGGGTTTTCCGTAACATTGTTAACTTTTTAAAACTAATTCGTCAAATCATTGAATTTGCTATTAGATCTCTCAATTCTGGTATCCTTCTACTGCCACTGGTGATTGATTGGAGTAATTAGAAATGGGTTATCAGAATTGACATAGCATTTTTAATGATTTGAGGGTCTACTTTTGAGACAAGTTGTAAGGAATTTTGGGGCGTTATAGCAATTTCCATCATATTAGAGACTAATTTTAGAAAAATAACCCTCTATTACATAATGATTTGATATTGGGATGTAAGTGGTACGTTGTATTTGCAATTTGTAACTTACATGATGGGGATAGAAAGTGAAACGAGAAGGAAGGAGCAAAAGGTCCTAAAAGTTTTTTTCATGGAAAATGTGCATTGTTCTTGCCTTTTTTAGCTTATAGTCCAATATCCCCACTATATAAGTGGATTGTTGGTTTACTTGCTTTTCCTACTACCATGACGTGCATAGAAACAGAATAGATTGTAGAGAATCTAGAGATAAACTTGGGAGAGTTGGTAAGGGGATTATATGTCACTATGTCTACATTTTCTTTGTATGGTGATAGTAATTACTTACCAAAAAACTAAAACTAAAATGGTTGGTAAAGCACATACTTGCCATAGAAATGATCATAATTTAAGGAGTGTTGTCATCTTTCGTAGAGAATTTGCTCCCTATAGTTGCATACACATAACAAAACTTTGATGTTCATGAGAACAAGTATCCTTGGACTCTAGAGGATAAGGACGCAACATTAGTCAAGCGTGACACATATTTAGAAGTCTTCAAGACCAAACAAGACTTAAATTAGGAAAAATTAATGAAAGCAGATTTGTGGCTAAGAAAAGGGTTAAATTAGATTTCTCATATGCAAGTACTATCGAACAATCTAGGTTCAAATTAAGTCATACTTAACGATGAACATTATTGTGTAGAAACGCACATAATACTTTTAATTGCTAAGAGAATTGTTATATAAATATCAAATCTGTGCACTTTACAATGAGTAATTAAAATCTTTCACTAGTTTTACATTATGTCTAAACATACTATTTGAACATGCACATAGATTTATATCACAGATGCACTCATTGTATACAAGCATACGCTAATTTCTAACGTTATCAAGGTGTAAATTTAGTTTCATATTTCATATTTGTTGCCGCAAAATCATGGGTTATTCTATTTAATTTTTAGAATGCAAAGTTAAGCGATATTGAAATTGAAGGTTATCTTGATTTTACTTAAGGCTAAGAATCCATACGCTATGGCCTCAAGTTTGATCAGCACTATAAAATATTTTATACGGTGAGTTTTCTAGTATGTACTCTAATCCAAAGTGAATTGATGAAATAAAGAAGTATATATGCACTCTTGCAAACAAAATGTTTTAACATTTGATTCTATTAATCACTGGAATGGCAACATCTTAACTGAGATTTTTTTTTCTTTTCTTTTCTTTCTTAATAACTGACTGGTGTGGGATGGAGAGCAATATCACATGCCTCGAAGATTAGTAGAAGAATGCCTAAAGAGTAAAGAGGCATAGGATATCCTTGGTATAAAGAAAACAGAAAACAAATAAAACTAACATGGCCCAAGAAATTTTAATTTTTTTTTGTTTGAATGACTATAATTGAAGGTAACAAGCATTGCTCTTTGTTTGAAAAACAAATCTAGCAAAATGCTAGCCGAACTAAGCTCTTTTATACTACACCCATCCATACATTAAGAGAGAGAAATATGAGCTCCTTTAATGAATTATCAATTATGATAAAAGTTGATCGGAAAAGACTCGCACGCATTTTTCTCTCTTGTAACATGAGAATAGTTAGGCGAGAGTCATCTACTTATCACTACTCATACAGCAGAGGTCTTCTAATAGGATACATAAAATGAAAGTAAGGATCAAATAAAGGCATCATATAGCACGATTAATAATATGTGCATCAATATTGATTACGCTGCATCATGTCTTTCTGTCTAGTGTGTGTATGAGTGTGACTGATCCCATCATGTCCTTAGAACATTATAAATTGAGTTAGGAATTTTTTAAAATTATTTTTAAAACTTTATTAGCAAAATCGACCTTTTGTGGATTTAATTAGCAAAATCGACCTCTTTTGTAAAATGTAGTTTTAAAATACGGGACTAATAGTCCGTGTAATTAGTGTTAGCTAATCACATGCTAATTAAACTTTAAAAATACGAGACTAATTAAACTTTATTAGGGTGTAATTAGGCACCACTAAATGTTGATTTTCATATTCTCAAGTTAGTATTTTGATGATAACAATATATGTTATATATATATGTGTTGTTGTGTGTTTTATAACTTGTTGATGCAGATATCATTTGTATCAAATTTGGACAAGTACAAGATGAGTTCAAGGCATTATGAAGTATTGAAGATGAGAAGCAAGATAAATGTAATTTTCTCTTCTTTATTTAGATCAAATTGATCCGGTTTAATCAAGAATTTGTCCAACCGACCGAACAAACGTCGTCTAGTTCATTGATAATGTAGCATAAAACTCCTTGGTTAACAGTCTTTTGGTGTTTGAACTCGAGCAGCGGATCACTGTGATTGTGACAACTAAGTAAATGCAGTAGGGAATGGGTAATGAATGAATACACTGAAATTTTGGTATGTAGACTTTTCATGAAATCTTCTGCAATTTTATACCAAAAGAAAGGAAATATAAATTGACAAGAAGTTGGTTAGCTTGTTATAATCAAGTTAAATATGTAAGCTTGGTGGGAATTTATTTGTATAATGTGTCTGTCGCTTTCTTGGTAGATGTGGGTCTGCTTGACTTAATGTATTGGATTTCCATGACATGCGGAGGGCAAAGTTTTTTTTTTTTTGAAGGGGTTTTCCGTAACATTGTTAACTTTTTAAAACTAATTCGTCAAATCATTGAATTTGCTATTAGATCTCTCAATTCTGGTATCCTTCTACTGCCACTCGTGATTGATTGGAGTAATTAGAAATGGGTTATCAGAATTGACATAGCATTTTTAATGATTTGAGGGTCTACTTTTGAGACAAGTTGTAAGGAATTTTGGGGCGTTATAGCAATTTCCATCATATTAGAGACTAATTTTAGAAAAATAACCCTCTATTACATAATGATTTGATATTGGGATGTAAGTGGTACGTTGTATTTGCAATTTGTAACTTACATGATGGGGGATAGAAAGTGAAACGAGAAGGAAGGAGCAAAAGGTCCTAAAAGTTTTTTTCATGGAAAATGTGCATTGTTCTTGCCTTTTTTAGCTTATAGTCCAATATCCCCACTATATAAGTGGATTGTTGGTTTACTTGCTTTTCCTACTACCATGACGTGCATAGAAACAGAATAGATTGTAGAGAATCTAGAGATAAACTTGGGAGAGTTGGTAAGGGGATTATATGTCACTATGTCTACATTTTCTTTGTATGGTGATAGTAATTACTTACCAAAAAAAAACTAAAAACTAAAATGGTTGGTAAAGCACATACTTGCCATAGAAATGATCATAATTTAAGGAGTGTTGTCATCTTTCGTAGAGAATTTGCTCCCTATAGTTGCATACACATAACAAAACTTTGATGTTCATGAGAACAAGTATCCTTGGACTCTAGAGGATAAGGACGCAACATTAGTCAAGCGTGACACATATTTAGAAGTCTTCAAGACCAAACAAGACTTAAATTAGGAAAAATTAATGAAAGCAGATTTGTGGCTAAGAAAAGGGTTAAATTAGATTTCTCATATGCAAGTACTATCGAACAATCTGGTTCAAATTAAGTCATACTTAACGATGAACATTATTGTGTAGAAACGCACATAATACTTTTAATTGCTAAGAGAATTGTTATATAAATATCAAATCTGTGCACTTTACAATGAGTAATTAAAATCTTTCACTAGTTTTACATTATGTCTAAACATACTATTTGAACATGCACATAGATTTATATCACAGATGCACTCATTGTATACAAGCATACGCTAATTTCTAACGTTATCAAGGTGTAAATTTAGTTTCATATTTCATATTTGTTGCCGCAAAATCATGGGTTATTCTATTTAATTTTTAGAATGCAAAGTTAAGCGATATTGAAATTGAAGGTTATCTTGATTTTACTTAAGGCTAAGAATCCATACGCTATGGCCTCAAGTTTGATCAGCACTATAAAATATTTTATACGGTGAGTTTTCTAGTATGTACTCTAATCCAAAGTGAATTGATGAAATAAAGAAGTATATATGCACTCTTGCAAACAAAATGTTTTAACATTTGATTCTATTAATCACTGGAATGGCAACATCTTAACTGAGATTTTTTTTCTTTTCTTTTCTTTCTTAATAACTGACTGGTGTGGGATGGAGAGCAATATCACATGCCTCGAAGATTAGTAGAAGAATGCCTAAAGAGTAAAGAGGCATAGGATATCCTTGGTATAAAGAAAACAGAAAACAAATAAAACTAACATGGCCCAAGAAATTTTAATTTTTTGTTTGAATGACTATAATTGAAGGTAACAAGCATTGCTCTTTGTTTGAAAAACAAATCTAGCAAAATGCTAGCCGAACTAAGCTCTTTTATACTACACCCATCCATACATTAAGAGAGAGAAATATGAGCTCCTTTAATGAATTATCAATTATGATAAAAGTTGATCGAAAAGACTCAGCACATTTTTCTCTCTTGTAACATGAGAATAGTTAGGCGAGAGTCATCTACTTATCACTACTCATACAGCAGAGGTCTTCTAATAGGATACATAAAATGAAAGTAAGGATCAAATAAAGGCATCATATAGCACGATTAATAATATGTGCATCAATATTGATTCTGTGCATCATGTCTTTCTGTCTAGTGTGTGTATGAGTGTGACTGATCCCATCATGTCCTTAGAACATTATAAATTGAGTTAGGAATTTTTTAAAATTATTTTTAAAACTTTATTAGCAAAATCGACCTTTTGTGGATTTAATTAGCAAAATCGACCTCTTTTGTAAAATGTAGTTTTAAAATACACGGGACTAATAGTCCGTGTAATTAGTGTTAGCTAATCACATGCTAATTAAACTTTAAAAATACACGAGACTAATTAAACTTTATTAGGGTGTAATTAGGCACCACTAAATGTTGATTTTCATATTCTCAAGTTAGTATTTTGATGATAACAATATATGTTATATATATATGTGTTGTTGTGTGTTTTATAACTTGTTGATGCAGATATCATTTGTATCAAATTTGGACAAGTACAAGATGAGTTCAAGGCATTATGAAGTATTGAAGATGAGAAGCAAGATAAATGTAATTTTTCTCTTCTTTATTTAGATCAAATTGTACAAGCCTTGATCACACACACACACACATTTTAGAACACACTAACATGTTTAGTGTGTTGGTTAACTATAGAAATCCCTATGTTAACCATTAGAGTTTTTAACTTTAAAACTCTAATGGTTAACATAGGGATTATAGTTAACCAACACACTAAACATGTTAAGGTTCTAAAGTGTGTGTGTGTGTGATCTCCATCATGAACAACCAGCGTGAAATGATGGACAACCAACAAGTCATGATGCATGTTTGAAGACTTTAACAAAAGCTCGACTCAAACTTTCATGGCTATCAACATCCTTCAGGACCTTAGATCATTAGAATTGTGTTTTTAGTGTTTTAGTATCCGTAGAATTTGTGTGTTTGTGTCTTATTTCTTTTCTATGTCAAAATTAAAATTATGTTGTGTGTTTTTCATTTATGTTGTAGGAATGGCTGCTATTATTAAGTTGGTAAACACTATTTGTTTGTTTTATAACCCGTGATTATAGATGGAGGTTATCAACATTTTGATTTTCATGAGAACAAGTATCCTTGGACTCTAGAGGATAAGGACGCAACATTAGTCAAGCGTGACACATATTTAGAAGTCTTCAAGACCAAACAAGACTTAAATTAGGAAAAATTAATGAAAGCAGATTTGTGGCTAAGAAAAGGGTTAAATTAGATTTCTCATATGCAAGTACTATCGAACAATCTGGTTCAAATTAAGTCATACTTAACGATGAACATTATTGTGTAGAAAGCATACATAATACTTTTAATTGCTAAGAGAATTGTTATATAAATATCAAATCTGTGCACTTTACAATGAGTAATTAAAATCTTTCACTAGTTTTACATTATGTCTAAACATACTATTTGAACATGCACATAGATTTATATCACAGATGCACTCATTGTATACAAGCATACGCTAATTTCTAACGTTATCAAGGTGTAAATTTAGTTTCATATTTGTTGCCGCAAAATCATGGGTTATTCTATTTAATTTTTAGAATGCAAAGTTAAGCGATATTGAAATTGAAGGTTATCTTGATTTTACTTAAGGCTAAGAATCCATACGCTATGGCCTCAAGTTTGATCAGCACTATAAAATATTTTATACGGTGAGTTTTCTAGTATGTACTCTAATCCAAAGTGAATTGATGAAATAAAGAAGTATATATGCACTCTTGCAAACAAAATGTTTTAACATTTGATTCTATTAATCACTGGAATGGCAACATCTTAACTGAGATTTTTTTTCTTTTCTTTTCTTTCTTAATAACTGACTGGTGTGGGATGGAGAGCAATATCACATGCCTCGAAGATTAGTAGAAGAATGCCTAAAGAGTAAAGAGGCATAGGATATCCTTGGTATAAAGAAAACAGAAAACAAATAAAACTAACATGGCCCAAGAAATTTTAATTTTTTGTTTGAATGACTATAATTGAAGGTAACAAGCATTGCTCTTTGTTTGAAAAACAAATCTAGCAAAATGCTAGCCGAACTAAGCTCTTTTATACTACACCCATCCATACATTAAGAGAGAGAAATATGAGCTCCTTTAATGAATTATCAATTATGATAAAATTGATCGAAAAGACTCAGCACATTTTTCTCTCTTGTAACATGAGAATAGTTAGTGAGAGTCATGTACTTATCACTACTCATACAGCAGAGGTCTTCTAATAGGATACATAAAATGAAAGTAAGGATCAAATAAAGGCATCATATAGCACGATTAATAATATGTGCATCAATATTGATTACGCTGCATCATGTCTTTCTTTCTAGTGTGTGTATGAGTGTGACTGATCCCATCATGTCCTTAGAACATTATAAATTGAGTTAGGAATTTTTTAAAATTATTTTTAAAACTTTATTAGCAAAATCGACCTTTTGTGGATTTAATTAGCAAAATCGACCTCTTTTGTAAAATGTAGTTTTAAAATACACGGGACTAATAGTCCGTGTAATTAGTGTTAGCTAATCACATGCTAATTAAACTTTAAAAATACGAGACTAATTAAACTTTATTAGGGTGTAATTAGGCACCACTAAATGTTGATTTTCATATTCTCAAGTTAGTATTTTGATGATAACAATATATGTTATATATATATGTGTTGTTGTGTGTTTTATAACTTGTTGATGCAGATATCATTTGTATCAAATTTGGACAAGTACAAGATGAGTTCAAGGCATTATGAAGTATTGAAGATGAGAAGCAAGATAAATGTAATTTTTCTCTTTATTTAGATCAAATTGTACAAGCCTTGATCACACACACACATTTTAGAACACTAACATGTTTAGTGTGTTGGTTAACTATAGAAATCCCTATGTTAACCATTAGAGTTTTAACTTTAAAACTCTAATGGTTAACATAGGGATTTCTATAGTTAACCAACACACTAAACATGTGTTAGTGTGTTCTAAAAGTGTGTGTGTGTGTGTGATCTCCATCATGAACAACCAACGTGAAATGATGGACAACCAACAAGTCATGATGCGCATGTTTGAAGACTTTAACAAAAAGCTCGACTCAAACTTTCATGGCTATCAACATCCTTCAGGACCTTCCGATCATTAGAATTGTGTTTTTTAGTGTTTTAGTATCCGTAGAATTTGTGTGTTTGTGTCTTATTTCTTTTCTATGTCAAAATTAAAATTATGTTGTGTGTTTTTCATTTATGTTGTAGGAATGACTGCTATTATTAAGTTGGTAAACACTATTTGTTTGTTTTATAACCCAGATTATGCCGATGGAGGTTATCAACATTTTGATTTTCATGGCAAGTCTTTGCTTACCTATTTGGATGGGTGAAGTCTTGGACTATGTTCATAATCTGGATGATCTATTTGAAGTTTTAGCTCATCTTGTGAAATATTCAATTGCTTATCTTATATGTTTCCTTCTTTTGTTGATAACAAAGGGGAGTAAAATCGTGTTATTATGTATGCTTATATACAAGATGCTTATATGCGTGGGAGTAATTTTTAATTTAATTTTATATTATTGATTGTTATCATCAAAAGGGGAGAATGTTGATTTTCATATTCTCAAGTTAGTATTTTGATGATAACAATATATGTTATATATATATGTGTTGTTGTGTGTTTTATAACTTGTTGATGCAGATATCATTTGTATCAAATTTGGACAAGTACAAGATGAGTTCAAGGCATTATGAAGTATTGAAGATGAGAAGCAAGATAAATGTAATTTTTCTCTTCTTTACTTAGATCAAATTGTACAAGCCTTGATCACACACACACATTTTAGAACACTAACACATGTTTAGTGTGTTGGTTAACTATAGAAATCCCTATGTTAACCATTAGAGTTTTAAAGTTAAAATATTTAATTTATAACATTTTTGGTCTATAGTAGTCGACCAATTCAAATAGTAGTCGACTAGTTATTTGATTTGATCAATATACAAGTTTCGACATTTTACAGTTAGTCGACTAATGATAATAGTAGTCGACTAGTTATTTGATTTGATCAATATACAAGTTTCGACATTTTACAGTTAGTCGACTAATACATATAGTTTCGACTACTAAGAAGAACTGCCTGATACAGAGTCTGAATACAGTTAGTGACTAATATGAAATTGTAGTCGATTACTGATACTTCGACTCTTCGAATTTAAATTTTTGAGCGTTTTTATCGGTTTATATCCGTTTCTTTGGTTTTAAATTGTGTCTTTTCAAGAGATATAAATAGGTAAAAACTTGAGAAAAGAGATACGAAATTCTTATGCATTGATCTTGAATTTTGATATTAAAGAGAGTTCAAAAGTTCAAAAGTCAAAACCGTTCTTGCCATTGATTCAATTGCAAGATTCAAAAGAGTTAAACATTATTTTGAGATTAAAAGTTCTTAAGTCGCCGCACATCATCAACACTTCAAGGCTTATAGGACTCGTACTTTGCTTCTTCAAAGGAATTCTCGGTGTGAGAATTGTTGATCTCGAGTTTGAGATTGTTGCAATTTGCATAGGCTACAAATTGGTGGGTTTGTGTTTAATTTTGTAAGGGTATTTCAAAATCATAGTGAAACTCGGGATTGCTTGAGGACATGACACCCTGGAGGTGAACCAAGATAAATCTCTGTTTGGATTGAAATTTCGAAATTTGCTATCTTATTGCAATTTATTATCTATTTTGCATAAAATTTTATAAAACACTATTCACCCCCTCTAGTGTTTCATTAAGTTAGATCAACGATCCTACACTAAATACACGGGACTAGTAGTCCCGTGTATTTTAAAGCTTTATTTTTATAAAATCGACCTTTTGTGGATTTAATTAGCAAAATCGACCTCTTTTGTAAAATGTAGTTTTAAAATACACGGACTAATAGTCCGTGTAATTAGTGTTAGCTAATCACATGCTAATTAAACTTTAAAAATACGAGACTAATTAAACTTTATTAGGGTGTAATTAGGCACCACTAAATGTTGATTTTCATATTCTCAAGTTAGTATTTTGATGATAACAATATATGTTATATATATATGTGTTGTTGTGTGTTTTATAACTTGTTGATGCGATATCATTTGTATCAAATTTGGACAAGTACAAGATGAGTTCAAGGCATTATGAAGTATTGAAGATGAGAAGCAAGATAAATGTAATTTTTCTCTTCTTTATTTAGATCAAATTGTACAAGCCTTGATCACACACACACACACTTTTAGAACACACTAACACATGTTTAGTGTGTTGGTTAACTATAGAAATCCCTATGTTAACCATTAGAGTTTTAACTTTAAAACTCTAATGGTTAACATAGGGATTTCTATATTAACCAACACACTAAACATGTGTTAGTGTTCTAAAAGTGTGTGTGTGTGTGTGATCTCCATCATGAACAACCAACGTGAAATGATGGACAACCAACAAGTCATGATGCGCATGTTTGAAGACTTTAACAAAAAGCTCGACTCAAACTTTCATGGCTATCAACATCCTTCAGACCTTCCATCATTAGAATTGTGTTTTTAGTGTTTTAGTATCCGTAGAATTTGTGTGTTTGTGTCTTATTTCTTTTCTATGTCAAAATTAAAATTATGTTGTGTGTTTTTCATTTATGTTGTAGGAATGACTGCTATTATTAAGTTGGTAAACACTATTTGTTTGTTTTATAACCCGATTATGCCGATGGAGGTTATCAACATTTTGATTTTCATGGCAAGTCTTTGCTTACCTATTTGATGGGTGAAGTCTTGGACTATGTTCATAATCTGGATGATCTATTTGAAGTTTTAGCTCATCTTGTGAAATATTCAATTGCTTATCTTATATGTTTCCTTCTTTTGTTGATAACAAAGGGGAGTAAAATCGTGTTATTATGTATGCTTATATACAAGATGCTTATATGTGGGGAGTAATTTTAATTTAATTTTATATTATTGATTGTTATCATCAAAAGGGGAGAATGTTGATTTTCATATTCTCAAGTTAGTATTTTGATGATAACAATATATGTTATATATATATGTGTTGTTGTGTGTTTTATAACTTGTTGATGCAGATATCATTTGTATCAAATTTGGACAAGTACAAGATGAGTTCAAGGCATTATGAAGTATTGAAGATGAGAAGCAAGATAAATGTAATTTTTCTCTTCTTTACTTAGATCAAATTGTACAAGCCTTGATCACACACACACACACTTTTAGAACACACTAACACATGTTTAGTGTGTTGGTTAACTATAGAAATCCCTATGTTAACCATTAGAGTTTTAAAGTTAAAAATATTTAATTTATAACATTTTTGGTCTATAGTAGTCGACCAATTCAAATAGTAGTCGACTAGTTATTTGATTTGATCAATATACAAGTTTCGACATTTTACGATTAGTCGACTAATGATAATAGTAGTCATTAATGAATCTTGAACAATTTTGAAGCGTAAAATTACAGTTAGTCGACTAATACATATAGTAGTGGACTCTAAATAAAAGCTGTCCATCTGATGCAATGTAACACAGTTAATTAGTAATATGAAATTGTAATTATCTGAATCTGATTCGACTCTTCGAATTTAAATTTTTGAGCGTTTTTATCGGTTTATATCCGTTTCTTTGGTTTTAAATTGTGTCTTTTCAAGAGATATAAATAGGTAAAAACTTGAGAAAAGAATCTGAAATTCTTATGCATTGATCTTGAATTTTGATATTAAAGAGAGTTCAAAAGTTCAAAAGTCAAAACCGTTCTTGCCATTGATTCAATTGCAAGATTCAAAAGTTAAACATTATTTTGAGATTAAAAGTTCTTAAGCCCTTTGTCATCAACTTCAGCATAGGACTCATCTTGCTTCTTCAAAGGAATTCTGGTGTGAGAATTGTTGATCTCGAGTTTGAGATTGTTGCAATTTGCATAGGCTACAAATTGGTGGGTTTGTGTTTAATTTTGTAAGGGTATTTCAAAATCATAGTGGAAACTCTCAAGCGGGATTTCTTTAGGAATTGGATGTCTATGGGAGGTGGAGCAGAGTATAAATCTAGTGTTTGTGATTGTGAAATTTCGAGCTTGTGCTATCTTATTGCAATTTATTATCTATTTTGCATAAAATTTTATAAAACACTATTCACCCCCCCTCTAGTGTTTCATTAAGTTAGATCAACGATCCTACACTAAATACACGGGAGTAGTATTCCCGTGTATTTTAAAGCTTTATTTTTGTAAAATCGACCTATTTTACTAATTATATAAAAAATAAGTTGATTTTGCTAATAAAGTTTCAAAAGGGGTCTTTTTTAAAAAATTCTCCACTGAGTTATATATCCTTGCGTGATCCAGTGAGTCTCCTGGACTCAATCATTTTCACCAGTAGCTAAGATTAGATCAGACAAATCCTGGACCATCTGATTCTGTCCTTTCCAAAAGGAGCTATGATTTGACACGGTATTAAATATCAGTAAGAAGGGATAGCTTCTTATGATTTCATGTGAGTAAGCGGTGAGCTTTTTCACTGGCACATGCCACTCATCAAGTGATTTTGAGCTCAATATTCTGCAATATGCAGAAGAAGTCAAGTCAATTTTCTATTTTGCGCAAAGACATTTGTCTTGTATAATTTGCTAATTTTGCATGTTTTAGAGTTTTAGGAACCAAACATGATGAGAGAGTTGTCAAACTGGTGGCTTGGTGGTTGTGGTCCTTGTGGACTTTAGAGGTATGGAGTGGAGTGGAGTGTCAAAGAGCATGAAAAATGGAGAGACGAATAGGTATTCTTTTAGGGTTTTTACATAAAAATCATCTAAACTTTTGGGCAAATTGATGGTTACCACCTAAATTTTTTTTGATGAAAACCATCTAAAATTGCTTACATGCTTTCAATGTCACACCAATCTATGTTTTTTTTATCGTTACCGCCTAAACTTTTATATCTCTTACCACCTAAACTTTTATATCTCTTACGGTTACCACTTTTACAAAACACAACTGATATGTATACCACCTTACCTTTATAAACTTTTGACATGAACCACTGCTATGTTAAGAAAATCACAATTACCATCAAAATTTTGAAATATGTACAGCATGTAAACATGAAATTTCTACGGAAAATAGGTGATTTTGATGTGACATTGAAAATATAAATTGATGTGACATTAAGACGTATAGCGATTTTAGTGTTTTAGTATCCGTAGAATTTGTGTGTTTGTGTCTTATTTCTTTTCTATGTCAAAATTAAAATTATGTTGTGTGTTTTTCATTTATGTTGTAGGAATGACTGCTATTATTAAGTTGGTAAACACTATTTGTTTGTTTTATAACCCGATTATGCCGATGGAGGTTATCAACATTTTGATTTTCATGGCAAGTCTTTGCTTACCTATTTGGATGGGTGAAGTCTTGGACTATGTTCATAATCTGGATGATCTATTTGAAGTTTTAGCTCATCTTGTGAAATATTCAATTGCTTATCTTATATGTTTCCTTCTTTTGTTGATAACAAAGGGGAGTAAAATCGTGTTATTATGTATGCTTATATACAAGATGCTTATATGCGGGGAGTAATTTTAATTTAATTTTATATTATTGATTGTTATCATCAAAAGGGGAGAATGTTGATTTTCATATTCTCAAGTTAGTATTTTGATGATAACAATATATGTTATATATATATGTGTTGTTGTGTGTTTTATAACTTGTTGATGCAGATATCATTTGTATCAAATTTGGACAAGTACAAGATGAGTTCAAGGCATTATGAAGTATTGAAGATGAGAAGCAAGATAAATGTAATTTTCTCTTCTTTACTTAGATCAAATTGTACAAGCCTTGATCACACACACACACACTTTTAGAACACACTAACACATGTTTAGTGTGTTGGTTAACTATAGAAATCCCTATGTTAACCATTAGAGTTTTAAAGTTAAAAATATTTAATTTATAACATTTTTGGTCTATAGTAGTCGACCAATTCAAATAGTAGTCGACTAGTTATTTGATTTGATCAATATACAAGTTTCGACATTTTGATTAGTCGACTAATGATAATAGTAGTCGACTAGTTATTTGATTTGATCAATATACAAGTTTCGACATTTTGATTAGTCGACTAATACATATAGTAGTCGACTACTAAGAAGTAAACTGTCCATACAGAAATGTAAACACATTAGTGACTAATATGAAATTGTAGTCTAATTACGATCATTTCGACTCTTCGAATTTAAATTTTGAACGCTTTTATCGCTTTATATCCGCTTTGGTTTTAAATTGTGTCTTTTCAAGAGATATAAATAGGTAAAACTTCTAAAAGAGATACGAAATTTTATGCATTGATCTTGAATTTTGATATTAAAAGAGAGTTCAAAAGTTCAAAAGTCAAACTGTTTTGCCATTGATTCAATTGCAAGATTCAAAAGAGTTAAACATTATTTTGAGATTAAAAGTTCTTAAGCCATCACGCACATCATCAACACTTCAAGGCTTATAGGACTCGTACTTTGCTTCTTCAAAAGGAATTCTCGTGTGAGAATTGTTGATCTCGAGTTTGAGATTGTTGCAATTTGCATAGGCTTGCAAATTGGTCGTTTGTGTTTAATTTTGTAAGGGTATTTCAAAATCATAGTGAAACTCTCAAAGATTGTGGACTTGGAGATGTCCTGGAAGGGAACCAAGATAAAATCTCAAGTTTGTGATTAAATTTCGAAATTGTCTATCTTATTGCAATTTATTATCTATTTTGCATAAAATTTTATAAAACACTATTCACCCCCTCTAGTGTTTCATTAAGTTAGATCAACGATCCTACACTAAATACACGGAGTAGTATTCCCGTGTATTTTAAAGCTTTATTTTTGTAAAATCGACCTATTTTACTAATTATATAAAAATAAGTTGATTTTGCTAATAAAGTTTCAAAAGGGTCTTTTAAAAATTCTCCACTGAGTTATATATCCTTGGTGATCCAGTGAGTCTCCTGACTCAATCATTTTCACCAGTAGCTAAGATTAGATCAGACAAATCCTGGACCATCTGATTCTGTCCTTTCCAAAAGGAGCTATGATTTGACACGGTATTAAATATCAGTAAGAAGGGATAGCTTCTTATGATTTCATGTGAGTAAGCGGTGAGCTTTTTCACTGGCACATGCCACTCATCAAGTGATTTTGAGCTCAATATTCTGCAATATGCAGAAGAAGTCAAGTCAATTTTCTATTTTGCGCAAAGACATTTGTCTTGTATAATTTGCTAATTTTGCATGTTTTAGAGTTTTAGGAACCAAACATGATGAGAGAGTTGTCAAACTGGTGGCTTGGTGGTTGTGGTCCTGTGGACTTTAGAGGTATGGAGTGGAGTGGAGTGTCAAAGAGCATGAAAAATAGAGAGATGAATAGGTAATCTTTTAGTGTTTTTACATAAAAATCATCTAAACTTTTGGGCAAATTGATGGTTACCACCTAAATTTTTTTTTGACGAAAGCCACCTAAAATTGCTTAGGTGCTTTCAATGTCACACCAATCTATGTTTTTTTTATCGTTACCACCTAAACTTTTATATCTCTTACCACCTAAACTTTTATATCTCTTACGGTTACCACTTTTACAAAACACAACTTGATATGTATACCATCTTAGCTTTATAAACTTTTGACATGAACCACCTGCTATGTTAAGAAAATCACAATTACCATCAAAATTTTGAAATATGTACCAAACATAACCACACACGAGACATTAGCTACAGAAAATAAATGGTTTTGATGTGACATTGAAAATATAGATTGGTGTGACATTGACAGCATGTAAGCAATTTTATGTGGTTTTCGTCAAAAAAGAAAATTTAGGTGGTAACCATCAATTTGGGTAAAAGTTTAGATGATTTTGATGTAAAGACCCAATCTTTTATTTTGTTGTTGAAAAAAATGTGACCGGAATTTAAAAACACACCTCTAATATGATTTTAGAATATTTTTATGACCGTGATATATACAATAACTTCTCCTTCCTAAAATTATCTCATTGACTGAGAGATGAGATCAGTTATCCAATAGGCCATGTTTATGAGAATAGTTTTCTTGTTACTTTGTCGGAGAATGTTTCCAACTTCTGAACTTTAAATCACATAAAGGAGTGGAGAGAATATTATATGGTATAACTTTTCTTGCTTTTTGATTGTTTGTGCTATTAAAAGGATTTATGGGGTTCATCATCAACTTTTCAAAGATACATTGTTTGGCTGTCAAGGGAAACAAGGAGTATATCACTCATTATGATGATGCTTCTCCAAAATCAATTCCCTGCCAACTAGACAGATTTTGGTGGAAATTTATGTTGGATCTTATATGCAAGCCCCAGGGGTTGAATAAGGTTGTACAGACATTTTGTCAAATAAAACAAATATCAAGATATGTAGCAAAAATAATTGTGAAATAAATAAATGACAACCACAACCACAATCACAACCACAAACACAGAGAATTTTATAGTGGTTTGGATAAATCATACTTTCACTCTTTCTTCTCTTGAAGGGATTTTCACACTATGATAAATATTCTCCTGGATTACAAATCCTAATCCAGTAGGCTTTACAAGATATGCACCCTAGATTACCTCCTAATCCAGTCATCTAAACCCAAACAAACAGTCACTAGTGCATAACCCTAGCATTAGGCTAGCAACCCTCAATAAACAATGGCTTGAGTATGCCGACAACCCTGATCAAAATGATCGTAGAATAAAAAATGTTTATCACACACAAAATATCAGTTAAATGCAAGTTAAAAAGATCTTACAGCCCTTTTTTGCAATCAAAACATTCTTCAAGAGGAAATATCAAATCTAAAAGAACGATGGCAAATCAGCGATCCTAGGGCAAAGATAGTCAAAGGAGAATGATCCACGAATGTGAACATGACGACGTTACAAACGAGAAGGCTTAGGGATGATCCGGATGATGAACACAATCACTTCTTCATATCCTAATCACTTCTCTCTCTTCTCTCGGTTTATATCCGTTTCTTTGGTTTTAAATTGTGTCTTTTCAAGAGATATAAATAGGTAAAACTTCTAAAAGAGATACGAAATTTTATGCATTGATCTTGAATTTTGATATTAAAAGAGAGTTCAAAAGTTCAAAAGTCAAACTGTTTTGCCATTGATTCAATTGCAAGATTCAAAAGAGTTAAACATTATTTTGAGATTAAAAGTTCTTAAGCCATCACGACATCATCAACACTTCAAGGCTTATAGGACTCAGACTTTGCTTCTTCAAAAGGAATTCTCGTGTGAGAATTGTTGATCTCGAGTTTGAGATTGTTGCAATTTGCATAGGCTTGCAAATTGGTCGTTTGTGTTTAATTTTGTAAGGGTATTTCAAAATCATAGTGAAACTCTCAAAGATTGTGGACTTGGAGATGTCCTGGAAGGGAACCAAGATAAAATCTCAAGTTTGTGATTAAATTTCGAAATTGTCTATCTTATTGCAATTTATTATCTATTTTGCATAAAATTTTATAAAACACTATTCACCCCCTCTAGTGTTTCATTAAGTTAGATCAACGATCCTACACTAAATACACGGAGTAGTATTCCCGTGTATTTTAAAGTTTTATTTTTGTAAAATCGACCTATTTTACTAATTATATAAAAAATAAGTTGATTTTGCTAATAAAGTTTCAAAAGGGTCTTTTTAAAAATTCTCCACTGAGTTATATATCCTTGCGTGATCCAGTGAGTCTCCTGACTCAATCATTTTCACCAGTAGCTAAGATTAGATCAGACAAATCCTGGACCATCTGATTCTGTCCTTTCCAAAAGGAGCTATGATTTGACACGGTATTAAATATCAGTAAGAAGGGATAGCTTCTTATGATTTCATGTGAGTAAGCGGTGAGCTTTTCACTGGCACATGCCACTCATCAAGTGATTTTGAGCTCAATATTCTGCAATATGCAGAAGAAGTCAAGTCAATTTTCTATTTTGCGCAAAGACATTTGTCTTGTATAATTTGCTAATTTTGCATGTTTTAGAGTTTTAGGAACCAAACATGATGAGAGAGTTGTCAAACTGGTGGCTTGGTGGTTGTGGTCCTGTGGACTTTAGAGGTATGGAGTGGAGTGGAGTGTCAAAGAGCATGAAAAATAGAGAGATGAATAGGTAATCTTTTAGTGTTTTACATAAAAATCATCTAAACTTTTTTAAGAATTGATATACCACCTAAATTTTTTGAAAGCCACCTAAAATTGCTATGCTTTCAACGTCACACCAATCTATGTTTTTATCGCTACCACCTAAACTTTTATATCTCTTACCACCTAAACTTTTATATCTCTTGCTACTACATTTACAAAACACAACTTGATATGATACCATCTTAGCTTTATAAACTTTTGACATGAACCACTGCTATGTTAAGAAAATCACAATTACCATCAAAATTTTGAAATATGCATCAAAGATAACCAATACGACTTTAAATGAAAATGTGATTTTGATGTGACATTGAAAATATAAATTGATGTGACATTGAAAGACGTAAGCAATTTTATGTGATTTTCGTCAAAAAGAAAATTTAGGTGGTAACCATCAATTTGGGCAAAGTTTATGTGGTTTTGATGTAAAACCCAATCTTTTATTTTGTTGTTGAAAAAATGTGACCGGAATTTGAAAACACACCTCTAATATGATTTTAGAATATTTTTATGACCGTGATATATACAATAACTTCTCCTTCCTAAAATTATCTCATTGACTGAGAGATGAGATCAGTTATCCAATAGGCCATGTTTATGAGAATAGTTTTCTTGTTACTTTGTCGGAGAATGTTTCCAACTTCTGAACTTTAAATCACATAAAGGAGTGGAGAGAATATTATATGGTATAACTTTTCTTGCTTTTTGATTGTTTGTGCTATTAAAAGGATTTATGGGGTTCATCATCAACTTTTCAAAGATACATTGTTTGGCTGTCAAGGGAAACAAGGAGTATATCACTCATTATGATGATGCTTCTCTCCAAAATCAATTCCCTCCCAACTAGACAGATTTTGGTGAAAATTTATGTTGGATCTTACATGCAAGCCCCAGGGGTTGAATAAGGTTGTACAGACATTTTGTCAAATAAAACAAATATCAAGATATGTAGCAAAAATAATTGTGAAATAAATAAATAACAACCACAACCACAATCACAACCACAAACACAGAGAATTTTATAGTGGTTTGGATAAATCCTACCTCCACTCTTTCTTCTCTTGAAGGGATTTTCACACTATGATAAATATTCTCCTGGATTACAAATCCTAATCCAGTAGGCTTTACAAGATATGCACCCTAGATTACCTCCTAATCCAGTCATCTAAACCCAAACAAACAGTCACTAGTGCATAACCCTAGCATTAGGCTAGCAACCCTCAATAAACAATGGCTTGAGTATGCCGACAACCCTGATCAAAATGATCGTAGAATAAAAAATGTTTATCACACACAAAATATCAGTTAAATGCAAGTTAAAAAGATCTTACAGCCCTTTTTTGCAATCAAAACATTCTTCTGAAGAGGAAAGATCAGATCTGAAAGAACGATGGCAAATCACGCGATCCTAGGGCAGCATAGTCAAAGGAGAATGATCCACGAATGTAGAACATGACAACGTTGCAAGCGAGAAGGCTTAGGGATGATCCGGATGATAAACACAATCACTTCTTCATATCCTAATCACTTCTCTCTCTTCCTCTCTCTTTTTCTTTTCTTAATTAGGTTAGGAACAGTGTTGAAAAACGAGAGAGAAGAAATATCTATCAGTAGTGATCAATGGACAAGATAAAATCTCAGCAAAACTACTAATTCAACCCAGCGTCCATCGATGGGCATATTGCTCATCGATGGGTAAAATCCTCCATCAATGAAAAATTGGTCTCTGTCAAAATTCTCCATCGAAATGAGTGTAGATGGTTAAAATATACCCTCTCCTAGGTCAACGCTTAGCCTATATCCAAGAAGTGAACGCTTACGAGCTAAGCACTTCATATGGGCGCAAACACAAGCCCACGGTGAAGCTCGTTCAAGTTTTATCGAAGTTCGCCCAAGCCACGTTGAAGCTCGCTACCAGGACCAAGTCAAGGTGGAGCTTCACATGAAGTTTGCCCAAAATGAACTTCGCCCCAATAACCCACATGGGCCACGTCATCCACATCCTAAGGGAAGTGGACTACCCATATTCCAGCGAAGTTTGCTAGAACGAACTTCGCCTATGTCCGCTCAGTGAGCTTCGCCTTTGACCGTTACTAACGAACCTCACCATTGACCGTTCCAAAAGCTATCTTTAAGGAAACTTCTTCCCCATTATCTCCTAGATTAATGGCCACTTAATTCGTATTTAATGGCTACTAACTCTCTCTCTTAGCCTATATGAGGAGGAGAGATTACTCATTTGGAGGACACTTAGAATCAGCGCTGATTGATATCAAGACTCGGCATCTTCAACCAATCAACTCTTTCGGATTTTAGCTTCCTCGATAGTTTCTAATCAGCGAGAGACTCATCATCTTCATCGGACCATCAACGGAGCACAATACCGAAGCTCCATTGGCACACAGAAAAGAACCCCAGATCTCTATAAATTTTCTTGTTTTATTGTAATTTTTTTGAATTATAATCTGTGTTAATTGTAATTTAAGAGACCCAAAATAATTAGTTAACAAATATTGAATAGTAACAGACTAATCGATTGACAACATGCTCATCGATGGGCAGATTGTCAATCAATGAGTATGCACCCATCGATGGAGCCGCTTGCATTCATCAATTTGAGTGAAACTCATATCTATTATCGCCATTTTTAATCTTTTCTATGTTATCTGCACAAGTGATCTCAAACATAAATTAGTAACAAATTAAAGTTTGTTATTATTCAAACAAAGAATATTGTACCGGACAAGGTCCTAACAATATATAGGGTAGAGATGGGGTGGATATATCTTTCCAACTCGTGTCATAAAAATCATCTAAACTTTTGGCAAATTGATGGTTACCACCTAAATTTTTTTGACGAAGCCACCTAAAATTGCTAGTGCTTCAATGTCACACCAATCTATGTTTTTATCGCTACCACCTAAACTTTTATATCTCTTACCACCTAAACTTTTATATCTCTTATGTTACTACATTTACAAAACACAACTTGATATGATACCATCTTAGCTTTATAAACTTTTGACATGAACCACTGCTATGTTAAGAAAATCACAATTACCATCAAAATTTTGAAATATGTCAAAGATAACCAACATTAGACTTTAAATTTAGGTAAAATGGATTTGATGACATCAAAATATAAATTGATGTGACATTGAAAGATGTAAGTTAATTTTATGTGATTTTCGTCAAAAAGAAAATTTAGGTGGTAACCATCAATTTGGGTAAAAGTTTAGTGGTTTTGATGTAAAACCCAATCTTTTATTTTGTTGTTGAAAAAATGTGACCGGAATTTGAAAACACACCTCTAATATGATTTTAGAATATTTTTATGACCGTGATATATACAATAACTTCTCCTTCCTAAAATTATCTCATTGACTGAGAGATGAGATCAGTTATCCAATAGGCCATGTTTATGAGAATAGTTTTCTTGTTACTTTGTCGGAGAATGTTTCCAACTTCTGAACTTTAAATCACATAAAGGAGTGGAGAGAATATTATATGGTATAACTTTTCTTGCTTTTTGATTGTTTGTGCTATTAAAAGGATTTATGGGGTTCATCATCAACTTTTCAAAGATACATTGTTTGGCTGTCAAGGGAAACAAGGAGTATATCACTCATTATGATGATGCTTCTCTCCAAAATCAATTCCCTCCCAACTAGACAGATTTTGGTGGAAATTTATGTTGGATCTTATATGCAAGCCCCAGGGTTGAATAAGGTTGTACAGACATTTTGTCAAAATAAAACAAATATCAAGATATGTAGCAAAAATAATTGTGAAATAAATAAATGACAACCACAACCACAATCACAACCACAAACACAGAGAATTTTATAGTGGTTTGGATAAATCATACTTTCACTCTTTCTTCTCTTGAAGGGATTTTCACACTATGATAAATATTCTCCTGGATTACAAACCCTAATCCAGTAGGCTTTACAAGATATGCACCCTAGATTATCTCCTAATCCAGTCATCTAAACCCAAACAAACAGTCACTAGTGCATAACCCTAGCATTAGGCTAGCAACCCTCAATGAAGAATGGCTTGAGTATGCCGACAACCCTGATCAAAATGATCGTAGAATAAAAAATGTTTATCACACACAAAATATCAATTAAATGCAAGTTAAAAAGATCTTACAGCCCTTTTTTGCAATCAAAACATTCTTCCAAGAGGAAATATCAAATCTAAAAGAACGATGGCAAATCACGCGATCCTAGGGCAAGATAGTCAAAGGAGAATGATCCACGAATGTGAACATGACAATGTTACAAGCGAGAAGGCTTAGGGATGATCTGGATGATGAACACAATCACTTCTTCATATCCTAATCACTTCTCTCTCTTCCTCTCTCTTTTTCTTTTCTTAATTAGGTTAGGAACAGTATTGAAAAAACAGGGAGAAGAAATATCTATCAGTAGTGATCAATGGACGAGATAAAATCTCAGCAAAACTACTAATTCAACCCAGCGTCCATCGATGGGCATATTGCTCATCGATGGCCATTTTGCTCATCGATGGGTAAAATCCTCCATCAATGAAAAATTGGTCTCTGTCAAAATTCTCCATCGAAATAAGTGTAGATGGTTAAAATATACACTCTCCTAGGTCAACGCTCATTCTATATCCAAGAAGTGAACACTTACGAGCTAAACATTTCATATGGGCTCAAACACACGCCCACGGTGAAGCTCGTTCAAGTTTTATCGAAGTTCGCCCAAGCCACGTTGAAGCTCACTACTAGGACCAAGTCAAGGTGGAGCTTCACATGAAGTTTGCCCAAAATGAACTTCGCCCCAATAACCCACGTGGGCCACGTCATCCACATCCTAAGGGAAGTGGACTACCCATATTCAGTGAAGTTTGCTAGAACGAACTTCGCTATGTCCGCCAATGAGCTTCGCCTTTGACCGCTACTAACGAACCTCACCATTGACCGCTCCAAAGCTATCTTTAAGGAAACTTCTTCCCCATTATCTCCTAGATTAATAGCCACTTAATCCATATTTAATGGCCACTAACTTTCTCTTAGCCTATGAGAGGAGGGGAGACTACTCATTTGAGGACACTTACAATTGGCGGCTGATTGATATCAAGACTCGGCATCTTCAACCAATCAACTCTTTCGGATTTTAGCTTCCTCAATAGTTTCTAATCAGCGAGAGACTCATCATCTTCATCGGACCATCAACGGAGCACAATACCGAAGCTCCATTGGCACACAGAAAAGAACCCCAGATCTCTATAAATTTTCTTGTTTTATTGTAATTTTTTTGAATTATAATCTGTGTTAATTGTAATTTAAGAGACCCAAAATAATTAGTTAACAAATATTGAATAGTAACAGACTAATCGATTGACAACATGCTCATCGATGGGCAGATTGTCAATCAATGAGTATGCACCCATCGATGGAGCTGCTTGCAGATTCATCAATTTGAGCTGAAACTCATATCTATTATCGCTCATTTTTTAATCTTTTCTATGTTATCCTGCACAAGTGATCTCAAACATAAATTAGTAACAAATTGAAGTTTGTTATTATTCAAACAAAGAATATTGTACGGACAAGGTCCTAACAATATATAGGGTAGAGATGAGGTGGATATATCTTTCCAACTCGTGTCATAAATACTCATAGATAATCAAGAAGATGTCATTTGTTTGAAGTGCACCTTTTCATTTATTGTTCATTAAACATGTTTAATTTAAGATAGTTGTTTTTTGAAAAGCAGGCTTGCTATATAGTCTATGCACGTATGCGGAAAAATTTTAGACTTATAACCCCTCATTTTAGGGCATGTTGGTTCACTTAAAAACACAAAGAAATTGGTTTCGAGTGGACTTTTCATTTCATGGGTTAGTTCGCAAATGGAAATAGGAAATGTGCTGTAGAAAAGGCCTCCATGTCAACAAATTGGCAAACACTCGTTTCCTTCAAAATGAGAGAAAATGGGTTGGAAACTCACTTTTATGAATAAAAATTGGTTCCTTGAGTGTGTACATAAGTATGGAAGTTTAAGTCATAATAAAAAAATTAGTTTTAACCAATTATTTTTTTATATTTATATACCAAACAAACTATTCTAGAATAGTGTGGAAATTGATTTCCACCCATGTTTTTAGTGACAACCAAGCACCAAAACTCATTTCCAGAAAAACTTTTTTAAAAAAATCACCAAATGGATTTTTCTGGTGGAACAGGGTTTCTATCAGAAGTAGGAAACCAACCAAACAGGCGCTGATATGCTAAGGTGGTCCTTTTATCAATTCTCCTGCTAATGTTGTTGTCCAGCTTTGTTACATACAACTCTTATTATACTCTAATTTGTCCTTTTACCCGTGTCGTTTATTATGTTGCTCACCAAACCAAAAGCAATAAATCTAACTCCATCCAACCAAACAATAATGGACCACGGCCGAATCCTAAAAATCACATGATCTCATCTTTGAACTCATTACAACCATTATAGATTAGACCAAATTGCTTCCTTAATGATTTCTCTTAAACCTAATCATTAGCTAATATAAATTAAGGTCCTACGTGTTAGCAACTTAGCTCTTTCCCTCATAATTAGTCATGTACACGTTCCAACTCATGATTTATATATTTGTACTAGACACAAAGAATCACGGGATTTGGCTAAAGCGATAAGTAGGACCCTGAAGAATTGGTGGAAGTCTAAATCTTAATTTTATTCCTTTCATATTTGTTCAAGAGTGATGGCATGTCCTCCTTCTGAACTTTAAATCACATAAAGTGGAGAGAATATTATATGGTATAACTTTTCTTGCTTTTGATTGTTTGTGCTATTAAAAGGATTTATGGGGTTCATCATCAACTTTTCAAAGATACATTGTTTGGCTGTCAAGGGAAACAAGGAGTATATCACTCATTATGATGATGCTTCTCTCCAAAATCAATTCCCTGCCAACTAGACAGATTTTGGTGGAAATTTATGTTGGATCTTATATGCAAGCCCCAGGGGTTGAATAAGGTTGTACAGACATTTTGTCAAAATAAAACAAATATCAAGATATGTAGCAAAAATAATTGTGAAATAAATAAATGACAACCACAACCACAATCACAACCACAAACACAGAGAATTTTATAGTGGTTTGGATAAATCATACTTTCACTCTTTCTTCTCTTGAAGGGATTTTCACACTATGATAAATATTCTCCTGGATTACAAACCCTAATCCAGTAGGCTTTACAAGATATGCACCCTAGATTATCTCCTAATCCAGTCATCTAAACCCAAACAAACAGTCACTAGTGCATAACCCTAGCATTAGGCTAGCAACCCTCAATGAAGAATGGCTTGAGTATGCCGACAACCCTGATCAAAATGATCGTAGAATAAAAAATGTTTATCACACACAAAATATCAATTAAATGCAAGTTAAAAAGATCTTACAGCCCTTTTTTGCAATCAAAACATTCTTCTGAAGAGGAAATATCAAATCTAAAAGAACGATGGCAAATCACGCGATCCTAGGGCAGCATAGTCAAAGGAGAATGATCCACGAATGTGAACATGACAATGTTACAAACGAGAAGGCTTAGGGATGATCTGGATGATGAACACAATCACTTCTTCATATCCTAATCACTTCTCTCTCTTCCTCTCTCTTTTTCTTTTCTTAATTAGGTTAGGAACAGTATTGAAAAAACAGGGAGAAGAAATATCTATCAGTAGTGATCAATGGACAAGATAAAATCTCAGCAAAACTACTAATTCAACCCAGCGTCCATCGATGGGCATATTGCTCATCGATGGGTAAAATCCTCCATCAATGAAAAATTGGTCTCTGTCAAAATTCTCCATCGAAATAAGTGTAGATGGTTAAAATATACACTCTCCTAGGTCAACGCTCATTCTATATCCAAGAAGTGAACACTTACGAGCTAAACATTTCATATGGGCTCAAACACAAGCCCGCGGTGAAGCTCGTTCAAGTTTTATCGAAGTTAAGCCCAAGCCACGTTGAAGCTCACTACTAGGACCAAGTCAAGGTGGAGCTTCACATGAAGTTTGCCCAAAATGAACTTCGCCCAATAACCCACGGCCACGTCATCCACATCCTAAGGGAAGTGGACTACCCATATTCCAAAGTTTGCTAGAACGAACTTCGCCTATGTCCGCTCAGTGAGCTTCGTCTTTGACCGTTACTAACGAACCTCACCATTGACCGTTCCAAAAGCTATCTTTAAGGAAACTTCTTCCCCATTATCTCCTAGATTAATGGCCACTTAATCCGTATTTAATGGCTACTAACTCTCTCTCTTAGCCTATATGAGGAGGAGAGATTACTCATTTGGAGGACACTTAGAATCAGCGCTGATTGATATCAAGACTCGGCATCTTCAACCAATCAACTCTTTCGGATTTTAGCTTCCTCGATAGTTTCTAATCAGCGAGAGACTCATCATCTTCATCGGGCCGTCAACGGAGCACAATACCAAAGCTCCATTGGCACACAGAAAAGAACCCCAGATCTCTAGAATTTTTTTTGTTTTATTGTAATTTTTTTGAATTATAATCTGTGTTAATTGTAATTTAAGAGACCCAAAATAATTAGTTAACAAATATTGAATAGCAGCAGACCAATCGATTGACAACATGCTCATCGATGGGCAGATTGTCAATCAGTGAGTATGCACCCATCGATGGAGCGGCTTGCAGATTCATCAATTTGGTGAAACTCATATCTATTATCGCCATTTTTAATCTTTTCTATGTTATCACGCACAAGTGATCTCAAACATAAATTAGTAACAAATTAAAGTTTGTTATTATTCAAACAAAGAATATTGTACGGACAAGGTCCTAACAATATATAGGGTAGAGATGGGGTGGATATATCTTTCCAACTCGTGTCATAAATACTCATAGATAATCAAGAAGATGTCATTTGTTTGAAGTGCACCTTTTCATTTATTGTTCATTAAACATGTTTAATTTAAGATAGTTGTTTTTGAAAAGAAGGATTGCTATATAGTCTATGCACTGTCGGGAAAAATTTTAGACTTATAACCCCTCATTTTAGGCATGTTGGTTCACTTAAAAACACAAAGAAATTGGTTTCAGTGGACTTTTCATTTCATGGGTTAGTTCGCAAATGGAAATAGGAAATGTGCTGTAGAAAAGGCCTCCATGTCAACAAATTGGCAAACACTCGTTTCCTTCAAAATGAGAGAAAATGGGTTGGAAACTCACTTTTATGAATAAAAATTGGTTCCTTGAGTGTGTACATAAGTATGGAAGTTTAAGTCATAATAAAAAAATTAGTTTTAACCAATTATTTTTTTATATTTATATACCAAACAAACTATTCTAGAATAGTGTGGAAATTGATTTCCACCCATGTTTTTAGTGACAACCAAGCACCAAAAACTCATTTCCAGAAAAAACTTTTTTTAAAAAAAATCACCAAATGGATTTTTCTGGTGGAACAGGGTTTCTATCAGAAGTAGGAAACCAACCAAACAGGCGCTGATATGCTAAGGTGGTCCTTTTATCAATTCTCCTGCTAATGTTGTTGTCCAGCTTTGTTACATACAACTCTTATTATACTCTAATTTGTCCTTTTACCCGTGTCGTTTATTATGTTGCTCACCAAACCAAAAAGCAATAAATCTAACTCCATCCAACCAAACAATAATGGACCACGGCCGAATCCTAAAAATCACATGATCTCATCTTTGAACTCATTACAACCATTATAGATTAGACCAAATTGCTTCCTTAATGATTTCTCTTAAACCTAATCATTAGCTAATATAAATTAAGGTCCTACGTGTTAGCAACTTAGCTCTTTCCCTCATAATTAGTCATGTACACGTTCCAACTCATGATTTATATATTTGTACTAGACACAAAGAATCACGGGATTTGGCTAAAGCGATAAGTAGGACCCTGAAGAATTGGTGGAAGTCTAAATCTTAATTTTATTCCTTTCATATTTGTTCAAGAGTGATGGCATGTCCTCCTTTTTTTTGTCTTTTAACATTTGTGGATGTATTTGCATGATGAGGTACTTTGATAGCTTCACTTTTGGATTTTTTTTTAATGTGAAGTTTACGAGCTAAGTTTAGAGTTACAAAAGAATAAAGGATTTTGCTTGTGTTCGGAAATATCGAATAGGGGGATTCATACACACTTTTTGTTCAACTGTTTGTTTTTTTTTTCCTTTTCCTTTTCCTTTTTTAAAGGTTATGCAAGTCTTTAGATTTGAAAATACTTTTGCGCTCCTTTGTGCCAACCTTCCCTTCGACCATCATACTTAATGCTTCCGAAAGAGTAATAATATATATATTTTTTGACATGTGGATCTATGTACTTATTCAATACCAAAAGAATTAAATCTTGTATAGTGAGGCATATATAATGAGTGATACGTATATAGCTTTCCTTCTACATTTCACTTTTCACATGTTATTACTTATTAGGAGAGTTTCATATGCAAAGCACAAGAAATGCATGGAATAAAGAAAATAGTTGAATACATATTTTTAGACACCTTTGACCCTCAAAATTCATGAACCCACCCAATAATTGGCCTTAAATGTATAATAAAATAAAAAATTTGTTTGGCTTGTCATAATTTTGTCATAATTTTCCTCAATAAAAAATAAAAGGCGGTGACGAAGTTGTCTTCTCAATAACAATCTAAAAGTGACTGATGACGTCGATTGAGACAATAGATTTTTGTAGTATACAATCTAAGAATAAAGAACTTGGGAATTCGTCAATATTGTGTAACATATTAATCTAATTTCTTTGGTGGCAAAAACAAGGAAGATTACAAAGAACTCCTAGAATCACAATAACAAGAATAAGTGTTGGCAAATGTCCTTCCTTTGTTTTATTTGACATCCATTAGGGAACCCTCTCACAAGGTGATGACAAGGATCCAATGCGTTAAAGACAGAAGTTAATTTGCATGCTACAAAATTTTCAATTATGGGATGTTTATGAAATTAAACATCACAAAAAGGAGATGTTTAATCTTGTTCCCAATTGATAAAATGTAGCAAAAAGTCTCTACGTGTGGATAGTCCAATATGCAACATTTTATATGGGCTCAAACACAAGCCGGTGAAGCTCGTTCAAGTTTTATCGAAGTTAAGCCCAAACGTTGAAGCTCACTACTAGGACCAAGTCAAGGTGGAGCTTCACATGAAGTTTGCCCAAAATGAACTTAGCCCCAATAACCCATGGGCCCACGTCATCCACATCCTAAGGGAAGTGGACTACCCATATCCAGTAGTTTGCTAGAGCGAACTCGCTATGTCCCTTCGATGAGCTTCGCCTTTGACCGTTACTAACGAACCTCACCATTGACCGCTCCAAAGCTATCTTTAAGGAAACTTCTTCCCCATTATCTCCTAGATTAATGGCCACTTAATCCGTATTTAATGGCTACTAACTCTCTCTCTTAGCCTATATGAGGAGGAGAGATTACTCATTTGGAGGACACTTAGAATCGTGATTGATATCAAGACTTCGGCATCTTCAACCAATCAACTCTTTCGGTTTTAGCTTCCTCGATAGTTTCTAATCACGAGAGACTCATCATCTTCATCGGCCATCAGCGGAGCACAATACCAAAGCTCCATTGGCACACAGAAAAGAACCCCAGATCTCTAGAATTTTTTTTGTTTTATTGTAATTTTTTTGAATTATAATCTGTGTTAATTGTAATTTAAGAGACCCAAAATAATTAGTTAACAAATATTGAATAGCAGCAGACCAATCGATTGACAACATGCTCATCGATGGGCAGATTGTCAATCAGTGAGTATGCACCCATCGATGGAGCGGCTTGCAGATTCATCAATTTGAGCTGAAACTCATATCTATTATCGCTCAGTTTTTAATCTTTTCTATGTTATCTCGCACAAGTGATCTCAAACATAAATTAGTAACAAATTGAAGTTTGTTATTATTCAAACAAAGAATATTGTACGGACAAGGTCCTAACAATATATAGGGTAGAGATGGGGTGGATATATCTTTCCAACTCGTGTCATAAATACTCATAGATAATCAAGAAGATGTCATTTGTTTGAAGTGCACCTTTTCATTTATTGTTCATTAAACATGTTTAATTTAAGATAGTTGTTTTTTGAAAAGCAGGCTTGCTATATAGTCTATGCCTGTGTCCGGGAAAAATTTTAGACTTATAACCCCTCATTTTAGGGCATGTTGGTTCGCTTAAAAACACAAAGAAATTGGTTTCCGAGTGGACTTTTCATTTCATGGGTTAGTTCGCAAATGGAAATAGGGAAATGTGCTGTAGAAAAGGCCTCCATGTCAACAAATTGGCAAACACTCGTTTCCTTCCAAAATGAGAGAAAATGGGTTGGAAACTCACTTTTTATGAATAAAAAATTGGTTCCTTGAGTGTGTACATAAGTATGGAAGTTTAAGTCATAATAAAAAAAATTAGTTTTAACCAATTATTTTTTTTATATTTATATACCAAACAAACTATTCTAGAATAGTGTGGAAATTGATTTCCACCCATGTTTTTAGTGACAACCAAGCACCAAAAACTCATTTCCAGAAAAAACTTTTTTTAAAAAAAATCACCAAATGGATTTTTCTGGTGGAACAGGGTTTCTATCAGAAGTAGGAAACCAACCAAACAGGCGCTGATATGCTAAGGTGGTCCTTTTATCAATTCTCCTGCTAATGTTGTTGTCCAGCTTTGTTACATACAACTCTTATTATACTCTAATTTGTCCTTTTACCCGTGTCGTTTATTATGTTGCTCACCAAACCAAAAGCAATAAATCTAACTCCATCCAACCAAACAATAATGGACCACGGCCGAATCCTAAAAATCACATGATCTCATCTTTGAACTCATTACAACCATTATAGATTAGACCAAATTGCTTCCTTAATGATTTCTCTTAAACCTAATCATTAGCTAATATAAATTAAGGTCCTACGTGTTAGCAACTTAGCTCTTTCCCTCATAATTAGTCATGTACACGTTCCAACTCATGATTTATATATTTGTACTAGACACAAAGAATCACGGGATTTGGCTAAAGCGATAAGTAGGACCCTGAAGAATTGGTGGAAGTCTAAATCTTAATTTTATTCCTTTCATATTTGTTCAAGAGTGATGGCATGTCCTCCTTTTTTTTGTCTTTTAACATTTGTGGATGTATTTGCATGATGAGGTACTTTGATAGCTTCACTTTTGGATTTTTTTTTAATGTGAAGTTTACGAGCTAAGTTTAGAGTTACAAAAGAATAAAGGATTTTGCTTGTGTTCGGAAATATCGAATAGGGGATTCATACACACTTTTGTTCAACTGTTTGTTTTTTTTTCCTTTTCCTTTTCCTTTTTAAAGGTTATGCAAGTCTTTAGATTTGAAAATACTTTTGCGCTCCTTTGTGCCAACCTTCCCTTCGACCATCATACTTAATGCTTCCGAAAGAGTAATAATATATATATTTTTTGACATGTGGATCTATGTACTTATTCAATACCAAAAGAATTAAATCTTGTATAGTGAGGCATATATAATGAGTGATACGTATATAGCTTTCCTTCTACATTTCACTTTTCACATGTTATTACTTATTAGGAGAGTTTCATATGCAAAGCACAAGAAATGCATGGAATAAAGAAAATAGTTGAATACATATTTTTAGACACCTTTGACCCTCAAAATTCATGAACCCACCCAATAATTGGCCTTAAATGTATAATAAAATAAAAAATTTGTTTGGCTTGTCATAATTTTGTCATAATTTTCCTCAATAAAAAATAAAAGGCGGTGACGAAGTTGTCTTCTCAATAACAATCTAAAAGTGACTGATGACGTCGATTGAGACAATAGATTTTTGTAGTATACAATCTAAGAATAAAGAACTTGGGAATTCGTCAATATTGTGTAACATATTAATCTAATTTCTTTGGTGGCAAAAACAAGGAAGATTACAAAGAACTCCTAGAATCACAATAACAAGAATAAGTGTTGGCAAATGTCCTTCCTTTGTTTTATTTGACATCCATTAGGGAACCCTCTCACAAGGTGATGACAAGGATCCAATGCGTTAAAGACAGAAGTTAATTTGCATGCTACAAAATTTTCAATTATGGGATGTTTATGAAATTAAACATCACAAAAAAGGAGATGTTTAATCTTGTTCCCAATTGATAAAATGTAGCAAAAAGTCTCTACGTGTGGATAGTCCAATATGCAACATTTTATATAGAACTTAGCCAATGGTTATAGAGCTTTGCTAATTTTAATGCGATTATTCTCATAAGTTAAACATCATCACTCTAACTGTGTATGTCCTGTCAAATCTCGAAGTCTGATGAGACTTGGTCTTCAACAAATTTGAAAGCGAAGTTACGTTGGGTTACAAGCGCGTGACCTAAACTTATGAACAATGTTTTAGATTTTCATGCTTAGTTTGAACTATCAAATTTCATCGAATCATATAATTTTGAGAAAAATTTTAGACTTATAACCCCTCATTTTAGGGCATGTTGGTTCACTTAAAACACAAAGAAATTGGTTTCCGAGTGGACTTTTCATTTCATGGGTTAGTTCGCAAATGGAAATAGGGAAATGTGCTGTAGAAAAGGCCTCCATGTCAACAAATTGGCAAACACTCGTTTCCTTCCAAAATGAGAGAAAATGGGTTGGAAACTCACTTTTTATGAATAAAAAATTGGTTCCTTGAGTGTGTACATAAGTATGGAAGTTTAAGTCATAATAAAAAAAATTAGTTTTAACCAATTATTTTTTTTATATTTATATACCAAACAAACTATTCTAGAATAGTGTGGAAATTGATTTCCACCCATGTTTTTAGTGACAACCAAGCACCAAAACTCATTTCCAGAAAAACTTTTTTAAAAAATCACCAAATGGATTTTTCTGGTGGAACAGGGTTTCTATCAGAAGTAGGAAACCAACCAAACAGGCGCTGATATGCTAAGGTGGTCCTTTTATCAATTCTCCTGCTAATGTTGTTGTCCAGCTTTGTTACATACAACTCTTATTATACTCTAATTTGTCCTTTTACCCGTGTCGTTTATTATGTTGCTCACCAAACCAAAAGCAATAAATCTAACTCCATCCAACCAAACAATAATGGACCACGGCCGAATCCTAAAAATCACATGATCTCATCTTTGAACTCATTACAACCATTATAGATTAGACCAAATTGCTTCCTTAATGATTTCTCTTAAACCTAATCATTAGCTAATATAAATTAAGGTCCTACGTGTTAGCAACTTAGCTCTTTCCCTCATAATTAGTCATGTACACGTTCCAACTCATGATTTATATATTTGTACTAGACACAAAGAATCACGGGATTTGGCTAAAGCGATAAGTAGGACCCTGAAGAATTGGTGGAAGTCTAAATCTTAATTTTATTCCTTTCATATTTGTTCAAGAGTGATGGCATGTCCTCCTTTTTTTTGTCTTTTAACATTTGTGGATGTATTTGCATGATGAGGTACTTTGATAGCTTCACTTTTGGATTTTTTTTTAATGTGAAGTTTACGAGCTAAGTTTAGAGTTACAAAAGAATAAAGGATTTTGCTTGTGTTCGGAAATATCGAATAGGGGATTCATACACACTTTTGTTCAACTGTTTGTTTTTTTTTCCTTTTCCTTTTCCTTTTTAAAGGTTATGCAAGTCTTTAGATTTGAAAATACTTTTGCGCTCCTTTGTGCCAACCTTCCCTTCGACCATCATACTTAATGCTTCCGAAAGAGTAATAATATATATATTTTTTGACATGTGGATCTATGTACTTATTCAATACCAAAAGAATTAAATCTTGTATAGTGAGGCATATATAATGAGTGATACGTATATAGCTTTCCTTCTACATTTCACTTTTCACATGTTATTACTTATTAGGAGAGTTTCATATGCAAAGCACAAGAAATGCATGGAATAAAGAAAATAGTTGAATACATATTTTTAGACACCTTTGACCCTCAAAATTCATGAACCCACCCAATAATTGGCCTTAAATGTATAATAAAATAAAAAATTTGTTTGGCTTGTCATAATTTTGTCATAATTTTCCTCAATAAAAAATAAAAGGCGGTGACGAAGTTGTCTTCTCAATAACAATCTAAAAGTGACTGATGACGTCGATTGAGACAATAGATTTTTGTAGTATACAATCTAAGAATAAAGAACTTGGGAATTCGTCAATATTGTGTAACATATTAATCTAATTTCTTTGGTGGCAAAAACAAGGAAGATTACAAAGAACTCCTAGAATCACAATAACAAGAATAAGTGTTGGCAAATGTCCTTCCTTTGTTTTATTTGACATCCATTAGGGAACCCTCTCACAAGGTGATGACAAGGATCCAATGCGTTAAAGACAGAAGTTAATTTGCATGCTACAAAATTTTCAATTATGGGATGTTTATGAAATTAAACATCACAAAAAAGGAGATGTTTAATCTTGTTCCCAATTGATAAAATGTAGCAAAAAAGTCTCTACGTGTGGATAGTCCAATATGCAACATTTTATATAGAACTTAGCCAATGGTTATAGAGCTTTGCTAATTTTAATGCGATTATTCTCATAAGTTAAACATCATCACTCTAACTGTGTATGTCCTGTCAAATCTCGAAGTCTGATGAGACTTGGTCTTCAACAAATTTGAAAGCGAAGTTACGTTGGGTTACAAGCGCGTGACCTAAACTTATGAACAATGTTTTAGATTTTCATGCTTAGTTTGAACTATCAAATTTCATCGAATCATATAATTTTGAGAAAAAAAATGCTTTCACCCTTTGAGCATTTTTAGACATGTATTGCCCCAATTTGAGTAGTAAACAATGTAAATTTCCTAATTTTTAGATCATTGAGCATGAACATTAAATTGTTAAATCCCATTTTTGGAGTCTTCATAGAAATTGTTTGCGGAAGAAAGATAAAAATGATACATGTCCATCATAACTTAATATTTAGGGTTGTATTAGGGGTGGAAACGAATCAATCGAATCGAATACCATGGTATTCATATTCCTATTCAGTTAATTTTCACGAATTCGAAGTCGAACTCGAATTCGTGTCGAATAGGGAAATGGTGTTTAAATTTGGTTCGTTAATTAGACGAATATTTGTCAAATGTTCACGAATATCTCAATAGCACACTTGTTAAGTCACAAGATCCCCAACCATGAGGTGTTGACTTCAAACTCTATGTTTGAAGTCTTTTCTATTATTTTCTATAATGTTTTACTTAATTGTTATTATGATATTTCAATATAAGAATTATTATAGTGTGCGTTTATAAATTATTAATATAATACTTATAAATAGCAATATTTATAAAATTATGCACATAAAAGATAACACAATATAATAATCTAGAAGTAGAAAACATAAACGAATATTTAATAATCAAGCGAATCGAATATACCTCGGTCAAATTCTATTAGTTTATCATGAATACTAAAAATATTCATTTATTATTAAATGAACTAGAATCGATTATGACCGAATATCCGGGCCGAATAATAACTGAATTGTTTATTAATTATTTGGTTCGTTTCCACCCTTAGGTTGTACTAGTATTAAGTTCTGATATAATATTCTCATTACAATGACATTGATTGCCTCATTCAAAATTGATAATGGGACATATATGATCATGTAATCCTTATTCATATATGATTTTATATAGATCCTCTATAATCTTTCTTTTCAAGAAAATGCTAGGACACCAATGTATCGTATTGCTGATGACATAATATTTGGAATATAAGATAATTGACAATGTTTCGTGCAGGCTACGCACAAACAAGAGTTATTTACTCATTTTAGTGGCATGATTGAGATGGGTGTAGCGATGCCCAAGTCATGGTTGGTGAGAATAAAATAGGGCTTAGGTGCTCAATTAATTGATTAATCGCCTTTTATTACTTATTCTTATTCCAAATCTACTATGCCAATTGCCATCATCTTAATTCAGTGGTTCGAAACAACACGCTTTGAGATGATTAAAATCCATTGATATAGTTTAATTAAGGGTAAATTGTAAATGATTTTGACATGTGGATCTATGTACTTATTCAATACCAAAAGAATTAAATCTTGTATAGTGAGGCATATATAATGAGTGATACGTATATAGCTTTCCTTCTACATTTCACTTTTCACATGTTATTACTTATTAGGAGAGTTTCATATGCAAAGCACAAGAAATGCATGGAATAAAGAAAATAGTTGAATACATATTTTTAGACACCTTTGACCCTCAAAATTCATGAACCCACCCAATAATTGGCCTTAAATGTATAATAAAATAAAAAATTTGTTTGGCTTGTCATAATTTTGTCATAATTTTCCTCAATAAAAAATAAAAGGCGGTGACGAAGTTGTCTTCTCAATAACAATCTAAAAGTGACTGATGACGTCGATTGAGACAATAGATTTTTGTAGTATACAATCTAAGAATAAAGAACTTGGGAATTCGTCAATATTGTGTAACATATTAATCTAATTTCTTTGGTGGCAAAAACAAGGAAGATTACAAAGAACTCCTAGAATCACAATAACAAGAATAAGTGTTGGCAAATGTCCTTCCTTTGTTTTATTTGACATCCATTAGGGAACCCTCTCACAAGGTGATGACAAGGATCCAATGCGTTAAAGACAGAAGTTAATTTGCATGCTACAAAATTTTCAATTATGGGATGTTTATGAAATTAAACATCACAAAAAAGGAGATGTTTAATCTTGTTCCCAATTGATAAAATGTAGCAAAAAAGTCTCTACGTGTGGATAGTCCAATATGCAACATTTTATATAGAACTTAGCCAATGGTTATAGAGCTTTGCTAATTTTAATGCGATTATTCTCATAAGTTAAACATCATCACTCTAACTGTGTATGTCCTGTCAAATCTCGAAGTCTGATGAGACTTGGTCTTCAACAAATTTGAAAGCGAAGTTACGTTGGGTTACAAGCGCGTGACCTAAACTTATGAACAATGTTTTAGATTTTCATGCTTAGTTTGAACTATCAAATTTCATCGAATCATATAATTTTGAGAAAAAATGCTTTCACCCTTTGAGCATTTTTAGACATGTATTGCCCCAATTTGAGTAGTAAACAATGTAAATTTCCTAATTTTTAGATCATTGAGCATGAACATTAAATTGTTAAATCCCATTTTTGGAGTCTTCATAGAAATTGTTTGCGGAAGAAAGATAAAAATGATACATGTCCATCATAACTTAATATTTAGGGTTGTATTAGGGGTGGAAACGAACCGAATCGAATCGAATACCATGGTATTCATATTCCTATTGATTAATTTTCAATTCGAAGTCGAACTCGAATTAATTGTCGAATAGAAATGGTGTTTAAATTTGGTTCGTTAATTAGGCGAATATTTGTCAAATGTTCACGAATATCTCAATAGACACTTGTTAAGTCACAAGATCCCCAACCATGAGGTGTTGACTTCAAACTCTATGTTTGAAGTCTTTTCTTATTATTTTCTATAATGTTTTACTTAATTGTTATTATGATATTTCAATATAAGAATTATTATAGTGTACGTTTATAAATTATTAATATAATACTTATAAATAGCAATATTTATAAAATTATGCACACATAAAAGATAACACAATATAATAATCTAGAAGTAGAAAACATAAACGAATATTTAATAATCAAACGAATCGAATATACCTCGGTCAAATTCTATTAGTTTATCTTGAATACTAAAAATATTCATTTATTATTAAATGAACTAGAATCGATTATGACCGAATATCCGGACGAATAATAACGAACTGTTTATTAATTATTTGGTTCGTTTCCACCCTTAGGTTGTACTAGTATTAAGTTCTGATATAATATTCTCATTACAATGACATTGATTGCCTCATTCAAAATTGATAATGGGACATATATGATCATGTAATCCTTATTCATATATGATTTTATATAGATCCTCTATAATCTTTCTTTTCAAGAAAATGCTAGGACACCAATGTATCGTATTGCTGATGACATAATATTTGGAATATAAGATAATTGACAATGTTTCGTGCAGGCTACGCACAAACAAGAGTTATTTACTCATTTTAGTGGCATGATTGAGATGGGTGTAGCGATGCCCAAGTCATGGTTGGTGAGAATAAAATAGGGCTTAGGTGCTCAATTAATTGATTAATCGCCTTTTATTACTTATTCTTATTCCAAATCTACTATGCCAATTGCCATCATCTTAATTCAGTGGTTCGAAACAACACGCTTTGAGATGATTAAAAATCCATTGATATAGTTTAATTAAGGGTAAATTGTAAATGATTCCCCTCGACTACGTTTAGTTGCACTTAATACCCCTCAACTCATTTTAGAAAGATAAATTTAAAGTGGCAACATTCTTCTTCCTAAATTGAGGGAGGCTAAGTGATAACAAATGCGTTGAAGGGTGTTACATGCAAACTGGGGGGGGGGTATGTGTGTAGTTTACCGTTTAATTAATTGCAGTCACAGGTAGAGCAAGCATGGTGGAGTTAATTTTTAGGTCAATTTATATGTGTCAAATTCATACTCCGGCCTCAAGAACCTCGAGGCATGTATGTTGCGTTAAATAATTAGGTTACCCATACACAATCCATCTAACCCTATTATAAAATAGTTTTAGTCAAATATAAATGGTTACTCTTTTAAAAAATCTTTTGGTAGAGGAAATCGGATTTATAATCACATTTAAAAGTGAGCATATGGGTTTAACACTCTTATCATTCTTCTTTTGATTGACTTTGAATCAACTTATTTGTTATCTATACAAGTTATTTTAAAAAAGTATTTAATTTCTTATTTATTCTCATTTTCTTAATGTTTGCTCTGTCTTTGCAAAAGATAAGGATGCATTGGTATGTACTTGGGACCATCTACTCATTAAATTTGACAGAAATCAATGTCATGAACCGTTGATGGTAGCGAATACTAAGCTCTTTTATTTAGAATATTATTTCCGAGGTATAAAACAAGGAGAAAAAGGCATAATAAACATATAATTAGGAGATCCTTTAAGCAAAGCTACAAACTGTAGCATCTTTTTTAAAAAATCTTTTGTAAATGAAAAATATCTTCTAATTTTCCCAATCTTTCTAAAATGAGTCTATAATACTTTATTAATCTTAGAGGAAATAGACTATTTGAATTTATTCTAGAAAAAAGAACAATGTTTCTTTCTTCTCAAATTAAAGGCTAAATGACAATTAAATACCTTACTATTTCACCACCTTAACACTTCAATAAATACCTAAATTGTAAAAGTAAACAATAGGGCGCCATTTAGCCCAAATTAATTAAAACTTCAGACATGTCCTTAGAGGTTTAGAATAGGGCTTAAAGTAGGCTCAGGCCCACTGGACTCACTCAAACCTGGGTCTTGGATGATAAACAAAGTCCAGGACGCTAATTTCTTCATCAACAATGGAGGAGGAAAGCGAGGTGGGAAGAGAGAGCGATCTGAAGGCGGCAGGGGCGGAGCTGCTCCCCGATGGACGGCGAGGATTGCGCCTCAAGGGATGGCAGATCGAATCCCTCCATCGATCCATTCTCACCTCTCTCGCCATCCAAGAGTGAGTTCGTTCCCTCCCTCAAAACCCTAGCCCCCCAAAATTATTTTTTTTACCTAATCTGTTTGATTTCATGTCATGAATCATGAAATCTTGGTGAAATTAACGTAATCAAATGGCATTGTCCTAGTGTACCCTTTGATAGGTTTTTAGGAACTGTAAAGGGAAAGAGAAATTTTAGAAGGGGAGGAACATTTCTTACTTTGTTTTATACATAATTGGAATTGTTGTTATTGTCGTTGTCTAAGCATTTTCCCACCTAAATGAGGTGTTTAATCTTGTTCCCAATTGATAAAATGTAGCAAAAAGTCTCTACGTGTGGATAGTCCAATATGCAACATTTTATATAGAACTTAGCCAATGGTTATAGAGCTTTGCTAATTTTAATGCGATTATTCTCATAAGTTAAACATCATCACTCTAACTGTGTATGTCCTGTCAAATCTCGAAGTCTGATGAGACTTGGTCTTCAACAAATTTGAAAGCGAAGTTACGTTGGGTTACAAGCGCGTGACCTAAACTTATGAACAATGTTTTAGATTTTCATGCTTAGTTTGAACTATCAAATTTCATCGAATCATATAATTTTGAGAAAAAAAATGCTTTCACCCTTTGAGCATTTTTAGACATGTATTGCCCCAATTTGAGTAGTAAACAATGTAAATTTCCTAATTTTTAGATCATTGAGCATGAACATTAAATTGTTAAATCCCATTTTTTGGAGTCTTCATAGAAATTGTTTGCGGAAGAAAGATAAAAAAATGATACATGTCCATCATAACTTAATATTTAGGGTTGTATTAGGGGTGGAAACGAACCGAATCGAATCGAATACCATGGTATTCATATTCCTATTCAGTTAATTTTCACGAATTCGAAGTCGAACTCGAATTCGTGTCGAATAGGGAAATGGTGTTTAAATTTGGTTCGTTAATTAGACGAATATTTGTCAAATGTTCACGAATATCTCAATAGCACACTTGTTAAGTCACAAGATCCCCAACCATGAGGTGTTGACTTCAAACTCTATGTTTGAAGTCTTTTCTTATTTATTTTCTATAATGTTTTACTTAATTGTTATTATGATATTTCAATATAAGAATTATTATAGTGTACGTTTATAAATTATTAATATAATACTTATAAATAGCAATATTTATAAAATTATGCACACATAAAAGATAACACAATATAATAATCTAGAAGTAGAAAACATAAACGAATATTTAATAATCAAACGAATCGAATATACCTCGGTCAAATTCTATTCGTTTATGCTAATACTAAAAATATTCATTTATTATTAAATGAACTACCGAATCGATTATGACCGAATATCCGGACGAATAATAACGAATTGTTTATTAATTATTTGGTTCGTTTCCACCCTTAGGTTGTACTAGTATTAAGTTCTGATATAATATTCTCATTACAATGACATTGATTGCCTCATTCAAAATTGATAATGGGACATATATGATCATGTAATCCTTATTCATATATGATTTTATATAGATCCTCTATAATCTTTCTTTTCCAAGAAAATGCTAGGACACCAATGTATCGTATTGCTGATGACATAATATTTGGAATATAAGATAATTGACAATGTTTCGTGCAGGCTACGCACAAACAAGAGTTATTTACTCATTTTAGTGGCATGATTGAGATGGGTGTAGCGATGCCCAAGTCATGGTTGGTGAGAATAAAATAGGGCTTAGGTGCTCAATTAATTGATTAATCGCCTTTTATTACTTATTCTTATTCCAAATCTACTATGCCAATTGCCATCATCTTAATTCAGTGGTTCGAAACAACACGCTTTGAGATGATTAAAATCCATTGATATAGTTTAATTAAGGGTAAATTGTAAATGATTCCCTCGACTACGTTTAGTTGCACTTAATACCTCAACTCATTTTAGAAAGATAAATTTAAAGTGGCAACATTCTTCTTCCTAAATTGAGGGAGGCTAAGTGATAACAAATGCGTTGAAGGGTGTTACATGCAAACTGGGGGTATGTGTGTAGTTTGGTTTAATTAATTGATCCTGAGTAGAGCAAGCATGGTGGAGTTAATTTTTAGGTCAATTTATATGTGTCAAATTCATACTCCGGCCTCAAGAACCTCGAGGCATGTATGTTGCGTTAAATAATTAGGTTACCCATACACAATCCATCTAACCCTATTATAAAATAGTTTTAGTCAAATATAAATGGTTACTCTTTTAAAAAATCTTTTGGTAGAGGAAATCGGATTTATAATCACATTTAAAAGTGAGCATATGGGTTTAACACTCTTATCATTCTTCTTTTGATTGACTTTGAATCAACTTATTTGTTATCTATACAAGTTATTTTAAAAAAGTATTTAATTTCTTATTTATTCTCATTTTCTTAATGTTTGCTCTGTCTTTGCAAAAAGATAAGGATGCATTGGTATGTACTTGGGACCATCTACTCATTAAATTTGACAGAAATCAATGTCATGAACCGTTGATGGTAGCGAATACTAAGCTCTTTTATTTAGAATATTATTTCCGAGGTATAAAACAAGGAGAAAAAGGCATAATAAACATATAATTAGGAGATCCTTTAAGCAAAGCTACAAACTGTAGCATCTTTTTTAAAAAATCTTTTGTAAATGAAAAATATCTTCTAATTTTCCCAATCTTTCTAAAATGAGTCTATAATACTTTATTAATCTTAGAGGAAATAGACTATTTGAATTTATTCTAGAAAAAAGAACAATGTTTCTTTCTTCTCAAATTAAAGGCTAAATGACAATTAAATACCTTACTATTTCACCACCTTAACACTTCAATAAATACCCTAAATTGTAAAAAGTAAACAATAGGGCGCCATTTAGCCCAAATTAATTAAAACTTCAGACATGTCCTTAGAGGTTTAGAATAGGGCTTAAAGTAGGCTCAGGCCCACTGGACTCACTCAAACCTGGGTCTTGGATGATAAACAAAGTCCAGGACGCTAATTTCTTCATCAACAATGGAGGAGGAAAGCGAGGTGGGAAGAGAGAGCGATCTGAAGGCGGCAGGGGCGGAGCTGCTCCCCGATGGACGGCGAGGATTGCGCCTCAAGGGATGGCAGATCGAATCCCTCCATCGATCCATTCTCACCTCTCTCGCCATCCAAGAGTGAGTTCGTTCCCTCCCTCAAAACCCTAGCCCCCCAAAATTATTTTTTTTACCTAATCTGTTTGATTTCATGTCATGAATCATGAAATCTTGGTGAAATTAACGTAATCAAATGGCATTGTCCTAGTGTACCCTTTGATAGGTTTTTAGGAACTGTAAAGGGAAAGAGAAATTTTAGAAGGGGAGGAACATTTCTTACTTTGTTTTATACATAATTGGAATTGTTGTTATTGTCGTTGTCTAAGCATTTTCCCACCTAAATGAGGTGGGATTTAGGTATCAGCTCCAGAAATTTCGATGGAAATGCTGGCAAAATTTCATGGACTTGAGACATATAAGAACTTTCTAGTTGAAGAAAATATGGGCAGGAGTTCCTTTCGATTTTCGTCCTAATGGAAGTCATGCGCTTAATTCACATACTAATACTAAAAATCCGTTGAGTCTTGTGACTCCAAATTACTTTGCAATGTGGTGTGACACGGGCATTATTCTATACTGTTTGTCCGTGTTTGGATTAGGGAATTATTTTATCCTGGTATTAATTTAACTCACTATAGTCCTGGGATATAATAGTCCAACTGACTATAGCGAGTTAAATTTTTAATAATTTATTTGGTTCAGTTTGTTATTAACACCTCTAATACCTATTTCATTTTTGAGAACTTATCAGTATAAGGTGGTATAGGATTATGACATAACAATAGATGTCCACAATGCCCCTCTACATGCATATCTCAGTTCTCAAGGAAACTTTAAAATATTTTGTAATAACATGTATGAGCAATAAAGAAAAAACTAATTGTGTTAAATGTCATTAAGCTAATTTCGAACACCCCATATTTCTTTGAATCATTGATTTTTCCCCAAATGGTGGTAATGGAATGTCTATTGAACTTAATTCTATATGTGCAGAGTATATCTGAGCACATAATTTGTTTGAGAAATATGCTGAATGAGATATTTTTATCATAGACTACATTCATGCAACAAAGGCAAATACCTTACACTCATGATTCATATGATAATTCTACATTAGATAAAATCTCATATATTTCTGTAATTCTGTGTTTGGATTTCATTAAAGTTATAAGAACTGTCATTTATGGAGTGGAGTTATCTATTCTCAATTGCGATTAATTTTTCTCGGTGGACGTCCTCCTTTTACAATACAAACCGGAAGGTGAGAAGTGAACATCACTGACAAATCCCGAACGTGAAAGCCTAGCATAAGCGGGTAAAAGAAACAATAAGGTAATGTTTAGGAAAATTAAGGGCAAATGAGTCTTTTCTATGCTAATTCCAAGCGGGAAATAGTATCCGGACTATAATAACACCCCCTTTATTTAGTCTGAAATCTTTGGACTATTTCATTTTAAAGGACTAATTAGTCCGGCCCTAAGTTGCATGGAAACGGGTACGGGTATCGATACGGGTGCGGGTATGGGTACGGGACACCGAAACTTTGTGAAATGTAGGGTACGGGGACACGACTACACATATATGTCAAAATTAATAATTTACATGAGATCATTATTATTTTTCAATTCATGTGCTATTTAAAATTAATTTCCTATCATATTTTTAAGTTTCTTTTATCTTTTGTCATGTTGATTATTATAAATTGGAAACTGTTTGTGTTTTAATTAGACGCTCAAACCACCCTTTTAAATCATAGTTTTTAACTTGAATATAGTCTGAAACAATCGGACCCATGTCGAACGAGTTTTAGAAAATAATATATAGGTCCAAGTAGTGTATGACAAGTATTTTAAATTATAACATATATTGTATACTTGAGTACATGTCTGGGTAAATGTATGCATACATCCAAGGAGTGTCCATGAAGTTTGGGTACGGATAAGTGTCGGGTACGTGTCGGGTACGGGTTCGGCTTCATGATTGAAGTACCCGGGTAACATAGGTCTGGCCTAATCCCTCCCAAAATTTTGAACCAAACACCCCATTATTTTACTTTAAAGGATAAAGGCTTATTACATCAAAATAATACCCAATCCAAACATGACCTTTTAGAATTATATGGTATTAAATGAGCAAACTAGCATATTTATATACTAAACTTAGACTATGTTATATATGAAATTTGTTTATATTTGTAATATGTATGTTGGAAAGCGGTAGATAGCATAGTCTCCATCGTAGAGACCCATTCCTTTTGTTGTTTTAAAAGCGGAAGAAATTTCTAACTTTGTTTTGCACACATATGGAACAGTTGTTATTGCCATTGACTAAGCATTTTCGATATGTAAATGGATAAATGAGGTTAGATTGTGGTATTAGCTTGAGAAGGTTCGATGGAAATGTTGGCAACATTTTTGACCGCCTTTAAGTTGTCAGATAGAATCTAGAAGATGAAAATATGGATAAGAGAGGGATTTATATGAAGTATAGTTATAGGAGTTTAGAAGTTTTTCACCTTTTATTGTGTTATAAACTAAAGGTCATGTCTTTTGTTCATTATGTAACAGAGAGGACTTTTCTATTAGCCATTATATATTTATAATCAATGTTTTAAAAAACCTCTGCCTAGCCCGCCTAGGCATACGCCTAGGCCTAAGCGGCACCTTGGCCGCCTACATAATGCCTAGCGCCTAAGCGGTACCTAAGCTGCCCATCTAGATTTTGGGAGCGCCTAGGGGAGCGTGGTTTGCCTACATGGACCACACCCTTTATGTATTGATCGTGATTTCCTCCATGTCCTCCATCCTCTACCTCTCCCGATCTTGAGCAAAACCTCCTCCATCATCACTTAAGAAAGCTATTAGGTGTCAGTCTAGCGCCTAAGCTTTCCATAACATTGGCATTGACTATTAGAAATTATAATTAAAAACTAAAAAAATAAAAAAATGCCTAGACCCCCGCTAGGCTACCGCCTAGGCGCTAGACGTCGGGTCCAACGCCTAAGTCGCTTAGTGCTTTCTGTAACCTTGTTTATAATTAACAAGCCCTAACATGGTTATGTTTTGATCTTAATAAGATTATGGCCATGTTTTGTTCATTATACAACTAATCTTTCCCTAAGTTTTAATCTTTAAAATTTTAATAAAATCTTATGCGAAATATTTAGAACATATTAAGTCTAAGAGATTTTTCCTTTTTCACCAAAATCATCCATGTCGTCTTCTAGTGAAGCCTCTTTTTCTTTTTGACCTTTCTCTTGAAAGCAACGACCAATGATGACAGCTGTGAGAGAGGGACTTGATTATAGATAATTAGGATGAGAGTTAGGTTTAATTAATGGGTATTTGGTTTTAACTGAATCAGCCTTATCAAAGTCTAATTAAAATTAAATAGAAATCAATTCTATTTAACAACATGAGCCTCTATTTAGAATACATATCATGATAATAAAAGTATAATTTATTTAAACTAACAAAAGGAGTATAATTAAATTAAATTATAAATAAACTATAATAGTCACGTGTCAAAAATATCAAGTGGGGAAAATATTAAGTTAAGTCTCAATAATAAATTTAATACATATGAGGGGCATTGCAAAAAAGATTTGAGTGAGGGCATTTGTCCACACTAAGGTGAATATGGCTTCGCCGCTTGATGATGTGGCTTATTGAATCAGATCGGAATAGTTAAAATAAAAGACAACGTTTGAGGTTTTCTGTGACCGTAAATTGCCATGAAATTGAAGGGAAAGTTCTATGGGAAACCTTAAGAACAATAATGCTTTACGGATCAAAATGTTGGTTTATGCAAAAAATGTGTGTAACAGAAGTGAGAATGTGATAAGGTACACTTTGAGATAAAAATAAGAAAGGAGTGCATTTATAAGAGGTCAGGGGTTGCTTCTATTGAAGATAAAATGAGAAAATCAATTGTGATGCAATAAGAGCCGCTAAATGCAACATTTGGGAGAAGATGAGAATGTGATAAGGTACACTTTGAGATAAAAATAAGAAAGGAGTGCATTTATAAGAGGTCGTGGGTTGCTTCTATTGAAGATAAAATGAGAAAATCAATTGTGATGCAATAAGACGCTCAAACCACCCTTTTAAATCATAGTTTTTAACTTGAATATAGTCTGAAACAATCGGACCCATGTCGAACGAGTTTTAGAAAATAATATATAGGTCCAAGTAGTGTATGACAAGTATTTTAAATTATAACATATATTGTATACTTGAGTACATGTCTGGGTAAATGTATGCATACATCCAAGGAGTGTCCATGAAGTTTGGGTACGGATAAGTGTCAGTGCGTGTCAGTGCGGGTTGACTTCATGATTGAAGTACCCGGGTAACATAGGTCTGGCCTAATCCCTCCCAAAATTTTGAACCAAACACCCCATTATTTTACTTTAAAGGATAAAGGCTTATTACATCAAAATAATACCCAATCCAAACATGACCTTTTAGAATTATATGGTATTAAATGAGCAAACTAGCATATTTATATACTAAACTTAGACTATGTTATATATGAAATTTGTTTATATTTGTAATATGTATGTTGGAAAGCGGTAGATAGCATAGTCTCCATCGTAGAGACCCATTCCTTTTGTTGTTTTAAAAGCGGAAGAAATTTCTAACTTTGTTTTGCACACATATGGAACCGTTGTTATTGCCATTGACTAAGCATTTTCGATATGTAAATGGATAAATGAGGTTAGATTGTGGTATTAGCTTGAGAAGGTTCGATGGAAATGTTGGCAACATTTTTTGACCGCCCTTTAAGTTGCTGTATAGAATCTAGAAGATGAAAATATGGATAAGAGAGGGGATTTATATGAAGTATAGTTATAGGAGTTTAGAAGTTTTTTTCACCTTTTATTGTGTTATAAACTAAAGGTCATGTCTTTTGTTCATTATGTAACAGAGAGGACTTTTCTATTAGCCATTATATATTTATAATCAATGTTTTAAAAACCTCGCTTAGCCCGGCCAGCATAATGCCAGTAAGCGGCACCTTGGCGCTACATAATGCCTAGCTTGCTTTACTCTGCGCCCATCTAGATTTTGGGAGCTTGGAGGCGTGGTTTGCCTACATGGACCACACCCTTTATGTATTGATCGTGATTTCCTCCATGTCCTCCATCCTCTACCTCTCAGATCTTGAGCAAAACCTCCTCCATCATCACTTAAGAAAGCTATTAGGTGTCGGTCTAGCCTAAGCTTTCCATAACATGGCATTGACTATTAGAAATTATAATTAAAAACTAAAAAAATAAAAAAATGCCTAGACCCCCGCTAGGCTACCGCCTAGGCGCTAGACGTCGGGTCCAACGCCTAAGTCGCTTAGTGCTTTCTGTAACCTTGTTTATAATTAACAAGCCCTAACATGGTTATGTTTTGATCTTAATAAGATTATGGCCATGTTTTGTTCATTATACAACTAATCTTTCCCTAAGTTTTAATCTTTAAAATTTTAATAAAATCTTATGCGAAATATTTAGAACATATTAAGTCTAAGAGATTTTTCCTTTTTTCACCAAAATCATCCATGTCGTCTTCTAGTCGAAGCCTCTTTTTTCTTTTTTGACCTTTCTCTTGAAAGCAACGACCAATGATGACAGCTGTGAGAGAGGGACTTGATTATAGATAATTAGGATGAGAGTTAGGTTTAATTAATGGGTATTTGGTTTTAACTGAATCACCTTATCAAAGTCTAATTAAAATTAAATAGAAATCAATTCTATTTAACAACATGAGCCTCTATTTAGAATACATATCATGATAATAAAAGTATAATTTATTTAAACTAACAAAAGGAGTATAATTAAATTAAATTATAAATAAACTATAATAGTCACGTGTCAAAAATATCAAGTGGGGAAAATATTAAGTTAAGTCTCAATAATAAATTTAATACATATGAGGGGCATTGCAAAAAGATTTGAGTGAGGGCATTTGTCCACACTAAGGTGAATATGGTCACGCTTGATGATGTGGCTTATTGAATCGGTCGGAATAGTTAAAATAAAAGACAACGTTTGAGGTTTTCTGTGACCGTAAATTGCCATGAAATTGAAGGGAAAGTTCTATGGGAAACCTTAAGAACAATAATGCTTTACGGATCAAAATGTTGGTTTATGCAAAAAATGTGTGTAACAGAAGTGAGAATGTGATAAGGTACACTTTGAGATAAAAATAAGAAAGGAGTGCATTTATAAGAGGTCAGGGGTTGCTTCTATTGAAGATAAAATGAGAAAATCAATTGTGATGCAATAAGAGCCGCTAAATGCAACATTTGGGAGAAGATGAGAATGTGATAAGGTACACTTTGAGATAAAAATAAGAAAGGAGTGCATTTATAAGAGGTCAGGGGTTGCTTCTATTGAAGATAAAATGAGAAAATCAATTGTGATGCAATAAGAGCCGCTAAATGCAACATTTGGGAGAAGACAAGAAGTGATAAGTTAATAGTTAATAGAGTAAAGAGAACTGTAGGTGTGGGTCCAAGCGAACTTGGGTGGAAACAATTAAGAAGAATATGATTAAGGATATGACTCTTAACAAAATTGAATTAAAGAACAAGATTCATGTAGTTGTCCCAAAAAATTTAGGATAGAGACTTTGTTATTGTTATTGTACTTAGAAACAACCATAGATAAGCTCTAGTAAACAATGCATTCATCCAATGGCGGGTCACATTCACCTTAAAGTGGACAAATGTCCCCACTCAATTCATTTCTCCAGTATGCTCCTCATATGTATTAAATTTATTATTTAGGTCTAGGTTAATATTTATCCCCATTTGATATTTTAGACACATGACTGTTATAGTTGATTTACAATTTAATTTCATTATCGTCTTTGTAGGTTTTAAATGAATTATACTTTGTATTATCATGACATGTATTTTAAATAGAGGTTCATATTGTTACATAGGATTGATTTCTAATTAGTTGCAATTAGACTTTGCTAAGGTCCATTTAGTTAAATCCAAATACCTTTTATTTAACATAACTCTCATCCTAATTATCTGTAATCAAATCTCTCTCACATTGTCATCATCGTGGGTTATTGGTTTCAAGAGAAAGGTCAAAAAAGAGGCCGTGACTAGGATAGGACCCGGACGAGTTTGGTGAAAAAAGGGGAAAGTCTTTTAGACATTATATTTCGCATGAGATTCCGTTAAAAACTTTTTCTTAAATAAGATCAAAACTTGTGATACAGTGAGGAAAGATTTGAATAATGAATAAAACATAGCCAATATCTTTATTGAGATCAAAACATAGTCATGTTTAGGATGTGTTGATTATAAATATATAACGAGTAATAGAGAACTCATTATTGTATAATGAACAAAATATGGGCTCTTGAAGTCACCAAGATCGATAAAGGTTATTATACTTCACACGGACTCGATGCTGAGTGAGTGGACCTCAAATCAGTACTAGGACTTCAAATTATGAACACTCATCGAGGACAATTGTAAATGTCTTATCTTTTGATGTTGAAATATATAAATAAAATTATTTGTTGATTTATAAACAGTATGTATTATTTATTTATATTATTGCCCCCACTACCCCTTGGCCTAGCTCTGCCACTGCATTCATCAGAACGTGTATGTTCATAATGCTAAGTGATGCACATTTAGTTCCTAGGTATTCTGAGTAGCGAATATAGTGGCCTCTTAAGTATTTTGATTTAAGTTAATTGAAAGAGATAGGTAACAATTCCTAGGGAGTTAGTATTCTCCATTAGGATATATCTGTATTAGACTAATTAGATCTATTCTAAACTTCCCGAAGTCACACCTCAATCTTTGTGTGCTGACAAAATGACATATTGATGCAAAAGAAATTGAGGATATTTATGCACTAAGAATTATAATGGTCTATCTGGTTATCTATATTTGGGAATATAGGACTTCAGCTACTAGCTTCAAAGGAACAGTGTTAATTCATTCCCTGAATGGTGGATTCCACTTAGGGTTTCTGAAATTCAAAAAAATTGTTAGAAGATTAAATTTGGTTGTAAAATGGATGATTTTTCCAATTACATGACATCTTAAATAGTGTTTGTGTTAATCACATGTCTTAAATAGCACAAACTAAGATATAAACACATCTACCTAATATTTGACTTAAAATTTAATATAGCTCGGTAGATCAACTATGCGTATCAAACATCATGAGCTGTATCCACAATTCAGTAATTTGCAACTTTATGAATCCCTAAATACGTGAAGTTACAATTTATAAAGTGACTTGCCAAAGTGAGCCCTAAGAGAAAACGAAAATCCCCTGAAAAGGCTGAGATTTCAATGGGAGCATAATTTCGTTTTCATAAACTAATGTTTGAAAGAATGAATATCAACAAGTTTTATACATGAGTTTTATTTTGTAAAAATAGAATGGATTACTGGCTGAAGGTTCATAACTCTTGAATCTTGGTATATGAATTGCCACCTTCTCATTCTAAGGAGATCTACGTAATTGGCAAATTCTAACCCGATGCCTTATTCTCCTACTTTCTAAAGTCTTCCAGTGTCACCCAAGTAATAGCAATGTGCGAAAGAAATTCATGTATATAATATATCTACCTTACCTCATGATCTTGTAGGGTTCGTTTATGTACTTGTACTTGAAATAGGTATGGTGAAACTAAATCGAAGTTTATGACCAACAGTTCAAGCCCTAATACTTTTTATCACTGGAAATCAAGAGGACACCAAATTGTAATCTCCTAAACATCATTTATGCGGCTGGCTAGAAGTTAGGGCAATCATACTTATTTAAATATTCTTTATAACTCTCATAATCTCAACAGTTGGATGTTAATCTCTTGCAAATCCTTCCATATAAGGTTCTTGATATCGAGAATCCGAGATTGCCAACGACTAAGGTTATATTATGTTATTACTTACTGAGGATGTTTCTAGTTCAATTTTCTCGTGCCTCAGTTTACTTTTTCGAGTACATATTTCACTCTTACCACTTTCCCATTCATGTTTCTAATGTGATCACATAGCTAAAAAATACATATTCTTATAATATTGCACTTTGTTTATTTTAAAATAAGTAACTGCAAAACTTCGAGACTTCTAACTGGAACCCTTAGGCGTCAAGAACCTTTCTATGTGCACGGATGCTACTTTAGGAGTTAATTTCATTATAGGTTTAGCAAGTACAGTTTCAAGCTCTGAAGATTACGTGACCAGATTCAAGTATTCATTTAATTAAACTGAAAAGAATTCATACAGCCGATCCCAAAAATTTGGAATGTAAGCTTTGTCATATTTCCTTGGTTAGTATCAACTGTTTTATGATTTTGTAGTTTCACTGTTTCATAGATAACAAGCCAGAGATTGTATATGACCAGGGTCCTAGCTTCTAACGTGTGACCTACATATTTATATTTCTACCAGTATTAGGCTAATTAAACTGCTCGTTATTTGCCAGGTGGGAAGAAAAGCTTGGAACATCGCACTTACCTGAGATGGTTTTTGGAGAGAGCTCTCTATGTCTTTCACATGTGGATAGCGGTGTTAAATTGCATTACAATGCCTTTGATGCTCTAAAGGGATGGAAGCAGGAGGCATTACCACCCGTTGAAGTCCCTGCAGCAGCAAAATGGAAATTTAGAAGGTAGTATTACATATTTTATCTTCAGTCACAACCTGCATAAGTAATGTTTAGATTTTAATGTGTTTTAGTGGAACTTGAAAGTGGGAACTATCACCCGCCTGAGCTATTCTTCTATTTCCATGAGAAAAAGACTAGCAACATGCCACTGCAGTAACCCACTGGCTCAAATAAGTATGAATTAGGTCAGGAAATATTAAAATATAATTTGGTGATACAAATCATAATAGAGGTGTTGACAGGCTTGTTCGATAACTGAATATAAACCAACTTACTTTTCTCAATGGGATTGGATATTCAAGTGGATTTATAAGTTTATATTGGATCCTGAAGTTGATGTTGTAGGATCCTACAAACTCGATCCTTATCGCCCCTAAATACAAAACAATAAAGAAAGTCTGAAATAAAACTTTTATGCTCCTCTACATTTGCAATAAATGGATCTAGCCAAGTAAGCAAGGTATCTGATTATGAAGCATATTTATATCTAAGCTGCCCAAATATACGGGCAACATGAACTGTCCAACCGCCTTTCTTTTAAAATTTTGTTGTTATCACGCCCCCAGAATCCAAGAATAATTCGGACCCTAAGGTCTCGACGAAACTGTGCAGTGTCCAATCTCCCGAGCAATAATTCAATATTCAATCAATAATTCAATATTCAATCTTATTTCATAATTTCTACTAAAAAGACCAATATTCAGTCCAGTACTCCAGATCTTGTATGGCTCAAAATCATTGTTATTTGAAGTTCTATAATATAATCTGACTAGTACATAGTACACATCCATAACTCAAGTACATCTCAAAACTGCTAACTATTATACTGATATGTTCGTACATAAATAAATTCATATTCATTGTAAATAAAAGTAAAGCCTTTTACCCTATCGTCTCAGTTGCCCAAATTTTCCTTCAAAACTCGATCGTATGATCTTTATCTGGTTTTACTCTGAGAAAAGATATAAGGAATGGAATGAGTACGACGACTCAGTAAGTAAGCCATCCACTTCTTAAATTCTAGGTTCACAGAAATTATCATAAAATCCGTAAAAATAATTTCAATCTGTAAAATTCAAATAGAATACAATTCAGATGATAATTTCCTTCGGAATATTATTAATATAATATCAGTATTAACTATTGCAGTTAATAACCAAAATATTCTAGTTGGAGGCCGAAAATCGAATCCGGTAAACATCAACATAAATTTAATTTAACTTTTGTGATCTATAACCAATATAATTTAGTTGAAGGTCAAAATCTGACTTAGTTAAATCAAACAAATCAAATACAAATTTTCTAGAAAATTATCAAATATTCCAAGTAATTTCTATTTTCATAGTTGACAATTTTTACAGTTATTCTTATATTACCTTCTCAGCCAAGGGTCCAGAAATTCCTGATGGTGTCACCCAAATGGTCCAAAAACAGTACAATAATGATCCAGTAAGCACCATGAGTTCATTAATCTCAACGGACGTTCCAGTTAAAACCCCTTTGAACGTCTCCAAAGGGTCTAGACAAAACCCCCTTAACATCTCCAAGGGGTCCAGACAAATACCACATGAACATCTCCGTATGGTCAGGATAAATCTCATGTGCAATGTCCTCAAGTCATATCAGTAACCCCACTTGTTTTCTTGAGTGGATCCAGAACAGTAACATTAATCCCCAGTGGTTAGAGGCTTTGTTTACAATCAATTTTTTATAAATTCCTTTAATTTAGATGAAAGCATATAAAATATTCTATGTCGCCCACTTTCGCACCCCTCAATGACCCCTCTCACAAGTGTTGCACCAAATATAACGGGAGGGACATCTTACTAAGACTACCCCTCGCATGACCTCAGATCCCCATAAGAGGGATGCTAAACAGTACTATTGCTACCACAGAGACCATGGCCACGACACAAATGACTACCGACTCCTACAAAGTAACATTGAAGATTTTATTAGAAAGGGGTTGCTCATGAAGTTCACCGAAGGTCGCATCAAGGAAGGGCCGAGCCCAGACAAATCGAAAAGGAGATCACGATCACCTCGACCAAATCAGCAAAGAGGACAACCCAAGGAGGGCGGCGACAAAGGCACAATTAACACCATTAGTGGCGGTCCAGCCGCTGGTGGGATGTCGAACAACGCTCGGAAGAAGTATGCTCGACGAGCCCTCGAAGTGAACCTGTGCGAGAAGAAACTTAAGGTGGATCAATTCATAACCTTCAGCAATGCCGACTTGAAAGGTGTGATGACGCCTCATGACGATCCTATCATCATATCCGCCCAAATCAATAGGTTTCAGGTTAAAACGAATCATGGTAGACCAAGCAGCTCCGCCGACGTCCTGTTTATGGACACCTTCAACCAAATGAAGATTGATAGATCTGAGCTACAACCATGTCCGAGCCCCCTGTTAGGCTTCTCGAGGCATTCGGTTCGGCTAGAAGGAGTGATCACCCTGTCAATGGTTGTTGGTGATTACCCTCGTCAGTCCATAGTTCGAGTCCAACTCATCGTGATGGACGTGAAGTCGGCCTACAACATAATCCTGGGGAGAACGTCATTGAACGACCTCAAAGCGATCCCCTCCACCTACCATCGGATGATAAAATTCCCTACCTCGGAAGGGATTGGCATTGCATGGAGCAATCAACGTGAAGCCAGGCCGTGCTTCATGCTCTCCCTGAAGGGCAAGGGAATCTTAGAAATTCTACAGCTTGAGAAGTCCCAAGCTAACCTACAAAAGGACGAAGAAAGGGAGCAGACTACTCCTGTCGAAGAACTAGACGAAATCATGCTCGGCGTTGACGATACCAAGAAGGTGCTAATTGGGTCGGAACTGCCCGAACCATAGAGGGGGTGCGCTCATCGAGTACCTACTCGCAAATGCAGATGTTTTCATTTGGGGACCAGAGGACATGCCGGGAATAGACCTGGATGTGATGGCTCACGAGGTGTGCGTCGACCGACACTGCAAACCTGTCCAATAGAAGAAAAGACACCTCGAGCTAGAAAGACAGTAGGGCAACAGAAGAGGTAGACCGACTACTAAAAGCAGGATACATCCGAGAGGTTCAGTACCTAGAGTGGTTGGCAAATGCAGTGCTGGTCAAAAAAGCCAATAGCAAGTGGAGAATGTGCATTGATTTTACCAACCTAAATAAAAGTTGTCTTAAGGGCAGTTTTTCCCTCAGATCGATCAACTTGTCGATGGAATTTCAGGACACGAAATACTCAGCTTTATGGATGCCTTCTCAGGCTACAACCAAATTAAGATGGCAGAGCATGATGAAGAAAAAACTTCATCACGGATCATGGTACTTACTGCTAAAAAGTGATGCCCTTTGGCCTCAAAAACGCGGGAGCAACCTAACAGAGGTTGAATAACAAGATCTTTAAAGAACAATCCGGCCGCAATGTGGAGACCTGTGGATGACATCTTGGTGAAGTCCAAGCATGTGAACTCCCACATCGCAGACCTTGAAGAAGCTCTCTGTTCTTCGTCGGTACTAGATGAAACTTAAACCTGCAAAGTGCGCCTTCGGCGTACAGTCGGGTAAATTTCTCAAGTTCATTATCACCCGGCGCGGAATCGAAATCAACACAGAAAAGATAGTCGCAATTGAAGGATGGCCGAACCTCGTACGGTGAAAGACATCCAGAAGCTAAACGGGAGAGTAGTGGCTTTGAGTCGTTTCTTATCTAAGTCGGTCGAGAAAAGCCTTCCGTTCTTCAAAGTCCTGAGGGAAGCCAGATGGTACAGAGACAACATCCAGTGGCTGAGGAATGTAGTAACGCCTTCGCCGAGCTTAAGAGATATTTGAGTACTAAGGGAATGTCTTTATCTCGGTCGTAGATGTGACCTCAGTCTTGGTCCGAGAAGAAGAGAATGTTCAGAAATCAGTCTACTATGGCAGCCACATTCTGAAGGCGGCCGAGCTCAACTCATCGAAAAAGCCTCCTTCGCCCTCATCACTACAGCAAGAAGGCTCCGACCATACTTTTAGGCCCACACGGTGATAGTCCAAACCAATTTGGCCGTAAAGAAAGCGCTCGGCAGTCCCTTCACCTCCAGACGAATGACTAACTTGGCCATAGAACTCAGTGAGTATATTGTCCAGTTTGAACCATAGACAACCATAAAGGCTCAAGTTCTCTCCGACTTCTTGAACGAGTCCCCCGATCCGAAAGGTGACTTGCAGACGTATGAGCCAACTCCCTCTCTGACCGAAAAGCCGGCCAGGAAGGCCGCACCCAATAAAAGCAACACTTCCAGGTACGACCAGCCAGAATTCCTATTATGGCGAATACTGAAGGTAGACGGCTCCTCTGGAAAAAATGGCAGCGGAGCAAGAGTGGTATTGCGCAACCCGGAAAAATATATTTTCGAGTTCACAATTATTTTCGATTTCCCGGCCTCAAACAATGAAGCCGGGTATGAAGCTCTCCTAGCCGACCTTAGAGCCGCCTTAGCAGCCGGTGCAAAGTATGTCTTCATAGTTGCTGACTCCCAACTCATCGTCTATCAGGTGCGAGGAGAATATGAAGCAAAAGACCCCCGAATAGCGAAGTATCTAGAAAAGGCCAAAGAACTATTGGGCAGATTGAAAGAATTCGAAATCAAACAAGTACCTAGGGCCCGCAACGCTCGTGCAGATGCTCTTTCTAAATTGGGCTCCTTGAGTTCAGGGGCAGGATGACGACCAGTAAATAGAAATACCCTCAAGAAGCCCAGTATTGCGGGACCAACGGCTAACTCAGTCATGCAAGTGGATCATCAGTTAAGGCCCTGATAGGCTCCTTATCATTCAATGTCGCCCTCAGGTCCTCCGCCTCAAGCCGAGCCTCTCAAGCGCGTTCCTGGGAGACCTCCCTCTACCTCTTCTCGGCTGAAACCTCCTCCAGATACTTGATCCGAACATAAGTAGACTCGAAGTCGTGGCAAGCTTGGTTCAGCTCCCTCTTCAGGGCCTTGATCTCCCTTATCATTTCCACTATCTCCTTTTGGGCTTGGTCCAAGAGCACGCTCCGATAGCGCGAACCCTTGGTGGTAGCCCTAGCTTCCTCAGTCTGCCGCTTCAATTCATGGTCCAATTGCTCCCATTCTCTCTTGAGCTGGGCCAGTTCCTTAGCGCTCAGAGCAGTCAAAGGCTCAGCCGACTCACAAGTAGCCCCATGGGCCGCCATCTCCTCTCGGAGGTTATTGAGAAGCTCGCGAGCTGACTTGAGCCTGTTAAAAAGCTCGATCTCCATGAGCAAACCCCTCACAAGGTAACTCGCAAGATGTGATGTAGACCCGGATCAGGCACCCCATGCAACAAAGCTTGGTCACTAGGAAGATAAATCTGCTCCATTGCAAGGGCCTGGTTGGATCGAGACTCCAAGATCAACCCTCTGGAGTCAAACCGACAGCTCGGAACAAAAGCAAACTTGTCGAACGTGTCCCTTTCATGGCAGGCCCCGACCTTGGGCTACCCAATAAGAATTGACCTCATCCTCTCCTACTCGGGGGTAGGATCTCGTCCAGACGGTGAGTGAAAGACCACTCGAATTGACCCCCAGTGAGAACCTCCTTAGTAGATTTGGTAGCCTGCTCCTGTCCCCTACCCGGCTCGTTTTCCACTGCCGACTCTTCCTCCACCGCCAGTTCTTTCTTGGCCTCCTCGAAGGCCTGAAAGCCTCAATGCCTTCAGCGAAGACGATACCGCCCTTACTAGACGATTTCGCCCTCGCCAATGCTGAAGGGGTCGGAAGAACCTCCTCGGCCATCTCCACCCCTTCGGCAGCGGGCAGCAGAGACGTATTGTCCAAATTCACGACGCCAGTAGACGGGAGAACCCCTAAAGGAGCCGCTTTCGCGTCTCCAACCCAGGTCCACCACTTCGATCCTAAGATCGGCAAGGGCTACCGCCAAGGAACCACTTTCAGTAATACGGCGGCCCCTAGTAACGGTCTTCTTCTTCCTCCTCTCGGGCGTCTCAGCTCGAGAAGCAGAAGTTGTCAAGCCCATCTCGAGCTTGGCAGTAAGCTCAGCCGGATCCCGGGGAAGGCACTGAACCTCCACCAATTCGGAGCGAAGGTGCTTCCTCCCTAAGGAGAGGCCAGCACGGGGGTTCTCTAAATACGCCTCGGCGGCTAAAAGCACAACACAAGCCAGGTCTTCCTTCGTGACCTTGGCATGAGATATGTCGGCGACCCAAAGCAGGACGTTATTAAAGAGGTTCTCGTTTCGACGAGATCCCTTATAGTCTCGGATCTTCTCCAAACCTTGCTTTTCCACTTTGGAGAGAGGCTCAACCTTCAAAATGTCCTTCTAGACCTCTGGCCATGAAGAGCAAGCCAATATGAGCAAGCCAAGATCGAATCGCCGCCAATAATGAAGGAAAACTTTCATTTTTTGTTAGTCTCTGTAATATTTGAGACTAACCGAAATCCACTAATGGACTGAAGATAGAAATGCCCTTCACTCGCACCAGCTTTGATACACAACAGATGACCCAAATCCCCAAGGTCGGCTCAACGTCAGCTCAGTGGTAGATGACCAATAAAGCAGTCAAGAGAGCCACTGAGTTGGGCTTCAAATGCACCGATGATATTCTAAGAGCCCGAAACACTTTTGTGAGAAAAGGATGCAGAGGCAGACGGAGGCCATAGTCAAGATGATGCCAATACATCGGCACCTCATAGCTCCCATGATTCTAAACAGGACACCTAGATAGAGGGAAAGACAGATTAAAAGGATTAGGGATGTCATAATCTGTGAGACCCTCATTTAGTCCCATATCGGGAAATGAGTGTGAAGTTACCTGGCTTAAATAGGTAAGACTAAGACTCAAATATAACATCGGCTAGTCGATTTTGACAGTGGATTGAGCCCAATATTTTAAAAAGCCTCCGCCTAGCCCGTCTAGGCGTACGCTTAGACCTAAGAGGTACATTAGCCGCCTACCTAGCGCCTAGCGCCTGGGCAGTACCTAGGTTGCCCACCTAGATTTTGAGAGCGCCTAGGGGAGCATGGTCTGCCTATATGGACTGCACCTTTTAGGCATTAATCGTAATTTCCTCCATTGCAACCTCCACATTCTCAACCTCCAAACTCTAATTATGAACACCTCTATCTCTCCCGACCTTCAGCAAAACCTTCTCCATCACCACTGAAGAAATCTGTCTAAGTGTCAGTCCAGTGCCTAAATTTTCTATAACACTGGCATTTACTATCAATAATTATAATTGAAAACTAGAAAAATAGGAAAACGCCTAGTCCCTGTCTAGGCTCTAGGCGTTGGGTCCAACGCCTAGTCCGCCTAGCGCTTTCTATAACCTTAATTGAGCCAAACAACGCGTTACACTGTGGGTTGCATGGCTTGTACCGCCCCAACGGGCTTGCGGGCTTGGGGAGTGACAAATGGTATCAGAGCAGTTATCAGCCGAACGTGTGGAGCTAAGTGCTATGCGGGGCTAAGTGCTACCTCGCGTGAGCGCGGTGGGAGCCACCTCTAGAGCCCGTAGGAGCCACCTTTAGAGTCCACATCGCCTGGTGATACTGGAATATGCCAATTGTCATGTCGTGATGATGACGTCGCTTATAGTGATTGTGAGACCCTCATTTAGTCCCACATCTGGAAATGAGTGAGAAGTTACCTGGCTTAAATAGGTAAGCCTAAAACTCAAGTGTAACATTGACTAGTCGATTTTGACAGTGGATTGAGTCAAACAACGTGTTACACTCGGTGGGTCCCACGGCTTGTTCGGCGCTAACTGGCCCGCGGGCCCGAGGCGTGACAAATGAGGACACTGCAAATCCTGTAACGGCCCCCAAAATCGAACCGAACTGATACGGTTAGATACCACTTTGTAACGGCCCCCAAAATCGAACCGATACGAGGCCCGGGAGGTGTATGAAAATTGGGCATGACTCAGCCGTAAGTTGGAGGGACAACCCGCTCAATTCTCATATACGCTCCTTATAGCAGATAACATCAAAGTACAGGTCCACACTACATTACAACCACACAATGCCCAGAATCTCAGGTTGACGGCAGAGTGCATAGAATACCAGAATAAAAACTAGAAAGCTAAAGGAACATTATGTTACATGCCGAGGTCTGAATTAAAGTTTATAGTACATCATATTACATAGATGGTCCAAAAGTACAATCAAACTAAGAGAGTAATTCTAAGCTATTCTTCAAACTCACTAAATGTGCCTTTGCCTTTATATGGATTAGTACCGGCGGGGATGCAAACAAGTAGGGGTGAGCATAAGGCCCGGTAGGTAACCAAATGAAAATTTCAGAGGTACAACCATAAGGGGATATAAGGTGATATGATAGTGTCAACACGAATTAGTAGATGTCAAGCTATTCGCATTCATAATAGCCTCAAGGGTTCCCATGAAGTTTGAGTATTGAAAAAGAACAAGCAACTAAGTATTCATAATTATCATTTCCCCCAACTTTCAGGAAATATTTCATTAATCCACGCATGTCTTTATATACCCACTGGTGAGCGTCCTCACATAGGGCACTGGTCCCCTGAGACTAAATGTTATTTTTTATTGAAAGAAAAGAAGACATGAAAGAAAAAACATTAAGATGGACATTTGAAAATTACTATATAGAAATTCAACACACCAGGCCAAAAGTTATTTTGAGAGAGAGAAGGATAGAGGAGGAAGGACAAGAGGAAATTGTCTCCCGTCTCTCTTTTCATTCAGAAATGGAGGAATTTTCTCTCATTACATGCTTTGACTTATTACTATGAAGTAGATACCTTTGAAGCAGGTTTTTTTGTCATTTTGTTTCGTAGCCAATGTTTTTGGCACCTTTGATCCAGGTGGTTTGCTATTTTGTTACTTAGCCAATGTCTCATTATAGGATATTGAATTGTTATAATTATTTTCGCCTATTGTTCTCTAGATGCCATTCTTAGAATCAAGGCAGTCTAAATATGTCATCAAAAAGGTCATATTTCGCCTATTTACGAAGTACTTTTATTTTATTAATCAATATCAGAATGTCTTTGGAAAAGGAAAATTTTGTAAGAATATCCGCATTATTATGTCAATTGAAATGGTATATCATCTTAGATTTTTTTTTCTCCCCCCTTTCAGCAAACCGTTTCAGCAGGTGATACTCGACTATGACTATACGTTCACGACACCTTACTGTGGAAGTGAGGCAATTGAACCAAATCAAGGAAAGGTTTGACTTTTGTCTTCTTTTTTCCCCCCTTTAAATATCTACTATAACTTTTGGGTTGGAAGTGGTTATCCATACTACTATATTAGAAGGGTATGATAAGATGTGAAATTCTGCTGGATAATGCACATTGGCTTGCTCAGTTATTATAGAAAATTGTTCGTCTGACTTTTTTAGTTACATTTATGGAAAGCCTTCATGTAATGCAGTCAAGTGTGTTTTTGTGGGCTCATCTCAACCACCTAGCATTGTTAATTTATCTTCAGAGATGTCTGTTGACATCATCATAAAAGTTAGCATATTAAACTTTCTATATAACTCGTCAAAATAATGTGAAATGATGTTGAAACAAACAAAAGGTAACAACCATAGGGCTCAGAGAATGATCATGAGGAGTCTGCACGTGACATGTGCCAACATCAACTTATTGGATCACTACGTTACACTGACACAGGTCCTAGGTCCCAGAGAATAGTATGATCTGGAACAGTAGTTACTGAATAACTAGAAAGAACTTGGCCATATGATGTAAAACGCACTGCGGACATGTTTATGAAGAAATGGGACCGTCACAAGTCCAAACGCGGACCCGGCTGGGGAAAATAGCTTGCAATGAAGAACATGTCATATCTCTCAAACCGTAAGTCGGAATTGGACGAATTATTTATGTAAATCGCGTATTTTTTCAAGACGGAGTCAACCAAACCCACCGAAGTTCGGTTTGCCGGCGTCCGTTTCGCCAAATTCCCTCCGGATTGAGAGATATCAGCGTTTTTATCAGTTTTTTACTATTTTAGGTAATGTTTTAGGAGTCTATTTTGATTAGGAAGCAAATCCGATTTGATTCCAAATTTGACCGATTTACTTCCCTAATCATAGGGAGTCTTTTAAGGAGAGTTTTCTTATTTCTATTTTTGGCAAAGTTCGGGTCATAGTAGGAGTCTTGTTTATTTTCTATTTAAACAGAGTCTTATAAGCCCTAGAGGCATAACTTTTTATCAATAAATTTCTCTTTTAATATTTTCTTCGTGGATTCGAAGTTCTTCGTGGATTCAGAGATCGTTCTTTGTGGATTCAGAGAGCACCCCTTGGTGGATTCCGAGGTTTATCACTTCCGCGCTGCGTTACCGTATGAAATTGACAAAATGTGCATTATAACGAAGTATGAAATACTTTTTGTATAACATTTGATTGAGTAATTAAACGTGATATGTTACCTGCACGAGTTGTTTCTTTATTATCTTTTAATACTACTCCTAGAATGCAGATAACTTCGGAAAATTCATGTCTCGATCTCCACTGGGAGGACTGTGATGAACAAATTGATTTAGCAGCACTCTCAGCAAAGGAGCCAATACTATTTTATGATGAGGTTGGTCACTTTAATAAAATATGAAGAGCAAACTTTTTCTCTCTCTTTCTGTAATATTGATTTTTACTTGGTTTAACCAATATTTTACCTCTAGGTGATTTTGTATGAAGACGAGTTGGCTGATAATGGAGTATCACTCTTAACAGCAAAAGTGGTAAGTCCAAATATGGAAATGTTAGTGATCCTCCAGCAGAAGCCTCACTAATGTTGTTTTTGTGCCATAATCTTATTGCAGAGAGTGATGCCGAGTTGTTGGTTTCTTCTACTTCGTTTCTGGGTGAGTTTCTTTGTTTAGCTATGTATATGCCCCTATACTCATGTCTATGATTTGATATTTAGAATACCTACATTATTTTTATCTGCTCTGATTAAGTAACTTACTGTTCTTGGGTGCAATGCTTGGAAAAGATAAATTGTTAGAACTAATTAGGTTATATGCCTGCCATAATTTTGTGCTGTATATTTCCTCATTTTGGTACTTATTAGATTGCTTTTTTTTCTTTTAATTCTTTATTTCTCAGTATTGTCTCATTATAAACAATATCATTCTCGTGTTTACAGAGTTTCTAGTATTGATTAAGTTTTTGTTACAGCTTAGAGTAGATGGAGTGCTGATGAGATTAAGGGACACTCGAGTCTATTGTGCATTTAATGACAAAGCTAAACCTGTCATTCTTCGTGAGAGCTGTTGGAGAGAAGCAACCATCCAAAGTTTATCCTCTGTAAGTTCATGCACGTCCTTCTAACAAGATGAGCTTCTTATCGTGCACATATGGTCGAGCTCACCATATACTTAAAGTATTATATTATTCCTTTTCTTCTTTGAAATGTTATTTGTATCTGTTATATTGCAAAATTATGGGTGCTGTTACCTCTATCGTACATATACTACTACCAAAATGAAAGGGGAAAAAAACTTGGGGTTAATTGCGAATAGACCCCTTATAGTTCGATTGTTGCGGATAAACCCCCTGTACTGTTTGACTCTTTTACTCTCAGGAGGTCAGTTTGTCGAAAAATAATTTTCTTTCTTTGAGGGTAAACGAGTCAAAAAAAAGTTCATTCAGGGGTTCTGTCTGCAACGATAGGACTATGGGGGTGTCTTTTGGGTGATTGTGGGGGTTCTATTCACAATTAACCCAAAAAGTAATTCAGAATGCCCTCCGTTTTCAAAATGTTTCATGTTGAGAGCATCTAAAATTATCTTGATTCTCAGAAAAAGAACATCTTTAATTCACTATTTGCTAACCCACTGTGGGTTGACCCGGACAGTTGGAAGGTTCCAATATGACTCTCACGGTCTTGGGTTCGATTCTGGATTGGGTTATCCCAAAAAAAAATTAGGAAAAAAATAAAAAACCGTTTGGTCTTACATATTTCCCTTTATTTAATTTAGAGTAAAAAGTGGCACTAGGATGTCATATTGTATCAAGCAATCAGATACTTGTAGACATCAAGAGGCATTTTGTACTCTTTTGTGGGCATATAAATTTGTGTTTTTCTGTAAATTGGTGATCATGAGTGATTTATTTTGGATTTGTGTTACTAATATGCAGAAAGGTTTTCCAACGGATGCTGCTGTTTATGGCGATCCAAGCCACCTCAGCCAGAAGCTCCCCATAATCAAACATAAGACCCAGAGGCTGAACATCCCTGGTTAAGCTTTCTAACTGAGCAAGCCCATGTCGCTCTGAGCCTCTCCTCTTATCTTGGATGGACAAAAAGTTCGTAATTATATGTGTTTTCGTTTATTTTATAGTAGTGCATATATATAGCATGATCTTTATATTATTGATCTATCTTTCATAGTGATTTTATCAATACATCTGTAATATGCTATAGTTTTCTGTAAGTTTCAGCATGCGACCTAATATACTAATTCTAGATTCTGGCTCTTCAGAAATATTTAGGATTTTGATGTTATTTTCATTTGAACTGTGATTGATATTTCACTAGTACAGATATTACTAAATGAGCTCTCGCTGAAGCAGTCTGCATTGCCTCTTCAAGTGTGTGAAGAGTTAATGTTTGACCAATGAACCTGAAATTGGGAAGTTGAACCTTAAATTTGCTGAGAATGTATCAGCTTCGGAGCTTCTGCAATATCTCTTCATTTGCAGATACAATATGCATGGCTACTGGAATTTGAATCATTTTTAACTGTTGTGAATATGTATATGTTTTACTATGAGTAGTTAAAATTACATATGGATTTGCAACATGCCTGTATTTTAAAGTCGTGTATTTAGAATATGGATGTTTTGAACAAGATGCGCGATGCCGATCATGAAAATTTCACCATATATATTTGATGATGTTTTGAACATATTCTAGAGGATTTCAAACTATGTAAAAATTCCGCCAGATACATTTAAAGATGTTTTGAATAGGATGCAAGATGTCGATCATGAATTTAATGAGCTAATTAGTCTACTTCATAATAAGATTTGAGCTCACCAGCTCACTCTATCATTATTCGATAAAACTCTGATTTAATTGCAACTATATGAATGAGACTCTAAAAACTTTTAACATATTCTTAAAAGACAATGTCAAGAAACACGTCATCTCAAAGTATATTCTATACAACTTAATAAACTTCCTCCAAAGGATATAACGATTGTTTGCCATGTTCCTCAAATTCTTGAGAGAATAGTCTTACAATACTTCTTCCTCTCTTTTCTCAGTTTGCTTGTGGAGAGATTTGTCAAACTTTTTATTACCCTTATTAGAGTAACTATGTATATTTTCTTAAGCTCTCGTTTGACAAAGGGATATTAAAGAAAAAGGGTAAATTACACTAAACACCCAAGATCATTCAGCGTTTTGGTGGAACCCCCAAAAACTTTCAAAGCAGCATTGAACCTCCTATAACTTTTGGAATTGGAGAAAGTCCCCAATGAGTTTCCACATTTTGCAGATAACACCCATAAATTAGAAGCAAAAAACAACATAAAAATGCATTTTGAGAGATATTGAGGGCTTATGTAACTTACCCAAAAGATGTTAGAGGTTTTCTGCAAGAGTCCTTAGGGGTTAGTGCCATTTTGAAAGTAATTGGGGGTTTACTGCGAAAACTAAAAGTTTTGGGGGTTTAGTATACTTTCCCTCGAGAACAATGTTAAACTACTTAACCATATTCAGTAAAGAAGTTTTAATAGGTAAAATCTATATATATCCTCGAGTTTTTATTTTCTATCTAGGAATAGAGGTATTCTTACACAAATAAACGGATTATTTTATAATCTGTATAGGTGGACAGATGAGTCTGTCAACCATTGCTCGACGATTCCACTTCTAATACTTTTGCAGGCTTACTTTTTTTTTTTCATTTTGCAACCCTCAGGTATGCGAAAAAGCTTTCACAATAATATCTTTTTAGCATTTTGCTATTTTCAGTCATAAAGTAAATTTCTATTTTGGAGCGAAAAGGAATTCAGTTTTGGTTCATATTTAACTGATATGTTTCCTAAATGTATGGAGTCTTTTAGATAGTTTTTATATTTTTTTATTTTAAGTAAATTCTATACTATTAGGAATGTGTTATATAAATAGATGATTCGTAAATGCAAATGGTATTACTTTTGACCAATAAAATTTCGTAGTTTCATATGTCTTGGTGAACTCTAATGTTATTTCTCCGTAGATTTGAAGAACTTCTTGGTGAATTTCGAGATTCTTTGTTTCTGCCTTTATCACTTTATTCCCAGTCCCAAGAATTAAAGTGTGTGTATATATATATATATATATATATATATATATATATATATATATATATATATATATATATATATAATGAGTGGATAAAAAGTTAGGAGGACAAGGGTTGCTATCCACTTAAGTGAATTGTAGCTCATATATATATATATATATATATATATATATATATATATATATATATATATATATATATATATATATATATATATATATATATATATATATATATATATATAGAAAATATGATTCTAAGGAGCCATCTTAGATTGAATCTAAGGATGCACCTCTCGATGCATGGATTGGGCTATTTCAATGGACGATCCGCTCCATTCATCATGATCTAAATATCTTAAAACATCTATACAATAAAAATCATGATGTTTTAATACTTCTAACACATATTTTTCTTTGTCACTTGAGTTGTATTGTCGTAAAACCGTTAATTTTACAATCACTTGATGGATGAGTAACTACAACCCAATATGCCTAATTTTTTATTTATACACCATCCAAAACATAGAACGGAGTGGATCAAGTAAATTGATTGCATATAATGTAATTTTGAAGGTGCATTCTTAGATTCAATCTAAGGTGGCTCATTAAAATCATATTTCCCTATATATATATATATATATATATATATATATATATATATATATATATATATATATATATATATATATATATATATAGCAGTGGATCAAGTAAATTTTACAATCACTTGATGGATGAGTAACTACAACCCAATATGCCTAATTTTTATTTATACACCATCCAAAACATAGAACGGAGTGGATCAAGTAAATTGATTGCATATAATGTAATTTTGAAGGTGCATTCTTAGATTCAATCTAAGGTGGCTCATTAAAATCATATTTCCCTATATATATATATATATATAACATAATGAGTGGATAAAAAGTTAGGAGGACAAGGGTTGCTATCCACTTAAGTGAATTGTAGCTCATATATATATATATACATAATGAGTGGATAAAAAGTTAGGAGGACAAGGGTTGCTATCCACTTAAGTGAATTGTAGCTCATATATATATATATATATATATATATATATATATATATATATATATATATATATATATATATATATATATATATATATATATATATATATATATATAGAAAATATGATTCTAAGGAGCCATCTTAGATTGAATCTAAGGATGCACCTCTCGATGCATGGATTGGGCTATTTCAATGGACGATCCGCTCCATTCATCATGATCTAAATATCTTAAAACATCTATACAATAAAAATCATGATGTTTTAATACTTCTAACACATATTTTTCTTTGTCACTTGAGTTGTATTGTCGTAAAACCGTTAATTTTACAATCACTTGATGGATGAGTAACTACAACCCAATATGCCTAATTTTTATTTATACACCATCCAAAACATAGAACGGAGTGGATCAAGTAAATTGATTGCATATAATGTAATTTTGAAGGTGCATTCTTAGATTCAATCTAAGGTGGCTCATTAAAATCATATTTCCCTATATATATATATATATATATATATATATATATATATATATATATATATATATATATATATATATAGTAACGGAGTGGATCAAGTAAATTTTACAATCACTTGATGGATGAGTAACTACAACCCAATATGTCTAATTTTTTATTTATATACCATCCAAAACATAGAACGGAGTGGATCAAGTAAATTGATTGCATATAATGTAATTTTGAAGGTGCATTCTTAGATTCAATCTAAGGTGGCTCATTAAAATCATATTTCCCTATATATATATAGCAAGGCTCCTATAAACTTAAGTTGATAGGAAATAGTCATCCACCAATTTTTCTATCCATTGATGTTGCCTTGGGATCCGTGAAAGATATAAAGCCCACCTTTGAGATTTGTGCATATCTTGATTTTACGGATCCCAAGGCAAGATCAATAGATATAAAAGTTGGTGGACACTCCTCCCTATCAACTTAAGTTTATAGGAGCCTTGCTATATATATATATATATATATATATATATATATATATATATATATATATATATATATATATATATATATATATATATATATATATATATAGCAAGGCTCCTATAAACTTAAGTTGATAGGAAATAGTCATCCACCAATTTTTCTATCCATTGATGTTGCCTTGGAATCAGTGAAATCAAGAGATGCACAAATCTCAAAGTGGGTTTTATATCTTTCACAGATCCCAAGGCAACATCAATTGATAGAAAAATTGGTATGACTATTCCCTATACACTTAAGTTTATAGGAGCCTTGCTATATATATATATATATATATATATATATATATATATATATATATATATATATATATATATATATATATATATATATATATATATATATATATATATAGGCTTGCTATGATCCACTTAAGTGGATAGAGCAACTCATCCTCCTAATTTTTAACCCTTCATCTTCTCTTGAGATTTGTAGTAGGAACAAATAAAAATGGAGCTCATATCTTTCATGGATCCCAAAGGAAATCCAAGGGAGAAAAAGTTAGGAGGACACTTTTGCTTATCCACTTAAGTGGATTGTAGTCAACTACTATATATATATATATATATATATATATATATATATATATATATATATATATATATATATATATATATATATATATATATGGGCGGTTCCAATGAGAACCCAAATAAATGTGAGAACTAAGAACCCAATATCAACCATCCATCATGCAAAATCAAAGGCTGAGATTCTCCAAAAATTAAGGTGGTAGAATTATAATTAAATAGACATTGAAACCTGATATAAGGGTAAAAGGGTAAAAAGCACGAGAGATAATGGAAAAAGCGATAAATCTATAATCACGGAAACCGACAATCAATTAGAACACGATTTACATAATTAATAAAAAAAATAAGATTAAAAAAGGTAACAAGATAAGTTAGTTTTGATTTGAGATATTTAAGGAGGAGAGAGAAACTAAGATATGTCATGATTCTGTGCACCCCACAAACTTTGTCTAAAATACGTTATTAAAAAAATACACATCCAGTTCTGAGAATGCATATTATAACTTACAAAATCACGTAATCATTATTACGTAATCACCTAGTATAAAAACGAATCTCCTTTATCAACTTACGAATCGCATATTAAAACTTACGAATCATGTATTTTTGTTACGAGAATCTCTAAGTTTACAAAAGCAGAATCTTTTTATGAACTTACGAATCATGTATTTTTGTTACGAGAATCTCTAGATTTTATCGTATATTACATGATTACATTGGTTGTAATATCTTGATGCGTAAGTTGATAAAGGAGATTCGCTTTTTAAACAAGGTGATTATGTAACAATGATTACGTGATTCCGTTAGTTATAATATGTGATTCTACACGTTGATAAAGGAGATTCTGTTTTTTAAACAAGGTGATTCTGTAATAATAATTAGATGATTTTGTAAATTATAATATGTGATTCTGTAAAAGATTCTGTGAAAAAAAAAAGCAAAAATCAGAGCAAAATATTCTCAGAATCGATTCTCGGATCCATGATAAGCAAAGAACAAAAAAAGCGAAAAATGAAAAGAAGAGGGAGGGAGAGCCTCGGACAAAAAGGAAAAGAGCGCAGAGCATGTGGGAGACGCCACCATGAAAACTAAAAAATATATAAAATAATAAAGAAGAAGAAGAAACGGAAGCATGTGGGAGACGCCACCATGAAAACTAAAAAATATATAAATTAATGAAGAAGAAGAAGAAATATAAGCATGTAGGAGACGCCACCATGAAGAAGAAACGAAAGCATGTGGGAGACGCCATCATGAAAATCAATAATTGTGGTTAATTATGCAAGAAAAAACTACCTATATTGTAACTGATTGTGTAACTAAAATGACAAGCGTGCCTTTTAGTTAACTTTTTGAATTTAATAGAGTTTAATCACAACCGTTGATTGATTTAAGATCTAAGGGTAGAGATTGGGTTCTTAGTTCTCACATTTATAAGGGGTTCTCATTTGATCCGCCCATATATATATATATATATATATATATATATATATATATATATATATATATATATATATATATATATATATATATATATATATATATATATATATATATATATAAATTTAGTTGATAGGGAATAGTCATCCACCAACTTTTCTAATCATTGATGTTGCCTTGGGATCCGTGAAAGATATAAAGCCCATCTTTGAAATTTGTGTGCATCTTGATTTCACCTATCCCAATGCAACATCAATGGATATAAAAGTTGGTGGACACTATCTTTATCAACTTAAATTTATAGGAGCCTTGCTCTCTCTCTCTTTCTATATATATATATATATATATATATATATATATATATATATATATATATATATATATATATATATATATATAAATTTAGTTGATAGGAATAGTCATCCACTAACTTTTCTATCCATTGATGTTGCCTTGGGATCCGTGAAAGATATAAAGCCCATCTTTGAAATTTGTGTGCATCTTGATTTCACCTATCCCAATGCAACATCAATGGATATAAAAGTTGGTGGACACTATCTTTATCAACTTAAATTTATAGAGCCTTGCTCTCTCTCTCTTTCTATATATATATATATATATATATATATATATATATATATATATATATATATATATATATATATATATATATATAAATTTAGTTGATAGGAATAGTCATCCACTAACTTTTCTATCCATTGATGTTGCCTTGGGATCCGTGAAAGATATAAAGCCCACTATGAGATTTGTATGCATCTTGATTTCACCTATCCCAATGCAACATCAATGGATATAAAAGTTGATCGACACTCCCTATCAACTTAAGTTTATAGGAGCCTTGCTATATATATATATATATATATATATATATATATATATATATATATATATATATATATATATATATATATATATATATATATATATATATATATATATATATATATATATATATATATATATATATATATATATATATATATAATTTCCTCTATATATAAAAAGCCCTAGAGGCGTTACTGTTTACCTTTTACTGTTCATTTTCGTCTGAGATCACTGTTCACCTTTTACTGTTCACCACTTTTCACAAAAGACCTTTAACTTAACACATTTATGGAAAACACCTTTAACTTTTTAAAATTACAACCAACATCAAATTCAAGGAGATTTCATATCTAAAACAAATTCAAGGAGATATAAACAACCCCAAAAAATTTATAATTTACAAAAACATCCCCTAAAAGTTTTAGCTTTGCAAAAACACCCCAAAACTTTTAAAATTTAACAAAAACAAGCTAAAAAATTTAATACTTACAGAAAAAGCTTGAAAATTTCAACCCTACACTAAAAATCTATAAATTGCAAGCAGCCCCCTAAAATTTTAGATTCTGCAATAAACACCCAAAACTTTCAAATTTGCAACAAACACCCTCAAAATTTTAAAATTTACCCCAACACCCTGAAAAACTAAGTTTAAAAAATAAACTTAAGATTTCAGATCTGAAACATTACAATGAAATTTCAGAAGATACAAACAACCCCAAAAGATTTAGAATTCTGAGAAAACACCAAAACTATAAATACTTGTAAAAACACCATAAAAATTATAAATTTATAAAAATAAGAGTTTTAAACAGAAACCAATAAACTGAAAATCAACATCCCCTGAAAAGTTTTAACTTTGAAAAAAATAATACAAAACTTTTCAAATTTAGCAAAAATAAGCTCAAAAATTTAAAACTTACAGAAAAAGCTTGAAATTTTCAAACTTACACTGAAAATCTATAAATTGCAAGTAGCCCCCTAAAATTTTAGATTCTGCAATAAACACCCAAAACTTTCAAATTTGCAACAAACACCCTCAAAATTTTAAAATTTACCCCAACACCCTGAAAAACTAAGTTTAAAAAATAAACTTAAGATTTCAGATCTGAAACATTACAATGAAATTTCAGAAGATACAAACAACCCCAAAAGATTTAGAATTCTGAGAAAACACCAAAACTATAAATACTTGTAAAAACACCATAAAAATTATAAATTTATAAAAATAAGAGTTTTAAACAGAAACCAATAAACTGAAAATCAACATCCCCTGAAAAGTTTTAACTTTGAAAAAATAATACAAAACTTTTCAAATTTAGCAAAAATAAGCTCAAAAATTTAAAACTTACAGAAAAAGCTTGAAATTTTCAAACTTACACTGAAAATCTATAAATTGCAAGTAGCCCCCTAAAATTTTAGATTCTGCAAAAAACACCCAAAGTTTTTAAATTTGCAACAAACACCCTCAAAAATTCAAAATTTATAGAAATATATGTGAATATTTACAAATAACCCCCTAAAATTCAATAGTTACCACAGCTATTATACTTTTTTGCGTAACTTTACTTGGACAACTTTGCCCCTGAGTTTCCACTCACATATGAAGCAAACACATGCAACGCACGTGCCTACTTACTATATATATCTCTATATCTCTATCTCTATCTCACTGTTCACCAGTGTTCACAAAACACCTTTAAATTAACACATTTATAGAAAACACCTTTAACTCATTAAAATTACAACCAACATTAAATTCAAGGAGATTTCATATCTAAAATAAATTCAAGGAGATATAAATAGCCCCAAAAATTTTATAATTTACAAAACATCCCCTAAAAGTTTTAACTTTGCAAAAACACCCAAAACTTTTAAAATTTAAGAAAAATAAGCTCAAAATTTTAATACTTACAAAAAAAGCTTAAAATTTGCAAACCTACACTGAAAATCTATAAATTGCAAGCAGCCCCCTAAAACTTTAGATTCTGTAAAAAACACCCAAAACTTTCAAATTTGCATTAAACATCCTCAAAAATTCAAAATTTACCCCAACACCCTAAAAACTAAGTTTAAAAATAAACTGAAGATTTTAAATCTGAAACATTACAATGAAATTCAAGAAGATACAAACAACCCCATGATTTAGAATTCTGAAAACACCCTAAACCTATAAATACTTGTAATAAACACCATAAAAATTATAAATTTATAAAAAAGAGAGTTTCAAACTGTAACCAATAAACTGAAAATCAACATCCATTTGAAAAGTTTTAACTTTGAAAAAACACTACAAAACTTTTCAAATTTAGCAAAAACAAGCTCAAAATTTAAAACTTCTGAGAAAATGCTTGAAAATTTCAAACCTATACTGAAAATCTATAAATTACAAGCATCAAACCTACACTGAAAATTTATAAATTACAAGCACCCCTAAAATTTTATATTCGTAAAAATACCCAAAACTTTTAAATTTGCAATAAACACCCTCAAAAATTCAAAATTTACCCCAACACCCTAAAAACTAAGTTTAAAAAATAAACTGAAGATTTTAAATCTGAAACATTACAATGAAATTCAAGAAGATACAAACAACCCCATGATTTAGAATTCTGAGAAAACACCCTAAACCTATAAATACTTGTAATAAACACCATAAAATTATAAATTTATAAAAAAAGAGAGTTTCAAACTGTAACCAATAAACTGAAAATCAACATCCATTTGAAAAGTTTTAACTTTGAAAAAACACTACAAAACTTTTCAAATTTAGCAAAAACAAGCTCAAAATTTAAAACTTCTGAGAAAATGCTTGAAAATTTCAAACCTATCTTGAAAATCTATAAATTACAAGCATCAAACCTACACTGAAAATTTATAAATTACAAGCAGCCCCTAAAATTTTATATTCGTAAAAATACCCAAAACTTTTAAATTTGCAACAAACACCCTCAAAACTTAAAATTTATCCCAACACCCTCAAAACTAAGTTTAAAAGTAAACTGAAGATTTCATATCCGAGACATTACAATGAAATTCAAGAAGATGCAAACAACCCCAAAGATTTAGAATTCTGAGAAAACATCCTAAAACTGTAAATACTTGTAAAACAACATAAAAATTATAAATTTATAAAAAATAACAGTTTCAAACGGAAACCAATAAAAGTTTTAACTTCAAAAAACACACCACAAAACTTTTCAAATTTAGCAAAAACAAGCTCAAAATTTAAAACTTATAGAAAAATCATTAAATTTTCAAACCTAAAATGAAAATATATAAATTGCAAGAAGCCCCTAAAATTTAAAGCGTCAAAATTTAAACTTACACTGATAATCTATAAATTCCAAGTAACCCCTAAAATTTTAGATTTTACAAAAACACCAAACTTTTAAATTTGTAATAAACACCCTCAAAAATTCAAAAGTACATTCAAAATCTTAGAATTACAAATAGCCCACTAAAAATCAGTAGAAACTTTTAAATTTGCAATAAACACCCTCAAAAATTCAAAATTAATAAGAAAATGTCAATATTTACAAATAGTCCCCTAAAATCAATAGTTACCACAACTCCTGTGCTTTTTATGCGTAACTTTACTTGGACAACTTTGCCCCTGAGTTTCCACTCACATATGAAGCAAACACATACAATGCACGTGTCTACTTACTATATATATATATATATCTCTATATCTCTATCTCTATATATCGATTTATAGAAAGCGTCTTTACCTTTTAAAATTACAACCAACACCCTCAACCAAAACATTTAGATTTTATAAAAACATCCCCAAAATAAGCTCAATAATTTTATACTTACAGAAAAAGCTTGAAAATTTTAAACCTACACTAAAATCTACAAATTACAAGCAGCCCCTAAAATTTTAGATTTTACAAAAACACCAAACTTTTAAATTTGCAACAAACACCCTCAAAATTTTAAAATTTACTCCAGCACCCTCAAAACTAAGTTTAAAAAATAAATTGAAGATTTCTTATCTGAAACATTACAATGAAATTCAAGGAGAAACAAATAACCCCAAAGATTTAGAATTCTGAGAAAACACCCTAAAACTATAAATACTTTAAAAACCATAAAAGTTATAAATTTCCATAAAAATTAGAGTTTCAAACGGAAACCAATAAAAGTTTTAACTTTGAAAAGCACACCACAAAGCTGCTCAAAATTTTAAAACTTATAGAAAAATCATTAAATTTTCAAACCTAAAATGAAAATATATAAATTGCAAGAAGCCCCTAAAATTTAAAGCGTCAAAATTTAAAACTTACACTGATAATCTATAAATTCCAAGTAACCCCTAAAATTTTAGATTTTACAAAAACACCCAAAACTTTTAAATTTGTAATAAACACCCTCAAAAATTCAAAAGTACATTCAAAATCTTAGAATTACAAATAGCCCACTAAAAATCAGTAGAAACTTTTAAATTTGCAATAAACACCCTCAAAAATTCAAAATTAATAAGAAAATGTCAATATTTACAAATAGTCCCCTAAAATCAATAGTTACCACAACTCCCGTGCTTTTTATCGTAACTTTACTTGGACAACTTTGCCCTCGAAGTTTCCACTCACATATGAAGCAAACACATACAATGCACGTGTCTACTTACTATATATATATATATATCTCTATATCTCTATCTCTATATATCGATTTATAGAAAACGTCTTTACCTTTTTAAAATTACAACCAACACCCTCAACCAAAACATTTAGATTTTATAAAAACATCCCCAAAATAAGCTCAATAATTTTATACTTACAGAAAAAGCTTGAAAATTTTAAACCTACACTAAAATCTACAAATTACAAGCAGCCCCTAAAATTTTAGATTTTACAAAAACACCCAAAACTTTTAAATTTGCAACAAACACCCTCAAAATTTTAAAATTTACTCCAGCACCCTCAAAACTAAGTTTAAAAAATAAATTGAAGATTTCTTATCTGAAACATTACAATGAAATTCAAGGAGAAACAAATAACCCCAAAGATTTAGAATTCTGAGAAAACACCCTAAAACTATAAATACTTTAAAAACCATAAAAGTTATAAATTTCCATAAAAATTAGAGTTTCAAACGGAAACCAATAAAAGTTTTAACTTTGAAAAGCACACCACAAAGCTGCTCAAAATTTTAAAACTTCTGAGAAAAAACTTGAAAATTTCAAATCTAAAATAAAAATCTATAAATTGCTAGAGGCCCCTAAAATTTAAAGCTTTAAAATTTTAAACCTACACTAAAATCTACAAATTACAAGCAGCCCCTAAAATTTTAGATTTTACAAAAACACCCAAAACTTTTAAATTTGTAATAAACACCCTCAAAATTTTAAAAGTTATAAAAATATGTGAATACTTTAAATCTATAAATAGTAGATTCAAAATCTTAGAATTACAAATAACACTCTAAAAATCAGTAGTTATAATAAAAAGCACGTGCATACTAACTAGTATATATATATAATCACCTCTCTGAAATAGTAGCATTTGTACTAATGTACTATTAACCATCTCAATAATGTATCACGTGCATCCAAAACTAATCATGTCAATGCCATGATTAATCAATCCAAATTGGGGGGTTGTAAAGATCAAAGCAACAGCATTACTACAGTCCAAAACCTAAACAAAACCCAAGATGGGTGATTAAATTAAAGCTTAATCAAAGTCACATCATGATTAAATTATTAATTAGAAGGTGAAGGAGACAGCGCCGTTTGACGTATGCGGTGTCGTATGCAAAAAGAGCCCGGAGCCCAAACTCGAAGGAAGATGGAGGAGATAATAAAAGATATCACCTCCAACGACATGACGTGACCCTTTCCCTTCAATTGAATAATTTATTAGTTAGAAAAACTTACCTTTTAATTTAATTTTATGTGGTTTATGATTTTTTTAATTATTTTTTCGTAAAAACGACGATTTGACTAACTTATTAAACCAGACTAAATTGAGACAACTCTGGTTAAAAATTATGCTTTTGAACTAGTTTTGCTAGCCCAAATTTGAGCCTTAAAATTAGCTTTTTATTCATTCCCATGTTTAGTTTTGAACCAATTTTAGAGTAAACTATTTTCATTTATTTCTGATTTGCCAAACTGAGTCTATGTATAGCATTTAATTGACTGTAACGTTCTTCCTATACTTATAACCTTTATTTAAGTTTGAAATGTTACTTTTTTTTTATTTTTTTATTTTTTTGGGGTACCATGGAAGAGAAAGGAGACTATGTCCTCACAACTCAAGGGAAAGAAACACCTCTCAAATTATCAAAGAGAGTGGAGAATAAAGCATGAGGAGGATCCCAAGGAATACCGAAGTTCCCTTCAATAGAAGCCCCTAAATTGGCAATCTTGTTGGCGTAAAAGTTATCCTCTCTGTAGGTGTGACCAAGGATACAATACCAATCACGAGCGAAGAAATCCTGGCAATATGAGATAATATTACCACTAGGATGAGAGTCTGTCTCATTAGATCGGATAAGAGTGATAGCAGTCTCAGAATCTGTTTCGCAAATATCGTTATGATAACCCTAGTTCCAAGCAAGGAGCAAACCATACCGAAGAGCTTCCAGCTCGGCCACCATGTTCGAAGCTATTCCCACATGTGCAACAAAACTAACCGACCGACGTCCTAATTCCGTACGAATAAGACCACCAGCTCCTGCAATCCCTGAATTACCTCGAGATGCCCTATCCGTGTTTACCTTGACCCACCCAACTGGCGGCTTGACCCAAGCCACTTGAACAATAAGTGGAGGCTTAAGTTTGGCCTGTTTGGAAAGGATACCATGTTCGATCCGTTGAATTGCATGATGGATAACATCCCATGGCTCCCTAGGAACATCTTCAGTAGAGCCAAGAACAGCAATACACCTCCATTTCCATAGATACTAAACCACAACACAGAACACAACTCGCCACTCCGCGCTAAGGCTGTACCGTGGTGATGCCCATTTTCCATTCATATCAAACCATTCCACTAGCGGAAGGGAAAGAAACTCGGCACGATCAGCAAGTGGAATAACGTCAAACCAGATTTCATGTGCAAAGGTGCATTACTGAAGCACATGATCTGAATCTTCAATGCCAATACACCGAACACATTCAGGAGAGGTGGCCAAGTTTCGACGCCACCGCAACTGGTTAGTAACCAGTCTGTCCCTTTGAGCAAGCCACAAGAATAAGGCCCACTTCGCAGGTCCTATCTGGAATGACAACTACTCTAGCGCGAGAGCTACCCAAAATTTTACTGACGATATTCGCCAGGAGAACTTGTTTCAGAGCTGCCATGTCCCACCGTCTTGAGTCATCTATGATATGATTGCCGAGAATTAGGACAGAGGCATATTGAATGAGAGGTGCACTATCAACCCACGAATCAAACCAAAATCAAACGCGACGGCCATTGCCAATTCTCCATTGATGGCCATGGTCCAAGACTCCACGAGTCTGAAGTAGGCCTCGCCAAGTTGATGAAGAGAACCTTTGAGGCTTCAACACTTAAAAAACACTCAAATACTTAGACTTCATAACCCGAACGCATATCAAGCCCTAGTTTGTTAGGAACGCCAAGCTGACTTTGCATTCATAGCTAAATTCATCAAATGCATTAGTGTGAGTCGCCCTGCCATTGATAAATGCTTAGCTTTCCAACCTGCAAGCCGAGATTGAGCCTTCTCAATAAGCTCCCCTTAGGTATCTTCTAAGAAATCCCATCGTACCTGGTCATAAGCTTTCTCGAGGTCGATCTTGAGAGCCATGAGACCGTTACGGCCAGTTTTCTTGCGAATAACATGAACCAACTCCTGAGCAACTAATATATTGTCACTAGGGCGTAGCCTGTTAACCAAAACCTTAGCGATAACCTTTTATGCGACACAACAAAGGCTAATGGGTCGAAACCGACGGAGTGTTTCAGGCCTTGCTACTTTCGGTATCAACGCAATGAGCGTAGTACACAACCCTTCAGGAAATCTACTTTCTACTATAGCTTTTTGAACAAGAGCTATCAAACAAGAACCTGTAATATGCCAGCATCTCTGAAAGAAACCTGCTTGAATTGAAACCCGTCCGCACCTGGAGCTTTAAAAGGTTGCATACTAAGCAAGGCTTCATTCACTTCCGAATTACTTACACATCGGATCATTAGACTTCGTTGATCCGTTGTTGTCAAACTCGGACCAGACCTAATATCAAGAGGCCTGTAGGGTCGAGGAGAGCAAACATAAACATCTTGAAATGTTTATACTTTTCTTTCCCAAAATATTACACATCTATCATTCTCTGTATTTCTCATGATTGTACTTATCATTTTTGATGCCTTGCTCTCAATGTCAACTCATAATGTAATTAATAGAAGTGAACTGATCCAATTTTATCCATATACATATATATCTCTAATCTCTTGTAGTTTTAAAACTAAAGAAGTAATAAGTACAAAATAATATTTTCAAAATATACTAAAATTATGACCATACACCTCATTATAAATCTAATGAAGATTTTGAAAAGTAAAAATCTTAATTCTTCTAAAGAAAATTTAAAATTTAAAACGAAATGTCTAAATTTTATAGTAAAAATAAGACCTTAAAGTCAGCAATAATTAAAAGATTAACATACAAAATTAATTATTTATTAATTACGTTTGTATATTTACTAAAATATTAGTATTAGAGTTCAGAAATAAACTTAAACTTTGGCACATGTGTAACGTTAAAACTTAGGGTTAATTTCAGAAAACCCTCTTAACTTCGGGGTTTTGAAACTATTTTAATTCCATAAAATCCCTTTTGCACATGATCACCTTGAACTTCATTTAGTCCATTGAACTCCTTTTAAATCTCATTTTAACTCTCCGAAAGTAATTATATCGTCAAGTCTAACACGCTAACTTAAAATGTGTAATAACTTTAACTCCATACTAATAGAATTATTTTAAGACTCTTTTCCTTTTACCAGGCCATCCCAAGAAATAATAATCAAGCAAACAAAAGGCAATTACCTCCTCAAGGAATCAACTAGAAAAATATAATTTAGTTGCACAAAACACCCAATATATTCATTTTGAAAACACACATTTCCTACCATCTGTATACATAATTCACCACCACTAATCCTAATATAAAAGAAATAAAAGTAAGAAAAAAAAAACTTATAAAATATAGGGGGAAAAAAGGAGTAATAACAACAATAATCTCTTCTATTTTTCCCACCCCCTCCTTCCTCCTCTCCTCGATTTCTATTTACATTCGCACTCAAGAGACCCTTCAAAAGGAAAAATAACAGCCAGCGCCTTACACAACTCATAAATTACAAACAAGCCCCAACAGCTAATTTCGAATTTACAAACTCACCCCCAGAGCGCACCCACCTCCTTCAGCCTCGGCACGAGCACCCCGCCGAGGTGCAGGGCCATCAAGCCCTCGAGCCCGCCGACTGGGGACCCACCGATGAAAACGGCGGGAAGCCCAACCCCCGCGCCGGCGGCCGCCGCCTCCTCCTCGGCGTCCTCCAGCTCGATCACCGTGGGGTGGGCCCCGACGGTCACGAACAGGCGCTTCATGACGTGGCACATGCAGCAGGACCGCCGGCTGAAGATGACGACGGGGTTTTCCGTAATTAGGCGCTCGATTCTCTCCTCGGGGGGCTCGGCGGCGTCGATGGATAACGTGGGCTGACGGCGCTTGGTGGTGATGGTGGCTTCGGGGGCGGGGCCGTTAGGTAACGGACGGTAACGGAGGCCTTGCATTCTTTTTTCTTTCTTTTTTTTCCGGAGGGATGGGGGGAGCGTTGAGAGGGAGAGACGGGGGGAGGTGGGGAATTTATAAATATTGGAAAAGAGGAGGGGTGGATGAGCACATGGGAGGGTGACGTCAGGGTGAGGGGATGGGGACTGCTGAGCTGTGGGTGCTTGCGTCACATAATATATCATATATATATATATATAAAGAGAGAGAGAGAGAGAGGTGGAAGATGATTTGTAGCCGTGTTACTTGTGTGGGGGGTGAGGTCCTCGTATATTTTGTTACTTGCATATTTGTTTGTTTTGAGAGAAGGAAACATCATAGAGAATCATTAATCGTTCTAATCCACGCATGAAAAATCGAGAGTTTTTTTTTTTTCAATCTGAGAAAGCTAGATTTTGATATATTCTGCGTCTCATAATTTAAACAATATGTTAGGCTTTTTTTTTTTTGGCTAACTAACAATATGTTATAAATATCATCGGGCAGTAAATCATAACAACTATTGAAGTTTAGGAACTTGTGAGGCATTACAATTATACGCCAGCTAAATCTTTTCCCTGTTAGACCTCACGCGAATAGAGTAGCAAATTTAATAATAATATTATTATTATTTTGCAATTTTCATCTTGAAAAGAAATTAGTCTGCAATTAGCAATTACCAAAGGGTGTAAAAGCTATAAAACTAATCAGTTAATGCTTCGCTGTTGAGAGCGGATGGGTTTTTCCAGTGCGTCATCCCCCACCATTAGCCCCTGTCGTTCCTCAGCTCGCCACTAAAATGCGCCCCCCTCCTCCCCTCACGCGATGTTACGTCATCGATTCCCATCACGTGGCACATTACCAACCGCCCGATCGGTCCCCGTCTTGGACCCCACCTTCTCCTTAAACGGCGGATCGTAATGAATGCAGCGCCCTGGGAGTGGTCCACGTGGCGGCCCTTCCGACCGTCGACGTCACTTTATGGTGTGAGCGTAGGGTAAGTCTTGGGGGCTCAGTGGACCGCGCATTGAGCGCTTGCCTATGTCATCACGTAGCCAACCATGGATAAAATTATGAGATATTTGTAGATTAACCCTCATGCTAGGTTCCTTTCATGTTAGTCCTCTTTCTAGAGCATTATATGAGCTATAAGATTTGATCTACTATTCTGATTAAAATTAACCCGTCCATTTTTCAAAATCATTTATACACCTAAAACACATAATCTTATTTATTTTTAAACTTAGATTACGAGTTAATTGGATCATATTTATCTCCTAATTAGACTTTCATACCTATGTTTTAATTGTTTGGATGATCGGTCATGTAATAAATACTAATTGGATTAGTTGTCACTTCTAACATTTTTTTATCAATTTAAGTTGAATATTTTCATTCATTTTAAGCAATACTACTTGCTCAATATATTAGGAGTTAATACATTCAAGCATAAAGTGTCAAATGAGATATAATTATCCAATACAAGTTGTCCGATACTTTACAAATTTTCTTTTCCCAAGTGATCAAGATATTAAACATAGGAATAACCTTGGTATGTCAAATGATCAATAATTTTTTTATGTCGTCACCGAAATCCGTCACTTTAATTGATGGGAAGCATGACAAGTAGGGGTGACAATTGGGTCGGGTTGGATCGGGTTGGGTTGGGCCATGGTTGACCCGACCCGTATAAGTGTGACCCGACCTGACTCATTTAATAAACGGGTCAATACTACCTGACCCATTTATTAAACGGGTTACCCTACCCGACCCGTATAACCCGAATGCCCCGCTTATCATAGCTTGCAGTGTTTCCATAGAGCTTTTTAAATTTTTTCAGAAAAGAAATGAGTGACTACCTCAAGTTATGGATATTGCTAATAGGTCCCTCAAATCTTAAGATTTTTTCAAGTTAGTCCCTCACAAAATTGAAATTACCATAAGATCCCCATATGTTAATTTATTTTGAAATTAATCACTCCATCTCACCTTAATGAACAACTTTCTTTTAAGATGAGAGGAAATCTCTCAAAGGTGCTCTCGTCATAAAAATTAGTGCACTTATTCATGCGTTCATTGGACCACGATAATTACCAAAAAAAACCCCACCCCAAAAAATAAAATCGCTCCTCCCTCCTTTTCTCCCCCTTTCTCCTTTAAAATTAGGGTTCTTCAACTCTCTCACTCTCACTTGATCGATAGCACCTTCATCGGGATGAATCAGCTCGATCTCCGCTCGCCGCTTGTCGCCGCTCGCAACTCGCCGCTCTCAGCTCGCCGCTGCTAGCCGCTTGAGCTCCGTGATGATTGGGGATGAAAATCTAGGGTTTCTCTTTTCTTTTTGTTCCAGAGAGTGTTTATCAGAGTCACTCATAGTTTTGGGTTATTGAGATTTACAGGTCGGTGTAGGGTTATACGGGTCGGTCCGGGTCAACCCGAACTAACCTATTTAATAAATGGGTAGATTTGGGTTGATCGTTTATGACCCAACCCATATAATTCGACCCATAGCCATTATAAACGGTCGGGTCAGGTAGGGTTGATGGGTTGGGTCATAAATTGCCACTCTTAATGACAAGTGATTAACAATCTAATTCGTATTTAATTACATGACCAGCTATCCAAGCAGTTAAAATATATGTATGATCGTCCAATTACATGATAAATACAGTGACCAATGATCCAATTAACCCTTAGTTTACACGTTAACTATTATTATAGGAATTTAATAAATATTATAGCAGTTTAGATAGAATTATCACAGTTTATCACATATATAGTAGATTAACATAGATTTTGCAATTAAAAATATATCAATTTGAGTGTTGTGAATGTTTATGCGATCGGGAGTGTGTGAATTTAAAAGTAAATCAGGATAAAAGAGTGGGTTCAAAACCAAAAGATCTCGAGCAATAATGTAAATGACCATTTTCATTTTCATGGATGAAGGAGAGCATCCAAAATAGTATAGAAAACAAATCACATGAAAAATTTTCTAGAAAAAGTACCTTTCTAAAAAATGCTCTTATCATACTACATGTACATGAATCATCTTGTGTCAGAAAATAATGTTTAACACGTCACGTTGAGTACTTTCAATGCAGTAAGCTTTTAATAATGTAATTTTATATTCAGTATGAAAACTCTCATATGTCACGTACAAAAAATTAAATCCAATACTTTCAAAAATATAAACGAAAAATTAGTACTTTGTAGATAATTTATGTACCTTTACTATTTTAAAGATCAGTTTGTAAAACAGATTTATTGAAATGAGTTTTGATCAAAATTCATAATCTTAGTTTGGCAATGGCAGTTTTACTGTTTGGATCAAATCCAAATTTAACTTGGTTTAATTTTGACCAATAATCAAACGAGAACTAATACAAAACGAGATAGTTGTATGAAAACATGCATAATTTCATTTTTATTTATATTTTTTATTTTTTGAAAAAACATCACAAGATAAATATCCCATTTTCTGATCAGTTTCGTAAATTACGGAATGCGGACTTTAGAGAGGCCAGCTACACCTACAAGCAAAGGGTCGAGGGCGTTAAGATGGAACCGAGGAGTACGGCGTACACAAGGCCGTGACCAATAGGAGGACCCCACGTGGCGTGTGAGGTGCGTTCCCATGCACGAGGATGTTGCTTGTGATGTTGCTTGTGGGAAAGGGAAAGTAGGCAGGAATTGGAGGCCATGGTTTCCTACCAAAGTTTTTTCTTTTTCAAAATTTTTTAAAAATAATTTATGTGTCATGAAAGAGAGTGAATTTCATTTAAGTTTTGTTATAAATACATGGGAAAGGTTATGTTGTTGTTCGATTGTATTAGTGCTTGATTAGTTGGACCCAAACGAGGACCATTAATGTTATGCATCAATAAATTAACAAGTCATATTTATAGGTAGGGGTGTCCAAACGGGCTACCGGGCCCTGGCCGGGCAGAGGCCCTGTTCAGACTCGGACTTGGATGGCCCGAGCCGGGTCCGAGTAGTTACCGAGCCAGGCACCAAATAGCCCCACCATTTATGGTATCTTTTTTTTTTTTCAAAAAAAATTAAAAAATCCCAAAAGTTGTTAGTCACCAAGAATTATAATATTTTTTTTGGAAAATTATTGCATCGTAATAATATGGGTACATCCGAACTAGGTTGACACCTACTCATCTATATTATTATCATTGCAACTCTTTCCAAAAAATTAAAATCACAGTTAAAAATAAAATTTTATAAATAATTTTATTTTCCATGCTTTATCTATCTCCAAATCTTCAAGTCCTTCAATAGCAGCTGCAGCGTCTTTTTTAAGATTTCCACCAGTCTTGTAAGCACATTTCCATCTGTACTGTATCCAGATCCAATGTCATTCTATGGTCATCGATCAACAGTCCTAAAGTGTTGAAGACACATACGAAAGCTACAGCAGAAATATGCACTGTTAGTAAATCACGAGTCATGATAGAAAGCACAGGATATGCAGTTGATCAATGTGCCCTCCACCATGACAAAATATCAAAGTTCGGTTCATTATCTGGACATGTAACTAAAGGTGCGCTAAAATATTATTCAAGTCCATAAATTTTCCTTCATCGTGATCTACTACCCCTACCGACTAGCTTATTTACAATTAAATTTCTTGAAGATAAGCCCTTACCTTTTGTTATGGTCATAACCACTGAGTAGTGATTAAAGAGGAAAACCAAGCATTTACAGGGATAAACATTTCTGCTCGTCAGCGTGGAGAGACATGAACCTCCACGCCACTCCATGGGGCCACGCTACCGCCCTCGCCATGGTCCGTTAAACGACTATCGCCATAGCCGACGCCGAAGGCGCGGTGAGTCTACATCAACAACCCTCTCCGCGGACAATGCGAAGGCGGTAACTACCATCCGCCTAACCAATTGATTGCCTTGAGCTATCCTTCCAAGTTATCCCTAACGATATGGAGGACGACCACCATCGCCTTTCTAACCGCTAGTCCCTCAACGAGCGAAGCAGCAGGTTAGTCGCCCTCCCAACCCGCTACCTACCATAACCCTTTCCAACCAGCCGCTTGCCTCTCCGGACAATGCGAAGCAAACCTAGCCCTCCTTTTTCTTAGCCACCCGTCCTCTGGGACGATGCGAAGAACGGTACTAGTCGTCACCTTCAACTGATTACACTAAGGGGGACGCCTTAGGAGGCCGCATGAGTCGGCCACCCGGCCTCGGCTCCCCCCTCTCTCATCCTATGTGGTTTCCTCCACCTAAACGAGGGTTATCTAAAATCTAATCCTGACAATCCATCAACATCGTGATTAACAAAATCACGCCTTTAACTCCTCCATCTCTCACAAGATTTAAGGTACCTCGTGACTAATAATACCGTGGACGCCAATCCCATCTCATTAATGGTGAATGAACAACACCAACTTTTAAATCTACTCATCACTTGACATCTCAGAAGACAAATGCGCTACGACAAGGACGCACTCATCCAATACTAGTGACACGCTTAAGAGAGGGCTCACCCCTGCTGTTTCCCATCCACGTAAAGACGAAAATACCCCAAACCCTAGGTACAAATAGCTTAACTGCTCCATAAGCAAGTAAGTGATTTTCTCCGAGCAAACTTCCTCTTCCTATTTTCCCATGATTCATACTAACTTGACCGTCGGAGGAACCACCAGAGATCCCAACTCTCTTTCCACAGTGTTCCCTGTCAGGTGAACCCCCACTGTGAGCAAATACCCATTAGGAGAGAAGGCGGACTCCACTCTCTTAAAAGCTAAGCTCGAACGAGATTAGTGATCTGATTATATACATCAACACCTTTACTCGGGCTAGATCTCGTAGTAGATGGAGCTTGATATTGTGGAACCATATCTTGCATTACACTCATCAAATAATTTAGAAAAATAATATCGCGTAATGACTAACAGTAGTAACACTCTCATAATTATGATATATTATCATATTGCCATATAAAGAATGCAGGAGATAATTTAGATTGGAGTCCTTTAAACATGGATCAATAAGCATGCTAATACATCAAAATAATAAACATAGGTCTAAAATACTTATTAATTTTGCTCTCCAAAATACTTATTAATTTTGCTCTCCATTTTCACAATCATTTGTCCAAAATAAATATCCATGTGATAAGAATTAAAAAAGTTTGAATATTTAAAATTTATAAAGCAACTTGAGTAATGGTCGGGTAATAACAATCAAATAAAAGAATAGTAGCATCATAAAAGATTGAAGCATATCATTTAAAGAACTTGTAACTGCCCATTCATTATCATAAAATGTATCTATAGAGGAAGAAGAACTAGATGAAGAGACAAATAATATAATCATCCATAATTGCTTTATATTTCTTGCTACATTTAACATTAAATAGGTGGAATTCCACCTCTGATCCAACACATAGTAGAATTTTTCTAGCTTTGACATCATTTCTTATACATAAGTGCTTTCATCTTCTAATCCTTTGTGTAGAACTAGTAATAAAAGCTTGAACATCCCTAGCCTTTTCTATTATTGGTTTAACGTCATAAAATGCACTTTGCACAATTAAATTTAAAATACAATAAATACATCTAATATGAAAAAAAACCATCGCCTTGGCATGACAATAGCAAGGATGTTTGGATATGACCTACATCTATATTATTATTATTATTTGCATTATTCAGTGTAGGAGAAAAAATCAAAATTTTCATATTTTCCAAGCTCTTCTATTAATGAATTTGCAAAAAAATTCCCCTGTATGTGAATCTTCAAATGAAATAAAAGATATCATTCTTTCTTGCATTTGCCAAGTGTCATCAGTCCATTATACTGTGGTACACAAATAACTAATACTATGTCTAGATGTCCAAATATCGGCAGTTAGAGAAAATCAACAATTTAAGGTTGTAAAATAAGAAGTCAATTTTATTTTTTAATATTTCAAAATATCACTAGCACAAGTTTGGGGAGAAATTTTTTGAAAACTGGAATAAAAAGCATCTTAATCATTTCTTCAAATTCATCATCTTCTATTGTATGAAAAGATAAAATTTTAAGTACAACATACCGGATGATGCATTTCCTAGCTCTAGTTGCATCGTCAGAGAGTGGACTAAAACTACTTATGAAAGATGATTATGAGAGAAGAGTTTGGTGAATGTCGGGTTGGGATGATCCTTGTCCTTTGCTGTGGTCTTGCATATGCCACTTGAGGTGGGTCGTCCCGAGCCTATGATGAGCGTTTATTATCTTTACTGCATATGGGACATTTCGCCTTTTGATTGATAACAACTCTGTCATTATTCTTGATTTTAAGCTTCTTAAAGAAACTCCACACTTACGGTCGCAGGTTTTTAAAACTTCTAGCCGCTGTCTCAATTTCTTCCGGTTCCACCTTCGTAGAAGGAGGGCTGAATTCAAGAGTTGCATTTTCAGTATCAATATCATAATCAGAGGAGGAAGCCATTGAAAAAATTTGAGAGAATTAGTGAGTAAGAAGAGAGAATTAGAGAGCTAGATAGTAAATAGTATTAATATGAGAGAATTAGAAAGAATTAGAGAGTTAAATGAGAGAAGAGGAGTGAGTTTTGGATGAAAAACCAAGTGATTACCCCCTCTATTTATAGAGGCAGTCCCATAAATAAATGACCAAAACACTCTCAAAAGTTGGTCATTCTTTGATTGTTGTAGGGATATTTTTGTCAAAAATACCCTCAACTAGCTGTTTTGGGACATTAGGGGTTCTGCCAGCACCAGGTAGCGTGGCCCGACTCAATTTTTTGGTCGTTGGACCTTGCGGGTACCGGGCTAGGGGGTAACCCGGCCCGGCTTGGTTTTTTCACCGTTGACCCTTGTAGGCACCAATCTGGGTCAAGATAGCCAGACCTGACCTTGTTTTTTTGCTTGTAGGAAGAGGGTGTTGTGCGCAGCGGAAATTTCGACAGCACCCCTGCCGAACAATAGCCACAACAAGAGAGCTAGATCCACAACTTAATTCCCATCTCACTAAGAAAATAAGAATCTGAAGCAAATATCTTAACAAAATGAGATATTTACTCTTCCTCTCATCAGTTCTAGGACTGACCTGTCGAGGGAACCTAAACAAGCTATTACAAATCTTAACAGCAAAAACACTAATTTTACGTGGTTCGACAAATTGTCTACGTCCACGGGGCAAGGAGGGGAGAGATTTTACTACTAGAGAGAAAGAGAATACAAATAGGGTTTACAATCACTCAAGATCTCACAAATAAACCTTCAAACCAAACTCTCAAATCTCTCACAAATTCTTTCTCAAACGACGGCTAAAAAACTCTCAATTTTCGGCCTCCCAAAACCCTACCTTTAGCCTAAAGAAAACCTAGAAAATAGGTTCCTATTTATAGGATACAAGGGGCGTTGAAAACGTGTATACGCGTTTTGAAACCGCGTTGGTGGGTGTGGGTGTGGCCCCCACGAGTAGCACGAGACGCGTTTTAAAAATGCTTCTCGTGGTGTTCGTGGTGCTCGTGGCCCCCACACCCACATACTCACAATTCTCCACCTCGGTGAAGTTTCTCTCAAAACTGAGCCGACACCAAACAACCCAATGTCCCACTTGTTGCATCCAGGACGAAGTGGAATAAATCCACGACAACGGACTCAATCCACAACAAGTCGGGAACCCAAACGAGAGTTCAAACAATCTCCTCCCCATCAAAACCAAAACAAACTGAGCCGACACCAAACAACCCAATGTCCCACTTGTTGCATCGATGCAGTAAAACCCTTCCGACAACGGACTCAATCCACAACAAGTCGAGACCCAAATGAGAATACGAATATTCTTCAAATATTGGTATCAACTCACCAAATCGGCTGCATCATAACTGATTGCCTACGTATCCTCTTGCCCAAGGAATCAAGCCTTCACGTAGTTCAACCAAATGGCCTCAAAGGCCTTCAGTCAACTAGAAGAGTTTGTAACCCTTCTCCAATATCATGATCAAATCTGTGGTTGATAGCTTTCCTAATGGCCCCAAAGTGAAACAAACCAAACGCCTCCACCTGAGGTGAACCAACGGCCATAACCGAATCCAAACTATGTCCATCAGCTGCATTCGAATCAACCAACTCATCATTGTTCGCGGTAAAAGTCGGGATGATTGTCATTGATTTGAATTTGTTTACAGCTTCTTTTGCCTACAACAAAATTCAAAAAGAAATTGCCTTTTATTTTAAGGCGCATAATGAAAATCAAAAAGATTGGCGACTTCTTCCTAAACAAACACGAGGATCTCTCATATGTCAAGGTCCCGCTTGCGGGTTCTTTGCCTGTGCGGGACTTTTGTGTCCGTGGACCACCGCAATTCGATCCAAGTAGAGACCCTGGTTCGAACTACAGATGTAAGGGGCTCGCTTCACGAAGGAAACGGTACCGAGGGATCACACTCACGAAGGAGAGGATCGCTGGCGGGTGAGATCTACTAGGAGAAATCACGAGCTATCCACGAGATTAAGGCGAAGCTTAATCTAGAGGGTATCTAGTTCGACCAATTCGGCTACCTTTTGCTTATAGATCTGACGTTGATCGGACTTGAGCTCGCTGGTGCTCGGAACCGTGTACCGATTACTCAGATCTCGCAAGAATTCTTCAAGTCCGAGCTCTTCCAAATCACCAAAATCCAAGCCTCAGGAAGCCTTGAAATTCCCCCAAATCCAAGACCTTCAAAATCCGACCTCCAAAATCCGACCTTCAAAATCCGACCTCCAAAATCCGACCTCTCATGAAGAAGACCCCCCCCCTATTTATACAAATCCGGAATGTGTGGCTCACCACCTGGCCGAGCCACTCACCGCTGGCCGAGGCACCTGGCTGTTGGCCGAGGTGGCTCGCAAAGCGGCCGAGCCTCCCGGCCGCTTGGCCGAGGCACCTGGCTGTTGGCCGAGGTGGCTCGGCCAGCGGCCGAGCCTCGGCTTGGCCGAGGCACGCCTCGCCTTGCTTTTTTCGTTGTTTTCGCGTCGTTCCCGCGTCGTTTTCCGGCTTTTTTTGTCTCTCAGACTTGGGTTCCGTCTGTATTTGATTCCAGAACTAATTCTTGGTTCGTTCCGGTTCAACGGTCCCGAAATCCGATCATCCGTTCAAGTCCGCTTTGCCGTGCTTGTGATTGCCAGATGCCGTCGGTTCACGCCTCAACCGCTCGACGTCCGATTATCGATGGGTCGCCACCGCCGACTCGCCACGAAGTTGGTTTCGGGGACCTTGTGAGCATTTTTCAACGCCTACAGATACCCCCTCCAAAGCGTCTCAGTCTCGATTCTTGATGAGTCTGGGATGCTTTGGACACGATGGTTCCCGGCCTTCAGTCGGCTGAGGGTCCCAAAAGATAGCTTCAAGTCTTTGATTCTTTCAGATCATCCAGTTCTTTGTAGGATTTCTGATAAGATCACGGTGCTGCATTTATTGTCTGACCGCTTGTTATCTTGATTCGAAGCTGGCGGGTGAGTTTTGTTTGTAACTCGTGTCGGTTGGTCGTTGTCTGACTAACCATCAGACTTTTGGACTTCTCCATATGTCGGCGAACTCCTTTGTTGGCGACACATTGGTACGTGTCGGTACATGGAATTTCATAACCCTTATTCGCTAATTCCTTCATCATCACGTGTTGTTGGTTTAACTACGCGGAGGATATGATTATCCGATGTCAACATGACTTTCCTCCTCATCAGATTATCCCTCTCTTGGAGATTATGGTGGAGGATATTGAGGGTTCTTAGAGTTATCCTTAAGAATATGGATTTATTCTCCGTGAACTCCTCGTTGAAATTTTGGAAATAGTTTATACTGAATCCTAGTTGGAGTAGGATTAGGCGACGCTGCTGATCGGGCCGATGCAATCCGCCGATCGAAGTTATCCCTAAGAATATTTTTGTGAAAATATTCTTCCGTGAACTTCTCGATAAATTAGAAGCAGCTTATACCGTAATCCTAGTTGGAGTAGGATTAGGCGACGCTGCTGATCGGGCCGATGCATCCGCCTCGATCGAAGTTATCCCTAAGAATATTTTTGTGAAAATATTCTTCCGTGAACTTCTCGATAAATTAGGAAACAGTTTATACTGTAATCCTAGTTGAGTAGGATTAGGCGACGCTGATCGGGCCGATGCAATCCGCCGATCGAAGTTATCCCTAAGAATATTTTTGTGAAAATATTCTTCCTGAACTTCGATAAATTAGGAAACAGCTTATACCGTAATCCTAGTTGAGTAGGATTAGGCGACGCTGATCGGGCCGATGCAATCCGCCGATCGAAGTTATCCCTAAGAATATTTTTTGTGAAAATATTCTTCCGGGAACTTCTCGATAAATTAGGAAACAGTTTATACTCGTAATCCTAGTTGGAGTAGGATTAGGCGACGCGTTGATCGGCATCGATGCAATCCGCGGGGTGTTATCCTGCCGAATAAATCTTCAGAATTTTTCCAAATATAGCGGAGGGAGTAGGGGTCAATCAACGGACTGATTTGGCATTATTTTGGCATCCAATTAGGGTTCTAATTAGGACTCCTAATTAGGGGCTGATTAGAGTCCTAATTGGAATTGATTTGGGCCCCAATTAGAATTCCTACTTCTTGCCAAATAAGAGTCCTTGTTCAAAGAGGATTGGGTTCATATGGGATTGTTATAAATACCCACAAGGCCTCTTTCTTCTGACCTAGGCCGGCCCCCCCCCAGTGCTCTCTCTCTCTTGTTTTCATCTCGCTTCTCGCCGTCTTATTTCCTTCGATCAACGAGGTATGTGTACGAGGGTTTTGTAAATTCTTTTTCTTCCCTTTTTTTGTGCACAGTGATCTACAACCACAAGGGGAGAAGGATCTGGTCAGGAGCGCCGAGGCGGCGGCGCGTATGGCGGCGTCGCATACCGCATGATGGGCGGCCTCATACGACGGAGGCGTTTACTTAAGCGTTCGCGCTGTAAATTGGCGCTGCTCGGCGCATCTGTGCCGCGGTTCGGCGCAGTGCGCCTGGCGCTGCCTGGCGCACTGTGTCATGTCTGGCGCTGGCCAGTAAATACTGGCGGTCATACGGGCGCTGGCACTGGCGCAGCCGCGCCCGGTCGGTTTGGTTGTCGGCGCTACTGCTTCATATGCGCCGGTCAGCGGCTTCGGTCTTACTTGATGCCTTTTATTGATTTTTAACCGCATATCCGACTTTATTTGTCTTTGCGCTCGATGTCGCCTGAAGATCACGCTGCTGGAGGAGTCGATCAACTGCAGACACAATAGGCCAATGCACGCCCTTCTTTCGGCAGCGCCATCATATTCTCATACATATATCGTCATGTCCTCGCCGCTCTCCTTTGTGAGGCGATTGAAGAGCCGAATCCTCCTTTGTGGGGATTGACGCTCAGATTGTGTACACCCGCTTATGACCCCGCTTCGCTTCCTTCGCGGAGGATCGAGGCTTCAAAAATCACCCGCCTCGATGTTTTAACGGAGCGATTTCACACCGTATTTTGCTTCGTGGAACGGATATATATTGTCGCTTTGTTTACACGACTATATTCATCGCTCTCCGTATTTAATACGGATGAAATCGTCACTGCTATAAGGTCGCGGACTCAATCTCATGGGTTTCGAAGAGTTCTACGCTTTATATCGCTTCTTTTTCAAGATATTCCTCCTAAATGATCTCTAACCCTTTGTTCTCTTGTGGTAGGCGGATGCTCCATGATTATTCGCCTACTTCGGCTCCAAATGTCAAGTCTCGATTCTTAAGGTCATCCGAGAAGACCTCTTTCCACCGAGGAAGCTTAACCAGCCGAGGCTTAACAACTCAGAAGGAAGCTCCCAGCCTACTATCATAATTTCGATGACGAAGTTTGAGGGATCGTTTCCATCATCCGCTTCCACCTCCCTTGCACTTTGGCCGAAACCGATTTCCGACCCTTCGAGTATAGGCGCTGTGGAGGCCCTGTGTTAATCTTGACGGACCACTTCCACGAATTCAACCTATTGCCGAGATTGCCCCGCCAAAATCCGCCGCCTCGACTCCAGCCTGATGGGTCTCCTTCACCGTTGGAGAATGGTTTGAAGCAGCGATCTCTATTATCGAGGTTAGATGGGCTTACTTTTATGGTCTTCATTCATATTGAGTATCTTGGAGGAAATTCAGCGGTTGGTGGCCCTCGCTAGTTAATCGCTAGAGCAAAGCTCACTAGCCGGGCTAACTCTGCATACCGTGGTGGATGATTTAGCCTTTTGAACCGTGACGATGAGGTGATGCGACTCGTCGACGGCTCGATCAAGGCTTCGTGAACGCCCCTTCGCGAGAGGAGAATATCGAGCAAGAGGTCATCTGGGAACTCGAGCGATGTTCTGCAACAGAAGATAAATGCGCACTCACGCCTATGTCGAACGACAGAATCGTGGACTGCTAAGGAGAAGCGTTGAAGGATTTCACGCGTGAGTGCACCAGAGTCCGTGATGTCACCAACGAGAAGCAAGTCCTCGAGGCGACGCGTCGGGAACACGCGTGCCGCTATTGCCGCCAACTCAAGAGGAACTTGAGAAGGAAGCCAAGGCTCGGGTTCGAGCGCATCCAGAGGAAAATTAGCCAAGGCCGACCTTGCTTCCTTCACATTACCGATTGCCAATGAAGTCCGATGTGGTGCGAGACTTTTCTCCTTCTCTTCAGCCCAGGTCGCTACATTTTATTTAGATGTATTATCATAACTTTGTTTGAATCAATTGTCTCACAATTGTAGCTCCTTCTATATTTGCTTCAAAATGAATAAGATCTATTCCTTCATTGCTTATTATGATTCTTTTTATTTCGCCTCAAATAATTAACCATAATACTTATAGGATTTTGGCAAACCTCACCATCAACGGTTTGATTAGCCTTTACCAACCACCGCTTGAGTCAGCTAGCGGCGATTATCGTGATCCGCTCCGCGACGCGGACGCTGTGCTAAAAGAATGGAACTCTTCTAGACTTGTTGCTATGATATCAACACATAGGCTTCAGACTTTTACCGCAAGAGACCACCCGCAACGCTGTTACATCGAGACTCGCCCCTCCTTAGGCTTCGGATAAAATGCCCCGTAATCAACTCGTGTCTTCTTCAATCGAAAAGACTAAACCGCAACGCTGCGGTATTGGCTTTATCCCTTCTTAGGCTTCGATAAAATGCCCCGTAATCAACTCGTGTCTTCTTCAATCGGAGAAAGACTAAACCGCAACGCCAGATAAGGCGCTGGCTTTATCCCTTCTTAGGCTTCGGATAAAATGCCCCGTAATCAACTCGTGTCTTCTTCAATCGGAGAAAGACTAAACCGCAACGCTGTGAGGCGCTGGCTTTATCCCTTCTTAGGCTTCGATAAAATGCCCCGTAATCAACTCGTGTCTTCTTCAATCGGAGAAAGACTAAACCGCAACGCCAGATAAGGCGCTGGCTTTATCCCTTCTTAGGCTTCGGATAAAATGCCCTTAATTGAACTCGTGTCTTCTTCAATCTAAAAGACTAAACCGCAACGCCAGATAAGGCGCTGGCTTTATCCCTTCTTAGACTTCGATAAAATGCCCCAAGATGAATCTTGGTGTCTTTTGACCGAGAATGACCGAACCTACCGAAGATTGATTGAGGTGGGAAAGGAAGAATGTGTTCTATTTCCTGATGAGGCTAACAGCAGATCCTTACCGTAGGAATCGAAAAGACTCGTGACCTTCACGGACAACCCGGTCCGAAAATCCCTACAAGATACCTTCACCGGCGCTACCTAAGATGAAAGTTCCAAAGGCTTACCTTCAAGCCACTTGGAAAAGGGTGGAACTAAGAGTGGGATCTCCACCGAGAACCGAAGACTCAGCGACCTTCACGGACAACCCGGTCCGAAAATCCCTACAAGATACCTTCACCGGCGCTACCTAAGATGAAGATGGAACTAAGAGCGGATCTCCACCGAGAACCGAAGACTCAGCGACCTTCACGGACAACCCGGTCCGAAAATCCCTACAAGATACCTTCACGGCGCTACCTAAGATGAAGATGGAACTAAGAGTGGGATCTCCACCGAGAACCGAAGACTCAGCGACCTTCACGGACAACCCGGTCCGAAAATCCCTACAAGATACCTTCACCGGCGCTACCTAAGATGAAGATGGAACTAAGAGTGGATCTCCACCAGAACCGAAGACTCAGCGACCTTCACGGACAACCCGGTCCGAAAATCCCTACAAGATACCTTCACCGGCGCTACTGAAAAGGGATGGATTTAACCCTTCCGCTAACCACGAAGGATTCTACGCTTGGAGAGGAAGAATTTTATATTCTATCTCCGCGAAAAGGGATTTTTGAGGGCCTCTTGTTCATAGACTAATCAAGAGAGGATTTTGGTGATGTACCGCGTAATTTGTAGACCCACCGCCAAGGAATTTGATCGGTGGGGAAATTGTGATGGAGGATAAATCTAGGGTTATCCTCGCAAAAGTGGGTGAAACATCCCACGAGGAACTTCCGTCGAACGGGTTATCCCAAGATACTATGGATAGTATTTCTTCAGAACTTCCCATTTATCTAAGATTAATTGCCTGGCCGCCATTTTGGGTAATTAGGCGATATGCACCATTGAGTAAACCGCTTTATTACAAACGGCCTCCCATTTAGGTTCGAATTTACCTTTCTTTTGAAGTGAGGATTATTGGTCGCCGAAATGAGGACCAAATCTCCTTCTCTAAAGGTTCTCTCATTTAACTTTCTTGTTGAAAGCCTTCGACATCCTAGCTTGGTAGAACTCAATGCATTGTTGAGCCTCCAGCGCCATCTAACATCTCAAGCTCTTCGAGACGCTGATGTTGTTCTTCTACGCCATCTCGCGGAAAGGGCGGCGCGGCGATTCGGATCTGAATTTCAATGGGAGAACCGCTTCACACCCGTGACCGTAGAGTACGGTCGCCTCAGCTTGGCGTATGCATGCGACAGCGATACCAGAAGCTCCGAAGTTTATCATCCCAGCCTCGCTTGTTACTTTTCACAAGCTTTGATGTAATTTTGATAATCGCCTTGTTGAATGCCTCGCTAATCCATTTGGTACCGGATTATAGGCCGCCGACGCAGACGCCTTGTATCTTGAATTTCTCAGAACTCGATGAAGGAATTGCCGATGAACGGGGACCGCTGTCATGCACGATCCGTTTGGGACACCATGTCGATAGATGACATGGTGTTTGATAAACTTGATGACGGTACTGCCTTTACTTTTAGAAGGGATTGCTTTCACTTGGAGAAGTAGTCCTGATCGCTAGAATAAACCGACGCTTTGACGACGGAGGAAAAATGGGACCTACAATGTCCATTCCCATGTCTCAATGGCCGTGATGTGGCCGGGATGCGCTGTTCGGGCGGCCGATGCATATAATTCATGGAATTTGACACGCGCGGCATTTCCGGAGCCGTATCGATCACGGCCATTAACCATTGTTGGCCAAAGTAGCCCATTCTCCCGATTCGATCAGAGTTTGGGACCAGTCGTGTGCACCACATTCACCCTCGTGGTGCTTCCCCGGCGACCTTCCTTGTTTGAAAGGCATCGGAGTAAAGACCATCGCACTTCCTACGATATAACGCCCGGTCTCGCGGTCGTAAAGAATCTTGAGCTCTTCGCCGATCGGACTTCTTCCTTTACGCCTTCGTAGAATACCATGTAAGACGAATCGATGATAGGAAAGCCAATCTCTGGCTCCAACTTGGTTTGGGTTGTATACACTTTTGGTAACTACCCCTTATCTTCTTGTGCCTCATCGTGATAATGGTAATGAAGAGTTGGTGAGTCCCGACCGTGACTAGTTGCTCGGTCTCTACTGTTAACGCACTAATTTCCACGCCGCCAACAGATCCGCGAAGCGCTTTGGAGGCGCTGGATATATTCGATGAAAAACTCTTCAATGAGTCCGCTATTTCAACAATATCCGATGATAGGGGACTAGATCCGATTCTCGACTCAGAGTCACCACGAACCCGCTGACTATCAATTGCGAATCGCCAGATGCTTCGAGATATTCGACCTCCCCTTGGCTGCTAAGTCCTATAAGTAGCGCTGTATTCGCTACGCTATTGGAACAGGTTCTGTGAGTGAATAAGCACGGGCATGACATGATTCCTGGAAATCAAGACAACTCGACTCCAAATGAGATTTTAGAACATCCGGGTACTCACATCGGTGGCCCGAAGCTCCATCAAAATACAATCGCCATATTTGTTGATGCGACGTAGTGTTGACTTCGAACTTCATCCGAAGATCATCATATAGCTCAACTACATCCGCTTGTCGGGTCGCGTACCAAGAGATCACAAATAGCTTGCCCTTTGACCGACTTCGTTTGAAATACAAGTCATATTGAGACAAGAGCAAGGCCCATTTCGCTAAACGCCAACTCATCGAGGCCGGTGGGTCATAAATATCCGGACGGATTTACGCTAGAGATAACATAAATCGCCCGTCCGACTAAATAGTGCCGCATTTTCAATCGCTAACACTAATGCAAGGCACCGCTTCACCATCGGGTATCGACTCACGTAACTAATGTTCGCCTCAGTAATACACCGCCGCTCGCGGATCAGCCGCCGCCGCCTTGCGCGAGTAAAGCGCTTAACGAGTGATCCGTCTTGACGATCAAAATGGTTTTCCGATCACGGTGCAACAAGAACAGAGGTTTAGCGAGATACGCTTTGATCTCTTCGAATGCTTTTCGCAAAGCGCCGCCCCAAATACATGACACGCCTTCTTGTTCAACTTAGAGAACGGTTGGCACTTCCTGATAGGTTCGATATAAACCGCCGGATGTACCAATCGCCCTTGTAACCCCTCGAAGTTCTCTCGCATTTCTGAGGTTGCAACTTGAATCGCCTTCACTTTGTCGATCGACGTGGATTCCTTTGTTGGTGACGACGGCCAAGGAACTTGCCACCGACATCCCAAGGAAGGACTTCGGTGATTCATCTTTAGCCGATGAGTTCGCATGAGTTCAATACCGCTCTAAGATCTTTGATGTGATCTCCTTTGTCACGCTTTCGCATCAAGTCGCCGACGAGCATTCGACCGCCCAAGATGATCCCGAAAATCTCCGCCATTGCTCTCTCGGTATGTTGCGCCGCATTTTGAGGCCGAACGGCATGACCGTAGCAATATATGCCGATGGCTGCTCAACGCCGGCAGTTTACGCCATCTGGGTACATCTTGATCCGATTATACCTCAAAAGCCATCCATAAAGGACATCCTCGAATCCACATGTATTGTCAACTATGACGCCGTGATTGGCGAGGGAAATCATCCTTTGGGCAAGCAGCATTAGGTCTCAGAGTCGCATACTGCATCCTAATCGACCCATTCTTCTTCATGACCGACTATATTCGCCACCCAATCCGGATGTTGAATTTCCTCGACGAATCCCGATTCTATGAGTTTCTTCACTTCACAACAATTGCCTCCAATATTTGTGGATCTAAACCGCCTTTGCTGCTTGACAGTTTGACATCCGCCTTTGATGTTGAGGCGATGTGTTGCCACATTAGGGTCGAGTCCCCGCATGTCCTCGTAACTCCGTGCTAATACATCGATATACCCCGATTAGGGCAATCAACTCTTCCTTTCTTCCAAGGAGAGTATTGCTGATGTTTATGAGTTTGGGATGCTCTTCATCACCCATATTAACCTCGACTACCTCATCCTTAGTGGGGGTTCTTTGTTCGAACCTATCCCCAAACCGCTCGAAGTTGATGGATCCATGGGTCTTCCCATGTTGGCATATCTTCATCACCCTCAATAGTAGCAGATCGATCGGGCCATATTCGACATCAAAGCCTTGAAAGCTCCGAGGTCGGTGTCAATCCCAAGCCGAAGAGTCGCCTAATGTCCGCTCTCACCGGTGGATTATTATCAATCACCAATAACATCATCTTCCGAGGAGGATTCGATCCCAATCCCTTCTAAATGCATAGTAACTATCCGCTTTCCTCTTGGGACATATGCCGCTTTAGGAGGGGTTCGAGGGCCTCGTCCGAAACATAGACCTTCCCTCGTGTCAAGTCATACCCCATCTTTTCATGATACCTGTTTTTCGACTATATCCAATGTGGAGGATAGGCCCATTGTCATCTTCACCTTCTTCAAAGAAATGATTCTGCGCTGGAACCGTGATCTCCTTTTCCAGAACCAAGTCTTTTTCACTACTTGATCTTCGCGGGATGACAAGTGTTGTCCCAAAGGAATCCCGAACCGCTTTTGTGTGAAGTAAGATGATCGAAGTCAAGGTGTGCAACTCGATCGTTGTATAACTCGCTATCACATCATTCAAAGATAAAGGATACTCTAAATCGCCATTTATTGATTCATCTAATTTGCCACTATAATGTTCATCCGACGATTCTTCATCGCCAAGATTGATTACAAGGGTACAATGTCATTTAAAACAAAACCTCCACTATAACCAAGCCCGTTTCAGACGCCTTCACCGCCGTCCGCATCTTTGGGCCGATGATTCAGCCGACTCATTACCGTAGAGGAGAGAATCGGAAATAATTCTCCATCCCCTTAAACGTTGTTTGTCCGCGACCACCGCCTTGACTCATTATTCGTCTACATATTTGAGACACTGAAGAGTAGATGGGACTATAACATTACCAGGATCCAAGGTCCACCTAACAAGAAGTTATAGGAAGTCTCTCGATCAATCACATAGCGTGACTTCGACTTTAAGTTCCCATTTGGCACTTTATCCCGATTTTACCAGTGGCCGTGACCGCTGGTGTTAAACCCAGATTGATTCATCATGACGCCACTTTCACCGCAGGGATTCCAAGGTGATACATGAGGCTAGGGCATGATGCTCATTAAATGAACCCTGACGACTTGGATCCTAACTTCACTAGAGCCAATATACCCTGAAGTATAGCGCCTATCGTGTTTGAATTTCGCCCAGATATCCTCCTTTGTAAAGGTGATGCAGTGCTTAGTCGCAAGGTTGCATTGTGGGTGACTCTTCCGACTCTACCTAATCTCGGTCAGAAGACTTCGACCTGCGAGGGCTTTGAAGAGCTTCTCTCGCCTCTTTGATAACCGCAGAACTCATAGAGAGTGATCCTTGGGATATGGCCAATTGTGCCATTACATCAAAGCTGCATGGAGAGTTCGGTTCCCGCTTATCTCTCTTCCAACCGACCAATCGGATCGCCGGAGTTGAACTTCATGCGCCGCTGTCAGCTTTCGCGCCTACCGCTGCTGGCGCTTTCTCTCAGGCGAGTGAGGGGATTTGTTGGTACCCCCTCTCCCAGAGCCGCCTTGGCATTAGGGTCGGGACTTCCTGATACTTGTATTTGTACTTGTCCACCTCGCGGCGGCTTCGTGTTCCCTTCTGACAAATTGGAATGTTACCACTGCTCATCGCCTCCTCCGAATTGCGAAGTACCATGACATGCCTTTCCCTTCGCTGCTTTTCTTCAAGAAGAGGCTACCCATTGCTCGCCTTCCAAGAGTTCGGTGGACTCCACAAGACTTCGCCATTCGGGTCAGATACGATACAAGTCCTTTCGGCGCGTTTTGTGCGGGTCGCCATTCACCGCTTTCACCGCGAACTTTGACCACCGGTTCAGTTCAAACCATGTCAACGCACCGACTCAAACTTATGGATACCGTGATTCGCCTCCCGACCTTCTTTTCGGACGGCTTCATAGTAATGACCCCTACATCAATTAAAGCCCGGATTTTGTCCTTAAGGTCAAACAGATTTAGTGGGTGATGAACCGCTACGACAGATTTGGGTCATTCGTTCATCGCCTCCTCTTGATTCTCAATCTGGAGGGAGCTTGATCTTGTTATTTTCCACAAGATATTTGAAGAGACCGGGAATTCTCGCCGCCCCTAAAGGAATAGGACTGAATCTCGCTCTAAGACCTTCTCGCTTGTGGCCCAGTTGCCACGCTGATCGCTCGTTGCGGCTACCGCGGTTTGCCGCTGCCAGCGTGGGTTGAGTTGAACGCTTTGTTCAGAACCGCCCTTGGCTTTGTTTTCCTTTGCCACGTGGGACAAAGTTACGCCGAGCCTGCTGTTCGGCTCTCTCGCTTTTTCCTTTTGAGGAATCTCTCGCTTGTTTCCACGAACCTTCAAGTCCTTCCACGCTATCGATGGTGCTGCATCCATTGCTTCAAGCACATCTATTGATAAGCCCGCGGCAGTTTGAGGATGAACCTCTTATTGGATCCCTGCAGCTTGCCTTGTTCCTAATCGCTTAACAAAGATGTCCACGGTTTCTCCGCTTTTCGCTTCGCCGAGTTAACGTCCGACCGATACCTTATCGCCATCAAAGAAGTTGGCGAAGCTAGACTCCATGTCGCCTACCGGAATGCTCCTCGGCTTGAGACGCGCAGTACCATTCGGCAGTCTCCACGGCGGTGCCGACTTAATGACCGAACCATCGTGTTCTGCCGAAATAACTCCGGTGTGACTTGAAATAAATCAAGTGTCGCGTTGGGAACCCTTCCCGCCAAATGGTGTGAAGTTTATTAAGTTAAACTTTGACCGCACGGATTGATTCACCTCTGTATGGGCAAGGAATACCTGCCTCTTTACTTCTTGAGCGGAAATCAATGAGTTGATTTTGCTTCAAGTCTTTGATCTTCTCGCCTCCCGAAAGCAAATAAAGCACAGCGTCCGTGGGGGGTTATCATCTCGGCTTCCTCCGATCCATCGCTATCATCTTCATCGACGCTGACGCTACCACTGATTCACCTTGATGTTTTGTCGTGGCTTGATGCGTTGGTCGCAGCATTTCTCTCATCGCTCGCATGGCCAACTCCATCTCTAATTTGAAGTTTTCCCGTTGTTTATTCAACGCCGCCTAGCATTTTGGCCACTTGATCTGTGATCGATCAAGCGCTTTGGGGCTCTTCGCTAGATACGATGATCGATGCGATTTGCGAGCCAATATCCGACGATCATCCTCCGCGGTAACCCTTCGTGCTTATCGATCTCGACCTCGGATAGTCCCGACCGCAAACGAAAGTATAAGCGCGCCGAATAGCCCGTGACGATGATTCTTGTTGGTCATATTATTAGTGACCTCTCGCAACTCACCCCTGGTTGTCATCCTTATTTTAATCGCCTTGACCTAGGTCTCTGATCTCCGCGTGAGTCTCTCGGAAGATCGACACCCTTTCGAGCTTGATGGCAATTGCATCCCGAGAGCATCGCCTTAATGAGCTTGGAGCACAAGCATGACTGTGTCAATTTGGGGAATTCTTTCGAGATTTTCGCACTCTTGCACTAGTACTTCATCTGGGTGTGTACCGAGCGACCGTGATGTCGGTTTGATCTCTATAACATCCTCATCATCGTGATGAAAACGCCTCCTTCCGAGGACGGATCAACCCATCGAAACTTCCGTGACTCGCCTAGACTTTCACCGATGTGAGCGGTGTCTCAGACTCTCTGACTCTCGATTTTCAACCGATAGGGAGGTCAGAGGAATCTTCTTGTCCTTGTTGAACAAAAGCGCACTTCCGCATGAGGAGTGACCCGTGATTCTCTCCGAGGACCAAGACGATCCTTGATAGCCTGCTTTGGTAGTGGTGACGAGTTGGCTCCACTCATGATTCTGATGCACGCCTTTGACTTTGAGGCGCCGCCTATCTTGGCCTTGGCTGAGCCATGACGCTCAGATCCTCTCGGCTTAGGTGCCGACAGAGTGTGGACAACCGAGGTTAGGGCACCATTAGACTTGGGCCTCCAAACCTCGCGACGTTGGTGGCTTCTTTACCACCTCCTTCTTCAACGACGACGCTGGCCGCACCAAAGCCTCGCGCAAGGAGTGCGCGCGGCCTTGGATGCGCCTCGGAAGTGGGAGCGGTTCCGCTTGGACACGGATCCACTCGCTGGTTGACGGCTTGGATGGACCGTCGATCACTTGAGGCAAGCCTCCGAGTAAGCCTAGATCTTAGATCCCGCCAGAGCGGACCCTATCTACGGATTGCATGGCCTGGCAAGCTTGCGCCATGCTTTGTCGCCGCCATGAAGCTCACTGCAAGATCGTTCGCCAAGCTCATCTCGGCACCATCCGACTTCAGCGCCGGGGATTTCGCCGTCATGGGCAATGGAAGGACTCGCCCCCGGGCTCTACATCGAGGCCCATCGGCTCCTTGCAGCCGAAACCTTCGGGAGCTGGGGAACTGATCCGAGGAGGTGAGGGTGTACTCCTCGAACTTCTCCCGGTCGAACTCAACTCGACCTCTTCTTCCACCGATAGGGATCCGCTATGCGTGCACGACGACCTCCGATTCGAGGTCCATGGGTTCCATCTGGTCGCCAAATTGTTCGTAAAAGTCGGGATGATTGTCATTGATTTGAATTTGTTTACAGCTTCTTTTGCCTACAACAAAATTCAAAAGAAATTGCCTTTTATTTTAAGGCGCATAAATGAAAATCAAAAAGATTGCGACTTCTTCCTAAACAAACACGAGGATCTCTCGCTATGTCAAGGTCCCGCTATGGGGTTCTTTGCGGCCGGTGTGTCCGTGGACCACCGCTAATTCGATCCAAGTAGAGACGGTTCGAACTACATGTAAGGGGCTCGCTTCACAAGGAAACGGCTACCGAGGGATCACACTCAAGGAGAGGATCGCCTCGAGCGTGAGATCTACTAGGAGAAATCACAACGCTATCCCCTGATTAAGACGAAGCTTAATCTAGAGGGTATCTCAGAGTTCGACCCAATTCGGTTACCTTTGCTTATAGATCCGACGTTGATCGACTCTGAGCTCGCCGTGCTCTGAACCGGGCCGACACTGTAGAGATCTCGCAAGAATTCTTCAAGTCCGAGCTCTTCCAAATCACCAAAATCCAAGCCCCGAAGCCTTGAAATTCCCCAAATCCAAGACCTTCAAAATCCGACCTCCAAAATCCACCTTCAAAATCCGACCTCCAAAATCCGACCTCTCATGAAGACCCCCCTATTTATACAAATCTGGAATGTGGTTTCTACCACTTGGTCGAGCCACTTTGCCATTGTCGAGGCACCTGTCACGAGGTGGTTCGCAAAGTGGCCGAGCCTCCTGCCGAGCCACTCCTACCGCTACGAGGTGTCACTTTGCTTTGTTTTCGCGCCTCCCGCCGTTTCCCGCTTTTTGTCTCTCGACTTGGGTTCCGGCTCAGTATTTGATTCCCGTGAACCACTTTGGTTCGTTCCGCTCAACGGTCCCGAACTGACATCCGCTCAAGTCCGCTTTTGCCGTTGTTGGACGCTTGTGAGTTTGCCGTTCACGCCTCAACCGCTCGACGCCCAGATTATTCGATGGGTCGCCACTCGCCACCTCGTCACGGTTTGGACCTTGTGAGCATTTTTCAACGCTTACAATCATCCGCAGATCCACATAACATGATCTCCAACGTCACTTCACCGAATCCCAAATGATGCAAGATAACTGGAGAACGGAGGAATCACCCAACGGAAGTAGCATCACCTTCACCCGCTATGATGTCCCAACGATTCGTCACCACTCTCCACCGAGTTAAAAGTGACATACCGCCGTAACAAAATCGAGTCTACCGAACCTCCGACTCGAATGTGCATCGGATCAAATTCACATTCTCGATGTGACCAAATGTCCGGGCAACCAAACATCCGATGCAACTCAAAATTTGAAGCAGCTCCACCAGATCCAAAATCCCCAAACATAGCCGATGATCTATGACTAAGATGACCCAAATATGTCGCAGCCAATACCAAAGCCAATGCTCGACATCAAACGCCGATCCTCCTCCGAAAGGAACGACCCACCAAATTTATCATCTCATCTCGTCGCCTAATGTTTCCTTTCCAATGAAGTGTCTCCAACCGCCATGAGTTTCTAAGACAAATGCGTAAAAGAATTCCTACCACAAACCGAACGACGATTCTCGCCAATACACTTCTTCAACTTGTTATTGACTACTAGGACTTCAACCCAACGGACTTGGTTGCAACCCACAAATACCTAGAACAATACTAACAAAAGAAACTAAATACCGACACTCCCAATGATGCCTCTGGGAAGACCCCCAAATGCCCGAATGAACATCACCTAAAAGACCCTCACTATAGGAGGCCGAACTTCATCTCGGCTCTTCTTGCTCAGCTCACAGACTTCTAATCAGTGTCAAAGCACTCCTTACCAAACAATGCACGACACCAATAAATAAATATCCAAACCTCAACAATCGCCATGCCTAACCAAATCTAAAGAAGTCGTTAGCTCTCACCAATCACCGCGGCTTCCAATCAAATAATACAAATTTTTCTCGTCGACGCCTTCATCATAACCATGGATCCCTTCGGACCTTAAGAGTTGCATTCTCCAAGATCACCCGATAACCACTGCCTCCAAAGTTTCAAGGAAAATAATGTTCTTCGCCATCCGCTGAATGAACCTTACTCACAACTCCTCAATCACCCTGCACACATACATAATTCGAACGTACCAATACCACCAATAGGGCATACGTGATCATTACCCATGAATATGACATCCCCTCTTTCCAACTCCTCAAAGCCGAGAACCAATCCCTCCTAGGGTAAATATAGTATGTAGCTCCCTAATCCATCAACCAATTCGCAGAAGTAACAAACCGACGGTAGTGCGGATAACGAATAGCCCGAAGAATGGACTGATTGTTGCTACAATGCCAAAGAACATTCACCTTTGAAGCTTGTACGCCTTTCCCTTTATTCTTCCGCTTGATCTATCAACTTTGGGCACTCGTTCTTCCAATGTCCCTCTTCTTTACAGAAGTGACACTGGTTCCTACCAACACTCTTATGGCCACCTCTATTCTTCGATTTTGAGCGATTGGACTACCAATGGTTTGGAGTACGGCCTTGAACTACTAATGCATCTCCCGATGCCTTCTCGGAGGATTCACTATCACTCTTTCTCAACTCATAATTTACTAATGCTGAGATCGCCTCCTTATAACCAACAGTAGTTCTCCCATTTATCATAGTGAGGACAAATGTGCCGTAATCATCCTCCGGCAATGAACACAAAAGCAAGACTGCTTGTCTTCATCCTCAACCTTGATTTCCACATTGGCCATATCCGAAAGCAACTTCTGCGAAGTTATTAACATGCTCCCTAATGGAAACTCCCTCTTCATCTTGAACTGTAACACTTCCTCTTCAAGTGAAGCCGATTCTCAATACTCTTAGTAAGATACTTTTCATTGAGCGCTTCCTATAGTATCTTCGCTGACCTCTCATTCATCACATCATAAATAAGATCCTCGCCAAGCAAGACCGAATAACTCCACATGCCCGCTATTCATCTTCTTCCAAACCTTATCATCCATATCTTCTGTTTTCTTGTAACTCAAGAGTCTCCTCCAAATTATGCGATCCAACGATCCATCACCCGCATCTCCACAAACCAAATTGATTCGTCATCGAACTTCGAACATCAATCTTTGTACTATTGATGCTCGACTTTGTATCGCCTTCCATCCCAATGTGCTTGTTTCACCCATGTTATAGATCTAACTTTTCAAATAAGAATCTTTCAAATAATCCTTCGAACAAGCCCCAAGTCAAAATCCGAAAGCTCTGATACCACTTGTTGTGCGCAGCGAAAATTTCGGCAGCACCTAAATAATAGCCACAACAAGAGAGCTAGATCCACAACTTAATCCACGTCTCACCAAAGAAATAAGAATCTGAAGCAAATATCTCAACAAAGTGGGATATTTACTCTTTCTCTCATCAATTCTAGGACTGACCTGTCGAGGGAACCTAAACAAGCTATTACAAATCTCAACAGAAAAATATCAATTTTACGGTTCTAAGAAATTGCCTACGCCCTCAAGGGGAGGGAGATATTTTACTACTAGAGAGAAAGAGAATACAAATAGGATTTACAATCACTCAAGATCTCATAAATAAACCCTCAAACCAAACTCTCAAATCTCTCACAAATTCTCTCTCAAACGACGGCTCAAAAACTCTCAATTTTTGGCCTCCCAAAACCCTACCTTCAACCTAAAGAAAACTTAGAAAATAGGTTCCTATTTATAGGATACAAGGGGGGTTGAAAACGTGTACACGCGTTTTGAAACCGTGTTGGTGGGTGTGGGTGCCCCATCGGCGAACGAGACGCTTTAAAACTGCCTCGTGGTGTTCATGGTGCTCGTGGCCCCCACACCCACGTGCTCACAGAGGGTATCAGGCCTGGCTGACTGATTTGATTTCTACCCGACATGTCCGATCGTGACTCGAAGACCGCCTACCGGCCGCAAAATCCAAGTCCGGCCGTTTGAATCGATCGGTTCGGCCGGTTTAAATTGAACTGTCCGCCGAAGGGCTTTTGGATAGCCCTATTTATAGGAGCGAATTAATTTTGTAGAGAAGTGTGCATGATAGAGGTACAAATATTACTAGAGTAATTATTATAATTAGTAGTAGAACCAAGTGTTTAAAATCCTTTATAAATAAAATTTTACTGACAATGGAACACAAATATAGTGGCAAAACTAGAAATTTTATCTTGGAGAGGCTAAAAATCCAAGATAAATAAGGGGCTGTTTGGTTCAAATATCAAAATTTTAAGATTTGTAATCTCATAGAGAATTTCAAATCCATAGGGTTTTATACATGTTTTGTGATTTCTAATATTTTATTTGGTTCAACATTATTATAGAAAAGCAAATTCTAAAATTTATAATATCTTATTTGGTTCATACCCAAATTATAGGATAACAAATTCTAAAAAGAAGAAGAAGTAAATATACTTACATTGGTGAGGTTACCTCCCATAAGAAAATAAAATACAAGGGTATAAAAAGAGAGGTAAGCATACTCATTTATGGGATTTGCCAAATCCTCTCCAATTGAGAGGATTTGGCAAATTCTAAAAATTGGGTGCTTTTTGCATTTTGGGATTCAATATTCCAAAAAATTATTGAAACAAACACCAAATATGGAATCCCAAAACCCAAAAAAACACACTTTTTGATCCCAAAATTTATAATCCATACCATTGTAGGCGTTGAAAATTGCTTATCAGTACCCGAACAAGACTCGTAACGGTGGGTTGACAACCGACGATCCGTCCACAACGCCACTCGAAAACGCGTTGCATTGACTACGCCGCGAAAAACGATAAAGCGAAGTCGACGAACGCATGTGAGTCGGCGAGGCGTACAAATCGACAAAGACTTCGTAATAAGGGATTAATCTAACAACGGCGCCTCAGGTCAATAAGACTTGACGACCATATTCGACGAAGCAAGATCGATCGGATTCGAACGTCAACGCCCACGTGACCGGATTTGAACGTCAACGAGACCAAGTTCAAACGTCGATCAATCGTCGTTTAAACCGTTGATGGGTTGAAACCGATCAAATGAATCGAGCACGGACTTAGAACGACAACGACAAGATCGGAGCAAACGTCGCGAAAAAGTCCGAAAAACAATCAAAACTTGGGCAAAACAGCGACCGGCCAAAACTTCGGACAGAAGTGTCGAGCTTGGCCGGACACCATTTGGTGCCCCACAGAGTCTCGACACTAAATGGTGTTCACGGACACCAAAGGTGTCCGGCCATGACCCGGACACCAAAGTGTCGGCAACACCCCTCTCTTTCCGTTTTCCTATAAATAGTCTTGGGGTGCTCGGTTCTTGGGGTGGATTTTCTCGATATTTGTGAGAGAGCTCTCGCGAGATCACGAGCCGCCGACGCGACAATTCCGGAAAGCACCGCGAGCACGAAGTTCACCGACGCCGATCTACAATCGCAGGTAAGCGAATCCGGTCAGACTACGACACCCTTCGGGGATAGCGCCAGATTTCTCCTAGTAGATCTCACCCGCCCCGGCGATCCTCTCCTTCGTGAGGCGATCCCCCAGCGATCCTCTCCTTCGTGAGTGTGATCCCTTAGGCCGTTTCGCCGTGAAACGAGCCCCTACGCTCAGAAGTTCCGAATCCGGTTTCTACCAGATCTGAATGCGGTGGTCCACGGACGAATAAAAGTTCTCGACAAAAGAAGAACCCACACGAGGATCCCGATAATAGAGATCCGAGCGCTTGTTCATACAGAAGAAGTTGTAATCTTTTGTTTTCATTGTACTTTAAATAAAAGGCAATTTTTCTTTTGTTTGAATTTTTTGTAGGCCCAAGAAGGCGTAAACAAGTTCAACAAACAATGAATAACAAAATAACTTTCCTCACAACAACCATATGCCAAAATTTTGCTTGAACAAAACAGCCCCTAAGTATATAGACAATAATTAGTTGGCTCTAGTATGTTAGGAATATTTTAAGGCATAAAATATATCCTAAAGTTTTGGGATATTTTTGAGATATTTTGGCTCAATTGTTAACAATATAAAGGATTGAAAAACTTCTGTTAGCCATAAAAATAATTATGGAAACTGACACGCTTCTATATAAAAAAGATCATCAAATGGACATGAATATGAATTAATTTAGGCTTAATTGCACTTAAATACCCTATAGTTTTTCTACTTTGCACTTATATACCCTCACTTATTTTTGGCAGCATTTATATAACCTAAAGTTGTTAAAACTTTCACTTATATACCCTCACTTGTTTTGACAGCACTTATATACCCTAAAGTTTTTCAAATGTACACTTAAATACCCTAAAGCTTTAAAAATGTGCACTTAAATACCCTAAAGTTTTTAAAACTTGCTCTTAAATATCCTCACTCAAGTTTGCATAACTGAGGCCGAGGATATTTAAGTGCAAGTTTTAAAATGATAGGGTTATTTAAGCGAACGTTTTTAAAACGTTAGCATATAGAAGTGCTGCCAAAACAAGTTAGGCTATATAAATGCAAGTTTTAGAAACTTTAGGATATATAAGTGCTACCAAAAACAAGTGAGGGTGTATAAGCGCAAAGTAGGGGAAACTATAGGGTATTTAAGTGCAATTAAGCCGTTAATTTAGAAGAATTATATTGCTTATTACTATACGTATGTGTCGGTAGGTGTCCCTCGGCACGGGTGCAAAAATTCAGCTATTCCTTGAAAAAGTATCCACTAACTTGCTTCCTAGTGAGAAAGCATTGAACTAGTGTTCTTATTATCTCCCCATCGTATTAAGAAATGACTCAATATGCTTAGTGGTCAATTTTGCATCCGTAATCAAATTAACTTCTAAGTATGAAGTCCGTCTCATCAAGTAATGGAATTTGATATGATTGTGTGGGGGCAGTGGTTAAGAGATAAGTACTATGTTAATATATAATTTATGTATTAATTTATGTTATCTCAATGGCTTGCTTTGTCCCTCAATCCCATCAAATGACATAGGAGAAGACCCTACCTTTTGTACCAAACTTGGTTAATATTCTTTTAGCGATCGAGGAAAAGGTTAATATTTGGACGCATTTACATAATTGATGTTAAGATTTTCACGGAAGGATGCAAGATTTTTTCCTTTTGATAGTGATCATGATATGATCATTTGGTCACGCTGATAAGGACACTACTGGTCCCCAAAACTCGAATAAAATGTAGGAGAAATTTAATACTTACAACATGTAAATAATTATGTGGGCTGGATATTTGTAGATATATTATAAATATACGCTTGTAAATATCTATCTATTATACTACTGTAAAGTCTAATTATATCGCCCACTCCAATTAAGTCCTTGCCCTTTTCTCATTCTCAAACAAATAAAAGCATCTAGCTACTTGTGTATTAAAATAAACTATTAGTTTCATCAATGATAAAGATTGTATTATAATTATTTATTTATTTTGCAGATTGGATCTTTTGGACTGTAACCTGGATTGTGTACAACGATATTTTCCTTTTCATTCATATATATATATATATATATATATATATATATATATATATATATATATATCCGTTTGAGATGTCAATTTGGCTGGATTTAAACTCGAGTAGAACCAAATGTTATGTTAACATCGCATGCGGGGGATGCTCTAAATGGATATTACGACGCTTATTATTTGCAATTTTTCAACTAATGCAGTTAATTATAACTTTTTTAGCAAAAATTAGTAATTGAATACGCGCTTCTGGATTGCAACTATACTATGCTCTGAATTTCGAATTGTAATTAAATTACTGATGACTGATGAACTTACAAAAATGTTGACATTTTATCCAAACAACTCCACACCCCAACTTTTAGATCTTGTCAAAAAAAACCTTAAAAGTGACACTTTTAGGGGGGTTTCCGGATAAAATTTCAAAGTTAACTACGATTTCTAATAATTAGGGGTGTCTAAACGCACGTCTACCGCCTCGATTAGTGTCCGAGTAGGGCAAAATGCCCACCAGGACCGGAGGTTCAAAACCGAAACACCTGATTTGCACCACTTTTCTTTAAAAACTTGTTTTTTTTCCAAAAATTAAAATTAAAATTTTAGATTTTTGTAAAAAATGCAATTACAGGAGTAATTAAAATACGTAAAATTTTGTAAAAATAACTTGAGTGAGAGAGAGAGAGAGAGAGAGAGAGAGAGAGATAAATATAAGTATATATAAGTATAACATGTATACCTATATACTTATATACTTATATACTTATATACTTATATACTTATATACTTATATACTTATATACTTATATACTTATATACTTATATACTTATATACTTATATACTTATATACTTATATACTTATATACTTATATACTTATATACTTATATACTTATATGATATAATTATATATATACTAGATAAAATATACTTATATATAATTATACTTATGTACTTATATAAAATATACTTATATAACTATAAGTCTATAATATACACATATAAGTATACTTATAACTATATTATATATACTTATATACTTATATACTTATATACTTATATACTTATATACTTATATACTTATATACTTATATACTTATATGATATAATTATATGAGTAAGGCCTTATAAACTTAAGTTGACAGGAATAGTCATCCACCAATTTTTCTATCCATTGATGTTGCCTTGGGATCGTTGAAAGATATAAAGCCCACCTTTGAGATTTGTGCATATCTTGTTTTCACGGATCCCAAGGCAAGATCAATGGTTATAAAAGTTGGTGGACACTCCTTCCTATCAACTTAAGTTTATAGAGCCTTGCTCATAATTATATATATACTAGATACAATATACTTATATATAATTATACTTATGTACTTATATAAAATTTACTTATATAACTATAAGTCTATAATATACACCATATAAGTATACTTATAACTACATTATATATACTTATATACTTATATCTATACCATCGTGAAGAATATATATATAAGTATATAATATACTTATATACTTACAATTATAAGTACAAATATATATATGCTTATGTAGTTAAGCATATACAACTATATACACTTAGGAGGCTACGGCCATTTTCCTTATATATATATATATATATATATATATATATATATATATATATATATATATATATATATATATATATATATATATATATATATATATATATATATATATATATATATATATATATATATATATATATATAGAGAGAGAGAGAGAGAGAGAGAGTTAAGCCTGAAACCAAGCTGATAGGTCCACATCTTGATCTTTGAGATCCTGAAATCAAGATGCACACAAATCTCAAATGTGCTTTATATCTTCACGGATCCCAAGGCAACATCAATGGATAGAAAAATTGGTGGATGACTATTCCCTATCAACTTAAGTTTATAGGAGCCTTGATATATATATATATATATATTGTAAAACCCGAAAATTTGAATATTTTATGATAAATAATAATAAATGAGTTATATAGTGATAAATACATTTTGTTAATGTTTGAATATGCTAGGAATTGATTTGAGATCAATTCAACATATATATGTGTATATATGAGTGCAAATGCACAAATCATGCACGAAGAGAAATCTGGAAATAATAACCAGTTAAGAGTTTATAGGTTTTACACACTGATACAGTTAGAATATGGAAGAACTTAAAAGACCAAAGTTGTAGGTCTCTTCAACAGCTTTCCAACAAGTCTTAGATCACCTCATTCCGAGGTTATATGAGAAAGTTATAGCCAAAATACCGAAGGTCTTTTTCCTAGTCAGACTAGGTTTCCTGGTTCGGGTCAAACAGATTTGTTTCGGGTTTACCTCTATAAATACCGTTATTTTCACGAAAATTTACTCTCTTTTATCATATCTCTGAACCCTAGCAGCCACCCTCACCCCTCAAAAACCCTAGATCTTTTTCTTATGAGTTTTGAGAGCTTTGTGAAGTAAAACATCTACACGCAGGGCTTAGATCATCGACGTGTGGCAAGGGAAAACAGGTTGTTTACACTTTTGGATTGCTTGCTATTAGTTTCAGAGGCTTTCACACATGATAAGGCAAGATCACTTGCATTCAAACTCATCCCCATAGTTAAATAACTAGTTTAGATGTTTAATTTACGTTTACATGTCTAAATCTTAACCCGAGTATTAAAATACTAGATTTTTGATGTTAGGCTGTAAACAATTGTTAGATCTAATATTTTTCCTTGATGTTTACGTTAGAAATATGATCATGATCATTAGGTTAATATAAATTTCAATTTACCATGTGAAAATCCTAGTTTATTTGATTATTTGAGTTCTTCTTGTAAACTAACCATGCAAAACCTAAGGTTGTGATATATATTTTCTGCAGAAAACTGTTGCACTTATATAATATTTAACTGAGATTTTGAATAGAAAATAAACTCTAAATTTAACCAAATCAGTGTCAAATGAAAGCTATGTGAATCTAGTTTCTAGAACAGAAAGACATTCTAAAAATAGTTTGTATAGAGAAAGATATACTCAATTTACTAATGATATATCCTGCAGAAAACTGTTGCACATGTATAATGTTTAACTGGAAATTTGAGATAACAAATGAACTCCAAATTAAACCAAATCAGTGCCAAATAATAGCTATATGGCTCTAGTTTCCAAAACAGGAAACTATACTTAAAAATAGTTTGTCTAGAAAAGATATAATCAATTTACTAATGATGTGCTCTGCAGAAAACTGCAGATATGCTGTTTTGAAATAATTGATATATTACGTGAATGTTTCTTTGAGTTTTCTTAATTAATCATGCTTAAACCCTAGGTTTGTGATATCTAAGTAAGATAAACATGTTTAAATAAATTTTATCTCTGTTCATGCGTAGTTTTTATCATGTGTTGATAGTCACTTTGTTTACATATGAGAAAATTGAAGAAATTATTTTATTAGGATGTTAAACCCTAATTTGGAAGATATAATAATTTAATTTTTCAGATAATTCATGTTGCATATGCCAAGTATAAAACCTCGTTTTAATATCATGATATGTACAATTGTCATAAGCATTGTTTGTGTACGAAGGAATACATGTCTTGACAGGGTAGTCGACTACTAAGTTTAGTAGTCGGCTACTCATGCCCATTGAGTATAACAAAATTATGTGTTTGCAGAGTAATCGACTAATATTCTTAATAGTCGACTACTAATACTGATATATGTTATTACAGAGTCTGGATGGACTCAGTGTAGTCGACTACTAAGCCTAGTAGGTCGACTACTAAGGCTGTTGCCTAAATTTGTGTATTGCATACGATTAATATATGTTTTGGGTTTGAGCGCACTTCTTTATGCTAATTTCATGAATGGTGTAGTAGCACATATATGGGTATCTTGAAAGGAATTATGGTGGATTTTAACCCGATTACTTTGACAAAGAGTTTAGTACATACTTTACACACATGTTTGGATATCGTTGATGAGCTCGATTCGATACTACATGAGGTAGTGCGTCGATATTCCATAATGCATGTGCCATTGAGTCGACTTTGGATGCTTTATCTAGCAGTCCGTCCGCCGAGGTGCGATGAGGCTTGTGAGCCGTACTTCTAGGATACCTATATGGTAGGCCGCCCCGTACTCATGTTACGACCGAGATCACGATGAGACTAATGAGCCATGTACACCGATCGGGATACCTATAGGGTAGTCGGTTGCACATGATAAGATTAAGTATTAGAATCTTGCGTGGAGTTGCATCGAGATAGTTAAATAAGCTAGTGGTGGATGCGCTTATGTTTTGACTCCTTTGTTGAAATATATGACCCGAGTACTTTGCATTTGAAAGTACCCGAGATTTAGGTTTCAGATTCATTCTATCTCCGTGTGATGGAAGATATTATGAATAACGATATGTTGATGTCTTTACTTTCTTTTACTGCTTTTCTTTATTTCTTAGGTTGGGATCAATGATTAGCTGTTCACAATTTGAGACATATGGTATATACATGAGGGTTTCCTTGTTTGGATTATTTCGCTCGATGTACCGGTCTCGTGTTGTGGATTTCTAATTGTTGATTTTATTTAGATTATTTATCTTTAAATCGGTATTAATATTTATATGTTTACGATTCGGGACATATGGTATATACATGAGGGTTTCCTTGTTTGGATTATTTCGCTCGACGTACTACATCTCGTATTGTAGGTGTCTAAATATTAATTTCATTAGATATGGGGAAAAATAAATCTAGGTAGACTATGCTTAATAGATAGAGCCTGCACTCCATCTAGCAGCCTTTCCCCTTGTAGGCTGTCAAAATTTTATCACTGATAAGCCACGATTCACTGAGATATCGTTGAACGAAGTCACAGTTTGAAGGCTTCTGAGGAAACAGGGTAGAATCACAAACACAAAGATAAGATCCAACCAAGAGGTTTAGCATCGTGTCCAAGCTCTAAAACGCGGAGCTCTTAGCCGCGTTCAAGCTCTAAACGCGGAGCTCTCAGCTGCGTCCAAAGCTCCAAGCGCAGAGCTCTCAGCCGCGTCCAAACTCTAAAACGCGGAGCGTTCAGCCACGTCCCAAGCTCTAAACGCGGAGCTCTCAGCCGCGTCCAAAGCTCCAAGCGCAGAGCTCTCACCAGGCCCAAACTCTAAAACGCTGAGCTGTCACCGCGCCCCAAGCTCAAAACGCGATAGCTCACCGGCCCAAGCTCCAAAACGCGAGCCTTTAGCCGCGTTTAAGCCCAAGGCGGGCGTCATGATCATGCTCAACGCAGATCTCAACCTCGCCAGAGACGCAAGGGTCATCTAAAAATAAACGCGAGTCTTGCGCTGCTTCCTATCTCAGAACACGATTTAAACGGTTCCAAAACCATTTTCCTCGATTTGAGGGCCACGAATCCTCATTCTAAGTCGATTACACCCCTAAAATACCTATAAAGGGGAGAAAGATCTTGGCGAGGGAGGATCGAAAGAGGAGAGATTGAGGCTAGAGAAAGAAAAGATCGGTTGATTCGTTGTGAGAGAGAGAGCTTGGGGATGTGGATATATCCGTGATTGATCCTGTCAAAGGTAATAAATTCTTATTTTGATTGCATTTGTGTTTTATGGTTTGTTTTACTGCTCTGAAACTCTGAAGTTGTGATGAGAGTTGAGCGTTAGATTCTATGGACTGAAACTTGGAGGAAAAGGTGCTGCTTTTATATTCGCCCTAAATGCCAGGTGGGATTTGAACGTGTGTTTTTCGGATGTCATTTTGAGGTTTCTCACCTCTCCGTTGTCGTTCTTTTGATTACCTCTCGCCATGGCAACTGTTCTTGAACCTGCAAACAATGGAATTCTAGAAGAAAGGAAATAATTTGGAATATTTGTGAATTTTTTTACTTTATTTTTCACTTTGTAGCTGAGCTTGAAAATAGACTCTAGACATTTTAGTTGATTATATATATCGCGTCAGCCATGGGCACTGCTTATGTTATAACCGACTGTCCAAATGTGAACCTCATTAGTACAGTGAACCCCTGGTAAGATAGAGTTTACAAATAAACCCTGCCAAGCTCAAAACTGCAGTACCAACTGAATGCAATTCAACCACTATGAAAGTTCTAACTCACCGAAAGAGAGTACCAATTGAGCACACGAATAGCAGCTACTTCCATAACAAACCGTTAGTTCAAACTTTGTAAGTGCTGTCAATAACTACTGCAGTCATCACTGTTGAGTCCAAACTTTTCCATATATCCAGACGACTGAGATGTGCATTGCATTCTGACATATCTGGCCTCGGGACTTTGCCTCAAGGTTAAATGCAGGTGTTTTTTGATTAATTCCCAATATTATTTCCGAAGAATTTTAAGATAACTTCTGTAGAACATAGAGCTTCATTTACAGCTTGTACAGGCTTGGTACCTAAGTGAGGAGTGTAGGTGTATCTTACAGAGACTCAGGGGGTCATGTTTGTTGATACTTTCAATGGTATTAATCAGAACTCAGCTAACCTGAGCCACATCACTCATTTCCTGGGTTTATCGCAACAAAAAAGCTTCTCAAATAACCCTCAAAACCGTTATAAGCAATCTTGGTCTGTCCATCTATTTGTGGGTGATTGGCAATAGTGAGTTTCAATTGACTATCTTCAAACTAAACAACAACTCCTACCAAAACTTTCTGGTAAAAATGGGATCCCTATCACTTACTATGACTTAGGTAGTCATGATGCTCATACCATAACCTCTTCTTGAGTTCAAGTGTTGCAGGGCTGATTAGTATTCTTTGAAGTAATATAATCCAAATCCTTATTGTACTGACTACCTCTATTATCATGATATTTCTATATCATGATAATAAGGATTGGTCTCCACTAATTTCTTAATGTCAGATATCTGGTCACTGCACAAGTATGATATGACCAACAATCCAACTGACCATCCTTCTTCTCTTTGATTTTTGATTTCTTCTTGACAGTCCATGATCCACCTTATTCAACTTTACAGGCTTGTATTTAACCCTATTAATAAAACCATGAAGTTTGGCTAACCATTTGCTTTATACTCCAGTATGTACCATCTGATCTAACAAGTGCTTGAGGGTATGCTGTATCAGTTCAAATGACAATCTCTGCTGATGAGATACTGATGTCACTTTCTAGTGGAAAGAATGATGACCATTAACTCTTTTTCATGAGTTGGTAGTTTCAAATTCCACCCTTTCAATGCATACTTCAGAATGCGGTTGGCCGCTGATTCTGAATCAACAGAACACCAATTCTTATAGCAAAGGCATTAAATTCAATAATTAACTCTTGACTGCAGCCTAGCATGGCCAATACAGGTGGAGTAGTAAGAGTTCCTTTAATAGCTTGAAAGGCATTCTAGGTTCGACCAAGCAAAACCTTCCTGAAGTAAATTAGTCAAGATGAAGCAATAGAACCAAAGCCTTTGATAAACTTTCTGCAGTACCCTGTCAATCCCAAAAATAATGTCAAAAGCTTTTAAACAAAGTGGTAGGATAGACCATTTATTAATAGCTTCAATTTCTTTGGATGAAACAACTACCCAATTGGTTGAGACAATGTGACCAAGATAGTTATTTGAGACTGCCCAAAGCTGCATTTGAACCTTTAACCGCTAACCGGTTCTGCATCATAGCCTGAAAACATGCTAAGATGAGGTATAGATTATTGTGCTCAACTGGTATTCTCCTTCAGTGAGAACTTTCACAGCAGTTGAGTTGCAGACTCGCAGTCAGCTGATATGCAGTTTTGAGCTTGGTAGGTTTTCATTTTGTAAATTCTGTTTTTGCTAGGAGTTCTCTAAAACAACACTTGTGGGTCAATGGATTTTACATATGGACAGTTAGTTTTAACCATCATGGGGCCCACCACGGATGCGTCATAACCAAATGAAATGTCCTTAAATAGTCTGTTGTGCTTGTTCTCGAGCTCAGATGAAAAGTGAGAATGCAATCCCAAAATTCATTAAGGTTCCCAACTCTTGTCTTTCTTCTTCTATTCCATCTTTTGCAAGTTCAAGCAAGTCATAATCGCAGATGAAAAGTGAGAAATGAAAACCCAAATATCACTAAGGTTCCAAATTATTTTCTTCTCCCTTGATTCCATCTTTTGCAAGTTCAAGCATGCCACAAGTGAAGGCCAACTGAGAGGTGAGAACCTCACATATTAAGCTTCATTCTACGATACCAAAACTTTCAAGGTTGTGGTGACTGGTGAGGGTTAGAGTATAATTTTACATTTTGATGTTACCAAAATTTTGTTTTAAAAGTTTATGGTTTTCTGAATTTGAATGCTTGTAGAAGTGTTTCTTGAATGAGAAAAGTCACATACTTTCTCATTTTCAGACATTTTGAACGCTGCATGTCACCATGAGAGTTGCATTATTTCTATTTGATTCTTTTCTGAATCTTTAATCTTCTTTGAGCTCTTTTTGTAAAGTATGTGCTATTCTAATGAGAAACAATCACTTTAGTCTTTTACCTAACTCGGTGGTTGGATTTCTGTGCTTTGCAGAGTTCAATTCTTAGTGAAGGGTCATGAGTTTGATCCTCAGTATCCAAAGGAACTGGTTGGTTTCACCTTGAATTTTGCTGCCTTGTTGAAACCGAGTCACCACACACACACACACACACACACACACACACACATATATATATATATATATATATATATATATATATATATATATATATATATATATATATATATATATATATATATATATATATATATATATATATATATATATAAGCGAACTCACTATGAACTTAAGTTCATAATGAATAGTGGTGCACCAACTTTTTTATCCACTCATCTTGCCTTGAGATTTGTGATGCACAAATCTCAAAGTGACCTTTATATCTTTCACGATCCCAAAGCAAAATGAGTGGTTAGAAAAATTGGTGCACCACTATTCATTATGAACTTAAGTTCATAGGATTTCACATATATATATATATATATATATATATATATATATATATATATATATATATATATATATATATATATATATATATATATATTAGTAAGCTCTTAGTTTAATGAATAGTGGTACCTCATTTTTAACCACTCATCTTGCTTTGGGATCCGTGAAGATATAAAGCCTACCTTTGAGATTTGTGCATCACAAATCTCAAGACAAGATGAGTGGATAAAAAAGTTGGTGCACCACTATTCATTATGAACTTAAGTTCATAAAGGCTCTTCTATATATATATATATATATATATATATATATATATATATATATATATATATATATATATATATATATATAATGACTTCATTTCTTAAATGAGCTACCAAGAAATAGCCATGTGGTGATGCCCATCTTACTAGTCACATCAAATGTGTGGACCTCACTACTCTATCTCTTGGTAGCTCATTTAGCAAAATAAGCCTCATACATCATTCTATATATATATATATATATATATATATATATATATATATACACACACACACACACACACACACACACACACACACACACACACACACACTAATGACCATATAATAATATAATTATATATAAAATATATAAATTTCATAATCGGGCTGGGCAGGGCCTAGTCGGGCTTCACCAACACAACCGGGCGGTAGAGCAAGGCTTCTCAGAAGCTTTTCGGGCGACGGGTCCTGGTCCGGGCGAGAAAGCCCATTTAGACAACCCTTCTAATAACCCATACACTTAAGGGGTTTTCAAATATTTTGAAAGTTATTGGAGGTTATCTGATAATTATCCAAAGCTAAGGGGTTTTTATTCTGATATTTAGTCCAAATTTAACTTTCTCTAAAAAGTAGTGAAATCACGTGATAGTGAAAAAATGTGGACTACTTTTAATTAAATAGCTTTAATTATATTTATTACTAAATCCCATTTTGCCACATCATTTTTACTTTTGTATTTTCCATAATATATTTTTTCTCAAACGAACATTGTATGTCACTCTTTCAATTCACTTTCAATTTATAAAAATAAACTACTTTCACTTTTTCAATTCATTTTCAATTTTCTGAACACCCCTTTAGGGTCAATTTGAAAACACCTTAAATCATAGCCTAAAGCAATTTACTAGACTAGAGAAGAGTTGGAACAAAACAAAATCATTTTAAGGTGAAAATTCTAGCGAAATCAGTTTTAGTTCCCTTTTTTTTTGCCAAACTACATGAATGTTGGTCCAATTTCCCCCCCTAGATTGTGTTTGGTAACGCCCTAAAACTAAATGCGGATCGGTCTTAGTCCAATTTTGAGCTCTTTTCTTATTTGACAAAAACGAGTTCTTTGTTGAACTAGTTTTCCATAGGCCAAAAAGAGCTCTTTAAATTGGTTCTTTTTTGAACCACCCCTACCCATTTTTATTCTAGCCTAGTTTAAGATAAAACTGGGTCAGGACTAATCCTGACCCAATTTTTCATTGGTTGCCAAATAGAGCCTAAATTTGCCAAATAAGTCCTTAAGTCTCTCAAAACTACAATAGAACCTAAGCTATAAAAGTCACAAAGAGGGTCAAAAAGCTAATTTCGTGTGTGTCATACCATAAGTTATACGAGATCAAGTTTCTAACGAGCATCTATAAACAAGCGAATCAAAAGATACGGTTACTTACATTGGATTCGTTTAACATAAGATTACTAAAAAAAAAGTATTTAATTTATTTTAAATGGTCTTAATAACGAATAAGTACCTAATCATTTGATAATTATTCCATGAACTACCACTCTTCTCTCACAAGACCTCTCCACGATCTGGTCTTGCATGGCTGTTTGGTGTACCGAGCATTGCAGCTGATCCATGGCGAAAAACCAGCTACGCAAACCACTGCTACGCGCCGAGGTAATCCACGTTCTGATATCGTAAGCAAGAAGGGGCACGTTGACTCCAGGCGGTAACATGACGTGTACCAGCGCACCCCACGTCAGCGGCCTTCTGGTGTCTTTGTCCGGGTCTAGGTTTCTTTTTGTCCTTATCGTGGTCCACCGCGTCGGGACGAAAATATGACGATATGTCGAGTGTGGTTGTGGGGCCCACTTCCAGGGTAGCTGAAGTGGCAATTGGCTTTGTCTTTATGTGAGGAGTAAGTTAATAACTGTAGGTGCGTTAGAGTTTTTAATTAAAATTTTTTATTTCTCGTCTCAGAAGTCAGAAGAAGAGAGGTTATTAATTAAGATATCTTGTTCGTTATGCTCTTAGGTAGAAAGTTGGTATTCGAATTAATGAATGAGACATTTGAAGTTGAAATTCTAGGTAACGCTAACTTGATCGGAGATTTGTGAGTTTTTGTCCTCAATGGCCAAGGGAGAGAAAAGATTAGGGGAAACCACAAATACGAGTCCTTTTTACGTTATTTCGACAGAAAAGCGATCATTTCATCAATTATTACAATTAATCGTATCTTGTTTATATTTGTGCATTAAGTGGTAACTTTACTTTTCCGTCCCTTGAATTTATGCCTGGAAAATTCATTACTCTCTTGTATAGGTTATTGGGTCTTTATCATTAAGCTGGCTTAGATTATCTTGTCATTTTCTTTTCTCGCATGTGTATGACTGTGAGTTCGTATCTATCTTCCCATTTGCAGAGAATCTCCACATGTTGTTGTCGAGGAGATTCCAAAATGATATGCAAGAACATACTTAAGCTTATTTTCAAAATGATTTTAATGCGCGATGCACCAAGGCAAATTAAACGTGAAGACTTAGAGGCCTTTTTGGCTTCCTAATCTAGGATTTGATCCTGGTCCTATTTTATGAAGAACATTGTTTTGGAAAGCCCGACCAGTATTGGTCTTTTTTGGGGGTCAAGGAAGGCGCATAAAGTTGGTTATGTTTCGAACTCTCTTGGATCAAAATAAAATTAGTTTATCTGAAAACTAGGCGAGGATCAATCCGCACACAGTTTTGAGGAGTTTTGCCAAAGCAACCCTTGTGCGACAAGAATTCTTTTCTCTAAAGCTACTTGCTTCCTTTATGAAAACCCTAATCTCAGAACTTCTTTCTACCTTCATGATAGTCTTGCGAGGCCTTTTCTCAAAAGAAAAGAAAAGAAAAAAAGAAAGAAAGAAAAAGAAAAGAAAAGAGCGAGAACAGAAATAGTGGCGTAAAATGAAAACAGTGTCAATTATTTAAAAGAGCTTCATAGGTTAATTAAATTTGCGTAGGCTGTTGCTAGAAAAAGCCCATAAAACTGGTATGCAAAAAACATGGTAGGCCTACTAGTTTTCTACGGCCCATTGCTAGTCACTGGCCCATAATGGAGTCAACTTGAATCCCTTTCCTTGATATTTAAATGCTCACGTCTCTCTCTTTCCCTCTCTATTTTCAAAACCCTAACTACTCCATTACTCTATCAAAAACCCTCCCATTTCTCCCTCAATTAATAAGTGCATGGATCTCGAATCCGAAGCCGGAAACAAAATCCCAATCGAATCGAACTCCAAAACCCTAATCGGAAGGGAATTAGGGTTAGAGTTTGGCTCCTCGGCCACCGACCAAACCATATCTCGCCGCCACCTCTCCCTCCACCCAATCGACGAACAACGGGTCGGATTCGAGGTTATAGGCAAGAATCCGATATGGGTTTGTGAAGGAATCAATGGAGAGCGAAGAATTTACAAGAATTCGGAGAAGGGTGAGCTTAGAATTAGGGATAGGGTTTCTCTGTCGCTGAAAAAGCCATGCTTTTGGGTTTTGAAGAGAAGGGAAAGGGAGAATGAGGAGGAGGAGGATGAAGATAAGAAGAGGGTTTTGGATGCTGTGGAGCGAAGGGAGAAGAGGACTCGCGAGAGGAGAAGAGATAAGGAGGAGAAAATGAAGGCAGTGGTTGTTGATGGAGGAGATGATGAGGAGATTGGGGATGTGGATATATCCGGGATTGATCCTGTCAAAGGTAATAAATTCTTATTTTTGTTTGCATTTGTGTTTTATGGTTCGTTTTATTGGTCTGAAACTATGAAGTTGTGATGAGAGTTGAGCGTTAGATTCTATGAACCGAAACTTGGAGGAAAAGGTGCTTCTTTTATATTCGCCCTAAATGCCAGGTGGGATTTGAACGTGTGTTTTTCGGATGTCATTTTGAGGTTTCTCACCTCTCCGTTGTCGTTCTTTTGATTACCTCTCGCCATGGCAAATGTTCTTGAACCTGCAAACAATGGAATTCTAGAAGAAAGAAAATAAGTTGGAATATTTGTGAATTTTTTTACTTTATTTTTCACTTTGTAGCTGAGCTTGAAAATAGACTCTAGACATTTTAGTTGATTATATATATTGCGTCAGCCATGGGCACTGCTTATGTTATAACCAACTGTCCAAATGTGAAGCTCATTAGTACAGTGAACCCCTGGTAAGATAGAGTTTACAAATAAACCCTGCCAAGCTCAAAACTGCAGTACCAACTGAATGCAATTCAACCACTATGAAAGTTCTAACTCACCGAAAGAGAGTACCAATTGAGCACACGAATAGCAGCTACTTCCATAACAAACCGTTAGTTCAAACTTTGTAAGTGCTGTCAATAACTACTGCAGTCATCACTGTTGAGTCCAAACTTTTCCATATATCCAGACGACTGAGATGTGCATTACATTCTAACATATCTGGCCTCGGGACTTTGCCTCAAGGTTAAATGCAGGTGTTTCTTGATTTCCCAATATTATTTCCGAAGAATTTTAAGATAACTTCTGTAGAACATAGAGCTTCATTTACAGCTTGTACAGGCTTGGTACCTAAGTGAGGAGTGTAGGTGTATCTTACAGAGACTCAGGGGGTCATGTTTGTTGATACTTTCAGTGGTATTAATCAGAACTCAGCTAACCTGAGCCACATCACTCATTTCCTGGGTTTATCGCAACAAAAAAGCTTCTCAAATAACCCTCAAAACCGTTATAAGCAATCTTGGTCTGTCCATCTATTTGTGGGTGATTGGCAATAGTGAGTTTCAATTGACTATCTTCAAACTAAACAACAACTCCTACCAAAACTTGCTGGTAAAAATGGGATCCCTATCACTTACTATGACTTAGGTAGTCATGATGCTCATACCATAACCTCTTCTTGAGTTCAAGTGTTGCAGGGCTGATTAGTATTCTTTGAAGTAATATAATCCGAAATCCTTATTGTACTGACTACCTCTATTATCATGATATTTCTATATCATAGTAATAAGGATTGGTCTCCACTAATTTCTTAATGTCAGATATCTGGTCACTGCACAAGTATGATATGACCAACAATCCAACTGACCATCCTTCTTCTCTTTTGATTTTTGATTTCTTCTTGACAGTCCATGATCCACCTTATTCAACTTTACAGGCTTGTATTTAACCCTATTAATAAAACCATGAAGTTTGGCTAACCATTTGCTTTATACTTCAGTATGTACCATCTGATCTAACAAGTGCTTGAGGGTATGCTGTATCAGTTCAAATGACAATCTCTGCTGATGAGATACTGATGTCACTTTCTAGTGGAAAGAATGATGACCATTAACTCTTTTTCATGAGTTAGCAGTTTCAAATTCCACCCTTTCAATGCATACTTCAGAATGCGGTTGGCCGCTGATTCTGAATCAACAGAACACCAATTCTTATAGCAAAGGCATTAAATTCAATAATTAACTCTTGACTGCAGTCTAGCATGGCCAATACAGGTGGAGTAGTAAGAGTTCCTTTAATAGCTTGAAAGGCATTCTAGCTTCGTCAGACCAAGCAAAACCTTCCTGAAGTAAATTAGTCAAGATGAAGCAATAGAACCAAAGCCTTTGATAAACTTTCTGCAGTACCCTGTCAATCCCAAAAATAATGTCAAAAGCTTTTAAACAAAGTGGTAGGATAGACCATTTATTAATAGCTTCAATTTCTTTGGATGAAACAACTACCCAATTGGTTGAGACAATGTGACCAAGATAGTTATTTGAGACTGCCCAAAGCTGCATTTTGAACGTTTAGCCGCTAACCGGTTCTGCATCATAGCCTGAAAACATGCTAAGATGAGGTATAGATTATTGTGCTTAACTGGTATTCTCCTTCAGTGAGAACTTTCACAGCAGTTGAGTTGCAGACTCGCAGTCAGCTGATATGCAGTTTTGAGCTTGGTAGGTTTTCATTTTGTAAATTCTGTTTTTGCTAGGAGTTCTCTAAAACAACACTTGTGGGTCAATGGATTTTACATATGGACAGTTAGTTTTAACCATCATGGGGCCCACCACGGATGCGTCATAACCAAATGAAATGTCCTTAAATAGTCTGTTGTGCTTGTTCTCGAGCTCAGATGAAAAGTGAGAATGTAATCCCAAAATTCATTAAGGTTCCCAACTCTTGTCTTTCTTCTTCTATTCCATCTTTTGCAAGTTCAAGCAAGTCATAATCGCAGATGAAAAGTGAGAAATGAAAACCCAAATATCACTAAGGTTCCAAATTATTTTCTTCTCCCTTGATTCCATCTTTTGCAAGTTCAAGCATGCCACAAGTGAAGGCCAACTGAGAGGTGAGAACCTCTCACATATTAAGCTTCATTCTACGATACCAAAACTTTCGAGGTTGTGGTGACTGGTGAGGGTTAAGAGTATAATTTTACATTTTGATGTTACCAAAATTTTGTTTTAAAAGTTTATGGTTTTCTGAATTTGAATGCTTGTAGAAGTGTTTCTTGAATGAGAAAAGTCACATACTTTCTCATTTTCAGACATTTTGAACGTTGCATGTCACCATGAGAGTTGCATTATTTCTATTTGATTCTTTTCTGAATCTTTAATCTTCTTTGAGCTCTTTTTTGTAAAGTATGTGCTATTCTAATGAGAAACAATCACTTTAGTCTTTTACCTAACTCGGTGGTTGGATTTCTGTGCTTTGCAGAGTTCGATTCTTAGTGAAGGGTCATGAGTTTGATCAGTATCCTAAGAAAAGGATTCTTGCTGTCAAGAACTGGAATTGGTTTCTCGATGAGCCAAACAATGACAATGATGATGATGAAACCATTGATGAAGCAACCAGTTCCAAAGCAAAGGAGAGTAGAGTAAGAAAGAAGAAGAAAGGTGGTTCCCATCATGATGATGATCAGGAGTGGACTGCAGAAAGTGAGGAAGAAAATGTAGTTGTGGCGAAAAGAGACAGTGCTAAGCGCCCTAAGTACTCTACTAGATCTAAAGACGCCAAGAGGCCACGAAATGATGTTTCGAAAAAAGATGCCAAGATTCATAAAGATGAAATTGAAGAAGAGGATGAAGAAGATGAGACTCTTGGAGGCTTTATTGTTGATGATGAGGGGGAGGAGGAGGAAGAACTAGAGGATGAAGAATCAGAGGAAGAATTTGATGCTGAAGAGGAAGATGAAGAATAGTAAGAGTGAAGACTAACTAGAGGAAGGGAGACACGACTCATTCTCACGTAACGTTACGTATCATGTTTGTATTTGTTACCTTACTTGTACATAGTGCTAATGTAGAAAAGTTTTTGGCTCTCTTATCATCCTCTTTCAGTTTCATTTGAATTTGAGTTAATTGCATTTTTTTTTTTGAGAGTTAGAATAGCATTAAGACATGATTTTTCGACAACATCTCATTAATGTGCCAAGTAGAAATATGTGTACTTACTATATACTAACACAATAACCATGATTTGCCACTTGGCAACTTCCTAGCACCCCATGACCATTAAACTTCCGTTTATTTAATTATTAATTGATTAATAATATCCTCTTGCATATTTTAGAACCTATCATACATGAATTTCAAGCTTTCGTTTCTGTCTATACCTAAATCATCTATTAGATGATTTATCTTGCTAATAGTTATATATTGACATTTATATGCAACAATATTATAATAAAATATCACCAGAATATATATGTAACAATAATATGGCTATAAGTCCCCTGCATCGCACAGGTGGCAACTATAATATCTGATAAAACATCCTGTACCCATATAAGCATCTCATCTCTACAAGAAAATATAGAAAATGGAAAGCGAAATTCCACTAGGTTAATAATCATATCCAAGTCATAATGGGATGAGTCTTCATGGAAAGTACTGTGGTTTTCTTCTCAGCTCATAATAGCCAGTAACATCAAATACTACTGGAAACATGACTTTTTGAACTTTAGGCAAAATGAAAATACGGTGAAATTCAGGCGTAAAATTGAGAGGAATCTTGCACAAGATGCATGATGGATTGAGCCCAGAAGAAGGCTTGCTCGTTTTTGCAGAACGGCCAGTTTTGATCAGATATTTCTTCGCATGATGCACGGTGAAGGTTGAGTTTATATTTCTTGAAGGTTAAGGTTGGGGCTATATATTTATAACTTAACAGTTCAAGGTAGAGTTTGGCTATAATGTACACCTAAAATTCAATTCAATGGTTCTTAGGAGTCGAGACAGCTGAGTAGGGATTTCGGTAAGGAACTGAGGAAGGATTGAGGTTTCTTCTCTAGAAATTGACAACTGTTCGAGATTTTTCACCATTGAGGTCTGACGTCAACTGTCTAGATGAACCATAAGGTACTCATGTTCTCTTATATTGTTACTGTGGGATTATATATGTGTATCTTACTCATTCATTTTATGGGTTAAATTAGCACCTGCTATTTTCGAAGTAAATAATGACACCTTGGAGTGATCATAATAAGCTTGTTATCATTCAAATGAAAAGTTGGCATCCTCCATAGAAGAATGCTGCTTAATTAACCGAATACATGATGAATGCATGAAAGGCGTCCATTGTGGGAAAGTCTATTTGAAGGGTGTTCTCGCAATTGCGTAGACAACAGATTATTACTCAGATAAAGACATTTTAGAAAACAAAATTGCTATATTTTGCATAGACGATAGTCACGATCCAGATAACAACACACAATTGACGAAATATGTTTATCCAACCTTTTGTTTCCTCCTCCATTTTCACTGGCTATTCTAAAGTTCAGAAATGTATCAGTATATTTGTAACCGATGCATGCCGGTTTCCTACAGTTAAAAGTTAGGAACTCCGGTAATGATATTGTTCAGATTTGCTGGTGTGACTCCAAACTCCGCATGGACGGAATAAGAAAAAATCATACAGAGAGCTAGGAGAAATTGAGATATGTTTCTGTATCAATTCCAAAATATATTGATGATTACTAATTCCTGTATTATTTATGTTGACTTAATATTATGTTGCGCGGATATTTTAAGTTCTTACTTTGATTTTTAATTGTACTGAATCTGTGTGCTGTTTGCATTCACTTTAAACTTATACAGAAGCAGGTGTGAATCAAAACTGTACATGGAGGGATAAGAAAATCATATAGAGATCTAGGAGAAATTTATGTGTTTCTGTATTAATTCCAAGATTGACGATTACATTGATATCTGAATTATTTATATTGATTTAGTATTTTGTTGTATGGACATTTTAAGTCTTTGCATTGATTTTTGTTGTTCGTAATGAATTTGCCTTGGGCCAATAGCACCATCCTGCACATGAAGAGCACTAAGGGGTCAGAGTTGGGATCTCTGGTGGTTCCTCCGACGATCAAGTTAGTGAAAAGCTTGAGTGGAGAAGATGAATAATCAGAGTTTTTCTAGGGCAGAATTTTCTTGCCTCGGCAGTAGGGAGCACCTTCTTTTTATAGTAGATCCCTAGGGGCTAATAAGTAACTTTAGTCGAGTCCGAGCTGGCGGCTTAGTCAGCATTTGCTTTACATGTGTCGGCAGCAGAGTGGGGTGAGCCATCCCTGCGTTTTAATGCGATGGTGATGGGGAAGCATGGTGCTGACGAGGTCCGATGACTTATAAAGACTTTTGAGGCTTGAGCCATGATGACTCTGTTCATGCATTCAATGTGATGGCAATCAACTGTTTGGCGGGGGGCTCGAGGATACACTATTCTGACTCACCTCCCCGGAGGCCAAGAAGTATCGCCTTTCTAGTTGGCCTCACAAGTTGCCGGCCAACAAGGGTGTCGGATGTCGATGGGGACTAGGGTCGACTTGAGAGGTAGGCCGAGTGAGGGTGCTCGTTTCGGTCTTGCGAGTAGGTTGACAAATACCATTTTCTAGTCCGCCTCGCAAGTTGTCGGCCCAATCTTAGATTTGTTAGAATAGTTATGCTCAAGCTGCTTGAGTCGTCCCTGCTAATGGCGAGACCGAATTGAAGATTATCGGTCATGGGACACGTGTCAACTTAGGATAGAGGATTAACACTTAGGTTATTTATAGGTCACAACAGTTTCATATTACTTTTCACACCTTAGTATTATCTTATCATATTTAGCTTGTAAAAGTAAGAATAAATACTTTTATATGTTGTCCATGAAGTATTTTTAGATATATTAAATAGTTTTGAGCTCATTCTATACTTGAATACAACACCAAAATTTCTATACATGTACAAAGTACATATGTGCTATAAAACATCAAGTAAAAAGAGTGTATTCGTGAAAAGATGGTCAACGACCCACACTCTATAAATTCACGGTAAAATTTGAGTATATTTGTTAAAAGATGGTCAAGACCCACATTCGTGGATATGATTGTGCAATATCTCAAGGGTATCCATCCTATGCTAAATATTCTTATATTTAAAGATGGTGTTCATCACCCTCCAAATACTATCGTTCTTCCTCTTAAAAAATTCCTCTATGGTTGAGGTGATAGATCGAGATTTTGGACATTTTCTAAAGGTTGAGAAAATTCAAGTTGTGTAATAAAAGAAGAAGCTCAAACTAGATTAGATATATCTGAATTATTTTTGAACTAATATAATTACTTTTATTATTATTTTTACAAACTTTTTATTGATATCTTCATAGTTTGTGTGTGAATTTTAATATGACTTATCATCGTGATTCACTGTTTTGATGTTATATATGTATCTCTCGTGCTATTTTTATAAATTTTTTTGTAAACCGTATGTATTTCTCTTCATTTCACCTTTGGGTTATTTTTATTTAAAATTTTAAGTATATTGCATATCCTAGGTGTGTTTTTCTTTGCTAATAACAAAAAGGGTGAGAAAAGGGTGAAATTTAAAATGAAATTTGTAATTTTTTTATGAGTTTCATGATTTTTTCATGATGGATTTGCAATTTTTTTTTACTACGAGTTCTTTGTTTCAGGGGGTGTTTGCTTAGTATCAGAGGGAGTTTCTGAAATACCTGTACATTTTCATGTATGCATATTTGTAGGGGGAGATTTGCATATCATATATATTTTTACATGAAATATGTTTTGTGTACTGAATATATATCTCACCATGTTTTACATTCTATATTTTAAATTTTGAGTTTTGTTAGTATCAAAAGAGGGAGATTGTTAGAACGTTGTTCATGCAATATCTCTTATTTGATTAATAACAAACTCCCATTTGCTACTGATATATTTGTGACATGATATATTTCAGATACAAACATGTACGAACAAGTTGCGGTTCAAAACGATGTAAAAATCAGCACTAACGTTGATTTCAGCCTTTGAACCATTGATAGTCAAGAGGCACCATCTATGGTCAAGCAAGTCATCGATGGACTACATGAAAGAATCGAAGAAAATAGAAACCAGAAATCGGACCATCGATGGTCTACAGTCGACCATCGATGATCGCAAGGAGCATCGATGAACTACAATCAACAATCGGAGAAATCCGAAACTACAATTTACATAATCGATGAACTACAGTCAAACATCGATGATCATCAACGGACATCGATGATCGTGACCCACCATCGATGATTATGACGTGTTTTGGTAGATTTTTAGATTTAATCTCAGCCGTTCGTTGATTGATTTGATCTCCTATTGAAACTCTGATTATAATATCTCTTTTTTATTCTATCAAGGCCTATATAAGAGGAGTTGGAGATTATATTTGAACGAAGACAACAAAGAGAGAGAGAGAGAGAGAGAGAGAGAGAGAGAGACAATTGCATAAAAAGAAGAGATCTTTTTCTAGGGTTTTTGAAAGAGAGAGAGTTGATCTAATCCCCTGAGCCTCGTTCAACTTCTTCTCGGTGTGCTTTTTATCAAAATTTGATTGAGAGAGGAGTGCCCTATGCCTACTAAGCTACACCACTTCTTCACAAATCTTCATCTACATTGATTTGGAGAATGGTTTGGTAAATGGCTGTAAGATTAATCTTTTATTATTTATTTATTTTGGGTTGGTTGTATTTCAAATTTGTGAGTTTGACATCAAGCCGAAGTAATTGAGGGTTGACGTACTCAAGCCAGGTTAATTGATGGTTTGGCTAGGTAGGGCTATGTTTCTTCTTGTCATTGTGAAGAGTTAGGTTAGACGACTGGTTTCGGATAGATTTTAGGGTGCGGACTTTGAAACCTACCAAATCGGGTTGTGATTTGGCTGAACTCTGGTCATAGTGAAGAAAGCCCTTCGCGAGAAGGAAGAGTGGACGTAGAATTTTGATCTGAATCACTATAAAATCTCGTGTATTCCTGTGTTGGTTTGCTTTTAGTTTTTCGCTTATTTTATTTTCGCTCATTATTCTGAGTTAGTCAAAAAATTATAGCAATCTTAATCATCCCTCCTCTAGGCTTGCATCCCAGTTCCAAACCTCTCTTGGTTTCCAAGCCATGAAAAACCCTATTAAAGAATCGTCAAGCCTCTTCTATGATCTCTACAAAAAAGTGGGATTTTGGAGCAAAACCTACTTCTCATTTTCATTTAGTTACTCTTTTCCTTCATCAAATGACCACTAATATGATAGGAATTCTCTCTTTCTCCATCTAGATTTTCTTTACAAGTTACGCGGAGATGTCTCTCTGATCAGAATTTGCTCTGTTGAGGACACCGAAATTCTTGCTTTAACTGCTGATAATTTCCTTGTGCTTGGATGGGAATGGTTGAAGATGGATGAATATATATACTGATACTTATTTTGCCCTTTTTATTAATAATTAAATAAAAAACTTCTTTTTTGGGTGTACCGAAGCAATGCTCCTATTTATATCCTTAATTATGTTTGAATTCCGATATTGTTTTGTGCATGTCACTCTTGAAGGCATTAAAGGACACATAAAAGTGTCTTTCAGTTAATTACTGAAGTCAGATCAAATCACTAATGGAGAATGTGAATAGATCGACTCAATATCCATGACAAGTCCCGATTTTGGATCTGTTGTCGCGGTCGAGTAAGTATCCGTGGGTCGTCCCATAGGGGCGGTATAATAACCGTTGGATGATCCAATGTCACGCGAGACGCGGCACGTGACTCGTCCTATACGATACTTACCCATCCTGGTCAGCTGCGACTGTTGAACAAGCCATAAATCCCCGTTAATAGAAGAGACTTGTTATTATGAAGCAAGACTTGAATTATGCAGAAAAGGACAAAAAGAAAAAAAGACAAAAAAAGAAAAAGAAAAAGAAACAACAACAAGAGAAGATGAATGATACCACAACTGAAAGCCGGGGACCAAAGTGTTTTGGTCCTTTCTCATCTCTATCTAATCCCATTTGAGCTTGACAGGGTTGGGAGTTTTTACCAAAACAACCTCCAATATGTGGCTATTATCTAACATGATTACCATCACGAACACGTCGCTTGACTTGCCACCATCAATACATAAATACTAGTGTGTTTTTCCTTGTGACTTGCTCTCTTTGCAAATTATTCTGATCCTGCAACTAGTTACCCCTCTCAGTTCTTTATGTTTGGTTCCTGAAAAGATTATGATTTTTATTAGTTTCAATTCCTAACTGTTATTTTCATAAAGAGCTAGCAAGAATAAAAAGTACATTGACATTTGACACTAGAAAAACTTCCTTATGGAAGTAACTTGCAAATGCAATAAAAAAAGTATTGAAAATGTATAAACAATAAAAAAGTAAACAAAAAAAAAATGACAAAAGAAAATTCATCGCCGCAACTTTGTAGGAATCTAGGATAATCAAAAGTTGCGTACAACTTTTCAGGATAAATTGCAAATAACCCCTTCTAATCTATGTCTTCATTAGTATTTTTCATCCTTCAACTATTTTAATGGAACACAATATCTCTAAATTCACGAGGAAGAAAAGGGGTTATATGCAATTAACCCACATTTTGGATCCACATCTTTTACAAACTATAATAAAAAAAATCAACAAGTCAACTCCCTCCCCTTCCCGCCGCCCCCCTACCCCACCCACGGCCCCACCCCTAAAAAAACAAAAAACAAAAAAGGCTAAAATGCGCCTAAATGCCCTATAGTTTCATCATTCTTGTACTTTAATACCTCCTATTTTAAAATTATACATTTAAATACCCAAAATATTTAAGTTTTACAGATAAATAACCTAAAGTTTTAAAATATTGCACGTTAATGTCCACTTGTTTACCCAATATTTCATATAAATACCCTTAGTTTGTAAATAGACTCATTTAAATACCCTAAAATTTTTAAAAGTTGCACTTTAGTACTCTCTGTTATGTGATATTTCTGGATACGCAGAGAAAATTTAATATCGTCTGTGTTTTTTTAATCTTTAGAGTATTTATCTGCAATACTTCAATATTTTACAACTTTTTAAGTGCACAACTTTAAAATATAGAGTATTAAAATTAAAATGCAAGGATGGTGAAACTATAGTCTATCGGGCATTTAAGTGCAATTTAGGCCCCCAAAAAAAAAAAAGAGAAAAAGAAAAGAAAATCTTCTTCTCTCTCACTTCTCCTGGGACCACCACACCATCTACGAAACTCAAACTCAAACAGCTAACAAATGATTATCCAATCCAATGGAATATCACTCTCAAGTCTTAATGTCAAAAGTCTAAAGCCCTCTCCTCTTTCCGCAACACACAAAAAAAAAATAAAAAATAAAAATCTTCCTCCCCTTTTCCTCTCAAAATGGAAACCCAAGAATTCTCAAACAGCAGCAGCAGCAGCATCATCTCCTCCCCCTCCTCCTTCGACACGGACCCCAACTCGTGGGCCCCACACGCCGACGTGGAGGCCCTCCGCCGCCTCTCCGACAACCTCGCCGCCGCCTTCCGCTCCCCCGACTTCGTCCCCTTCACCGACGCCGTCATCTCCGTGGGCCCCGACGAGGTCGGGGTCCACCGCTGCGTTCTCTCCGCAAGAAGCCCATTTCTGAAAGGCATTTTCTCGAAGAAATCAAAGGAGAAGGAAGAGGGAAATCCAACAAAGCTCGAGTTGAAGGATTTGGTGAAGGATTTTGAAGTTGGGTTCGATGCGTTGGTCGGGGTTTTGGGGTACCTCTACAGTGGGAAGGTGGGCCCGCTGCCGAAGGGGGTCTGCGTCTGCGTGGACGAGGAGTGTGGGCATGTCGGGTGCCGGCCGGCGGTGGATTTCATGGTGGAGGTGATGTACATGGCGTTTGTTTTCCAGATTCATGAGCTTGTCAGCTTGTTTCAGGTACGGAAAAGATTGGGCTTTTATGTGTTGTTGGGGGTTTTGGGCTTAGTTTGAGTAATGGGTAGTCGCCAAAATTGGATCTTGGTTTGGGTATTGAGAATGAGTATCGATGTGTCAAGAAACAACTCTTTGTTCTTTGTTGAATAGTATTTATATCTTTCTATGTTTTGGATCATGGTTGTTTCCCCTTTTTGGTTGGGCTGTTTTGGGAAATAAGTTGGATGTCTGAGTTCCCTTGGATTGATAAAGATTAACATTTATGTCCGTGTCATTATTAGAACAGCAATATATATGATGGGGAATTTGGAGGGAAAGAGCTAATATGAAAAAAAAAAAAAATATTTCCTTTAGATGTTTTTGTTGGAACTGAGATGCAAGCATAGAGGGGGTGAATAGGATTGCTACAATTTTTCTTCTAACTTAGAAAAAGCAGTGGAAATAAAATAAGCAAAAAATTAAAAGCAAACCAACACAGGAACACACGAGATTTTTATAGTGGTTCGGATCAAAATCCTACGTCCACTCTTCTTTCTCGCGAAGGGCCTTTTTCACTATGATCAGAGTTCACCTGAATCACAACCCAATTCAGTAGGCTTCAAATACCACACCCTGAAATCTACCCGAAACCAGTTGTCTAACCTAACTCTTCATAATGACCAGAAAAAATCTAGCCATAGCTAGCCAAATCCTCAATTAACTTGGCTTGAGTATGCCAACCCTCAATTATCCCGGCTTGAGTACGCCGTCAAACTTACAAGTTTGAAATACAATCAACCCAAAACAAATAAAGAACAAAAAGAACAATCTTATAGCCCTTTATCAAACAGTTCTTCAAAACAATGTAGATGAAGATCTGTGAAGAAACGGTGTAGCGTTGTAGGCGTAGGACACTTCTTCTCTCTGAACAAAACTCCAATGAAAAGCGTACCGAGAAGAAGTTGAACGATGCTCTCATAAACCCTGATAAACTCTCTTCCTTTTTTGTGCAATTTCCTCTCTCTTTTCTTCTGTTTGTTCTCTTCCTCAATTCCCCTTTAAATAGACCTTGATAGCATATGAAAGAAATACCCTAATCAGAGTTCAAATAGGAGATCCAAAGAATCGACGAATGGCTAAGATTAAAACTTGAAATCTGCGAAAACTCGTCGCAACCATCGATTGTGGGTCACGATCATCGATAGTCCATTGATGATCATCGATGGTTGACTGTAGTCCATCGATTGTGCGAATTCTGGTTTCTGGATTTCTATGATTGTTGACTGTAGTCCATCGATAGTCCTCGCGATCATCGATGGTCGATTGTAGATCATCACTGGTTCGAAATCTGGTTTTTATTTTTTCGATTCTTTCCTGTAGTCTATCGATGACTTGACTTGACCATCGATGGTGCCTCGTGACCATCGATGGTTCAAAGGCTAAAATCAACGTTTGTGTTGATTTTTTGCATTGTTTTGAACCGCTACTTGTTCGTACCTGTTTATACCAGAAATATATCATTTCACAAACATATTAGTAGCAAATGAGATTTTGTTATTAATCAAATAAGAGATATTGCACGAACAACGTTCTACTACCCAAACAATGTTCTCACAGTTTTCGCGCATTTCAAATTGTACCTCTATTATGTATGTTCATTTTTAATATTTGAATTGAGGCCTGAATATCTCTTTAAATGAATATATCTTTAAATAGTTTAAGCTTATGTTAAAGAGTTTGTAAACTGTCAATTTGTTTTATTGCAGCGTCACCTCCTTGATATTCTTGAAAGAGTGGCCATAGACGACATACCTGTAATCTTATCCATGGCAAGCTTATGCAGCAAATCTTGCACTCGATTGATTAATAGGTGCATTGAAATTGTAGTCAAATCAGACCTCGATGCTGGCACGCTCGAGAAGCAATTACCGCCTGATATACTCAAACAAATCATGGACTCACGATTAAAGCAAGGTTTAATCGAACCGGGAACTGATTCCACTGACAAGCATGTGAAAAGAATACATAGAGCTCTTGAATCAGATGATGTTGAATTAGTAAGAATGCTACTAAAAGAGGGGCACACTAGTCTTGATGATGCATGTGCACTTCATTATGCAGTAGCACATTGCGACTCCAAAATCACCACAGAGCTTCTTGATCTAGGGTTAGCAGATGTCAACCATAGAAATCTCAGAGGTTATACTGTGCTTCACATTGCTGCAATGAGGAAGGAACCAAAGATTATTGTTTCTCTTTTAACAAAGGGAGCTAGGCCCTCTGATCTTACAATGGATGGAAGAAAAGCTCTTCAGATTGCTAAAAGGCTTACTAAGTCTGTCGATTTTTATAAATCTACGGAAGAAGGGAAATCATCTCCCAAAGATCGGTTGTGCATTGAGATATTGGAACAAGCTGAGAGAAGAGATCCTTTAATAGGAGAAGCTTCAGTTTCTCTTGCAATGGCTGGTGATGATCTCCGCGGGAGACTCTTGTACCTTGAGAATCGAGGTAATTTTTTTTTTAATACTCAATTATGCATCATTTTGTTAGTTTGGTAGGATGCTTGACGTATTTGCTTCTGCATATCAATTAAGTTAGATTGTATTATGTTTCCAATCAGGTCCGAAGTGAACTGTTTGCAACCAACTTATAGCATACTAATCAGTAACCATACTCAAGCATAAAATAAAAGTAGCTATATTAGCTTTTTCAGCTTGAAAATTCATAATTTCCTCTGTAGAATGAACAGTTATATGCTTTAGTTGTGTAGAATGCAGTTATGCATACATGCCTTGATCAGTGTTCCCTTTTCTTTTATTTTTATTTTTTTATTTTTTTGGTTGTTATAGCTTTTCTTCTGTAAAATTGGATGTAACATTGATTTTCTCTTTTATTTCTCCAGTAAACTGCTTCAGTATAGCTATGTTAATCATGCACAAGTATATAGCTAGTGATTTGAATTTTTTTAATAGAACTCTTCCTTGCTTTTGTGTGCTATTGTGAGCCAATGGTATTAGGTCCTTACATAGTGAAGAATGCCACATATACCTATATCACACACATCCTGGCTTCATGCTCCCTCTGTATTGAGACCAACAATACTTTTTGGGATCTGGAATAACCCAGGTTGGCAAACTATAGAACCCGGAGTACTTGTTATATCCAACTATTTCATTTTTGCCAAGTTGATGCGTAGACAAGAAAACTTGAACCATTTCACTTTTAGCTTTTAGAATTTTGGAAGTACTTCTCCACTTTAACCATTCTGAATTGGTTCTGTGAACCATAATTGATTCTAAGTTGCAAAAATTGATGACTTCATGGATTTCTTGATCATCAATACACGATCATTCCTTCTCACAAATTTGCTAAGTTGCATTAGAGCTTTCTTCAGTATGATGAACTAACGTTGTAATCATCAATAAACATCATAGCTTTTCACTGATTCATGGTATTGGGTTTTTTTTAATTTATTTGTTTAATTTCATTTGCAGTTGCTCTTGCAAGAATGTTATTCCCTATGGAAGCAAGAGTAGCAATGGACATTGCTCAGGTGGATGGAACTTTGGAATTCACTTTAGGTTCCACATCAGACCATCAAACTGGAGCTCAGAGGTCAACAGTGGACTTGAATGAAACACCCTTCAAAATCAAGGAAGAGCATTTGTCTCGAATTAAAGCACTCTCGAGGACAGGTAATTTAGTTGTATTTCACTTTTCTTTCTATGAATCTGGCAGTATATCTATATCTTTATTACATGCACTGGAAACACAAAACTTTCAGTAAATTCTTTTTGTTTAATTTACATATTGAACTTCGTTTGGTACAACATACTGTGCAAATTGTGTAGGGAGTGGCTAATTTGCTCCCACAAGTAAGTAGCTAATTACTTTTAGCATCCATTACCATTTGATGTGCTGACCTTTACGGATCTCTGTGCATTTATGCTGAGTGATACTTGCGTAACTAGGCTAGTTACAGAAAGCAAATTAGCCATTCCTGTAATGTATTTGAGCAAGCATGCATTTGAGTAAAGAATTGATGTTAAATTCTTTGGTTATTTCAATGTTAGTCCCTCAAATCTTCCATATTTTGAGATTAATCCCCCAAATATCAGTCTCCAAAGTCATATAAATTGTTTGAAATTAGTCCCCTAGTTAGCACCCATTTGAATTGGGGGTAATATCCCTTCAACTTTAACTTTTTAGGGTGGAATGCAATTACTCCCTTTCTATAAACCCAATCATGATTTGGGGGCGAGAGAGATAGATCTTGATGTTGGTCCTGAGAGCTCTCAGGGGAGCTCGAGAGATCGAGAGGGAGGGAGGCACTAATTTCAAACATCTTATATGGTCTGAACTCCAGATCCTATCATTTATGCAGAACATTTGAATTTTTCGTTCTTATTTTTCCATATGAATTATGAATAATATACAAAACGATAAAAGCAGACATACTATGTAAAATTGTATAGTGAGAGATGTGCTAGATAACTACTAATTCATAGTCCCAACATAACATCAACCTGATGAATATCCAACAAGCCTTACACAGTTTAATGTTTCATATAGACTAGAAATGTAGACACCTTAGCATATCGTAGTGGAGCCAGGATTTTTGTCCAAGGCAGCTAGAAGCTAATGTAAAATGGAAACTGGTGCTTGAAATAAAATTGGAACCAGTGGATACATTATGCAATTTTAGGATATTAAAAAATGATATGTCACGAGAACAATATAAAAGTTTCATTATTTTATTTTCAGTTGTAAGTACCAAGTCCAAGTACGTGCTTTTCTTTGTTGGCTTTGTGATGATTTTACCTTGCAAGATTTAGAAGATTTTATCGCTATATGTAGTAACCTTTTCATCTTTATGTTTTATTGTTGTCATTAAGATTTTTATTGTTCTTTATTAGATATGTATTTTTCATAATTTTTTTATATTTCCCTTTTTATCTATTCTATACTTTCTTTATTTTTTTAGTTTTCAACAATTACCTGGAAATTTTGCTGTTAATGCCCTCAAACTGAAATAAATTGGGGATAACACTGGGCCTTTGCAAGATTGTCTTGGCATTTGCTTTTTGTAGACTGTGGTTTCTTTTACCAAAGCGATTAGGTCAGTATCTTATTGCATTCTCCAAAAGTTTCCATTTTTTCAGGACTAGCTCAGTACAGATTCTCATTTGAAATTAAAATCAGGTTTACCTTTAGCAGTAAAAATTTGGGTTAATTGCTCATGGCCCACCGCAGTATGACTTTTTGAACTTATTACCCTGTAGTTTCATTTTAGCAGATAGACACCCTGAATGAATCTTTTTTACTTTTTTACCTGCAGTTGCTATTACCCGTCTTTCCCCGTGAGTGAAATTACTTTTTACAGTTACGGATGGAAGAGTCAAAAATTTCAACCCAGGGGTCTATTTGCCAAACTGAAACTACATGTAATAAGTTCAAAAATGCCATTATTACAGGGACTCTATGTGCAATTAACCCTAAACATTATCATAAAATGTGCGCAAGAGAGAAAACTTATTACGAGTAGTAGTTTGTATCGTCCAGCTAATTGAACTCATTGAGCATGAGCAATCCTGCAAAAGGGAAAAGAAACATAGTACACAATAAAGGAATAGAGTACAAAACGAAGTTTTTATGGACAATTTGTGTATAGCTAAGAAGACTGGTAGAAGAGTCCTCCCAAGTATATGGTGGTTTTGGGTGTTGGTAATTCGGTATCGTCTTGGCGTTTAGGATACATATGCAATAAACGTATATATGCCATACAACTCAGATACATCATAAGATTTAGGATATCAGAAGATTAATCCAGAATATATTCACCATTACCCTGAGATGCATAATCTACATGGTCCTGACTTTGCAACTTTAAAATTAACTCTGCTCCTTATTACACAATGCTGAAAATTTCTAGAAAGCCTTACAATCAGTATTATTCTAAACCGTCAAGTGCAAAGCCTTGAACTTCATATCCTTATGAAAGGATGCCATCATCCGTAACTAGTAGCTTTAATCTTTGTGATCATCTGAAATGTTTCGCCAGTGGAACTTGGGAAGCGGTTCTTTCCTCGATGTTCAGAGGTTCTCAACAGAATCATGGACGATGAGCTCACCGACATTGCTTCATTTGGAAGTGACAACTCTTCAGAAGTAAGAAGACGAAGATATCTGGAACTGCAGGATGTACTCGAAAAAGCATTCACCGCAGATAAAGAGGAATTTGATAGATCCACTATATCTTCATCATCGTCTACATCAAAAGGAGCTACTCGAATAAGGAGAATGAGATAATTCCTTTTTTATTTGGAGTTGTAGGCATTTCGTTTTCATTTTTGTACTTTGTATATTTTGTGGGTTGTATGTGTATGTATTTGAGCGATCTTGTGGTAACCGTGCAAATCAACTAGATACAAGTTTTTGTACATGTCCTGAAAGAGCGGGGCCTTTTTGAGTTGTAAATATATGTAATTGAGAAATTATACCCCCTTACTAAGATAATTTATTAGATTGCTCATTAGTTGCAGTCGACTTGCATATAGCATTCTGTTGCTTGTTCTTTTGTTCTCTTCATTTATTCTCATTCACAAATTCAATCAGTTTGATATGTTCATCTCTTTTCATTTTCTTGTCTAAATATATTGATGTATGTAATTTTCAGGGAAATACCTTCATTAAGTGAGAACTCAATGTTTTTTTTTCCTTCTGTTGGACGCGAGAAATCCCAGAAAAGGCCACTTTTCTTTCACTTGTTCCAATCACACTATTACCAATTAAGTAAGAGGCATGATATTTTCTCATATGAAACAAAGATGATAAGTTAAATAAAAGTATGACACCTTTTCACACAAAATTGGGATAATGTTTTTGTTCCTATGATTATCTGATAAGAACACTAATTTGATTCCACATCCGTCGATAAAGCGCATGCGAAACCTCTATCAAATCGTCGACAAAGCAATCTAACAGCCCAAGAAATCCAAGACCGAATCCCAAAAATCTGATGAAATTTAATAACTTCAAGATCAATGTCTTGTAAAATATTTTTCACCAAAACAAAGATAAAAAAAAACCCTGACTAGGGCCGACCACATAAATAGCCTTAAGAGAATTCCTACTACAATGAAAACTTTTTTAATCAAACTTTCCTAATAAAAAACAATTCCTAATGGACTCAAATTTTCATAATAAAAAATAATTCCTAATGGACTCAAACTTTCCTAATAAAAAATAATTCTAACAGTCTCCTACTTTGACTCAAATCACTCTCATGCAAACTCTTGTAATCATGAATCATCTTTTCTCTGGTGCTCGTGCACAATGTAGGCTCGGGAATCATATCATTCTCCCCTCCTTCGGACTGCACTCGTCCTCAAGTGTAAATTTTGGAAATTGCTCCTTGATCTCATCATAATCCTCTCAAGTAGCCTCGTCCTTTGCAAAGCCTTGCTAGTGCACCGACACCTGCCATACTCGCTCCCTAGTGCGTCGCTTCCTCTAGCTCCAATACCGAATCGACTCTTTAGGAACTAATTGCATATTTCCCTCTTAGTCAAATGTAGGTAATTCCCCCACAACCAATCCAGAATTTCCCACTTTCTTTTTCAATACCGATACATGAAAAACAGAATGTAAAAGTGACAACTCTGGCAACTCTAACCTGTAGGCAACCTGCTGCAATACCTTAAAATGCTTATAGTACCGTTGTGAGAGCTTCACATTGAATCTGTCCTCCAATGATATATGGCGATATGGTTGTAGCTTCAAGTTCACAAACACTCTCGGCTCAAATATCATATCTTGTCGGCCTTCATCATAATACTTCTTCATCCACTTTTGAGCTTTTGCTAATTCCTCTTCACACCTTACAGAATCTCATGCCTCGCTAGTAACTCAAGCTCCACTTCATCATTCTTTGCTGTCCCCCGCTCATAAGACTGCAACACAGGTGGAGTCTGGTCATACATCACCTCAAATGGACTCTTTTGGTTGATGAATGAAAAGTGGTGTTGTACCAAAACTTAGCCCATGCCAGATAATCCTTCCACCTCTTCTGCTCCTCATGATAGTAGCTCCTCAAGTACTGCTCTAAGGTGTGATTTGCCACCTCGGTTTGTCCATCGGTCTGTGGGTGATAAGATGAACTCGCCTTTAGCTTGCTCTCCTGCAATGCAAAAGCTCCTGCCAAAAAGAACTCATGAACAACTTCTCTCTATCAGCGACTATACTCCTTGGAATACCATGTAAATTGACCACTTTATCAACAAATACCCGAGCTACATTGGCGGCAGTGAATGGGTGCTTATGGAATGAAATGTGCCACCTCACTCAAGTGATCAACCACTACCAAAATAGAGTCAAACCCTCTACAACTAGGAAACCCCTTGACAAAATCCATCATCAAGCCCTCCGAAATCCTCTTTGAAATAGGTAATGGTTGCATCAATCCCATCGGAGCCCTCTGATCATACTTCACCTTCTGGCACGCATCGTACTCTGCTACCTTCGCCTTCACCGCTATCTTCAGCCCTTCCCAATAAAAGAAGTACTTCACCCTAATATAAGTCTGGAGCTAACCTAAGTATCCTCCCTCTCAGTTGTCAAAAAAATGAGATAGAATTTTCTCCCACAATATTGGCTCCTGGGACATAAACATAGCGCTTATAGAAAATCAAGCCATCTCCAAACTCGAACTCTGCACCCCTGAATCTCTACGCTCAACCCTGTCACAAAGATCCCTAACACACTCATCTAATTGTACAGCCTGCTGAATACGGTCCCACACTCTCTAATCAGCTCCATTAGTAGCACATAAACTAGCATCGTCCTTGCTATACACCAACCACAACATCAGACTCCCCTCCTTTCGTGAGAGCGCATCTGCAACTTTATTCTCCTTTCCTGATTGATAGATCATGTTGAACTTGAACCCCAGGGGCTTCACCACATATTTTTGCTATTCGGGAGTGACTACCTTTTGCTCCAATAAATGCTTCAATGCCTGCTAATTTGTGTTGATTTTAAAAATTTTTCCTAATAAATATGGTCTCCACACCTTCGCAGCATGCACCACTCCTAACATCTCCCGAGCATAGGCACTCCAGGCCCTCTTCTATGGTCCCAACACCTTCAACATATAAGCTAGCAGCCTCTTTTCCTGCACCAAGACCACCCTATCCTCTTGCCTCTGGCATCAGTGTGAACCTCAAACTCCTTTGAAAAGTCTGGTAGAGCAAGCACCGGGGTTTGAGACTGGGATCTAAGGCATAACCTTCTCCAAATCTTTGAATGCCTGTCCGGATGAATCGGTCTACTAGAATCTGTCTTTCTTCAACATGTCGGTCAACAGGCTAGCAATCAAACTATAATGCTTCATAAACTTCCTATAGTAGCCCATCAACCCCAAAAATCCCCACAAGGCTGACACATACTTAGGCAAAGGCCAATCTAGCATAGATGCAATCTTTTGCTCATCTACCTTCACCCCCTTAGCTAAGATAATATGTCTCCGGTACTCTACCTCCGCTCTCACAAAATTGCATTTTAACAACTTAACGAGAAAGTTATGCTCGCCCAAAATTCTCAGGACCTCCTCCAAATGTAGCGAATCCTCCTCCGTGGTAGCTGAATATGCCAAAATATCATCAAAAAATACCAGCACAAATCTCCTTAGAAAAAGGTCTGAATATGTTGTTCATTTCCGTCTGAAAAGTCAACGGTTCATTGCACAATCCAAATGGCATCATTAGATACTCATAGTCCCCCAAAAGCGTCCTGAATGCCGTCTTGTGTACATCCTCCTCTCTTACCTGGAGTTGATGGTACCCAACCCTCAAATCAAGCTTTGTGAATAATGTGGCCCCATGCAACTCATCCAACATCTCATCCACTATAGGAATAGGAGGATTATTCACTATAGCCTAGTTTAGAGCCCTGTAACTAGTGCAAAATCTCCATGTCTCGTCCTTCTTCTTCACCAAGAGAATATGTGAGGGAAATGGACTTCGACTCGGCCTAATCAACCCACTTCTCAGCATCTCCTCAACCTACCTCTCGATCTCCTCCTTCTGAAAGTGAGTGTAGCGGTAAGGTGGCATGTTAGCAGGCTTTGACTCATTCTTCAGAACAATCCTGTGATCCCAAATCCTCAATGACGGCAACTCGGTAGGAACCTGTGTAACCTGAATTGAATCGAATCGAATCGAATGTCATGGTATTCATATTCGTATTCGGTTAATTTTCACGAATTCAAAGTCGAACTCGAAATCGTGTCGAATAGGGAAAGGGTGTTCAAATTTGGTTCGTTAATTAGACGAATATTTGTCAAATATTCATGAATATCTTAATAGCACACTTGTTAAGTCACAAGATCCTCAACCATGAGGTGTTGACTTCAAACTCTATGTTTGAAGTCTTTTCTTATTTATTTTCTATAATATTTTACTTAATTATTATTATGATATTTCAAAATAAGAATTATTATAGTGTATGTTTATAAATTATTAATATAATACTTATAAATAGCAATATTTATAAAATTATGCACACGTAAAAGATAACACAATATAATAATCTAGAAGTAGAAAAATATAAATGAATATTTAATAATCAAACGAATTGAATATACCTCTGGTCAAATTCTATTCATTTATGCACCGAATACTAAAAAATATTCATTTATTATTAAATGAACTACCGAATCGAATATGACCGAATATCTGGACGAATAATAACCGAACTGTTTATTAATTATTTGGTTCGTTTCCACCCCTAGTTGCAATACTACCTGCCTCACTCTATCCTCCAATTAGGCTAATGGTCATCAGTGTCATTCCCAACACTCGACTCGACCAGCAATAAATGCCCCTAAAAAAACCTTGATAACTAGCCTATGTGAGAATAGTATAGCACTCGGCTCCTCTCTGCACAACCTCTTGAATACATTAGCCTCACAATTCTTCAATCCCTTAGGAATGGCAGTCCACGAGTGCCTCTTACCCCCTAATTGGAATGCCATATGCATGTCCTCGAAATTCATCTTCACATCCCTTAATCGTCTCAGTCAAGCGTCACTGACAATCTCCTGACACTGCATATTTTCCCCATTTACTACCCTCACCTCAAAAGACTCTACAATAGTCCCTATCAAACTCACCTTCTCGACAACTCCTATTTTCATGAAATTATGAGGAGAACCAGGATCAACCAACAATGACATGTTACACTTTCCAATCCATGCCATCATCCTCAATGTAGATGGTCTAAAAACTCCTATCATGGCATTTTGTGACAAATCTGCTTCCTCCACAGCCTCAGAATGATCATCAACCGCCTCACTCTCACTATCAGAATCTGCAGGATCGGTGTCATTCCTCTCATCATCAGACTCCACGATCATATAGGCTGCTCCAGTCCTACTTCGATGCTCTTTATTGCGATATATCCACATATTTGAAGCATAACCCCTTCTTTACCCTGTCCTGTACCTGCTCTCTAGAAAGCTTTTTCACCACCTTTTTTGCTAAACTGGCACCTGAACCTGTGTCAGTGCTTGAAGTCTTGCCTCTCTTGCTAGTCTCGACACCTGATTGTTTCTTGCTGCTTAACTCCCTATTAGCCATCCAACTGCTAAGTCTAGCCTACTCAATAACCTCAGCTATCCTCACTACCTTGGATAATCTCTAGTGCTGCTTAAGCTTTACTTCTATAGCAATATAGGACTTCAAACCCTCCATAAAAGTACCCAAAAGTGTCTCCTTCGACCAATCCCTTACTAGCCCCTGCAATCTCCAAAACTCATCGTTATAAGCAGCAACCTTCCCCTCTTGCCTCAGCTTAGCCAGCTGCCCATGATGGTCTACCACTGGAGAAGGCCCTCACTGATGTAAAAATTCCTCCACAAACTCGACCCAACTCAATCTCCTATGATGTCTCTCAACTGAGATTTCAACTACTTCCACCAGTTATTAGCTCGCTCATCCAAGTGAAAACTAGCAATCTCCACCCACTGATCAAGATTTACCTCAAACATTCTAAAATACCAATTAATCTTCTCCAACCACTCATGCGCTTCACCTCCATCAAAGTGCAGAAAATCAATCTTCAGGTTGCGTGTGCTCCGATCATATTGATTATCACCCTTATCATATCCATCAGCCATAACCATAACCACTACGGAAACCCCCTTGATGCTGAAATCCATCTCTACCGATGTTCGCCTTTGATCAAAACCCCAGTCTCGATCCTCACTGAAAGCACCAAAATCAATCATCAAAACCACCTCCCTGTCCACGACGCGAGCCACGCCTATCAAACCTCTCCTCAATGGGATTCCACTCTGCATCCTGGCCTACATTCCACTTTCGATCAAATCGGGGCACGCGGTCCATGACCCGCTGCCATCTCATAGCCCTTTCTATCCCCATGAGTCCCACATCACCATTTTCCGACGCCTTTATCTTAATCGTTGTTGATTAGTTAATTCAATGACAACGTCAATTGCATGATAAGCCTGTGATAAATACTTCATCTTCTTCCTATCTTCAAAATCTTGCTTCATAATTTTAAATCCCTCTTCCAATATTTCGATCCTCTTTTGATTTGGGATTGATTCAGGATCTGAAACTGATGATGATTCCGCCATCGTAGATAATCGGACCCCTCTTTCAACGAATGCACCAAAAATTGATAAGAACTCTAATTTAATTCCACACCCGTCGAGAAAGGGTGTGCAAACCTCTATTAGATCATCGACAAAGCGATCTAATAGCTCAAGAAATCCATGATCGAATATCAGAAATCCGATAAAATTCAATAACTTCAAGATCAATGTCTTCTACAACATTTTTCACCAAAACAAAGATAAAAATCACGGCTAGAGCCGACCATATATATATATATATATATATATATATATATATATATATATATATATATATATATATATATATATATATATATATATATATATATATATATATATATATCTAGGAAATAATGTATGTGAGGTGAGCTCATTTTGCTAAATGAGCTACCAAGAGATAGTCATGTGGTGAGGCCCACCTTACTAGTCACATCAAAGGTGTGGACCTCACCACTCTATCTCTTGATAGCTCATTTAGCAAAATGAACCGCCACCTCATATCCATCATTCCATATATATATATATATATATATATATATATATATATATATATATATATATATATATATATACACACACACACACACACAGCCTCAAGAGAATTCCTACTACAATGAAAACTTTCCTAATCAAATTTTTCTAATAAAAACAATTCCTAATAGACTCAAACTTTTCTAATAAAAATATAATTCTAATAGACTCAAACTTTTCTAATAAAAATATAATTCTAATAGACTCCTACTTTGATTCAAATTCCTCTCTTTTGCAAACTCTAGTAATTATGAATCACCCTTTCTCGATAATCGTATGCAATGTAGCCTATGGAATCATATCATCATCACAGTTAATAATGCAAAATGTAAGAGTTTCTCTTCTCTCATTGAAAAACAAATAATTCAGTAATTTTATTTGAATTTAGCAATCACAATGTAATGAATGCAAATCCTGGTAGTTTGACTTCAAGGAGTACTTTGAGTTGCTTGAACAATTAAACTTCAAATGATCAATTACAATTTACAAATGACTGCAAATTATGCACAAATTTCAGCTGAATAGGTAAATCACCCGATGAAAACAAACTCAAATAATCAAAATTATAATTAGCAATTTTAGTATACCAAAACGACAACTAAAGAATAAATAATGTAACACCTGTAAATAAACACTCTTCTAAGAATTAATATATTCACTGAGTCAATGTAGTATAAATATGACACAACAGACATAGATAAAACAAAGGAAATACACACTAGTTCATCACCATTCAGCTTGTTCTTAGTAGCCCCTGCCCGTGGTGTAACCTCCACCGGAGTAACCTCCACCGTCGTAGCTTCCACTGGCATAACCTCCATCGCTGTAACCTCCACTTGTGCCGCGTGAATTGGCTTGCACGACCTTGATCCTCCTCCTGTCGAGTTCCTGTTCGTTCATCCTTTCAATGGCGTCTCTCATCTCATTCTCGCTACTGAAGGTGACAAATCCGAATCCTCTAGATCTTCCGGTACCCAATCTCTCATGACCTAATGAAACCAACCAATAAATATATCAGAGTATAAATTATAACCTGCAACTCTCTCCATAATATCGGAGTTTTGGTACAATGACAGGATCCTTTGACATGGTATTATAGCAACCCAAATTTAAATTCTACTGACCACAAAGTTTGAAAGCAGATTTAAGAGAAAAGAGATATCATTCATAAGTGCATATCTGAGTTCTTTATATTATATAATTATAACCCTTATTCTTTACCATAACTTTGAAGTTTTGATGTAGTGACATAGTCCTTTGACATAATATAAGATCTATTCGAGATGAAACAGATTAAGTTCAGAAGTAGTAGCACATACTATGGAGTCGAGTATCTAGCCGTAGCTGCTGAAGGTTTGCCTGAGGGTGTCGTCGGTGGTGTTCCATGAGAGGTTGACCACGTAGCACATGAATTTTCTAGCACCCGTCGCCATTGATTAATTCAAACACCTAGGGCTCCGTTTGGATACCATGGTGTTTTATTTATTTCCATGGTGTTTTTGTCAAAAATAAAACACCATGCGTTTGGAAACCACGATGTTTTTGAGCTAAATCATCCTCAAACCAAAAACACAATACTTATTTTAAAACACCTTTTAGGTGTTTTAAGTTTGTTATTTTGATTTTGAGTTTGAGGAGGTGTTAATATAATATCTAACATAATATATTAAATGTAATTAATATATAGTTATTATCGACATGCTTATTATATTATATTATATTAATAATAGTATAATATTCTATTAATAATAAAATAATATTATTTTAAAAATATTATATAATAGTAACATATTTAATAATATAATAATAATAATATAATAATATATTGTATAGTAAATGTAATATAATATATAAAATATTAAAATATTATATAATATAACCCTTATTCTTTACCATAACTTTGAAGTTTTGATGTAGTGACATAGTCCTTTGACATAATATAAGATCTATTCGAGATGAAACAGATTAAGTTCAAGTAGTAGCACATACTATGGAGTCGAGTATCTAGCCGTAGCTGCTGAAGGTTTGCCTGAGGGTGTCGTCGGTGGTGTTCCATGAGAGGTCGTCGGTGGTGTTCCATGAGAGGTTGACCACGTAGCACATGAATTTTCTAGCACCCGTCGCCATTGATTAATTCAAACACCTAGGGCTCCGTTTGGATACCATGGTGTTTTATTTATTTCCATGGTGTTTTTGTCAAAAATAAAACACCATGCGTTTGGAAACCACGATGTTTTTTGAGCTAAATCATCCTCAAACCAAAAACACAATACTTATTTTAAAACACCTTTTAGGTGTTTTAAGTTTGTTATTTTGATTTTGAGTTTGAGGAGGTGTTAATATAATATCTAACATAATATATTAAATGTAATTAATATATAGTTATTATCGACATGCTTATTATATTATATTATATTATACTATACTATATTATAGTTAATCTAATATATTAGTAATATTTATTAATAATATAAAAATATAATAATTAAAATATCTTGTATAATAATATAATAACATATTAAATACTAGTATTTAATAGGTTGATAATGTATTATATAATAATAAATAATAATATAATAATATAATAATAATATAATAATAATAATAATAATATATTGTATAGTAAATGTAATATAATATATAACAATAACAAATTGATATCCCAAAGTAATTAAATATATTATTATTTGAAAATAATATGTAATAATTATAATATAATATATTAATAATAGTATAATATTCTATTAATAATAAAATAAATAAATAATCTAATAAAATAATAAAAAGTTATTGATAATAAATAATAATATAATAATAATATATTGTATAGTAAATGTAATATAATATATAAAATATTAAAATATTATATAATAAATAATAATATAATAATATAATAATATAATAATATATTGTATAGTAAATGTAATATAATATATTATAAAGTAAAATAATTTTAATACTAAAATAATTTATTGCTAACAAATGTTAATGTAAAAATAATATATTCATAGTATAATAGTATTTATTTATATAATAAATTATTAAAGTATTATTAATAATCTCTAACATATTAGAAACTATAATATATAATATAACATTAAAATAATTATAATATATTAATTTATTAATAATATACTAGTAATAACAAAATATTAACATTATTAATAATATTATATTATATTAATAATAGTATAATATTCTATTAATAATAAAATAATATTATTTTAAAAATATTATATAATATATAACAATAACAAATTGATATCCCAAAGTAATTAAATATATTATTATTTGAAAATAATATGTAATAATTATAATATAATATAACATTATTAAAGTACAATATAATATTATAATACATTATACAATATTATATTGTATTATTTTAATATTTATAATACTATAATAATGTAAACTAAATATTATAGCATTTTATTTATAATATATTTTATTATAATTAATATATAATATATTAATAATATGTTTAATATTAATGTTGTAACGGGTCAAACTAGTGTTGACCAAAACACTCAACATGGTGTTTTGAAAACACTTTAAGGGGAAAACACAACACCATGATGCTTTTTACAAAAACATAACAAGAAAAATACCATGTTATCCAAACGAAGCCGTACAACTGATGATTGAATATCTATATGGATACTACCCTACACTCTTATATAGGTGAAAAGTCTCATTGATTCAAGGTAGTAGGGCCCACAATCAACGCGATATTGATGCTCCAACTCTTTGATGACCTGGCCAAACACCTCACACAGTTGACTTGCTAATAAACAAACGAAAAGAAATCAGAGGAAGATCGCGTGTAGAGAGATGGCCTCCGCATGGATCACGAAGCAAAAAAAAAAAAGAAGAAGAAGAAATAAAAAAAAAGGAAGATTAAGAAATCATATAACGTTATCACCTACAGAAAATCAAGTAAAAACCACGCCATGCGTTTTTTTAAGCGTGGAACCAACTTTAAAATAGTTTTATGCGTGGAACCAACTTTATAATAGTGCAATTATCGAAAACCAGCTTTCATTTTTTATCTACAGATAAGCCACCTTGAAAGTAGGTTTTGTTCTAATTAACCATCTTCTAGTCGAATTTTCACTAAAAATAAAAATAAGCTTAAAAAAATTCAAGACATAAACACTAAAAAATGAGTCAGATACCTTGAATGTGAGTTTTAAAAGATAATTTTGGATTTTAGTAAAACTTTTGATTGGGAGGTGATTGATTGCAACAAAACCAACTTTAAAGGTGATTATATAAATTAAAAATAAAAAGTGGTTTCCATATAGTTACCCTATTTTTAATGTGGTTTTAGAAAGAAAAAAAACCCTTTTTATAAATCCTTTACACACGACTTACACAAACAATTCCTTACATACAAATTCTAATTTAAGAAATGTAAGATTAAGGGACTGTTTGTTACCATGTATTTTATAGTTTTGCATTGAAAAATAGGACCTACAAGCTTAAAATCATGGGCTATTATCAAATATATTGTTTGTTTATCAATTTTCTTGCCTTGAATTTAGGGTTGAGATATAGGATAGATGCATTAAATGTGATCCTCAAAATTATGTCAGATTCACCAAGTTCATGATTTTAATTGCATATTCTCAATAAAATTCATGACCAACCGAACAAGATTTGATTGGACTTTATACCTCATTCAAATGCACTTTAATATCCATTGCATACAAATAAGATTTTGAATATGGATTTTTCTAGATCCATAGCATGCATCAAAATACAATCTTGTTTGGTTGGGTAGAAATGGAGTTGCAAAAATGTAAGATAAAACAACCAAGTTTGTAAATATATTGATTTTGATTATGCTTTTTTATTAGGAAATGTAAATAGAATTGCATTTTGTATAAAAAAAAACTTGCAACAAAATCTACGGCCAATTTGGTAGGAGTAAAAGTTGCACACTTCAAAGATGAAAACTTAAAAATAAATACTCCATGACACGAGAAAACTTTTCGAATACAAATAGAAAAAATCATCTGTACCAAGTTTCCTTATATGACGTTGTTGTACCCTGAAAATTACTAAGTATAATGAACCCCCCTAAGGCAGCTATGTGTCATGTTTAACAAGTCAACCTTCCCCTAATCAAGAAATCCGACCTGGACATGCTCGTAGTTGACCTATTTTCAGAGACTGATCCAAGATGAAATGTGTCTTCAGGTCGGTCTCTCGACCCGGACACAAGAAGAATAGCACTTCCATGCCGGGATCTGCTCAAGGGGTCAAAAATTTCGAGACGAACGATGTCTTTCCCTCGACTTCACTGCCGAATGTCTCAAAAGACTAATTGACCTATCATCTTCACCATGCCTAGCTACGTAGCCCAGTCACCATCGCATTTAATGCATGGCCAGGGTCATTATGACTCCATCGTCAGAGTCATAATGACTCCTCGGACGATGCCAGTACTTCAACTTCTCTGTCGCTATCTCATTAAACACGAGGATGATTCGCCTGCTCTGCGACCGACATGTGTAAAGCACCATCTGATCAACTACCCGCACCGACCCGGTCAAATTACCAAGTAGCGCCCCACAGATTCCTATAAATAGGTCATTTCTTCTGCATGAAGGTATGAACAATCTCAACTAGAGAATACTCTCAAATTAAATTCAGCACCTTTTAAACTATTTAATCTATACCTGACTTGAGCGTCGGAGGCCCCATCGGAGAATCCAACTCCGATCCTCTAATAGTATTATTGTGTGTAGGAATCTTTGTTCGCGGCTATAGTCAGCCATCAAAGGAGATAAAGAGACCCTAAACTCCTCCAAAACCATAATTAATCTCCTAATTATTGACTGGCATCAGCAGGCGTAGCTTTACATTGATTATTTTTCAACCAAACACCGGATTTGCATGAAAAAACATTATTCTAATATAATTACAAATATCCAAACAACAAATTTAAAGTTGATTTCCTACAACAAATGCTGCATACAACACTTGTTGACGCAACACTTGCTGCAATTTAATTTTGAAGCTATTAAGATAGTGTATACATCTATAAGTGTATCGGTCCAATGTTGGTCCATCCAGGCCCATGTATTGTCCATATATATTTGTATTATATTCTAAGATCAACATACACAATCAATCTCAATTATCATGGTATCAAAGTCTAATTAAAATCCTAACCCTAAAGCAGTTGTTGTCGTCGCCAAATTCAACCGGGTCAGATGTACTCCTGCTGTCATCGTTGTCAACTTGTGTTTGCCGCCGAACCTCGTGATCGTCGTTGCTCATATGTTCGTCGCTCTCCTTGTCATCAACCAGATCTTGGTCAAACCCAACCCTAATCTTGACTAACCTTGCACTTCACTAGCACTGTTCATCAGCCGGGGGTGCTGTCCATCAGTGATTTAGCGTACGGGATTAATGTTCATTCACGGGGGTACTGTTCACCACCAGCTTTCTTGCACTTCCCGTTGACAAGATCTTGTCGTTGCTGCCCATTGTCGTGATCCAGTCAAGTCAACGTTTGCCACTACCTCATCGTGATTTTCCATCATCATCATGAACAAACAGGGCGCTTCTCCTAGATTTCGTCACAACTACAGTTTGAGGGATACTGGATGCGAGATTGCCCAGCATCACCTCCAGGCCTATGTCCCAACTATAAGCTTTGAGGACACTAGCTATGAAATTGTCCTACGAATGCTTCATATCATCCTCAGAATACGGCTACTTCTCAGGCTACTGCTGCTTCCAATTCTCTTTCCACTGCTTAGATATCTGCAATTGCCAGTCTTGTTACATAGAATCTTGGTATCACTAAGACTCCTTCCAGTTCTGATACTGTTGTTCTTGCTACTACTTCGGATAACTCAACTCCTTAGATACTTAATTCAGGTGCCTCATTACTTATGACCCCTCACCATTCTTTGATTCAAAACTGCACTCCTATTACATATTCATTCATATATATTGCTAACAATTTCCCTCTTGCAGTAACTTAGTATGGTGACTTTACATCATCTTCTCTTACCTTACCATCTGTTCTATATGTTCCTAAAGTCACTATGAATCTGATTTCTACTAGTCAGTTAGCTGATTCTGGGTGTATTATTTTATTTGATTCAAAATCATGTGTTGTGTAAGATTTTCGCAACAGCTAGTGGATTGGGACAGATCATAAAGCGAATATATTGTATTAGTTGGACCAGCGTCACACTCCTCTCTTAGTTATTGGGTCTAGTTACTCTACCTCTCCTCTTTGGCATAGTCGGTTAGGACATCTTTCAGTACTCGTCTGAAAACTTTAGTTGAGTTAGGAGTTTTTGAATCAATTTCTTTTCATGCACAAGATAACTGTGCTGATTTCGTATTGCAAAACACTCTGCTTTACCTTTTGTGACTCATAACAGTACTTCTGTTGAACCGTTTTATTTAATACATTCTGATATTTAGGGTTCTATGTCATTTGCATCCATATCTAATTATAGATATTATGTGAGCTTTATTGATAATTTTTCTAGATATACTTGGGTCTATCTCTTAAATTCATGTGCAAACTTCTTTGATATATGCAACCAATGTGACTTATACTTAGTTTAACAAATAACAAGAAAACTAAAGTCTTTCAATCTGATAATGCATGTGAATATGTTTCATCATCTATGAAAAATCTTCTTAAATCGCATAAAACTATTGCTCAACAGTCTAATTCTCACTCACTAGAACAAAATGGTGTTGCTAATTATTATTCTATGATTCGAGGTTTTAGTTGTGCTTGATTTGTCCTTCTTTCACAAAATGAATGGGATAAGTTATCACCTCGATCAACTCAATGCGTCATGTTAGGATACAGTCCATTTCACAAAGAGTATAGATGTTATGATTCCAATAATAGAAGAATTCGAATCCCCCGTCATGTCACCTTCATGGAAAACTTGTACAACTACTCATCAAACAATGAGTTAGCTTTATCCTTTATTGACTCATCTATATCCACATCGACATTACTGATACCATCGTACACTCCTACTCCGTCCTCATCTCCAGAGCTAACTTCACCCCTTTATGAAGTGAATTCAACTGATACTACGGACATGACTATTCCGACTTCCGGTTCGCTAACTATTGCACTGCCAACACCACCCTGGCACCTCCACCACCATCGACACCCCCATTGCCACCCTCCACATTCACCCTACCACTACCACTACCACCATCCCCACCACGATGCAAACCTACTCAAAATCATCACCCACCTCTGAGATACTCTTGTTTAACCAATTTTTATTCATCCTATTTTATAATCTTTCTTGAAGCTATACATTCTTTACAGGAACCACAATCTTATTCTGAGGCAGTTAAGTATCTCGAATGGCAGCAAGCTATATAAGAAGAACTATAGGCCCTTCAGCGTATCCATATATTGGATCTTATTCTCATCCACATGATACCAGACCGACCAGTTACAAGTGGATATTCAAAGTCAAAATAAAATCAGACGGAACTATTGAGCATCACAAAACACTTCTTGTTGCCCGTGGATTTTCACAGGAGTATAGTATTGATTATGATGAGATTTTTGCTCCACTGGCCAAAGTCACATCTGTTCGGACACTTATTGCTATTGTAGCTAGTCGACATTGGGATTTACATCAGATGGATGTGAAGAATGTCTTCCTCAATGATGAACTTATAGAGACCGTTTACATGCAGCAATCACCCGGAGTTGATACTCCTCCCTCTCATGCATTCCATCTTCGACGTGCTCTCTATGGCCTCAAATAGGCCCCTCGAGCTTGGATCGAGCACTTTCAAAAATCTATTCTCTCTATTAAATTTATGAAAAAGTTTGACAAATTATGCAATGTTTTACTGTACTTCTTCTTAGGGTCAAACCATTCTCCTCTTGTATGTTGATGATATGATTATTACTTGATATGATACATCTACGATTTAGAATCTCAAGTGACATCTTTAGAGTCAGTTTGAAATCAAGGATCTTGATGTGAATAAAAATACGATATTACAAATGCACAACAAATAAGTTATAGTATAAAAATATTGATCAACGGGGAAGGAGTGTATTAGAAAGAAATTCCTAAGAGGGTTCTTGAAATGTGTAGGAAAGAATAAAAGTGTAAAGATTGGTTGGGTTGAGGGTTTGTCATAAATAAAAAAGGCTAAAATAAGAGGGAAGAATGAGAGAAAGAGAAGAACAAATAAAAGAAAATCAAACAGAAAATCAAATCAAAATAAGAAGTAAATAAAAGATGAAGGAAATCAAGTGAGAACACTAGGAATTTAGAATTGAATCCACTAGTTAATTTCAATTTAAATTTAAGAATTATTCTCTTTTATTCTCATATTAATTAGAATTATTAAGCATAAACTATCAAGTTACTAAAAATAAGCATAACCTATTAAAACATATCCAAGCAATATTAATACTTATGAAAAGAAATAAACAACTAGATAGTAACCCTAGAATTTAAAAACATAAACTATCAAACTATTTAAGATAAGTATAGCCTATCAATATCTTTTTCTATCAATTAGTTCTCTAGTTGATTATCCTAAGCATGATCATTTTAAGCACAAAAGAGAGCAATTTAAAACCAAAAGAAAACTAAACTAGTTCTATCTAATCCTAGAATTCCTACAGAATTAGCTACTCATACTGAAAATTAAAAATAAAAATTAAAATCTACAATGCAAAGCATGGAAGGAAATAAATCTAAACTATAAAATAAGAAAAGAAATAAATAAATAAATCTACGACAAAGCATGAAATAAAAGAGCAAGAAAATAAATCTACACCACAAAGCATAAAAATCTACACTCTGAAGCAATAAATCTACACTACAAATTATGAAAATAAAAATAAGAATTAAAATTCTAAAACATGCAATTTTAAAATAAGAAAATAAAAGAGGAAAATAAAAGTTACATGGCAAGGAGTTAGCCCCTTGTGAAGCAAATCCTCATCTTCATCATCAAATAAGAAAAAGAACAAAATTTAAAAGAAAGAATTTTTGTATTTATTGTAAAATAAAGTTTATAATTTTGAAAAGTCTTCTAAATTAAGAGTGACCCTCCTCTCCAAATAGAGTTGACAATATTGTACATCTTTCCAACCATATCTCTCTACCTCTATTTATAGCATACAGCAATCAACAACAGGCCTTGGATCAAACTTGAGCTCCAAGAAAATCAAAATCAATCATTGATTATTTCTGTTACAAACTAATCGATTGGCTAATCGATTCACTAATAGATTAGCTAATTGGCTAGTTAATCGATGAGGTTGTAATAGAATTTATGTTCTGACTTGTTAACTTGACTTCTTCATGGGCTTTTAGCATTGTGGGCTTCCTCTAGATATCTAGCGGGCTTCAAGAAGAGGTACTTTGGACTTCTTTTGGCTCTTATTTGATAATTTTTTTATTACCTATAAATTCATTAAACAAGCATTATTAGAAAGTTTATTTATTCAATAAAATGGATAATAAGGGTATAAAAACATAATAAAATATAGTGATTAGATCTCGGGCATTTACGCTATTTTCTTGGAATTGAGATTGCATACTCTCCTCACGACTATCTTTTATCTCAGCAAAAGTATATTTCACATATCATTGAGTTGGCCACTCTCATAGATGCCTCACTTGCGATACCTCCTCATATTCCCCATAAAGCTTCATTTAAAGCTTCGTCAGTCAGATCGTGATCCTTTATTAAACCCCACTTGATATTGGGAACTTGTGAGTGTCTTGATTTATTTGTCTGCTACTCGTTCAGATATATCTTATGTTATTCACACTCTCAGTTAGTTTATAGCCACACTAATGACTATTCACTATGCAAACTTAATCAGACTTCTTCACTACCTTCAGGGTACTATTACTCACTTCTTGTTATCTTCATCTGATTCACCTCTCACGCTATGGGCATACACTGATGCTAGCTAGGCTGATGATCCTGATACTAGACGATCCACAACCAAGTATTACATTTTTCTTGGTTCATCTCTTATTTCTTAGCATTGCAAACCAAAATACTGTTTAACGATCCAGCACTAAGGCAGAATACTGTGCTATGGCCGACACTACTCTTGAGATTTGTTGGATACACTATCTTCTTCAGGATCTAGGTATCTCTATTCCTTCTTCGGTTCCTATATTTGTGACAATAAGTGTTGCTATTTAGATTACTTGTAATCTGGTGTTTCATGAGCGCACTAAACACATTGAGGTGGACTGTCATATTATCCGATAGAATTATAGTTCTCACAATATCCCTCTTCCTTACATATCATCCAAAGATCAACTCGGAGACATATTCACTAAGGCACAAACTATTGCTTAGCTGCTTTATTTTTTGTCCAAACTTTTTGTGTTTGATCCACCTTAAGTTTGAGGGAGGTGTTAAGATAGTGTATATATCTATGTATGTATATGTCTTGTATTGGCCCACTCAGGCCAATGCATTGTCTATATATTTGTGTCATATTCTAAGATCTATATACACAATTATTCTCTGCCAATTATTAGAAGCAAACCAAACAACCCCTAAAAGAAAGAGATTGTTGCGAATACATAGTTTGTTAAAAAAAAAAATACCTATATAGAATAGGATGATCTACACCATTCACGGGTCTCTAGAGAATTAATTTGAAAATTTTTAATTATTTTATTTAGAGTTGCCTTTTAACCAATAGTTCCGCCCCTCTAAACCCCTTGTTCCCTAAAATACCCTTCGGCCATATGATCATTCTCGACCTCTCCCCTCCCACACCTCTCTTATTAACCTATGAACTAACTCTACTCCTTCTATCTAATCACTATCCATCAGTGCTCCTCATCTGTCGTTGTCTCTCTTTACTAGTGACCTCTCCTATTAGGACCGTGTTCAAATAATTGACTTAGTTTGATGAATAACAAACATGCATATTGATCTAATATATGTTTGAGATGTTGTACCCACAGGTTTCGAGAAGTTAAAATCAAGTTCAGAAGTGAAAAGAATAAGACAATAAGTTAATCATGGTTAATCCTTGAGTATCAAAAGCTACAATTTATTTTTGAGCATATGGGAGTGTCCGTCCCTTTGTCACAAATCTCCAGAAATAAATAGAACTCGATTCGGAGGTGTATAGCTCAAGATATGAATATTTTAGCGAGCATGGTCAAAACAATTAACAGCAGGCTGGAAAGGCACTCGTTGATGAGATCCAATGGTGAATCATCAATGATTGAAGAAGTCATCGATGATAGAAAAATTACAGGTAGCATTAAATGGGCTATAAGAAATTTCAATTTACAATTAATTTATATTTATTATTATAAAATAATTTTTAATATGATCATGAGATCGGATTGTTTGATGGCGTACTCAAGCTGGTGTTAATTAAGGAAGTGGATTGACGATGTACTCGGGCCACAGTTAATTGAGGAAGAGAGTTCCTAGTAGGAGCTAGGGGACACGCTAATGATAAATTGTTCTGGTGTAGATGACTAGATTAGGATTAGTTTAGGGAGTGGTCTTGTAAGGCCTACTGAATTAGGGTTTGTATTTCAAGTAAACAAGATTATAGTGTGGAAGGCCCTCCGAGAGAAGGAAGAATGGATGTAAGATTTTATTTTGACCCACTATAAAAACTCTTGTGCTTCTGCGGTGGTTATGCTTTTGTGATTGCTTGTTCTTACAGATATTATTTATATTTTTGCTGCATATCTGTGTTTGTTTTAAATTATCAAAAAAACAGTAGGCAACAACCCAATTCACCTCCCCTCTAGGCTTGCATCTTAGATTCTAACATCTCCTCTTTGTCAACGCCCATCATTGGTTCTCCCCATCGCCGTTCATTATTGGCTCACTCTAACTAAATACTCTCTGCTTGATCTCTTCGGCACTTCCTCAAATCCCCTTGCCCACAAGTCATCACCTTTCTCTACTGTTGCTCGTCGCCTCCTAGTTCACTAAATGGCAATATTTAATAAAGAAATGTAATAATTTTATGGACAAAGGTATTAAGAATATAGATAATTGTTTTATGACCAAAGATAACTAATTATAAAATTGTTACATTCAGGGTGTTTTCTGTAAATTCTATATTATTTAAGGGTCTATTCACAATTCCTAGATTTTTAGTATACTATTTGTAGGTTTGAAATTTTAGGGTGCTTTTTGTAAATTTTAAAACTTTGAGGGTGTTTATTGTATTTCAAAATTTTTGGGGTGTTTTCTATAAATTTAAAAAAAATTAGAGTACTTCCTCTCAATCCCTAAATGCAGAGAGAGAGGGGAGAACGGAGTAAAATGTTTTTTTTTTATTAAGGTGAGACCACATAGTTATGTATGTGTTTGAAAGATTAGATTTAAAAACAAGGGAAAATTGCTTCTAGCCTCCAAAATCAAAATAAGTATTCTCCCCCATCCCAAGATTTTTTCAACGATCTCCAAACCCCCAAAAGTAAATCTTATGTGCTCTGAGCCCCCAAAAGTCAAATCCCAACACTTTAATAGATGTGAAGGCCATAATACCATTCTCTCTCTCTCTCTCTCTCTCTCTCTCTCTCTCTCTCTCGTCATGTTCTCACAGTGAGCTTTTGAAATGGGTTTTGGGGGGGAAATTTTAAGTTCCCTCCAAATTTTTTTATATTGTTGTAATTTTTATTATTTTATATATTATTATAATTTTTTAAATCGATGACTTATTAGAATTTTTAAAATCGATGACGGATATTTTATATAATGCTATATTTTTATTATTTTATATATTATAGTAATCCATAATTTTGTTATTTTATATATTGTTGTAATTTTTATTATTTTATATATTATAGTAAATCCATAATGCCATATTTTTATTATTCTCTATATTATTGTAATTTTTTAAAATCAATGACTTAACAACCAACTCGTAACCTTGACAACCAACCCGTAACCTTATCAACCAACTCATAACCTCAACAACCAACCCAGAACCTTAACAACCAACTCAGAACCTCAACAACCAACTCAGAACTTTTGTATATTGTTGTAATTTTTATTATTTCATATATTATTGTAATTTTTAAATCGATGACTTATTACAATTTTTAAATCGATGACGTGATATTTTATATAATGCTATATTTTTTATTATTTTATATATTATAGTAATCCATAATTTTGTTATTTTATATATTATTATAATTTTTATTATTTCATTTGTTATATTAAATCCATAATGCTATATTTTTATTATTCTATATATTGTTGTAATATTTTTAAATCGATGACTTAACAACCAACTCGTAACCTTGACAACCAACACGTAACCTTAACAACCAACCCATAACCTTGACAACCAACCCGTAACCTTAACAACCAACTTCGTAACCTCAACAACCAACTCAGAACCTCAACAACCAACCCACACCTCAACAACCAACGCGTAACCTTAACAACTAACCCGTAACCTTAACAACCAACCCAGAACCTTAACAACCAACTCGTAAACTTTTGTATATTGTTGTAATTTTTATTATTTCATATATTATTGTAATTTTTAAATTGATGACTTATTGCAATTTTTAAATCGATGACGTGATATTTTATATAATGCTATATTTTTTATTATTTTATATATTATAGTAATCCATAATTTTGTTATTTTATATATTATTATAATTTTTATTATTTCATTTGTTATATTAAATCCATAATGCTATATTTTTTATTATTCTATATATTGTTGTAATATTTTTAAAATCGATGACTTAACAACCAACTCGTAACCTTGACAACCAACACGTAACCTTAACAACCAACCCGTAACCTTAACAACCAACCCATAACCTTGACAACCATTGCGTAACCTTAACAATCAACTCGTAACCTCAACAACCAACCCGTCACCTCAACAACCAACGCGTAACCTTAACAACTAACCCGTAACCTTAACAACCAACCCGTAACCTGAACAACCAACTCGTAAACTTTTGTATATTGTTGTAATTTTTTATTATTTCATATATTATTGTAATTTTTTTAAATTGATGACTTATTGCAATTTTTTAAATCGATGACGTGATATTTTATATAATGCTATATTTTTTATTATTTTATATATTATAGTAATCCATAATTTTGTTATTTTATATATTGTTGTAATTTTTATTATATTGCAATTTTTAAAATCGATGACGTGATATTTTATATAATGCTATATTTTTTATTATTTTATATATTATAGTAATCTATAATTTTGTTATTTTATATATTGTTGTAATTTTTATTATTTTATATATTATAGTAAATCCATAATGCTATATATTTTTATTATTCTATATATTGTTGTAATTTTTTTAAAATCGATGACTTAACAACCAACTCGTAACCTTGACAACCAACTCGTAAACTTAACAACCAACCCGTAATCTTGACAACCAACTCGCAACCTTAACAACCAACCCGTAACCTTAACAACCAACGCGTAACATTAACAACCAACCCGTAACATCAATAACCAACCCGTAACCTTAACAACCAACGCGTAACTTTAAGACTAGTTTTGTAACAATTTTTGTTGATTAGTGCAGAAAAGGTCTAAGCTTGAATTTGGTCGGGTTTGGGCTCGTTTGTACTTATCCACACGTGTTGAACTCACATAAGAGAGAAGGAAAGAGAAAAAAAAGAGAGAGTAAGCAAGAGTGAGAGAGAACGTGAAGGCAGCGAGCGAGTGCTTTAGAGTTGGTTTTTTTTAACCGTGTCGGCGGTTCCGATATCTTCTCCGATCCTTACTTCTCCTCACTGATCTGTTCCTTTTCTTCATCTTCTTGCTGTAAATTTCACTGATTTGTACTCGAATAAAAGTTTTTTCTCCGTTCTGGGTTTGTTATTTTTTCTCCGTTCTGAGTTTCAGGCTCTTGGCGGTGGGCGTGGAGGCGGCGGCCATGGATTCAAGGCGGCGAGAGAGTGTGGGACGGAGTGTGGAAGTGGAGAGAATTTTTGTAAGAGGTAGGAGAAGTGAGAGAGAGAGGAGGGGGCATTTTGGGGTTTTTGAAAAAAAAAATACACTGATAGGGACACACATGAGCTGGAGGGGCTTGATTACTTACAAAGTTTGATTTTGGGGGCTTGTGGAGCATTGAAAAAGTCTTGGGATAGGGGAGGATACTTATTTTGATTTTGGGGGCTTGTGGAGCATTGAAAAGTCTTGGGATAGGGAGGATACTTATTTTGATTTTGGGGGCTTGTGGAGCATTGAAAAGTCTTGGGATAGGGAGGATACTTATTTTGATTTTGGGGGCTTGTGGAGCATTGAAAAGTCTTGGGATAGGGAGGATACTTATTTTGATTTTGGGGGCTTGTGGAGCATTGAAAAAGTCTTGGGATAGGGGAGGATACTTATTTTGATTTTGGGGGCTAGAAGCAATTTTCTCTAAAAACAAATATACAAAGTTGTTTGGGCTCATTGATACAAATAAACTACTTGGGTTATAAAAATAAATTAAGGTACAACTTCTTCGGATTTAAAGACAAAAACCCCCTCAAAATTATCACAGTGGGTGGAAAGTTTGACTGTAAGGAGTTGCTTGAACAGTTAAACTTCTCCTCAAAATGATCAATTACAGTTTACAAAATTAATGCTAATTATCTACAAATTTCAGCTGAATAATTAAATCGGCTACTGGAGAACAAACTCAAAATTAACCAACCAAAAATTTTAGTCAGCCATTTACTATACTCAAAGCAACAACTACAACGACAAACCAAAAACGCAATACGCATAATATACACACCTATACACAAAAAACTTCAAACCCCACATCTTAGACCCTATACCCTAAATACTCAATTTGCTCCACCAATTCCTTCACATCTTCACTCCATTCACTAGGCTCTACAGCCATTTCCTCTACCTCCTCAACAACTATCCCCGACGATTCTCCCTCCTCAATACTCAACAACTCATCCCATATAACCTCCTCTGTCACTTCACTTCCCTCGGTTTCGTCGGAAGTGGAGTTCCCGGGCAATCTCCTCTTCTTTCCACTGCAACTCATGTCCAGGAGTTGCTGAATGAACATAGGATTTGTCATCGATTTCGTGAGGAATGCCATTGCATGCCTCTGTTTTCTCTCTGTGCACTGTATTCTTTCTTCCATTTGGATCAGCTGAGCGTTAGAGCTCTGCTGTTGTCTACGGAGGTTGAGGATTTCGAGCATTATGGTGTTTCGGTCTCGCTTGAGTCTTTGTAGCTCTGATTCGTGCTCGAAACGCGATAGTTCGAGGTTTTGATTTGAGGTTTGCGTTGTGATCCGCCTTCGCTTTATGTTCTTGAGGAGGTGTTTTTGGCCTCCTAAGAAATCTTCGTTCGCGAATTCCCATCGATCTGGATCAATCTTTCGAAATCCCTGTAAACGTCAATCAAAAATCAATTTAGAAATGATTTCAATAGTATTTGAAATCCTTAATGTTAGATTATTAAGAAACTAACATGCACAAAAGATGATTATAGGATATAAGAACATGTTACGATGAATGCAAATGAAAATAATATTCAAACTTAAGGAAATGAGAACCCTGCAGTTAGGCCAACTATTGACACACCAACATTTATACTTGTACTTATTTTGCAAGCATTTCAAAATTAAGGATACCCCCCTTTAAATTGCAAATTTCTCCCTGTAGTTATGAAAGTTTATTATTACAACTAGATAATTTAGAAAACCCAAGTTCAAAAACTAAATATGGAAGTGAATTCAACAGTATTAATTTCCTGGATCAAAATTTCATAGGATTCCATAAAAAAAAAAATCTGACAAATTCGTAAAATTAGTTCAAGAACTAGCCAAAAGGTCTCAAAACCCTGAAGTTTTGGCAACCACTTCAGAATCAGAAGAATCCCACTTCAAATAATAAATAAGTAAAGCAGAGGAGACTTACATAAGTGTTGAGTTGACGAATGAAGCTGGAGAAGTTATTATGCTTGAAATATCTCGGCAGCAGAGTAGACGCAAACATGTTAGCATCCCAAACTATGAAACTATTCCGAGCTCTGCTCCAACCCACAACCTGATCGGTTCCCGGGTCCTCCACCATCTCGAAAGTCTTTGTCAAGAACGGCGGTGGGCCCGCGTCGTGCAGGCACGGCATCGGCGTGGGGGCCACCACCTCCTCCACCTCCCTCCTCTTCCTCCTTAACCGTAGCAAAGGATGCGTCCATGGCTAGAATTGAAGAAGCTCACTGTTGAAGCTGGGGAAGAACGAAGAGAGCAGGAGGCGGTTGCGCTAGAGTTTTGGAATACAAGTGGGGTGGGGGCTGGGCTCGTGACAAGTGTGTTTGGGGTCACGTGGGTGTGTGAATCAAGTTTGAGTTGAGGGACTTGAGAGTGAGAGTAGGGAGGGGTTAAGTATATTGAACATGTGGAATAGAAAGTTCTGGAAAGGAGGAGGAGAGAGTGTGCAGTGAGGAGATATTTTGGGAGAAGGTTCCATTGAGGGACCCAGTGTTAGATATATTTAGTTAGGTTGGTTCTAGAAAGTTCTCAAATTTCTTTATAAAAAAAAAAAAGAAGAAAGAAAGTTCTCATAGGTCTCTAGAGTCTTGACGAAGTGTCTCTTTTTAGGGGATGTTTGATTCTCAAGAAAAAAGGAAATATATCATAGGAGACGTATTTTTTATAATAGTCTTTTTATCTTTGTTTGGTTGGCTTCTTAAAACTAAAAAAATAGAGTGGATAAGATGAGTTGTCATAATGTTATTGGATGATGTGACTTATTTTTAAGTAAACTCATTTCATAACTTTTTTTGAGGAAATTGGCGGAAATTAACTTTTGGTGATTTCCTTCCCCTATTGTTCTAGGAAATCAACCAAACATGCCCTTAGAGGTAGGGGTGGGCGTGAGCATGGCCTGCCAGCCATGACTCGCCCGCAGTGTCAAGGTCCGGCCGGGTCCACTCGGGCCCGGGCCGGGTCTCGAGTGAGCCTGCTACTTCTCCTCGATCCCGGCTCAGGACCTGACCTACCACGGCTAAGTCACAGAGGGTGCGAGCTTCTGGCCCCGACTTGAGTCGTGGGTCGGCCCATTGATTTTTCGTCCAACTTTTTTTCTTTTTTTTTACCTTTTTAATTATATTAAACTTGTATTTATAATTATAAAAGTATTTCTAATTTATCTTTTAGTAATTTAACCTTATATTAAATTATTTTTAAATTTATATTAAACTTTTTAATCCTTCCAAATAGAAAGCAGCCAGTTTAAATATTGATGTTTTGTTTCTCAATGGGCCAAAAGGCCCACGAGCCAAATACCTGTGACCTTTTGGCTTTGTTGGCATTAGGGCTTAAGGTTAAAATAGCCTAACTAAAAATATATCATTGGTCGGAGTGGGTCGGGCCGGGTAAGGCGGTAAAACACGCCCAACCAGCGTTAGTCGCCTACTTCTATGACTCACAGGTTGGGGACCAGTAGGCGTGACTGGGTATATCATGGTAGGGTCGACCCGGCCCACTATGGACCAAGCCGGATCGTGACCCATGGCGGGCTGGGCTGGATCAACCCGCGGGTCGACCCAGCCTATGCCCAACTCTACTTAGAGGTTCATCATACCAACAATCTTATGAATTTTGCTCAGAGAAACCTCTTAGGGGGCTCGATGGAGGTAAGGCTGAGCAAATGGTCGGTTCGATAGGTTTTAGTCTTTTCTACTAAACCGAACCGAACCGAGATGCCGATACAAACCGAACCGAACTGCTAAAATCAACCGGTTCAATCGGTTTAATCAATTTCAACCAAAAGTTGCATAGCCCTAGGTGTAGGTATCGACTAAAGCTCCTACAACGATTAAATCAGTAATGAACAAATAGAGGTGCTGTAATTTAAAGTCTTGAAATGTAAAGTGTGCGCTGAGTTCCCATATTTCAATCTTCTCAGGAGTTTAGTCTCCTTTTGGAGTGAGAATATTTCAGGTTAGGCTTGAAGAGTAGGTTGCTATGTGAAATTATCGGTCAAGATATGACAACAAGATGACTACGGTTGCTTGTTTTCTGTCAAGTGTTGCATTTCATATGGTGGTGGTGGAGTGTGAGGCGCTAATGGCACTAGAGTGGTAATCAGTCTAACAAAGAGATATATTTGAATCTGATTTGTATTGTAGTGCCGCGCAGACACCAAGCATTGGACCTGGAGCCTTGATGTTGGTTGGGCCTAGCTAAAAGGATTATATCCTTAATAAGAAGATAAATATCCAAATTGGAGGTCGGAACTAATTGTTCCACTAAACCCTCGATAATTTTTTGGAATTGTAGAAAACCCTAATAACTTTTCAAGTTTTGTAGATAACCCCCATAAATTTGAACAAAAAAACCCCAAAATAAAAGCTATTTTGAAAGTTATTACGGGTTTAATATAATTTACTTAAAATATGTTGTAGGTTTTCTACAAAAGTTATTGGGGGTTTAGTGTGAATTTGAAGTACATGAGCGTTTAAATGCAACTAAAAGTTCATGGGAGTATAGTGTAATTTATCTTAATTGATAATATTTTTAGGGTAAAAGCGGCCGTGGGGCGAATTGGCCATTTCTTCTGGTAGAGTTGGACCCGTCCCGCTTATTATAAAGGCCAACCCAGCCCTCTCCCGCGGCCCGCTACTGTAGCGGACAGAGTTGGACTCATCCCGCGTCAAGCCGGGTCTAGCCGAGCCCAAAAGCGAGCGGAGGGCTCGCGGCCCGACCCGGCCCAGTGCGCACCCCTATGCCAGAGGGATAAAGAAAGTTATGACTTTCTTTTGACCTTTTGGTACGCTGTGCAGAGAACAAAGACAAATTGTATTGAGTTGGCAGTGGAAATAAACCATACGGGTGCATTTGAGTGGGTCGCGCGGGGAGACGGGAAGAGAGATGTATTTAAGTGGGTGAATTTTAAAGCGGGACCGGTTAAATTGGTTGGTTTGTAGTGAAAATAAATCACATGGGTGCATTTTGATTGGGTCCCGCGGAGGGGAAGAGAGATATGCATTTAACCGGGTGAATTTTAAGCGGGTAACTGTAATCTGATCGGTCAGCTCGGTGTATACTCTTTGAGAAAATCTAAAGCCGAACCGAAATGAACCGAGATGCCGATACAAACCGAACCGAACTGCTAAAAATCAACCGGTTCAATCGGTTTAATCAATTTCAACCAAAAGTTGCATAGCCCTAGGTGTAGGTATCGACTAAAGCTCCTACAACGATTAAATCAGTAATGTACAAATAGAGGTGCTGTAATTTAAAGTCTCGAAATGTAAAGTGTGCGCTGAGTTCCCATATTTCAATCTTCTCAGGAGGTTAGGCTTGAAGAGTAGGTTGCTATGTGAAATTATCGGTCAAGATATGACAAGAAGATGACTACGGTTGCTTGTTTTCTGTCTAAGTGTTGCATTTCATATGGTGGTGGTGGAGTGTGAGGCGCTAATGGCACTAGAGTGGTAATCAGTCTAGCAAAGAGATATATTTGAATCTGATTTGTATTGTAGTGCCGCGCAGACACCAAGCATTGGACCTGGAGCCTTGATGTTGGTTGGGCCTAGCTAAAAGGATTATATCCTTAATAAGAAGATAAATATCCAAATTGTATAACTTTGCTTTTTAACTTTTTTGAATTTAAAAATATTCTTTGCAAATTATATCATTATAACCTCCTATAGACTTTGTATAGAAAATCATATATGAGGTAAGACAAGCATGACAATTATCATATTCAAATTTCAAATTGGAATAAACAATTAGATATCAGTAATCATCATATTATATTACTCCAATTTTTATCTATATACTAAAATAAGTAGGGTTAGTACTGTATCTGCACTATTCATAGCTACAGTAACCAAATTAATCATAAGGTCATCTTTTTTTTATTTATTTATTTATTTACCTCTAAGCCTAAGGTTTCCCTCCATTTATTTTTTAGCCCACCTATACTCAAAGTTGTGATTCTTGCTTATAAACCGAAAGTTCCGTCCCATTTGTTTTCAAACCCACCCACTTCCAAACTTTTACTACGATTTGTCGCCTATAAATTCAAAGTTTTATCCACATTTATTTTTAAACACACACACTTCCAAAATCATTCTTAGACCGAAATAATATCATGAAAATTGTGACATTGTGAATTCTAGATGAATATTTTTTTCCTACAAACCAAAGTCTTAGTGTCATTTATTTCTAAACCCACTCACTTCACGAAAGGTATTTTCTTCTATGAACCATTAATACTGCATTGAATTAATTTTAAACTAATTTGTATTTTAACAGTTTGATATTAGTGTGAGTTATTATATTTTTAATATTGGTTGCTGTATAAATATGATGTTATTTTAAAGCAAATATTTAAACTGTTACTTTTTGTCCCGAAGTTGTTGTATTTGCTTGTTACTTGCTATATGGATATAGTGTATTTTTAAACCAAATGTTTAAATCATTATTTTTTAATTCCTTTTTATAATAATGTTGTGGTATCACGAGTAGTACATGAGTTTCTTGTCTGTACACCCGAACTTTTATCTTAATTTATTTTTAAGATGACTCACTTATGAAAAGGGTTTATGTCTATGAACCCAAAGTCTTATCCTCTATTTATTTTTAAACCCATCCACTTTCAAATTATAGTCAAACACAAAATACTCAACCGAATTAATTTTAAATCAATTATCTAATTCAACAGTTTGGTATATAGTATAAGTTGCTATATTGTTTGTTCAATTTACAATGCAGTTTTAAACCAAATTGCTTAGACTGCTATTTTTTGACATTTTCACACTGATATTGCGGCAACGCGCTGATCAATTTTGCTCGTCACCAACTAAAAAAATGTATTACAACACATATTCCGTCATTATTTTTTATAGAAAACCATTTTCTTCTTCTTCTTCTTCTTCTTCTTCTTCTTCTTCTTCTTCTTCTTTCTCTTCTGTGTGCCGCATCTTGAAACTCCCGGCAAAATTAGCCAAGCCTCACATAACAAGAAACAGACATCTTTAGAATCCATCCCTGTATGTAGTTCTCTTCTTTTGACGTGTCGTGCATTTGAAAGCCCACGCTATCATTAAAACCAAGTCCCCTTGGGTTCGGTTGGGTTTTCTTTCCAGTTGTATAACTTTGTTACAAAAGTCTTTAATACTGGATTGATTAAATTTATCTAATTACACGAGTATTGTGAATTCTGACTATCTATATAAACAATCATGAATAGCTAATTGTATCTATATGAGTGAGCATAAGAAGGAGAAAATAAGAGATTCTGGAGCACGGGTGACTGTCTACATGGACAATCATGAAATTATTAATTGTATCTACACGCGTAAATCTTGAGGAAAAAAATAAACAGATTTCAAGACATTTATAATTACAATCAGTAATATAAAGATTATCTCTGTAAATATGCAGACTCTAGAGTCAAGTATATAGTTACAATATACCTTAGGGTACCTGGACGTAATTAATCATACTAATTTTCTTTTCAATTTTTATATAGAATATTGATAATGGCATTCGTAGCAAAGTAATAAATGATTGGGCTGGTTCGCTGGACCATAGATGGTTAAGGCCCAGCTATATTTCTGGCCCATCTTGGGCGCTATCCTCTTCTCTAAAGTGCTCATGTTCTAATTTATTTTTACAATCAAATCTAATTCATGTCGATATCTTGTTTTTATTGCGGTTTTCTTATAATTTTGGGATATGTCAGATTTTTTTCTCTTGCTTAGTTTATATATTTATTTTCGATTATTTCCATAGTATATAGTTTTATGTTCCTATCTCTTTATATATTTATAATAATAAAAGGTTCCCATCTCTTCAAAAATAAAAAGAAGAAGACCCAAAAGCCTGAGCCCACTCTAAGTTTACAAAAGTAAGTCCTGAGCTTTAGTTTTGAACCTTGGATCCATAACGCGGCCCAAATTTAATTCCTCAACATTTTTGGGCTAAGTTTGGGGTTCTCAGGATGCATAAATTTAGGGTTTTTACATGAAAATCACATTAACTTTTGCCCCCAAATTGTAACTTATCATATTTATTTATTTTTTTATGTAAATCTCTTTAGTTTGGTTACATGTTTGCAATTTCACACTTTTTAGAATTTTTTGTTTTTTAAAAATATAAAATTACAATAATACCCCTCAGTCTAACACAATATAAAAAGGAGATGAGGAGGAGGAGAGGAAGGGGAGAGGGGGAGGGAAGTTTGTCGGGTCGATGGCATGAGAGGAGGAGGGAAGGAGGTCGGCAGTGAGAGTGGAGAAAGAGGAGGGAATGAGGATGAGGAGGGAAGGGGAGGAGGAGGAGGAGGGAAGGAGGTCGGCAGTGAGAGTGGAGATGAGGAGGAGGAGAGGAAGGGGAGAGGGAGGGAAGTTTGTCGGGTCGATGGCATGAGAGGAGGAGGGAAGGAGGTCGGCAGTGAGAGTGGAGATGAGGAGGAGGAGAGGAAGGGGAGAGGGGGAGGAAAAGTAAAGAAAACTAGAAAAGAACAAAATCAAGGCTAGAAAAACTAACCACAAAGAGAAGAAAGAGAGTGGACAAATAAAAGGAAATAAAGAATAACAGGGAGGAAAAGTAAAGAAAACTAGAAAAGAACAAAATCAAGGCTAGAAAAACTAACCACAAAGAGAAAAAATCAAAACAAATAAAATATGGAGAAAATCAAGAGAAAAGATAGGAATCTAGAATTGAATCCACTAATCGATTTGTTTTAAGATTTATGAACTACTCTTTTTATCACATTTTACTTTAGATTTATTAAGCATAGACTATCAAACCACTTAAGAAAAACATAACCTATCAAATTATCATCCAAGTAAAATTACCACTCATGAAAAGAACAACAACTAGATAGTAATTCTAGAATCCATAAGCATAACCTATCAAACCACTTAAGATAAGTATAAATTATCAAATTCTTCTTCTACCAATTAGTTCTCTAGTTGATTATCCTAAACATGATTATTTTGAGCACAAAGAAAGCAATCCACAAATTATAAAAGAAATCAAACTAGTTTCATATTATTCTAGAGTTCCTACAAGATTTAGTTGCACATTTTGAAAAATAAAAATAAGAAAATAGAATCTAGGCTAGAAAGCATAAAAGAAAGGGAATAAAAATAAAATCCTAAACATGATTATTTTGAGCACAAAGAAAGCAATCCACAAATTATAAAAGAAATCAAACTAGTTTCATATTATTCTAGAGTTCCTACAAGATTTAGTTGCACATTTTGAAAAATAAAAATAAAATCCTAAACATGATTATTTTGAGCACAAAGAAAGCAATCCACAAATTATAAAAGAAATCAAACTAGTTTCATATTATTCTAGAGTTCCTACAAGATTTAGTTGCACATTTTGAAAAAAAAAAACTAAAAGCCGGGTATTTGACAGAGTGATGAAAAATGTTGGCTGGAGAAAATTATATTTGGGTGGAGGGTAGGATGCTTGGCAGGAGGGGATTTGTTAGTATTCCAATATGATCACTAAAGCCCTTCATGTGCTCTACGCAAGCTAAGACTAAGACATCATATATATTATTTACAACGTTATACTAAATAAATTTAACCAATCATATGTTGAAGTAGTTCATCATCAAAAGTCATTTTTCAAATTGTTCTAGTGTTTTTAAGATAATATACGCTGTTGATGTAATTTTTATTTTTTAAGTAAATTAAATTAAATTTTTATTTTGAATTGTGACGTATTGTAAATATGTGTCGAGATTGTAAGTGCACAATCAAGTTATAGTATATTACAATGTCGATCCCACTAAGAAGGTATGTAGGAAAAATTCTAAAATGGATCCTAGAGTTGTGTGTAGACAATTAGGAGTGAAAATGTGGAGAGATAAAGAGAGTGTGTGATTATTTACAAATAAAAAAACTAGAACAAGAGAGAAGAAAGAGAGTGGACAAATAAAAGGAAATAAAGAATAACAGGGAGGAAAAGTAAAGAAAACTAGAAAAGAACAAAATCAAGGCTAGAAAAACTAACCACAAAGAGAAGGGGAGGAGGAGGAGGGAAGGAGGTCGGCAGTGAGAGTGGAGAAAGAGGAGGGAATGAGGATGAGGAGGGGAAGGGGAGGAGGAGGAGGGAAGGAGGTCGGCAGTGAGAGTGGAGAAAGAGGAGGGAATGAGGATGAGGAGGGAAGGAGGTCGGCAGTGAGAGTGGAGAAAGAGGAGGGAATGAGGATGAGGAGGGGAAGGGGAGGAGGAGGAGGGAAGGAGGTCGGCAGTGAGAGTGGAGAAAGAGGAGGGAATGAGGATGAGGAGGGGAAGGGGAGGAGGAGGAGGGAAGGAGGTCGGCAGTGAGAGTGGAGAAAGAGGAGGGAATGAGGATGAGGAGGGAAGGAGGTCGGCAGTGAGAGTGGAGAAAGAGGAGGGAATGAGGATGAGGAGGGAAGGAGGTCGGCAGTGAGAGTGGAGAAAGAGGAGGGAATGAGGATGAGGAGGGAAGGAGGTCGGCAGTGAGAGTGGAGAAAGAGGAGGGAATGAGGATGAGGAGGGAAGGAGGTCGGCAGTGAGAGTGGAGAAAGAGGAGGGAATGAGGATGAGGAGGGAAGGAGGTCGGCAGTGAGAGTGGAGAAAGAGGAGGGAATGAGGATGAGGAGGGGAAGGGGAGGAGGAGGAGGGAAGGAGGTCGGCAGTGAGAGTGGAGAAAGAGGAGGGAATGAGGATGAGGAGGGAAGGAGGTCGGCAGTGAGAGTGGAGAAAGAGGAGGGAATGAGGATGAGGAGGGAAGGAGGTCGGCAGTGAGAGTGGAGAAAGAGGAGGGAATGAGGATGAGGAGGGAAGGAGGTCGGCAGTGAGAGTGGAGAAAGAGGAGGGAATGAGGATGAGGAGGGAAGGAGGTCGGCAGTGAGAGTGGAGAAAGAGGAGGATGGAGGAGGAAGAAAGGAGGAAGGAGGAAGGAATGAGGATGGACATGGAAAAAAGGAAATAAAGAATAACAGGGAGGAAAAGTAAAGAAAACTAGAAAAGAACAAAATCAAGGCTAGAAAAACTAACCACAAAGAGAAGAAATCAAAACAAATAAAATATGGAGAAAATCAAGAGAAAAGATAGGAATCTAGAATTGAATCCACTAATCGATTTGTTTTAAGATTTATGAACTACTCTTTTTATCACATTTTACTTTAGATTTATTAAGCATAGACTATCAAACCACTTAAGATAAGTATAAATTATCAAATTCTTCTTCTACCAATTAGTTCTCTAGTTGATTATCCTAAACATGATTATTTTGAGCACAAAGAAAGCAATCCACAAATTATAAAAGAAATCAAACTAGTTTCATATTATTCTAGAGTTCCTACAAGATTTAGTTGCACATTTTGAAAAATAAAAATAAGAAAATAGAATCTAGGCTAGAAAGCATAAAAGAAAGGGAATAAAAATAAAATCCTAAACATGATTATTTTGAGCACAAAGAAAGCAATCCACAAATTATAAAAGAAATCAAACTAGTTTCATATTATTCTAGAGTTCCTACAAGATTTAGTTGCACATTTTGAAAAATAAAAATAAAGAGCATAAAAGTGAATCAGTACTACAAAAGAAAAATGCATAAAAATAAAGAGCATAAAAGTGAATCAGTACTACAAAAGAAAAATGAATAAAAATAAAATCCTAAACATGAATTTCTAAAATAAAAATAAGAAAATAGAATCTAGGCTAGAAAGCATAAAAGAAAGGGAATAAAAATAAAATCCTAAACATGAATTTCTAAAATAAAAATAAAATCCTAAACATGATTATTTTGAGCACAAAGAAAGCAATCCACAAATTATAAAAGAAATCAAACTAGTTTCATATTATTCTAGAGTTCCTACAAGATTTAGTTGCACATTTTGAAAAATAAAAATAAAATCCTAAACATGATTATTTTGAGCACAAAGAAAGCAATCCACAAATTATAAAAGAAATCAAACTAGTTTCATATTATTCTAGAGTTCCTACAAGATTTAGTTGCACATTTTGAAAAATAAAAATAAAATCCTAAACATGAATTTCTAAAATAAAAATAAAATCCTAAACATGAATTTCTAAAATAAAAATAAAATCCTAAACATGATTATTTTGAGCACAAAGAAAGCAATCCACAAATTATAAAAGAAATCAAACTAGTTTCATATTATTCTAGAGTTCCTACAAGATTTAGTTGCACATTTTGAAAAATAAAAATAAAATCCTAAACATGAATTTCTAAAATAAAAATAAGAAAATAAAGATCTAAAATATGAGCATAAAGAAAATCGAACTAATAAAAATAAAAATTTACTACAAAAATAAGAACAAGAATAAGAAAATATTATTTCTGAGAAATTTTTTGGGGTTTAAGAGTGATTTTGAGGGTGGTTGGGTCTTAAAAATTAATTGGGGAAAAACTTTAAGGCCCTGTTTAGCAACGGGTTAGTAGAAGGGTTAAGGAGGTTTAACCCTTGTTAACCTCCCAAACAACAAAAAGTATAAATGGATTAACAAATCCTTGCCGACAGTTTAACTCCTAGTTAACCCATCTAGTGACGGGTTAATAAATCCGTGTGACCAGGGGGAATAGCAGTTACTCCGCCTCCTCACGCAGGGGTAACAGGAGTCATTTTTGAAAAGAAAAAAAAACTAAAAGCCGGGTATTTGACAGAGTGATGAAAAATGTTGGCTGGAGAAAATTATATTTGGGTGGAGGGTAGGATGCTTGGCAGGAGGGGGATTTGTTAGTATTCCAATATGATCACTAAAGCCCTTCATGTGCTCTACGCAAGCTAAGACTAAGACATCATATATATTATTTACAACGTTATACTAAATAAATTTAACCAATCATATGTTGAAGTAGTTCATCATCAAAAGTCATTTTTCAAATTGTTCTAGTGTTTTTAAGATAATATACGCTGTTGATGTAATTTTTATTTTTTAAGTAAATTAAATTAAATTTTTATTTTGAATTGTGACGTATTGTAAATATGTGTCGAGATTGTAAGTGCACAATCAAGTTATAGTATATTACAATGTCGATCCCACGAAGAAGGTATGTAGGAAAAATTCTAAAATGGATCCTAGAGTTGTGTGTAGACAATTAGGAGTGAAAATGTGGAGAGATAAAGAGAGTGTGTGATTATTTACAAATAAAAAAAACTAGAACAAGAGAGAAGAAAGAGAGTGGACAAATAAAAGGAAATAAAGAATAACAGGGAGGAAAAGTAAAGAAAACTAGAAAAGAACAAAATCAAGGCTAGAAAAACTAACCACAAAGAGAAGAAATCAAAACAAATAAAATATGGAGAAAATCAAGAGAAAAGATAGGAATCTAGAATTGAATCCACTAATCGATTTGTTTTAAGATTTATGAACTACTCTTTTTATCACATTTTACTTTAGATTTATTAAGCATAGACTATCAAACCACTTAAGAAAAACATAACCTATCAAATTATCATCCAAGTAAAATTACCACTCATGAAAAGAACAACAACTAGATAGTAATTCTAGAATCCATAAGCATAACCTATCAAACCACTTAAGATAAGTATAAATTATCAAATTCTTCTTCTACCAATTAGTTCTCTAGTTGATTATCCTAAAACATGATTATTTTGAGCACAAAGAAAGCAATCCACAAATTATAAAAGAAATCAAACTAGTTTCATATTATTCTAGAGTTCCTACAAGATTTAGTTGCACATTTTGAAAAATAAAAATAAGAAAATAGAATCTAGGCTAGAAAGCATAAAAGAAAGGGAATAAAAATAAAAATTTACTACAAAAATAAGAACAAGAATAAGAAAATAAAGATCTAAAATATGAGCATAAAGAAAATCGAACTAATAAAATAAAAAGAGCATAAAAGTGAATCTATACTACAAAAGAAAAATGCATAAAAATAAAGAGCATAAAAGTGAATCTATACTACAAAAGAAAAATGAATAAAAATAATAAAAGAATATGAAAAATAAACAACAAAATAGAAGAGCATGAAAGTAAATCTAAGCTACAAGACATGAAATAAATCTAATCTACCAACATAAAATAAAATAAAATCCTAAAACATGAATTTCTAAAATAAAAAATAGAAGAGAAAAATAAAACTTACATTGCAAGGGGGTGGCCCCATGGAAATAAATCTTTATCTTCATCTCCATCAACAAAGAAAAAAAAGAAAATCTAAAAGGTGGAAAAAAAATATTTTTATTAATTGCAAACAAAGTTCATAATTTTGGAAGGTCTTCTAAATTTAGAGTAACCCTCCTCTCCAAATGGAGATTACTATAAAATTTTCACACTCTCAAACCCTCACTCTACCCCTCTATTTATATATGACAAGAATCTCTTACAACCTTTAGATTTGTCTTGGTTCCCAAGTAACCCTCACAACTATAGGATTTAGCTTAGGGCCCAAGTAGCCCTTATAACCATAGGATCTCTTAAAATAATCTACACCATTTGATTCAATACTTGAGAGAAGGGCTTTGGGGCTTTATTTCTTTTGCATTTAATTCATTTAAGACTCTTGAGCTTCTCTTAAATGCTCTTGGGATTCTTAGAATTTAGCTTGGCTTTTAAATAATTGAATATATATCAATTAAATTTGGATTTCTATCATAATCTACTGCTTCTGATAAAACTTCTGGAATCAGCCAATCTCGATGGCTCCGTCTCGTCGAGATAGGTGATTTTCATATATAATATGTTGAATTCTGCTTTCTGCATTGGGAGATATCGTCTTTTCGATGCGGTTGACCATCCTAAGCACAAATTTGACTTTATTTCTTTCTAGATTTAATTTGATTCTCAATTGTAGACTAAGTTATTAATAATTACTGACCAAGAAAATGATGAGTGCTGAGATTTTGCTTCTAAACTTAGTAGTGGGCTTTGGATTTAGGCATTCTGGACTTTATTAGAGATCTTTTAGACTCGAAATAATCTTCATTTGAGCTCTAATTCAATAATTCTTCTTTTCCTGTAATTTAAGAGAAAATACATTGTTAGTGATATATTTATTCAAATAAAAATGGATAATGAGGATATAAAAGTGTAATAAAATATGATGATCAAATTGATTATTATCACTTTTCAATAATCAATACTAAAATAATACAAAATGATGATATTTTTATTGGTCATATGAATTCAAATTCTAGTTGAATTTATTTAATATAATAATTATCAGAAAAGTTTCATAATTTTAATCGGGTTAGAATTGGGTTTTTAAAAAGTCATAAGAGTTAACCTCCATAGCCCTTCTTTATTTACCAAACACAAAAACATTAACCCTTCAATATTAACTATCTAATCCAAATGGAATTTAATTATTTTTAACTCCTCATAATGGGTTAACAAAGTTAACCCTTCTCCTTAACCCTCCTCTCTAAACCCTTTGCCAAATGGCACATAAGTTTATAGGCAAAAATTCTTTTTTGGTTAGTGGGTGGATTTAGAAAAATAGATGGTCATAAATTTATGGGTTTATAGAAAAAAACCCAACTATTGTTTATGAAGTGTGAGCAATAGTGTAAAAACCAAAATAATAATTTAAATATTTTACATATACGTAAAATATGTTACCACTGGAAAAATATAGCAAGTTGCCACAAAAATAACTTATATGTTCTATATAAAAATATAATAACTGTTAGGGTAACAACATGCAAGTTGCAAGACTACAACTATCAAGTGTAGCATTTAAGATATCAAACCCACAAGGAAGTTGTGTGTTTGGAAATTCTTAATTTGATCCTAGAAAAGTGTGGACAAAAAGAAGTGAAATAGAATGTGTAGAGACGTGAGAGGAATCATCACAAAAAACTAAAACAAGAGGGAAGAAAGAGAGAAGGACGAAAAAGGAAAACAAAGAGGAAATAAAATGAAAATAAAATAAAAATGGAAATAAGGAAAGAGAAGGAATTAGGAAGAAGAGAAAAATTAATAAAATAAAATCAAGAAGAAGGAAATCAATATATATATATATATATATATATATATATATATATATATATATATATATATATATATATATATATATATATATATATATATATATATATCAAATTAAGAAAGCTTGAGGAAAAATAAGTAAAGAAGTTAGGAATCTAGAATTGAATCCACTAGTTAATTTCAATTACGATTTATGAACTACTCTCTTTTATCATATTTTACTTTAGATTTACTAAGTAAAGATTATCAAGCCACTTAATGAAAGCATAATCTATCAAATTATCATCCAAGCAAAAATTCTCATTCATGAAAAGAAAAAGCAACTAGATAAATAATCCTAGAAATGAATAAGCATAACCTATCAATCCACTCAATATAAGTATAGATTATCAAACTCTTTTTCTACCAATTAGTTCTCTAGTTGTTTATCCTAAATATGATCAATTTAAGCATAAAGAGAGCAATCCATAAATCATAAAAAAATTAAACTAGTTCTATATAATCCTAAATTTCCTACAAGAATTAGCTACTCATTTAACAAAATAAAAATAAGAAAATAAAATCTTCACTAATAAGCATAAAAGAACAAGAAGTAAATCTAAACTACAAATATTAAAACAAAGAAATACAAAATCAAAGCATAAAATAGTAAGAAAATAAGTCTACTCTATAAAGCATGGAGAAAAATTACACTACAAGCATGAAATAAATCTAATCCACCAAACATAAAATAAAAATAAGAAAATAAAATCCTAAAACATGTAATTCTAAAATAAAAAATAAAAGAGGAAAATAAAAACTTACATTGCAATGGGCTGGCCCGTTGGAAGAAAATCTTCATCATTATCATCAAAGAAGAAGAAAAAAAATTAAAAAAGAGAATTTTTTTTATTTAATGTAACAGAATAAATCTATAATATTTGGAAGGTCTTCTTAATTAAGAGTAACCCCGCTCTCTAAATAGAGTTTATAAAATTTTTCATACTCAAACCCCTCACTCTCTACCCCTATTTATAGCCAACTACAATCAACAAGATGGTTCATTTTTTAGCTCCAAGAAAATCAAAATCAACCATTGATTGAATTTTGTTACAATCTAATTGATTAGTTTGTAACAGAATTGTAACGAACTTTGTTGACATTGTTGACTCCGCATTGATGGGCTTTTGGGCTTCTTGGCTCGATCTTGGGCTTCAATAAAAGGTTAAAAATTGAGGAAATTTAGTTTTTTTGGGCTTTTATTCATTAATTCTCCATTACCTACAAATTAACATAAAAACTCATTATTAGTCGATATATTTATTCAAATAAAATAGATAATAAGGGTATAAAAGTGTAATAAAATATGATGATCAAATACCCCACACCTAAACTTTTGTTAGTCCTCTAGCAGAGAAAGAAAATAAAAAGGAAAGAAAGAAAATCGTAACTCACTTTCGTAGAAATTGCTGTTGTGTTTAGCACATACAACATGCCTTTAAACCCCTAGGTTACCTTAGAGGATAGTTGTAGTCTCATGAGGGTTTACAGCGAATATACCCACAAAATTCGGTCAACTTGCCAAATTTGAAGAAGTCAATATATAATTAACTCATTTAAGATCTTTAATCAATCTAATTAGAGTTAGTTTATACTTAAGAAAATATTTTTATACATAACTCCAAAGTAAATTTCATAAAAAATCCTTTCATTATAGTCATACAATACCAAGTCTAACTTAGAAATTTATCAGAAATTCTAAAAGGAGCATATTAACTCTTTATATCAAATAATTTTTAAGCCTATTGATCAGTTTATTTTTCAAGAATATATATATATATATATATATATATATATATATGAACTTAAGTTAATAATGAATAGTGGTATTGTAACTTTATCATCAATCTTGTCTTGAGATTTGTGATGCACAAATCTCAAAGTGAAACTTTATATCTTTCACGGATCCCAAAGCAAGATGAGTGGTTAAAAAGTTGGTCTTGCTCCAATAACTCTATAACAAGTTCATAAATATACTATATATATATATATATATATATATATATATATATATATATATATATATATATATATATATATATATATATATATATATATATATATATATATATATATATATATATATATATATATATATATATATATATATATATATATATATATATTAATGGATATCATATGTCATATGAGGGATTCCCTCATATACAATAATGTGGCACAATCTCCACCAAGTGTAGTTATGAGGCATTCTCTCCTACTTTATTGACTTGGTAGAGATTGTGCCACATCATTGTATATGAGGAAATCCCTCATATGACAAATGATACTAATTAATCTTTTATATATATATATATATATATATATATATATATATATATATATATATATATATATATATATATATATATATATATATATATATAGAGAGAGAGTAAAGCTCTATAAACTTAAGTTCATAATGAATAGTGGTGCACCAACTTTTCTAACCACTCATCTTGCTTTGGGATCCGTGAAAGATATAAAGCCACTTTGAGATTTGTGCATCACAAATCTCAATTCAAAATCAATGGATAAAAAGTTGGTGCACCACTATTCATTATGAACTTAAGTTCATAGAGCCTTGCTATATATATATATATATATATATATATATATATATAGAGAGAGAGAGAGTAAAGCTCCTATAAACTTAAGTAGATAGGAGCACTTGTCCACCAAATTTTTATCACTTCATTATGCTTTGAGATTTGTGCTACACATTAATGCTATCTTTGAGATTTGTGTTTTATTTGTATCACATGCTATCACAAATCTCAATTCAAAATCAATGGATAAAAAGTTGGTGCACCACTATTCATTATGAACTTAAGTTCATAGAGCCTTGCTATATATATATATATATATATATATATATAGAGAGAGAGAGAGAGTAAAGCTCCTATAAACTTAAGTAGATAGGAGCACTTGTCCACCAAATTTTTATCACTTCATTATGCTTTGAGATTTGTGCTACACATTAATGCTATCTTTGAGATTTGTGTTTTATTTGTATCACATGCTATCACAAATCTCAATTCAAAATCAATGGATAAAAAGTTGGTGACAAAGTGCTCCCATCCACTTAAGTTTATAGAGCTTTACTCTATATATATATATATATATATATATATATATATATATATATATATATATATATATATATATATATATATATATATATATATATATATATATATATATATAGAGAGAGAGTAAAGCTCTATAAACTTAAGTTCATAATGAATAGTGGTGCACCAACTTTTTATCCACTCATTTGTCTTGAGATTTGTGATGCACAAATCTCAAAGTGGCTTTATATCTTTCACGGATCCCAAAACAAGATGAGTGGTTAGAAAAGTTGGTGCACCACTATTCATTATGAACTTAAGTTCATAGGAGCTTCTCTCTCTCTCTCTCTCTCTCTCTCTCTCTATATATATATATATATATATATATATATATATATATATATATATATATATATATATATATATATATATATATATATATATATATATATATATATATATATATATATATATATATATATATATAATTCACTTTTTATATATACATATATCTCTTTATTTCTTGGTGATTTTGTTCTACTTTATCGGGTTTCTAAGTGACCACGTAACAAGTTTTAGGCCAATGGATCCCAATCCAATTGAGTTTAGATCATTAAATATAGAAATACTCTTGAGCTTAATCACTGTTCAACTTAGACTTAGTAAGATAGAATCACTTTAGAGTTCAAGAAAATTTTTATTGGTGCCCATTTTAGCATTCTTCTTTTGTAATTTTTTAAATATGTGTGTGTGTGTGTAGCTTGAAAATATTTAAATCAAGAGAACTTGAAAATTAATTTTCTACTCTAAGCTAAGCATGCAAAAATTTCATTATTTCTAATAAAATCCAAAGTTAGAACTAGGATGGAGTATATTATTTTAAAAATTAATTTCATAAAAATTTATTTAGAGTTATCATAAAAGGCTAACAAGTATAAAACTAACAAAAATTAGAAATTTTAAAATTTTATTAAGTAAATTAATTATTAATTAACTTTATCAAGTCAAGTGTTTATAATTTTTTATAGGAAAGAAAAGAAAAATAAATATGAAATAAAAATAAGAAGAAATGGTAAAATAAAGAGAAATGATGACTAGCCCCCACCTCCACACCTACATTTTGCATTGTTCTCAATGTAAACTATATGTTGTACAAAGTAAAATAGATAGAAAATAAAGTACTTATATTTGTTCGGTAGATCTAGAACAATAATAAACTGATAAAATCTGCAATTAACTTTGTATGAGGAGGATGTACCTAAAATTTTCTTTTTCCCTTCCTTTTTTTCATTTTTCCATTTTTCTTAATTTTTTCTCTTTTTTTTCCTTTTGTTTTCCTCAAAAGAATAAGAAACTCTCAAGCGAGAGAAGAATAAATTTTTTCTTATTATTATGAGACAAAGAGTAAAGATGTGAATAAAAATTTTAAAATGAAAACTCAAGTCTTATATTAAATCTTACCTTATTGTTGAAAACTCTAGCTTGAATTTTAAAGAAGTGTAAAATGATGAATTCTATTATATGCTTGAATTTTGTACAATCTAGGATTTTCATAATTTTGCAGCATTTTATAGTAGTTTGGTAAGGAGTAATCAGTTAAACCAAAATCAATGTGTATATCGTTGACGCGCATTTCCACCGATGGAATATTAGGTTCAAATTTGGACCAAGATCAAAATATTATTCTAACTCCTCAAGGAACTCAATCTCAACATTGAAAATCTCCTCTAGACTAGGGTTCATGATTGAGACTTAATGAGCTGATTGGTACATCTTTTCTAGAAATTCAATTTCTTCAGCAAAAAGCATGATTTCTTCATTAATAATCTCCTCAAAACTCAAGTCAGTAAAATCTGACTCACACTACCATTCTCACTGTTCACTCGATATTTCCTGAATATAGTTCACTTTTAGGGGTTGATCTGATGAATCAGCCGACTGGTTCCCTAAATTAAAAATGTTAAGATCAACAGTCATGTTCCCAAAGGATAGCTTTTTTAACTAATTTTATAGTTGATCAGAGAATTAGAAGTTGCTAAAAACGGTCTTCCTAGAATGACAGGTATCTGGCCTTTAGGATTGAAAACGGGCTGTGTTTTCAAGACTATAAAACTAACAGGAAAAATAAACTCCCCAACCTTGATCAGAACATTCTCTATTTCTCTCTTGGGGATTTATATGGATCTGTCAGCTAACTGGAGGGTACATCTAGTCGGTTATTCAACTACCCCTAGATGTTGATAAACTGAATAGGAAAGAAGATTCACACTAGCTCCTAAGTCTTGAAACGCCTTAACAATAAAGGTAGTTCCTATGACCACGAGATGGTAGGACAGCCAGGATCCTTATATTTTAAAGGTGTGTGCTTTGAGAGGATGTCATTGATATTGAAAGCTAGAAAGACTTTCTTGAAAATATTAGTGGTTCTTTTCTTAGTACACAAATCCTTTAAAAATTTTACATATGATGGGATCTGCTTGATGACATTTAAGAGAGGAATGTTGACCTTGACACCTTAAAAGTTCTAGGATTTTCTACATGGGAGAGTTTTTCCTAGGCTTGAGTCTCTAGAAAGGGAGCAGCGGGCTTAAATCTATCGAGATTAAGCTCAGATTTGATTTCGATTCTTGGTCATTGGAAGAGGATGATTGTTGAACGAGTTATCGAAAATGAGAGAGTTTGCTCAGTTCAACGCTGAATAGGAGAAGAAGCAGGAGTTTCATCCGGAGACATTCTAACTTGATTATCAACTGTTTCTGATCGTAGTGTATGAATTGCATTCACTTGAGTGGGTAGGTTGAACTTGATCAGTGTCCTTAGGGTTTACAACAGGTTGACATAGAAAATTTTCTTTCCCTTCCTTTTTTTCATTTTTCCATTTTTCTTAATTTTTTCTCTTTTTTTCCTTTTGTTTTCCTCAAAGAATAAGAAACTCTCAAGCGAGAGAAGAATAAATTTTTTTCTTATTATTATGAGACAAAGAGTAAAGATGTGAATAAAAATTTTTAAAATGAAAACTCAAGTCTTATATTAAATCTTACCTTATTCTTTGAAAACTCTAGCTTGAATTTTAAAGAAGTGTAAAATGATGAATTCTATTATATGCTTGAATTTTGTACAATCTAGGATTTTCGTAATTTTGCAAAGATTTTATAGTAGTTTGGTAAGGAGTAATCGTTAAACCAAAATCAATGTGTATATCATTGACGCCAGATTTCCACCGATGGAATATTAGGTTCAAATTTGGACCAAGATCAAAATATTATTCTAACTCCTCAAGGAACTCAATCTCAACATTGAAAATCTCCTCTAGACTAGGGTTCATGATTGAGACTTAATGAGCTGATTGGTACATCTTTTCTAGAAATTCAATTTCTTCAGCAAAAAGCATGATTTCTTCATTAATAATCTCCTCAAAACTCAAGTCAGTAAAATCTGACTCACACTACCATTCTCCTTTGTTCACTCGATATTTCACGAATATAGTTCACTTTTAGGGGTTGATCTGATGAATCAGCCGACTCGTTCCCTAAATTAAAAATGTTAAGATCAACAGTCATGTTCCCAAAGGATAGCTTTTTTTAACTAATTTTATAGTTGATCAGAGAATTAGAAGTTGCTAAAAACGGTCTTCCTAGAATGACAGGTATCTGGCCTTTAGGATTGAAAACGGGCTGTGTTTTCAAGACTATAAAACTAACAGGAAAAATAAACTCCCCAACCTTGATCAGAACATTCTCTATTTCTCTCTTGGGGATTTATATGGATCTGTCAGCTAACGGAGGGTACATCTAGTCGGTTATTCAACTACCCCTAGATGTTGATAAACTGAATAGGAAAGAAGATTCACACTAGCTCCTAAGTCTTGAAACGCCTTAACAATAAAGGTAGTTCCTATGACCACGAGATGGTAGGACAGCCAGGATCCTTATATTTTAAAGGTGTGTGCTTTGAGAGGATGTCATTGATATTGAAAGCTAGAAAGACTTTCTTGAAAATATTAGTGGTTCTTTTCTTAGTACACAAATCCTTTAAAAATTTTACATATGATGGGATCTGTTTGATGACATTTAAGAGAGGAATGTTGACCTTGACCTGCTTAAAAGTTCTAGGATTTTCTCTACATGGGGAGAGTTTTTCCTAGGCTTGAGTCTCTCTAGAAAGGGAGCAACGGGCTTAAATCTATCGAGATTAAGCTCAGATTTGATTTCAGATTCTTGGTCATTGGAAGAGGATGATTGTTGAACAGAGTTATCAGAAAATGAGAGAGTTTGCTCAGGTTCAACGTTCTGAATAGGAGAAGAAGCAGGAGTTTCATCCGGAGACATTCTAACTTGATTATCAACCTGTTTCCTGATCGTAGTGTATGAATTGCATTCACTTGAGCTGGGTAGGTTGAACTTGATCAGGTGTCCTTAGGGTTTACAACAGGTTGACATAGAAAATTTTCTTTCCCTCTTTCACTCACGGCACTAGCTAGTTAATCAAGTTGGGTTTCTAACCTTGCTATGGCTTAGGTGTTTGAGTTGAGCATTTCACCGGTTGTCTGTATGAAGGAATTTAGAGTGTTGGATGACTAAGTCAACATGTTGGTAGTTTATGTAAATGCTTTTATCATGGCTTCTAGACCCTTCTAAGACGCTGAAATGTCTTTCATGATTAGAATTCGGTGGAATAGGATTTACATGTTGATTTTGAGGGAGACTAATTCTGGTATGCAGGATTGGGTTATGGAAAATAGTTCGGTGTGTTGAACAGAATTGTGTTTCCTCTAGAAAATTGTGGGGTTTAAGTGAGAGTAAAATTTTAATTTTTAGAGAAATTTCCTTGATTTCATGCAAAATTCGGATAATTTTTCC